>CM053765.1:82997355-83034495 GCA_028658305.1 Pachyuromys duprasi | reverse complement strand
GGAAGTAGTCTCTTGTACCAATGAGTTCTAGGGTCTTGCCCACTTTTTCTTCTAACAGGTTTAGTGTGTCTGGTTTTATGTTGAGGTCTTTGATCCACTTGGACTTTAGTTTTGTGCAAGGTGATAAATATGGATCTATTTTCTTTTTTCTGCATACAGATATCCAGTTGGACCAGCACCATTTGTTGAAGATGCTGTCTTTTTTCCATTGAATGGTTTTGGCTTCTTTGTCAAAAATCAAGTTTCCATAGGTGTATGGGTTCATTTCTGGGTCTTCTATTCGGTTCCATTCATCCACTATTCTGTTTCTATACCAATACTATGCAGTTTTTATTACTATTGCTCTGTAGTCCAGCTTGAGGTCAGGGATGGAGATACCTCCAGATGATCTGTTGTTGTAGAGGATTGTTTTGGAGATTCTGGGTTTTTTAAAAAAGAAATACCTAAACACAGGTAGGAATTGCCATTAAGGAGAACCCATATCACTCTAAGATGATTGGACTGCAAAACTATTCTATGGAAGAAGTGTGCATAGGATTGATAAAGAGAGCATATTAAGATACTGTTGTATGTTGAGTGGAATACCAAAACATAAACATAACTGGTCTGGAAAAGATGCTGACTGTCTGGTGATCTGACTTCTCTAAGATCTAATTTACATATGACCCAACAGGTAGATTCATTCAGACATTTTAGATGAAATGACTATCAATCTGTGTGTGTTTGTGTGTGTGTTTGTGTGTGTGTGTGTGCTCTAATACAGCATATGGTAAAATATGGTATTGTTCTAGCTGGTAAACAGGTGAGTTTCAGAAACACTGCCTTATGTGCTTATCTATCTCTAACATCCTTAATGAGTATCCCTAGAAACACCCGTAGGTAACACATGGGCAGCTGAGAATGGTTTGTAACCTATTGCCTTAAACTACATCTGTATCACAGGTATATCTGACATTCTAAAAATTTGTAATTCTATGTTATATTTCCATAATAATTAACTATGAAAGAGATGCACTTTTGTGCACATATATTCCAATGCAAACTTGAGACCATGCTTATGACACCCTTCCTTGTTAGAATGTTCATTTTGGCAGGACTTCAGCTTTCAGTTTTATGTTTCATTTTGCAGAAGAACATGATAATGTGATGATATTGTGATGACTTCTGGTAGGTATCAAGTGGGTGGCAGTCTTGACAGGTGTATACTACTGAGCACCTGAAGCAAATGTGAGTGCTAGACATACAAGAGAAGAAAGCCTGAGTCCCTGACATTGAGATATTTATAGTCTAAGAGGTGGAGGGAATACACACAAAAAACTAATATATATAATATTTTAAAAGCTACAGTTCATCCTAAATTTCTTCAAATTGAAAGGACTGTATACTTAACACAGGCTAAGGTAACACAATTTCTTTCTGATGTAGATGTTTCTTGGTTTGGTTTTGAGAGAATGGAAAAAGGACAAGAGAGTTTTGAGTGCAGAGCTAAAAAGCAAGAGTCTGTGTTGGGAAAGATGATGAGAGGCAGGCTGGGAGAGCGGAGCTCAATGCAGAGACCAGAAGTCAGGGGCCAGCATGCTTTGCTGGGATTCTGCATGGCAAAGCTGATGGGAAAGCTTTAAACTGGAGAGTGAGATCAGACATTTATTTGAGAACATTTACCTTGAGAACATTAGAGTTGGGAAAGCCTGGGCATGGGGAAAAGAGATGGGAAAGTGACAGCAATTATCCAACAATGGAGCAGTTTGGAGAAGCAAGTTCACTTCAGACAACTTTCAGCTACCTGTCTGTCTTTCAAAGTTACTTAGTCCTACCGCCTCTGCAGACTGAGTTCTCTCCCTATCTCTTTGCCTCTACCATATGCCAAAATACATCACAGAAGTATTTGAACATAGACAGACATGAGCCTTGAAGAGATATGGGGATAAGAGTCTTCTGAATACCAACGGAAATTTGAAAAGAAATCTTGTGAAGGCCTCAAATGCATGTGTATTTTAAATGTCAACACCAAGAACAAAATTAGACTGAATAAACCGCATGGAATATATCTCACAGAAGCACCCAAACAACCTGTTATTAACGTTCAAATAGCTTATACAAATCAATTGCAAAATCACTAAACCTCAAGGTGACTTGAACAGGCCAATAAGAAAGAAAAAAATGGCTAATAAATTTATGGAAAATACTCAGAATCACCTGTGTAACAGAAATGAAAGCCAGCGGAGGGGAAATGAGGCAGTTCTTCTCTTCACACTCACAGCTGTTTCAAACGTTGCTGGGACCCATGTTAGACTTGGTGGGAAAGGAACCTAGGACACACACACAAACACATACACACAGGCTTGGCCTGTG
Source organism: Pachyuromys duprasi (assembly GCA_028658305.1). Taxonomy (NCBI): domain Eukaryota; kingdom Metazoa; phylum Chordata; class Mammalia; order Rodentia; family Muridae; genus Pachyuromys; species Pachyuromys duprasi. The sequence goes on along the minus strand of CM053765.1, from coordinate 83,032,143 downwards.
TGCTATATAAACAAATGTTCAAGAAAGTAATTTGACTTCATATTTGCATGCCTTCATTGAAATAACACTAAGCAGTGAATTAACTGGACATGTGGACATGATTTGAAATGCGTATTCACTTCAAGGCGTTTACTTTATTATAGCACTCTCTTCTAAGGAAATACTAAAGATGCAACAAATGCTTGCTCACAGCATTGTAAGTCCCAGCACTGTTTGCAGCCTCCCAAGTCTGAAATTGTTGAAATAGCAGTCAGTGGAGGGTGCCATAACTGAGTGTCTCAATGATTCAATGCCATCCTACAATTACCAATTTTTTACCTTTTGAATAATTTTATTGATAAAACCTTTCCACTGTGATTGACACAAAGTGCCTGTCTGCAGCTGATTCAGGTTACACACACCTGTGTGCTTCTGCTTATTTACAGGTGTATAAATCATGGCAGACATTTGCAGGCATTTGAATTACAGGATCACATACAAATTAACTGAGATTTCTGATTTCCCATCACAGGGTTCTATTTTTGTCAATTTGTTTTGCAAGGAAGCTCCTTTTGAAAGAAAATAATGATTTGAAAATAATTCTTTATTCCATGAGATATGAAAACAATGAGATTTAATCAGTTGAAAGTTCAATGTGAGCAGAGCGCTGTCAAATATATGAGTGTTGGGAGGAACAGGACTGTGGAAAACACTAGGAAACTTTCCCACAAACATCAAGTCTATTGAGTTTTCTGGTTAAGTAAACTGACATGAAAACACCAAACTGCATGAGTGGTGAAGAGAATGTTTGTCTTCCACTGTATGAATATGAATCTTGTTTGACCATGCACTGCCTTGAAAATAAGAAATAACTGTAATGTCAAAGTTATGGGTGAATAAACATGTCATTCTGGATAGAAAGGGATGAATATGGCCTCATCACTGCCAGAGGAGCTGCAAGTAGTTAAAGGTTGCGTGGGAAGGGAAAGTCCTGTTCCTCAGTACTGTCAGTAATGGCCCATGGACCCCCTTCAGTAAATAACCAAACAAGTAAATAATCTCGTATGGGCAGCTCTTATTTAATGTAATGAGTCATGAAAAAAAGATCCCTAAAAATAGAAGGATGACTTGGAAAGAAAAGATTTGGTTAAAGGGAGAAGGGGTATAAGAAAAGTGAATAGAGGAGGGAAGAGATGATCAAAGAAAATGTGCACACTCACATGAATGTATAATTGTAAATGAATGAATAAACCAATCAAAAGGAATCAATATCACATTTTACTGACACGTTCATACTTCCAGACCTTCTTAAAGAATATAGGGGAGAATCCAAGTTGTGTAATTTTGTTCCCAACATCAAATGGTTTTACTACTTTTCTATACCATTTAGGAATCTTAAGAAAGAGTTCAAGAGCATAGCAAATCATTTTCTTCCCATTGAAACCTTTCTGCTCCCTACTATCATTTCCCACAGTGCTCCTCAACCCCAAACAACCTTCTCTCCCAGCCCCTCAATAGATGGCCAGCAGTCCCAAGGATTCACCACTTCCAGTTGCAGATTATCTCCAGCTCTCCTGAGCAGGGCCTGCCTCACTGCAGAGCTTTGTAATTGAACAGCTTCCAACAGTCCCTATCTCTGCCTGCAGACCCTGATTATGCACGCCTCATGAATAATCCCCATCAGGATGTCCTCCCTGCAGTCTCCCAGCTCAGCCTGTGATATTACTTGATCCTTTCTCACAGCAAGTCTGCAAAAAGTTTCAAGTTAGCAAGCAGTAATCCTCCAGCCAGGGTGAACTGAGGACATTGCCGACTCCAGGGTGGCTGTAGAGAATAGAAAAACACTCTTCACACAGATCAGCAAGCATCCCTCCTTGTAAAGAATACTAATGAACCACAACAAAAAAAAAATAATCCATGGGTTATATTGATTCAAAGCCTACTATGTGTCAGTTACTAATTACTGTGCTATCAATGAATGAACATGATCGTATTTAATTCTCATGACAGAATGGAGAAGGTAAAATCAGGTACCTGCTTTTGTGGCTAACACACACAGGTGCAAAGGGAACAAATAGCATAGCCAAAGTCCCAGAGCCAGACCTGGCAAACAGCTGCCTTGCCTGTAAATGACTTTCTTTCTCCTTATAGTAAAAGTCTGCAGAAGAAAAGGAGGCACTGAGTTAATTAAACTCATAGGATGGAGCTTGATGGGGGATGGGATAAGTCCTGTTACAGCACCTAAAACAAACATGGCACTGATGCAAAAAATACAGCTTTCACCTAAATGACAGAAGGAATACATATTTTATTCTGGAGCCAAATGTGAGTAGTCAGGACCTGGGATCTTCAGGTCACCTTATGTACTATGTTTCAAGACAGTAAGGGATTCATGAAATTTATATAACTACGTGGTAAAAGATGGCCATAAATCAAGACACTTCCAAGGTATGCAATTGCAGCAAGGCATCAGAATCTTTGTTATAGGTTTCAGAAGCTATCTGATGGCATCCTCAGCTCCTGGGTTTATGCCTGTTAGAACATTCCAAAAGGTGTCTGTGGAGATGGCTAATGAATGACTATGAAAGAATCTGAAGATAGCACCAAATAAATGAGTCTGCATCTGCAACATTCCAATACACCATAGTCACCAAGTTCTAACTTGAATCTTTAACACAGATGGTGTTTTTTTTCTCTGAGAACTTCCAGTCATACAGGGGTACAGAAACCTCTGCTGGGCTGTGGACCCTTTAGTCAGATATCACATCATGAGACCCAGAAGCTTTTATTTCAAATTGTCTAAGTTCACCTGGGTATCCATTCTCTTGGCTCCCATCATCAGCCCTAAATCAGGCTCACGCTATACAGATATGTTTAGTCATCTTTACCCTGTAGAACACAGTCTATTCTCTCTTCAGTCTCATTTCTTAAATTTTATTAATTGCACGTTACCTGGAGTCTTGGCCACATTTCCACACATGCACAAACCCTAGGATTAGCATCTTGTTATTTCTGCCTAGTCCTTCCCTTGCTTACCACACCTTAACCTCACTAGCTTCTCATTGTCCCCAGCACACCATGTAGCCAGTCTCTTGTCTTCTGGCTTTCTTTTGTCTTGAAAGATTTATGGGTAGGCTTCCTCCAGGAAATTATGCATTGGGTGAAGGCAAGCCACTCCTAAAACTCCAGTTTCAGAACAAACCTACACCCCAGAAGGAAGTTGACCAGCACTTCAATGTTTCTTGGGTTTTGCTTCATCTATTCAGCATGCTGAGAAAAATGTGCACAAACAATGTCTCTCTCCTCAATTTTGCAAAAAAAAAAATTCTAAGTGAATTTATTTTTTATTTATCTACATATTATACCATTTTTCCCTTAACACAGGTGAGAATTTGGATTCATAAGCCTTAATATTCAAGGTTCTGTAAACAATACAGTAAGGCAACCAAATAGTTTCACAACTAACATTTCTTTCATCAATTTCATACAATTCTTACCAACTCAGTGAACCTTAATTTAGTCATATTTATTTTCTCCCACATTCCAATATCACCTAATGCTCTATTCACATGATTTTAAACAAAACTTAACCATGGTGATTTTCCACTGTCTTTCTTCTTCACTAGACTATGGTTCCCACAAAAGTAAGAAGCATCATTCATTAATATAATCCACAAAAAGTTAGCACATAAGTCTGGAACCATAAGATGGAGATAGATTTAAAACTATAGGAGATGCCAAAGGAACACCACCACCTTGCTCACACCACTGGAATAAACAGAGCACTGAGAAAGCCAAACTGTGATGGGAGATTGGCAGATGGACATGAACTCACAACTCAGAACACTGTAGAAAAGGTAAGTTTTCTGAATTAAGGAACTGGCATGTGGCAGTAACAACAGCAAGAGGCTGCACTAACTTTTGTTTGAAGACACCCTCTTTAAAATTAGGATTCTCTGCATCCAATTTCCACCATGCAAATGAGATACAGACCTGATTGATCAGTGTTTCAGTCTGGATAGAGGCTGGATTTATTACAAGGTTTCAGTTTTGTATTACCAGGTCAAAATGATTTGTTTGGGAAGAAATTTTTATTCTAAATGCAGTTTTCTGTCTATTGATTGTGTGTGTAGGGGGGATGGTGGAGATGTCATTGGGGCAAGCACATGGGATCTAGAAAGAAAGCCTTCAGTTCAGGGAACAGAATTCTTGTCCTTTTAAGTGTGATCCTAAACTTGTTGAGGCTGGGCTATCTCTCTAGCCCTTCTGTTTTCTTTATAATGCTATTGTAATACTCCCAGAACCTAGAAATTCCCTGAGAGAGATCTAATCCATTTCTGATTGATCTGGTCTCCCAATCATGGCTTTCTATACACATGAAAGATGTAGATAGATAGATAGATAGATAAATAGATAGATAGATAGATAGATAGATAGACTTTTTTTCTTTTTTAATTACACCTACCTTTTCTACACTTTTTGGATGTGTGAATCCATGCCCATCCGCCAATCTCCCATCACAGTTTGGCATTCTCCATGCCAAGGATCAATTTTACCTTTTGGTAGAATCAACTAAGTTGTTATGTAAATTACATGGAACTAAGGTTCAGGGACAGTAAGATATGAAGACCAATACCTAATACTATAATGAAACAAGCGTAGCAAAGATGTTATAATAGAAGTCATTTAATGGTTATTTTTTGGAAATTTTATTTAACATTTTCATACTGTAGTTGGTTGCACTTGCCTGAAACCATAGGAAAGAGAATCCCAGATAAGGATAGACTCTTTTAATTCTATTGATGAGTTAAAGTATAATCCAGAACACAGCTAGGAATCCATTGTGATTAGCTAGCTATATGTTACTATCACTTTTTTCATCACTTACAACACTACAGACTGCAAACTTCATATAATGGAAACGGGATGTGATGGCTACTCTCCACTCCAAACTGTGAGCAGTTGGGAGTGATTACCTCCTGCTCTCTATGACTGCATATCATCACATGACATGTATGTGATGTCAGCTGAAATGCAATTGCTTCTCCCACAAATGAAAAAATTCAGCAACTAAAGGAATTTTTCTTTTTTTAAATTGTTGTCATTTATTACAGTTTATTCATTTATATCCTGTTTGTGGCCCCCTCTCTTGTGTCCTCCCAATCCTACCCTCCCTCCCTCTTCTCCCTCTATGCCTCTCCCCTAGTCCACTGATAGGTGAGGTCTATCTCCCCTTCTATTTGACCCTAGATTATCAGGTCTCATCAGGACTGGTTGCATTATCTTCCTCTGTGGCCTGGCAAGGTCACACCACCAGGGATCTGAGTCAATATGGAAGGCAGTAAAGAATGCATCAACACTTCAATAGATTATTTGTTCATCAACATAGAAAATCAAGTGTTCGCCAGATGTTATTAAAGGGTTTAGCAATATTGCTAGAAATTGTGTCTCTGTATGCCAAGATAACCAATTAAAGAAAATATGATTTTTAGGAGCAGTGCATATTATGTTTTTAGAAATTAATCTAACACAGCATTGTAGTCATTATAGCAAAACTAAAATATTATTTATATAAATGAAACAAATAATTGGGTCTTGAGGGGAATGTAAAACTAATATACAAGTTAACCCTTTTCATGGAAACCTGAGAAAGAAGCAAGAGAGGAAAAGCAGACTGGGCCTGAGAGAGGATGAGCCAGAGGCTGAGAGTTGAGAGGAACCAGTGGTAGGTCTGTGTATTGTTAATGATGAGAAACTGAACCAGTTATTGAAAGACTCAGACTTCCTGCTCTCAAAACACAAAAGAAAAAAATGCAAAGTTTGGAATAAATTTATGTGTTTGCACATTTTTTTCTTTTCGCTCTGGTGGCAAGTATCCTTTGTAAAGCCCCAAGGGAAGCAGAAAGTGGTTGAGTAAAGGACTCATAACAAGTCAGCTCTGTAGCCTCATGCAGGACTGAGCACTCTGAACACTCAGCCCATCAAGATGGAGAACGAGTGTCCGTGCAAACTGATTAGAATTAATATATGGAATAGACACAAAACCCTCAGTCTCCCAAATTGGCAGTAAGAGAAGGTGGCTTCTTCCTCTATAGCCACAGCTCACTCTTGTGTCTGCTATCTGGAGAATATAATTCTGGAGAATATAACAAATAACATGGTTTTCTTGAGCTATAGCTTCTGCTTATGAATGTTTTCTCCATCTTAGTTCTCTGAAGCAATACTGCTATCTTGAGTGGCACTAACTGCATCTTCCATTTTGCAGAGGATCGGTGTGTGCTTGGCTCCTCCCCACAGCCAGCTGCAGGTGTTCTCATCGGTCTTCCAGTTAGACTTGAGGACCTCAGGTGTTCAGGACATTTCCGTTAAAGGCATTTGGAGTGTCAGCATAAGAAATGCTATTGTCCTCATTTACAGCTTCTGATGACAGCCTAATCTCTGCCAAGCAATGTGGCTTCCTGAAAATTGCCACAACTTGATGTCCAATGGCAGAAAAAACTTAAAGCATAGGAGCTGATACATTGTGTGATGCTGACTGCTGAGTGCTGGTCTGTAGGTAACCAGAGCCCAGAGCTGGACACCTCTTACATGAGCACCTATAGCTACAAATCTCTGATTGCTTAAATCTCTAGTCTTAAGGCTTGAAGCTATGAGCCTTTGAGTCCTATAAGCCATTTCCTTTCAAGGAAACAGGGCTGTCAATGACAGAATACCCATTTTCCCCTACTCATGCATTATCTGCAATGAGAGCTAAGGAATTTAACTAGCCCATTGGCAGCAACCTAGCTGTTCTCCTTCCTGTGGGAAGACAGTAGGGAAGATGTTTGGTTCTTGTAGCTTCAGTGTCTTGATGTTGCAGAAAATAGTTTCTACCAAAGGACTGCTTGGAAGTTTTGCCATGTACCACTTAAATGACTTGCTCAGGTTTGGAGTGCTTAGCTCTGCAATCTTCCTCACGGCATTGCAACTGATTTTTAGGTTATCAGTCTGAAGAAATGAAATCAATACCATTAAACTCATAGGGGTTAATGTAAAAACAAATTTAAATTATATTGTATAAATGGTAAAGAAATGAGCTTCTTGTACATACAATAAAACACTTCAATTCCGGTAAATCAGAATAATCAAGGTCTTTCCTTATGTATCTTTCATGTGGCTATTTACTTTTATTCTTCATAATCATCATTGCAATAATCATATAATTGTAGAAATACAAACAAAACAGAAAGGATATGAGATAAATTTTGGTAACCAGCATCTAATTTTAGGTTTATTGTTCAGAATTTCTCTCAGATAGTCTAATCATCTTGGAGACTATAATAATGGTATAAAAAAGTGAGGTTTTCCAACTCCCTGCTTTTAATTTTAATTTTTACTTATGTGGAAATAAAGAAACTGAAGTTTGGAGATGTCTTTTAAATATATATTTCCTTCAAAGTCTTTCACAAATTTCGAAAGAAAAGTTTTGGTACTTTTTTTTCCCTAACTTTCTTGGATGAGATAAAGCAAGGTCAGCCTTTAAAAAATTAAAAGGCACCTTCACAATAGGAAACTAATGGACCCTGATTGCATTTCTTTTTAATTGGCAAAGCAATAAATCAGTGAAGCTGTGTTCTTTCTTCAGTAAAGGATGAGTCGATAGAAACTAGAAATAAGTGACTAAGGGTGCCATTGTTTTCTCTTTTTATTGACATTCTTTTCACAAATTTACAGAGTTAAAATACTTGAAAATGAAGAAAAAATATAAATTCACATATGACTTCTGGCATAAAGACTTGACCTTTGAATCAGGTGAGAAAAAAAAAAAACCTGAAGTTTAATTTGACCCAGGTCTAAGCATCTCAGAAATGCTTGCCAATATCCTAAGAAGATTATTATAAGACCCGATGGTATTTTTATGATAGCTAAGTGCCTCAAAGAGCCCATAAAGGATTAGGGGTAGGTTTGGTCTGTGTGAGGATTAACTAACATAAAAATGACAGTGACAAATGATATAACTATTCTTGACCTTCATGTGGCCATTTTTATACCATCTTTTTCTTCATTGTCTAATACAATTCTGACAACCTTGGGAAGTACCTGCAGAAAATACCTCCATGTCTTCTTTATTGACTACACACTCAGTTGAGACAGTCAGGTTTAAAAACTACCCAAATCAACAACAACTATACCAAGGACAAAGCAGCACTTATATTGAAATTAAGCTATTACTCTAGAGCCTAAAGACAATATTTCCTCATGGCATATATTAAGATCAAGTTTAGTAAGAGATAAATGATAATAAATGATGAGATTTTCAGAATAAAAGATCTGGAGTTATAGTGATAGAGAGATGGTTCAATGGTTGACAGCACTTGATGCTCTTCCAGAGCACTGGAGTTGGGTTCCTTATACTCATATCAGGTAACTCATAACTTACTATAACTAGTTCCGTGGGGTGAGGCCTCTTAGGGCAACACACACACACTTGGTTGGTAAGCAGAAACAAATATAGCAATGAGGATAATTGTCACTGGACATCAAGAATAACTCCCACAGATCAAACATTGGTGAGATATACTTGTCTGTAGTTTAAGCCCTTGATTTGATTGCTACACTGTTTCCCTTTGCATTTGTATTCACCTGACAGAGAGCAGTGGCATCTACCTACACACAAAGAAAATCACTGAAAATGTTAGAGCCTGAGAAAACTTACAGGCAACATGTGATTCCATTTGTAAAGTTCAGGTGGTACAAAGTGGTGGAGATCTTGTCCACCATTATCAGATCCAGGTTAGGTCTACACTCTTCAGACAACAAATAACAAGACCCATAAAGTGCTCAAATAAACGGATGTCATCCTTCAGGTTCAGCTTCAAGAACTCTGTTCAACAAGTGGTTTAGAAAGCAGAGAGATCCATTGGAAATGTGTTTCTGAGTACATTCACAACAAGAAAAGAATGCAACCACAAATATTTAGAAAGATCACTCTGGGAGACATATAATAACCATGGGCCATTAAAGGGTCAAGTTCATATTTCACTTTTGGTTTTAATTTGTGAGTGGCTCCTTGGAGTACTGTGCACAGTTACAAGTTTTGTATGTGTGCGTGCGTGCGTGCGTGCGTGTGTGTGTGTGTGTGTGTGTGTGTGTGTGTGTGTGATTTTAAATACCAGTTTTTAACCCTTCCCTATGTTGTGGGATTACAATCACACAATCCTTATTTCGTTTTCCCATTTTCCTGTGACTTGGGAGACTATACCTTATCAATACATCATCAGCCACTACTTTCTGTTCTCATCACTGGCTCTTCCACTGACCTCACCTTCTTTTTGAACTCTGAGTGCCTCCATAATGGTATTTGTTTTCCCCTTGGACTCTGCTTTGTGTCTTTCATCTGCAATCTGTGTCCTCACCATTTTTTCCATGCTCTTAGCTGTCCTACTTGCTTTCTTTTTGTTCTGTGTTTGCGTTTCTCACTCTGCCATGATTACTTCTCACTCCCTCATATTCATGCTGCCTTTTTTTATGTCCTGTGTATTTATTGCTTAGCAGCATTCATCACCTCTGAGTACTGAATCATTTATCCACTCTGCCCTCTTTATTCATGGCAGAAATTCACTCAACATTACCTTTGTTTTTCCTGTTTATACTCTGCAGCAATCTGACTTTTCATTATTATTCTTATCAGAAGTCTGTTATTTATAGAGTGAAGAAAAGAGATAAGCTCTTTCTAATATAGTAGAGAGGACATGGACCATGTAGCTGAGGATAAGAAATGTGAAATGGAGGGCAGACCTACAGAGAGCAGCACTGCAGGAGCATTTTTGATGGCTAAGTAGAAAGCAAGATGCAAGGACTTTGCAGCAGAAAAGTCACATTTCCATTGAAGGAGTTACTTTATAAAACAGGGGCAGAGAGGAGAAATGTGGTCCATTTTCTCTCTTCCCAGTCTGTGCTCAGTCCTGTAAATACATTCCTGCCATTGGTTCTTAAATAGATGCTATTAAAGTCTTTGTCACTAGCAAAGCAACTGATTATTAGAGCGATTGAAATATTTTTCTAGGGAAATACAGACATTTTGGTGTAAATTCAGACCTATTCAGCACAAAGATATAAAACTTTGTAGATGGTTATTTGCCTGCATCTAAGGAGAGGGAAGTATGGCAATCCGCTAATTCAGTGCTCAGAAACCTAAGGCTCTACCATAAATGTATATTCTCATGTAAACAAAAACTTAGAACCAAACTTCCCCCAGTTTATGATTTTTACTAAGAAAACAATATCAGCAGCCTTGTGTCTAATAACAGAAAAATAATAAAAATGTAAATATCTACCTGGAAAATGTTTAAAGAACCACTCTAAATGAAAACTCACACCTAAAAGCCTTAAAATGGATATAAAATATACAAAATATAAATCAAATATTTATATTGTCTTATTTCTCATTCTTTAATTAAGATAGAAAGCTTTCCACCTTAAGTGATAAGACAATTTTCTCAAAATTTGAACGATACTTCACACTTAAGTGGGAGAAATGGCATGACTGACTTTTCTATTGGATTTTCTTTAATCTTTCTAACATTATATAGACAAGTGTTTACATGTTTTTTAATTTTCATTCCTTAATATGGATGTTTTTAACAACATGTATAAAGGAGGAGAGAAAATAAACATCTCACAAATTTGGCACCATAAGACCACAGCCATCACTATTTTCAAACATTTCTTGTAACTTAATGCATGATTTTTTTAAAGTTAAAATCTAAATACTGGCAATATATCAATGGATTAAAAGAATATTGATGCAAAATTAATCACAGGGGACTAGTTCTGTAAATAAATGATTGTGATACATCAACACCTGTCGTTTTGTATTTTACTAAAGTTACCAGTATGTTTACCTTTCTCATCTACTTGATATTTTATTTCTCCTGTAGTGTGGCATATACTTTCCTTAGTGCAGTAGCTTTAAAAACTACAGTCTATTCAGACTAAAACAATAAATGCATAAAAGAATGAAACAGATCTTTTTTTTTAAATGTAATTTATTTATTTTTTATATTAATCAGAGTTTATGTACTTTGTATCCCACTCTTAGACCCCTCCCTCACTCCCTCCCACTCTCCCAATCCCTCCCTCATCTCCTCCCTGCCCCCCTCCAAGTCCACTGATGGGGGAGGACCTCTTCCCCTTCCATCCGACCCTAGCTTATCATGTATCTTCAGGGCTGGCTGCAATGTCCTCTTCTGGGATCTAGCTAAGCTATTTCTCCTGGGTGCTGGGGTGGGGGGAGGAGGGAGGGTCGAAGAGCCATCCATTGAGTTCATGACAGAAATAGTCCCTGTTCCCCTTTCTAGGGTACCCAGTTGGATTCTGAGCTACCATGGGACAAATCTGAGCAGGAGTTCTAGGTTATATCCATATATGGTCCTTGTTTGGAGAAACAGTCTTGTAAAAGACCTCTGTGCCCTGTTCTATTTGGTTTTTGTGGAGCTCTTGTTCTCACCAAGTCTTACTAACTCCCCCTATTTTCATATTATTCCCAGCCCTCTGCCAAAGGCTTGTTTGTAAGTCTTAATATCTGCTTTGATACATTGCTATGTAGAGTCTTTCAGAGGCCCTGTCCTGCTGCTTGTTTTCTCCTACATTCAATGTGCATCCCATTTGTCCATCTAAGCGAGGATTGATCATCCCAACCTGGGTCCTCCTTCTTGTTTATCTTCCCTAGTGTATAGATTTCAGCATGACCTTCCTATCCTATAGGTCTATATAAGTGAGTATATACCATATGTTTCTTTCTATGAAACATATAGTTTTTTAATGTAATTTATTTACATTTATATTAATCACAGGTTAGGTACTTTGCATCCCAGGCATAGCCCCTACCCTCATTCCCTCCCACTCTCCCCATCTCTCCCTCATCTCCTTCCCACCCCTGCCAAGTCCACTGATGGGGGAGGACCTCCTCCCCTTCCATCTGATTCCAGTTCATCTTGTCTCCTCAGGGCTGGCTGCAATGTCCTCCCCTGGGATCTAGCCAGGCTGTTACTCCCTGGCATGTATGGGGGAGGGTCAAAGAGCCAGCAATCGACTTCATGACAGAAACAGTCCCTGTTCCCCTTACTAGGGTATTCAGTTGGACACCGAGCTACCATGGGCCACATCTGAGCATGGGTTCTAGGCCATACCCATACATGGTCCTTGGTTGGAGAAACTGTCTCGTAAAAGACCCCTGTGCCCTGCTCAATTTGGTCTTTGTGGAGCTCTTGTTCTCCCCAAGTCTTTCTAACTTCCCCTATTTTCATTTGTGAGTCTTAATATCTGCTTTGATACATTGCTATATCGATTCTTTCAGTGGTCCTCTTTGGTATGCTCCTGTCCTGTTGTTTTCTCCTCCATTCAATGTCCATCCCATTTGTTCATCTAAAAGACCATTGATCATACCAACCTGGGTCCTCCTTCTTGTATATCTTCCCTAGGTGTGTAGATTTCAGCATGACCTTCCTATCCTATAGGTCTACATAAGTGAGTATATACCATATGTTTCTTTCTGCTTTTGGGATACCTTACTTAGGATGATCATTTCCAGGTTCCACCATTTGCCTGCGAATTTTATGATTTCCTCATTTTTAATTGCTGAGTAGTATTCCATTGTGTAAATTACCATAATTTCTGTATCCATTCCTCAACTGAGGGACATCTGGGTTGTTTCCAGGTTCTGGCTATTACAAATAAAGCAGCTATGAACATAGTTGAGCAAATGTCCTTGTTGTGTACTTGAGCATATGAAACAGATCTTAACCTTGTGTTTATCTTCACATTTAAAAGATTATTCAGTTAATTCGAATGTGCTTCATAACTGAAGAAAATTGCCACATGTAGGTCAATGCTACCTGTATTAAGGAGAGCAGAAGCAAACACGCGTTATTTGACAGTTTTACTGTTACAATGTCCAGAACCTGTGATCATAGTTAAATGATAGAAACAAAACAGTATTTCTGCTCCCGAAGTATAGAAAAACTAAGATGTGATTTATCAATAACCAACTTTGGTTATTGTGTGTTAAGTTTTTCACCTGATCATCAAATCACAAAGTGTTTCTTTTATCAGTCCCTTGGGCACAGCAGGTCCAGAGCAACTTGGTCTACAATGTTGAATCAAGACCTCCAAATATCAATAAAAAATTGAGAGAAAATAAAACAGTATTAATAATTGGCTTAAATTATAGGAAACGTTATGTGCAAAGCTTGTTTGTCAATGAGTTGTTGATATTACCAAAAGACAGACACATAAAAGGGTTAAGCTTTTTCCCAATGGCAAAATATGAAAGCGTTAATTGTTGTAGTCTGGAGCACATATGGTAACATGATTCTTCCCAGCACTGGCCATTCATTGTGTCCTTTAGAATTGTAGGTTGGAAAGTGTGTCATTTGATTTTGCCTTTACCCCCCAGCATGTGCCTAAATGGGTCTGTTAATTTGGTGATTGGTTTGTTAGGGTTTGGTTTTCATTTTATCTGCTTTTAAAAAAAACAATTATACTGCACATAGACCCATTTTTATACTCAGGATTTGAGACGAAATACATCATTTGTAATAGCCAGAAACTGAAGAATGGATAAAGACACTGTGGTACATCTATACAATGTAATACTATTCAGCTATTAAAAACAAGATCATCAAGAAATTGCAGGCAAATGGATGGATCTGGAAATATCATCCTAAGTGAGGTAACCAGACCCAGAAAGACAAGCCCAGTATATGATCACTTATAAGTGGATATTAACCATATTAATACAGGATAACCAAACTACAATCCACAAGCCTAAAAAGGCTAAGTAGCAAGGGGGGCCCTTAATTCTCATTCAGAAGGGCAAATAGAATAGACACCAGAAACAGTTAAAGTGAGGGAACAGGACTGGAGCCTACCGTACATGTCTTTTGAAAGACTTCATGCAGCCTGGTTTGAAGCAGATGCTGAGACTCACAGCCAAACCTTGGGCAGAGCCCAGGCAGTCTTATGGAAGAGTGGGGATAGAAAGATCTGGAGGGGATAGGAATTCCACAAGACGACCAGAGCCAGCAAATCGGGGCCCCTGGAGACTGGTGGAGACTGTTACACCAACCGAGGATTATGTATGGAGAGGTCTTAGCCCCCCTACTCAGATATAGCCAAAAGGCAGCTTAGTCTCAGAGAGGGTGGCCTAGTAACGAGAGCAGGGGTTGTCTGTGACATGGACTCTGTTGCCTGCTTGTTGATCACTTCTACTTGGTGGTGTGACCTTGCCATAAAGGAAGAGGATGCGGGCCGTCATGATGGAGACTTGATATACTGGGGTCAGTTGGTAGGGGAGAAGGGCTTTCTCTTTCTAATGATTAGGGGACAGAGATGTGGGAAGGGGGAGGAAGGTTAGGACCCTGTTGAGATGAGGGAGGGGGTCAAGATAAGGATGTAAAATGAATAAATTAAAAAATAAATTTAAATTGAGACAAAGAAGTATATCACTTTTTCCCCTTACAATTCTACCCCTACTGCACCCCCTTCCTACCCCACCAAACACTCACGCACACACACACACACACACACACACACACACACACACACACACACAAATTTTAGGCTGTTTCTCTTTATCTATTTTATTTATTTCTAATATTTTCTTCATTGTTTTCCTCGCTATGAATAACACATGTTCATTTTGTATCTACCATTTGTTTAACAATATTGCATTCTTTTTATATCACCTACAATTTCATATTCATTTTTTAGAGAATATCTTTTGATGAAAATATCCTTGACTGAGGTTTAATGATAATTAAATTACTAAAATCATAAAAATAGTTCCATCCATAAATAATACCTACAGTTAGTCATAGAAGTCTATTCTGAAGCATATTTCTTTGGCCCTTATAATATTACTCCAACTGTTGCACAGTGTGTTTTATTGGAATTTTTTTACTTATTGGAAGATTTGATTTTGCTCATTTTAAAAGTCTCTATCTTTTTTACCAGCATTTGCCAATTGCCTACTGTTTACTTTGCCCTGAGTTTTAGTCTCTGACTGATTAGATTCTAATAACATTCACTTTCCAAATTAAGAGCAGTTTATGGTCTCATCTCATGAACAGCTTTTCAGGTTTTTTCAGTCATGTACCTTGTAGGATAAAGTCTGTTCCTACGTTCCCAGTCTCCATGACTACCAGGCATATGTAATCTGTATTCTTATCCTTGGACCTATTGTTTGTAAGCATAGAGAGTCCAACTGGGCAACATGGGGAGAAATCAAACTAAAGCAGTGATAACCCAATTGCTTGTTACAAACAATTCACTTTTGAAAGCTAAAATACGGGGAAGAAAAGCTTTCTAACTATTTTAAAAACAGTAAATGACACTGTTTTCCTCCTGATTGATTTCTGATCCAATAAAAAAAAAAGCCATGGAGCATACTGAGAATTAAATCCAAGTTTTTAGTAAAGCATAAAGTGGGAAACTTGAGAAGAAAGAAATGTTCCAACATTCAAGCATTGCAGCCGTCCTGAAACATCTGGCATGTCTTTTCTTCAGACATCAGTTTCTTTTCCCCATGGGTTATTAGTGACCATTGCTATCAATTATATTACTAATTTCCAGTTATAGGAGATATAAAAATATTATAAAGGATATAAAAAGCATATCCCTAGTCTAAAAGTATTAATATGGAGACATAATATTTTGCTGAAATATAGCACATTAAAATAAATAAATTTAACAAAGGAAACTAATACTTTATGTAATTCATACTAAGGAATTAATCAAGTGTTTGGAACACCAAACAAATGGTGATTGATATCTGATAAATTGAGTAGACATTCAATGTGTATAGACTGAATGAACAAAGAACGAATAACTGAATATTCCAACAATAGCATCATGTGATTTCTATAGTCATGTTCTATGAAGTTAAGAGCATAAACCCCATGTCTCCACACACATCTGACTTCTGTGAGCCCAGTAAGCTAGCCTATACATATACATACACATACATATATACATATGAAAGAAAAGTTCCCTCTCAAAAATCCTCTGACCAGGATGACTTAACAGTTGAGGTATACTTATTTTATGAATCTGTGACCTGGAACAGGGTATTGAGCATCTTGCTTCAGTCATTTCTGAGTAATCTGAGAGAAGTGACTTAGAATTTAGTTGGAAAGAAATGTAGCTCAGTAGCTTGATTTATAGCCAAACCAGGTAGTAAAGCGGATAGTAAAGTTAGACATAATGACACACCAAACAAAAAGTGGAAATAAACCCAACCACCATCAGAAATGATTAATTTAAACTATACATTGAGAACCAAAAACAAATAAACAAAAGGGGCAATATCATAAATGTTCAAAAAAGGAGTAGTTTTAAAAAGAACATCTCTAATTGGGAAATAGCTGTCTTAAACAATGAAAATGGCCTCAAAAATGTCCAACAATGAAACTATATAGGATGAGAGACAACAGATTCCCACATTAGAATTCAGCAATGTGTAGGGAAGATAAAACCAAGCAGGTAAACTTCTGTTGAAAGAGGCTTATCAGTGCAAGAAAGGGAGAAGAGAAGAACAAACCTCACATGTATAAACTGAGGCAAAGGAGTTAATCTAAATAAGCTGGAGATTGCCTTTCCCATGACAGAGCCATTTGTGGTTTTTGTTGAAATTTATTGGTGTCTTATTTGAGAAGACTGACTCACGTAAGTAATGAAGGACAAACTGTGCACACATCAAGATAATGAAAATTGATGCTCCCTTTGTAGACTCTGCGTCAGTGAGTTTGGTACACATCAGTACGGTTATATGTCAGGAACTCTGACAAAGCCACACAAGAACTTATTTCTCACAGTGAGAAACCCTTTTCTAATTTTGATAAATCATTTTGTACTTTGCTTCCAACATTTTCTCTGATGATCCAGTCAGGAGAATTGGTCTCATGGATGATGCAGCCTGATTTTGCTTTGTCTTTCGAAGCAGATTAGTTCGGGCCTTTCATTGTCTACTGCCATTTTGTACTTATGAAGAAAATGAGCATTGTGTGCTAGAGTTAGAAAACAAGACATAAACAGGGAAAGACACACTGAAGTGTGATATTGCTGATTTGTTCATCTATTTTTAACCAGACATTAGTGGAAAGCACAGAGGGGTAGAACTGGAGAATGTGAATGATAATTTAACCCTCATTCAGCACCTGTGATTACTCCTACTTAGGGAGTATGTGCATGGGAATTGATATTTCTCATGCATTCAGTATTCCATCTAGTAACACCAACATTGTGTACAATAACACAGTAATATTATCCTCATTATGACTTATATTTCTTAAGTAATACTTTCCAGATCTATTTACCTGAAAATTTTATTATTTAGTTTTTCCATACAGCTAAATTAAATGCCATTAACTATATGCATTTTTGTTATCCATTTATCTGTCAATGGATTTCTATTTCTCATTTTTAGAACTTACCTTATGATATATATGTTGTACACACATATATGTTTACACACACGTGTAACTGGGTGTGTAGAAATGATCAGAAAAAGGAAAGGATGGGAGAAAACTGCTCCTAGGGTAAGGTTACACGCGGTGCCAAACTGTATGCAGGACCAATGAGAGGTCAGTGCACCAGAAGCCTACAAAGCTCTTGATTAAACAGCAGAACCGAAAAGTGAAACTCTTGAATGATTAAGACCAGAAGAGAACTTTCCACCTGTTGTATTATGCAAAATAGTCCATGCAAACAGTCAGGGGAGTACTAGAACAGGCTTAGGCTAAGCCCGGGCCCTCAGACCATGATGTTCCAGAGTGATCAGATGGCATGCCTGAGCAAGTAGTTCCCCAACTCCCAAGACAGTATTTGCAATGTTCACTAACACTGCTCATATAGAGTTCTCCTCATGTTGGCTTATGTATCTAATGATGGTTCAAGTTCAAGAAGGAAAGGGCTCAGATCCTGAAAAACTTCACAAGACACAAGCATATTCTCCTCTATTTACCAACCCTCTGGACAATAGCCCTAGAAAACAATGTGTTTTGTTATGTTAGATCACTGATGTGGTTCCATTATATAAGTTGACCTAACAACAGCATAGGAGGATTGCATTTTTACTGTAATCTTGTTTTATATAAAGACAGCATCTGGAGTTGTTGGATATTTATATGAGCAGTCTGTATATGTAACACTGCATTTTATCTTTGAACATTAGCAAAAAGAAAAGCAGAACTTGTTTTCAGTTGAGTTCATGAACATATCAGTGAGACAGGGAGATAATGCTGCACGTTTCATGGACCTAGGTATAGACATTCCAGGTGAAAGTAAAACCCTCAGTGAACAATTATATCGGGTAACTGAAAGTAAACAAAGATTATCAATGTTAGCAACTAACAGATTTACTGTAAAGACATTTTCCCAAAACAGAGAAATGTTTGATCTTGGAAAAAATATTTAACCTTGACCTCTGGCTGTGTGGATGAGGAGGAAGGCTTGAACAAGCTTGGTTTTTGTCACTCAGCAGTAAATACCTTACTAAACCCTTCCCTCCTTGGTCCTAGTGCACCTGAGATGCCTTGTATCAGACAGTGGATAACATATCCAGAATATGATTAGTGATAATTACAGATCAAAGAATTGGGGCTACATTTGCTGGCTCTATTTTACAGCTGTCACTACTGTATTTCAGGCAGTGGCTTCAGAGTTTTGCAGCACTTTGATTATAAAAACAAACTGGCAAAACTGTGCAATCAGTTTTACTGCATCTTTGAGAGTCTTCCAAAACATTGTGTTCACATTTCCAAGTAAAAGGCAAAATTCTGTGGCCGTTTAGTATCAGCTATATCGATAGTATATGCACTAGACAGTGAATAATCCACAGGCTTTTAAATGGAAAATCTGTCTTTAGAATGACAACTTTAGATTTAATAGGTGCACTGAGAAGATGGCTCAGTCACTATAGGGCTCACTATGAGGTAAGTGTAAGGACATGAATCCAAACCCACAGGATTCATATAAAAAAAAAGAACAGTAGCAAGCATCTATAATCGTGGTGCTCCTACATCAAGAAGGAATTAGGAGACAGGAGAATCCCTAGGAGAACATGGGTCAGCTATCCTAGTGTGCTAATGCTAAATAACAGTAGAACCTTTCTCAAACAAGGTGGAAGACAAGGACTGACTCATCAGGTTGTCCTTTCACTTCCACACCTATACTTTGGAACATGTATACCTTCATTTACACATATGAATGCATGCACAAACACACAAGCACACATATACACACATCACATAAAATTTATTTTTTAAAAAAATTTAATAGGAATATTTTACTTATTTTTCACTTTCTTAGTATACTCCAGGCTCACTTGTTTCTTCTGCCTTTCATTTCACTGACTCCTCTTTTTACTCTGTGTCCCTAATCTCACCATATTTTATCCATTCATCAAAATACAATTCCAGCTTCTCCTACATCAGACCCGCCTCTTGTGCTTTCTGCTTTCATTCACTTTCTGGGCTATTCTATGCTACTGTTACAAGGTCAAAGCTTCCTGGGCATGTGGCATTTAGATTCTGAGATGTCATGTTCATACTAAAAGAGTTTCAATCAACTCAAAATAACAGTAAATTCCATAATGTCTCTAGACATAAATTCCCAAGTGTACTCTTGAAGTTGGAGTATAAGTGATGAGACACTGCTCAATGAAGAGAGACATTAGGAACCTCTTTGTAAGATTAAAGATGAAAAGTTTCAGAGAGGGGCAAAGCTCCTTGCACTTTTCCCCAGAGCTTGTTCTTGCTTTGCTTTAATAAATCTTCATTACATCCATTCAGAGATCAATTAGGACACCAGCCAACATAGCCTGAGAAATTATGTCTTGGGAGCTGAAGAATAGGTTCTAGATCTGGCTTCACAATGTATTAACAGTGCTGTCTTCATTACACTGCTGAACTGCTCCTGCACAGTTCCCCAGTAAGCATTCAGTCAGTCAAAACCCATCTTAGGAAAGGAAGGGCAACAGAATAACAATGCAGAAAAAGCTTGCAAATTCTAGAGCACTAATACCACACGAGATAGTGTTGCTGGTTGTGTTATAAAATTAAACCCAATTAACGACCTGATTAATTAATATAGATATAAAAAGCCAGTTTGACCTATAGGGAAAGCTTTGAGATAGAATGAGTCCATGTATCATATTACTAAGCCATTCTGCAAGGCTTGGGTCCAGAGGAACATTAGCTTTCCAATACATGCTTGTTTGATGCTCAACTACTGATTATTCCTCTCTCTGCGCAACACTGGATGATCTGGTTTCTCTCTTATCACCTGTAAGGAACAGACTTTTTATGAATAATTTTTATGTAGAAAAAATACTAAGTTGCCTAGTGCATGATGTTGATCATCATGCCAGGGATACCCAAATTCAAATGCTGATTTTTTATTCAACATTTTGAGTAACCTGCTTTAGCTTCTCTCTCTCTCACTTCTTCACTCATGGAATAAAGAATCCCTTGCTTAGACACCTTCAGGAACATCTAAACTACATAAGATGGTGTTTTCCTGAGCACAAAATAGTTCATCAATAAATTCTGCTTTCTGTCTTCTCCTTTTGTTACTATTGTTTACTCTCTTGAATGATGCATGTTTATGGGGATGGTCTTCTCCTGTAGTTATTTATGCTCTGCTGTTTTGTATGGTCATATCTTTGTTTATGGATTGTAGACATAGAACAGATATTTTACAGTAAGTAGAAAGAAAAAATTTTTCTTTTATATATTTAATATATTTTACTAGAACAATGTTTTTGGCTGCCTCTCCTTGATAATCCTTTCTCCATAAGCCTGCCTGCAGATAAAAGGACTTTCTCTATTTCATAAGAGGAGCCAGACGTTTGATGTCTTTTTGAAAAGTTTTAAAGAAGAACATGGAAAGAAACACAGAAGTAAAAAACAGAGGCAGCTTCAGAGGGAAACAATACTTCATTTTTGCTCGCAGGAAACTTCACCATTCAAATGCATTCACTTTTCACAAAGCGTCTCCTCAATTTCAGCCCAAACATTGGAAACTGAGCCCATTAAATCAGAACAAAACCACTTTTGAAAACAGCTTTGGAAAAATACAATTTTGACACAAAGCGATAAGAATCAAAAAGGATGAAAAATCACAATGAAATTCAGCTCAAGACAGGCAAGTTCTCAGGTGGGAAGCTATTTAGAAAACCTGCAAAGTCACAATCAAAGAGGGGAGGCTCTACTGATCAGAACGTATTGTTCTATAACATTGACAATTCTGGATTTCAAACCTTTAAAGAGTGAAGCGATTACAGAAGCCAAAGGTCTTATTCCATACAGAAATAAGCATAGATATGACTATAGCTCAGGTGTTTATCAGAAAGCTTTCTTCATCCCTCTCTACTCTGCCTCCTTCCTTCCCGTCCATGCACTGACAAAGCAATCCTTGACTATTGTGCCTGGCTAACCTCCACCCTCTTCTCCCAGGCTGGAAGCTAGCCTCTCTCTGAACTGCTCTTGGCTTCTCTCTGTAGCGGTTAGACCTCTGAATGTGCAAGCCAGACGCCCACTGAATCCTGGCTCCAGTGCTTGCTAACTATAAAACTATGGTCACACTTACTTAAATTCCTTTTTATACATTTTATCACGGCTAGAATAAAAATGTAATAACATTTATTTAATAATATGTACTTAAGCATAGGGCTGCAACACATTTCAAACGCTAACAGAAATATCATTACTGCAATACACTGAATTAATTAGTTATGATTAGCTGACAAAACTGTTCCCCAATCATATGCTCAAAATCTAGAGATGAGTTCTATTTCTAAAAGCAAATTTGAATTAGCTGTTTGGGGCCTCTCAAAGATTCTACCAACCACTTGAAAAACAAAGCTCATGCACACCCAATTACACATTATATTTGAACCTGTTACTACTCTACTTTATGTGGTACTAAGGACCTTGATATTATCCAGAATTGTGCATTTTAAGAAACCATGTCCCTTAAAGATGCACTTTGTACAGATATGGAGGGTTGGAGAGGAGACACATGAGTCAGAGATAAGCAT
Organism: Pachyuromys duprasi; assembly: GCA_028658305.1. Taxonomy (NCBI): domain Eukaryota; kingdom Metazoa; phylum Chordata; class Mammalia; order Rodentia; family Muridae; genus Pachyuromys; species Pachyuromys duprasi. The sequence continues at coordinate 83,010,086 of CM053765.1, read as the reverse complement.
TACTGCTTGCTTTGAAAATGAAGGCATTGGGGCCACAACCAGAGTATGAGCAGCATCTGGGAGCTGGGAGGAGCAAGAAAGAGATTTACCCAGAGATCAGCATAAACAAGTGCAGTTTTTGTAGTATATTGATTTAATATTTTAAATCGTGTGTGTGTGTGTGTGTGTGTTTAGATATCAGAGGGGGAATTTTGGAGCACTGATTCTTTCCTTACAGGAACCAAACTTAGGCCATCATCAAGTTTGCTAACAAATACTTTTATCAGTAAGTCATTCATTTTGTAACCCGAGACTTTCTTTTAAGCCAATGAACTCCACACCAAGCTTCTAGTCTAAAGAATTAATATCTATCTATCTATCTATCTATCTATCCATCTATCTATCTATCTATCTATCTATCTATCTATCTATCTATCTATCTATCTATCATCTCTCTATATATATGTTTATACCAAGTCCACAGTAATTTGTTATGATAGTGATTAGAAACTTATATACATGATATAAAAAGCATTTTTATTTGATGTTTGTCTTCTCTGCCTGCCCTTCAGGACCTGAACAACAAGACTGGAAGGAGGGTCCAAGGTCAGCGCATGGACAGGATTTAAATGGAGCTCTATTTCCAAAAGACACAGCAGTTATCGGTAGGATGGTTGGATGCCTGGTGCATAGTGAAGACAACAGGATGCTGCAGGAGGCAGAACTGTAACATGTCTTCTGATACTCCTTATGTGTCTGCCTTTGGAGTCTTCAGATCTGTGAATGGGACAGAATGTCACCCAGTGGTTATTGTTTCTTAGATGGCAAAAGAGAACTTATAACAGATTTGATTATGCCCCCAAATCAGTTAAACTCATATAAAAAGATAATGTCTATAGGGTTGATTTTCATTGTGTGACCCAAGTACTGAGAACATATTGAACAAATTGAAGATAGTTTTTGTTCATACAAAAACTAGAAGAACTTGTTAAAATCTCTGTGTACATGTGTGTATGTATCTCTCTCTCTCATGTGGGTGTATATATGTACATGTGTGTACACAACAGCAAAACAGATGTGTATCAGGAGGAACCAAGAGTGCCAGAGCAGGGGCAAGTAAGGGAGGTTTTGACTACAAATGGATGGTCCAAGAATATCTCACTTGAAATATGACATTTGGTCAAGGGTATATGGAAGACATTGTGCAGGCTATGAGAGTTTCAAGGGAAAGGAGCATAACATATATAGACAGAAGCTATGTCTAAGACTCCAAGGTACAGCCCATCCAAAATGCCTAAAGAACAGCCAAGGGTATTCCCTTTCTGGTGAACATGTAGCCAAATCTCTGAGATTAGCAAATGAGAGGGAGCCAAGTCTCATGGGAGCTTTGCTATCAATGGTCTAGAATAGCCTCTTGCTCTGCTGGGATCAGGACCTGTTCCTTGCTGGTAGTCAGCAGAGATGTACCCATACTGTCAGTCTAGATGCTATGCTAAATATTGATGCATGGGATGAGACTAGAATCATAGACAGCGTAAAAGAATGGGGTAGCATTTACAGAGTACTGTAAATGTTAGAACTTCGACTAGAGGTTTAAACAAAAATAATATTTATTTTGGAAGTCAAAATACAATTTCCATACTGAATAATTTAATGCATTCTGTATAAATGAATTAAAGAGTCTCCTTTTCCATCACTCCTGAAAGAAAATAGGTAATAGATCTTTCCTCTTCAAAGCCCTTTGTAAGTCATCTGAAATGCAGCCAGCAGTTAAGACTAGATTAAAATGCTGGCTGCTTCATCTTCTGTTAGCATTCGCTTGGTTCAGTGTGTTGCTACTAGATAAAGAATAGAGATGATTTAGGAAAGAAATGGATGGCATTTTCCAGAAACTTGAGTAATAAATTACTGAGCAATCCTCAAATGCTAACATTTTATCTACTCTCTCCCTGACATCACTGAGGCAGCTTGCAGGGCCCATCATCTCTTCATTTGGTGTCTGTGTTGCAGAATATGTAATACAGAAATTTTCAAGATACCCCTACCTCTTGAAAGCACCCTTAAGCTGAGGAGTTAATGAAGGAAGGACATGGATCTTTTGACCCTCTCCATCAGTGACAGTAGCAGCAGATAACAAAATACTGATTTACTCAATTTAACTTGGATAAATAAACCAAGAGGCATTTATTGAGACTTTCTTTTTTCTCATATTTATTTATTTTTTATATTAGTTACAGTTTATTAACTTTATATCTCTGGTGTATCCCACTCCCTCGTTCCCTCCCTATCTCACCCTTCCTCCCTTATCTCCTCCCTGCGCCTTTCCAAGTCCACTGATGGGGAAGGATCTCCTCCCCTTTTATCTGACCTTGGTTTATTAGGTGTCTTCAGGACTAGCTGCAAAGTCCTCCTCTGTGGCCTGGCAGGGCTGCTCCTCCCTCTGGGGGTTGAGAGGTCAAAGAGCCCACCATTGAGTTCATGTTAGAAATAGTCCTTGTTCCCCTTACTAGGGTACCCACTTGGATACTGAGCTACCATGGGCTAAATCTGAGCAGAGGTTCAAGGTTATATCCATACATGGTCCTTGGTTGGAGAAACAGTCTCATAAAAGACCCTTGTGCCCAAATACATTTGGTCCTTGTGGAGCTCCTGTCCTCTCTAGATCATATTAACTTCCCCTTCTTTCATATGATTCCCTGCACTCTGCCCTTATACTCACGTGCGAGCGTGCACGCGCGCGCACACACACACACAAATAAATATATAATATATTTGACATAATATTTTTGTTCCATATACATTATTTATTAGAATTTATTCACTTTGTATCCCAGATGTAGCCCCTTTGCTCATGTCCTCCCATGCCTTTTTCCCAGTCCACTGATAGGGGAACTCCTCCTCCCCTTCCATCTGACCCTAGCCTATCAGGTCTCATCAGAACTGGCTGCACTGTCTTCCTCTGTGGCCTGGCAAGACTGCTCCACCCTCAGTGGGGGAGGTGATCAAAGAGCCAGCCACTGAATTAATTATTTGCCATAATATTAATATTATAATAGTATAAATAAAACCCCTTTAGCAGCACTAAATTTTAAAAAATCTACCTTAAGGTGCCAAGAAAATTGCAATACTATCTCAGTATAAATCTATGGAGAGATCATTATGATGTCAAAGTGGAAATTTAAAAAGTCAATACATGTACTGTGCGCTGTCATCTGAGACTGACTCATCCTGTCAAGTTCAGGAGAAGGGGAAGACTGTCAAGGGAGTGTTCCCACATCAGCAAAGTAGGAGGCATAGATGACCTCCCATGTGAATCACATTATAAAATCACAAGATTAAGATGAAATTACATGTACATGATGCCTCTCCATTAGGGATTGGTTCTGTACAACATTTTAATTCTAGGGTTTTTATTTGTCAGTCATCTGAGGTGAATGGTAGTCTCAGAACGCATTCATTTGTTGTTATAGGGAATTCTGAGGAGATTTTACCTGGTCTAATCCATACGGAGCAGCTGAACTTTACTAGACAAATAGCATCCATTTCAAAGTAGCTATTTATAATAATGCTCCAAGTATTATTTCACTCAGAAGTGCTTTTAGAAAATAGAAATGACTTGCTTTACATTTTGTAATGAGCCCTTTATTCGTAGCACAAAACTGCTATTTTTATCAGTTGTATCATTATAATTGATACATATAAATTTCTAATTCATGTGTCCATCTCCATTAATTTCTTTTATAAATAGCTGTTTATTTGCTTATATGTATTCACTTGAGTCCTTATGATATATGTGCACCCCATGAATACAGGAACCATAAAGGACAGAACAGATCAACAGATCCATCGGAACTGAAGTTTTCAGGTTATTTTGTCACCATGTGGATGCTGGAAACTGAACCCGGGTCCTCTGCAAGCGTGGTAAGCACTCAACAACTGAGGAAGCTCTTCAGTCTCTTCACTTATTCTTGACAGTCATTTTCAACCCATGGAAAATAAAAATATATGCATAAATACACAACCCATATTACAGACAAAATGTGTGTATCCTTCCATAATTTGTATTCTGGAATCTTAACCTCTAAGATGATGGTATGGAAATAGAGGTGTAGTTAAATGATGAGGTCATCGGATCATTAAAACTCCCATGGTTGAGATTTGTGCCCTGGTGATGAAGACATCAGATTTCTCTTCCCACTGTGTGAAGAGACAGAATAAGCTATTGGTAGAATAGAGAGCAGACCCTTGCCAGACATCTGCTCTGGAAGCATCTTGTAGATACCTTCTACAAGGACTGTGAGAAGTTTCCTTTCTTAAAATTCCACTTGTCTGTGGTGTATTGTTGCATCAACCCATATGCCTCACAGTATTTGCCAGTGTACATGTGTTTAAGAACTGCTTGTAAGATGTTTTATGAGGGAAGCACTTGAATAAAGCCCCTGAGCATGATGACTTTTGAATAGATTCCATACATGGCCAGGGAAGCAGAGAGTGTGGGTTGTTCAAGCTGATGAAACACAGAGATTGATAAAGAGTATGTTGTTCGCAAAAAGAAATGACCTGTCTGGCCAGGCCCTTGAAAGAGAGATTTCATAAAACTTGGTGAAGGAGGACAGGGAAGAATACAAGGAACACAGTAACACAGACTGTATGCCAATCAAAATTACCTGTTTGTCCTTATAATTTGTGAAGGTGATCTTCAGGGCTAGTTCATGTTAAATAACCTTCCTAAGGCATCTCAGACAAACAGTCCCAAAGCTCAATGACATAGGCTTAATGTCTACAAAAAAAAAAGTGTTTATGTAAGCTACAGCCAAACCAATACATCAATACATGCTACGTCCTGCCTCTGTGTGTATGAGCTCTGGGTTATAGGGAGTGACACAGAGATTACTTCGGTGCATTTTTTAAAAGCCTTAAATCTAGTTGCCAGTTACTCTGGAAATAATACCTACAGTATATGAAAACAGCTATCTATAGAATCACCTACATTGTACTTATTTGGGGTTCTGTGGGCCACAGCTTTGTGCAACCAGTGTGCTGTAGAAGATAATCTCAACAAACCAGAAGTAGGTTTAGGGCTCACAGAGACACAGAATTAAACTTTAAAATTATGGTAACAAAACTCATTAACAGCATATCTGAATGAGGTCCTCTGTTTGTTACATTCTTCTCACTTGTAGCATGTAGAATGACCAACTGCCCCCAATCTATGACCAGGAGAGTCAGCATAAACAGGAGCCAGTTACCTAGTTAAATGCTGCCTTTAAGAGAAAAAAGCCAGGAGACAAAGCAGAGAAAGAAGCTGAAGTGATGACCAGCCAGCATGGATATACCTGAGCAGGTGGACCAACTCAGGGACGACTCTGAGCACAACTAATGGGATCACTCGGTGTAGGGAAAGTACATCTTCATGTTGCATAAGGATAAACATATAAGAAACTACAAGAGTTCACAACATCCTAATCTCAATAAATGAAGGAGCGCATACATTTATAAAGACTGTTTAGATAATTAGTTGCTTCCTTGAAAAAAATAGTTGGTTGTCATTTGAAAAACTTTCTCACCAAAAGGAATACTTTCCTGTCATGTGTAAATGAGACTGAAATGTAATATGTCAGAGGCCACCTGCATCTAGGCTGCTTTCATTTTACGGTAGAGGAAGGTGCAATTTTTCCAGACTTCTACTAAGTTGAGTGTGGAAGAGGTAATGTAATGAGTATATCCTTTAATAAAGAAGTGAGAGATATACATCTCAGAAAGAAGGCTCATTGGTTAAGAGCACTTCCTGTTCTTGTAGAGGACCTGGGTTCAGTTTCCAGCACCCACATGGCAACAACTGTGCTTGACTTCAGTTCCAGAGGATCCAGTGGCCTCTTCTGACCTCTTGAGGCACCAAGCATACAGTATACATATTTGTGCATGCTAGCAAAACATTCATACACAGAAAAATAAACAAAACCACTTTTTAAGTAAAGACTTTTACTACTACAGGAGTATCATGACTATTTGGGTATTGTCTACAGCAAATTCCGTGTGTATATGTGATTTAAATGTAAGAAATATTTATTTCACCTAGCAGAATACTGGCACAGATCTTGCCAGTCAGAACGTACATTTTATAGACCCTAAAAGCAGGGTAAGAAGTTTAATTTTAGGCTGGGTTATTTTTAGTTACGAAAGCAAAATCCTTTTTTTTTTCCAAATGAAACTTTAAGCATGCCATAAAGGAGATCTTTACAATATTTGAAATGAAATATTCTGAACCATACTAATAATTTCAATAATGACATGTCAATTTGTAATTTTAAAGTGCTAAAGATATATTACTTTAACCTCAATAATTCTATAATAAAAATATTCTACTTTATAAGTATAGGTGATTTCTCTTAGACAAATTGCTTGGCTCTGGCTGTATTTTTTAAGACCCTGTTTTGTTTAACCACATGAGCCATAAATGATACTTTTAGATAAGCAGCAGCATCCTTGAATTCATCAAAATGGCCTCAGAATTATATTATGTTTCTTCTTTTAATGTGCAATTGATTATGTCTATCCTTTAACATAAGGTTATTGAGTGTCAAGAATAGTCCAGGTTGATACTAGATCTAACCAGAAGGCAAGAAAGGAGTCCAAGAAGAAAACCCTCAAAATTTACATACATAGAATTTTAACTAACTGACCCCATCTTCTGTTAATGTAATATCCCTGGATAATAGCCCAATATATGGGAGACAATGAATCATTTTTAGACATTCATCTTAAGATTTAGTTAGAGTCAGGTTTGTGGAAGATAAGAAAAAAGACGACTACATGTTTATCTGCAGGGCACTGTACACATAAGGTAATATGTTATTTCATGATCAAAGCCCATACGAAATATATCAATAACACCAGGCCATGAGATGTAAAGATTGCACAAAAGGCAAGCAGCTAAAGTAAACTTTGATTGACCAGTGTCAGCAATAGCTTATTCTAAACCACAGTGAACTACTAGGTAATATTTGCAATAGTTGTACATATATTTTAGGGGAAAACAGAATTTAAGTAATTCTAACTTCCAGGAGCCTGGTGTCCCCTATCCTACACATTAAATTATATTTACATGGAGGTCAGATGTGGGTCCACACATGGTCTTTGCATACAGCTACATTAGAAAGTCAGAGACACATCTGTTACAAGGTAAAATTGACTCAAATCTGGGTTAAGAACTTTCTAGAGTGCAGTTGATAAATAACTCAAGTCTAGGTTTAATTATAAGAGCCAATTATTGTGCAAAGTCCTTAGGCTTAAAGAATTGTTCCCTAACAACTATTGTCAGTATTAAGACTTCCTTTTCTCAGCTAAAATCAAGTAAGAATAATAGTCTTGTTAATTTGCAATAATTGATATTTTGAATGATACTTTGAAATTGGGAATTCTTATTCTAATCAGGCTAGATATTAGAACAGCTCATTAGACCTTGGGCTATAAAAACTAAACACTTAAGAATTTAATACGACTTCATTTGGTGAACAATTTTATTAAAAAATTTACTTCCCTCAATATTGTCACAGTGAAGCCTCAACATTATAGGGCAAATGAATGACTATTAATACTGCTATTGCTATACTAAAATTCTTCCAGGACCTTGAAACTTTGTTGAATCATTCATGGTTCACCAAGTACTTTCCAGTTCATTAAGCACATAAACTCTAAGCACACGGGGACTTGTCATGCTTCACAAAGTCTTCTACTGTCAGTACCTAGAACATTTATGGCCCCAGGTGAATATGTATTACATGTATGGATGGGTGGTTCTGTCATGCACATTTCCTTCAGATTCTCCTATGCTTGTGTAAAGGTGACCTGAAAAAAGACTTTTTTTTTCTTGCAAGTATAAACATTCACATCTGCTCCAAATTATATAAAATGTGCAATGTAAAGTCCAGTCTTTTTCCAGGACCCAGTGAGCATCCTTGAATCACAGGAAAGCCAAGATGGCATATATATCCTTCAAGGTTTTTTATTTTTTAATTAAATTTTATTTTTTATATTAATTACATTTTATTCACTTTGTATCTAAGCTGTAGACCCCTCTCTCATTCCCTTCCAATCCCACCCTCCCTCATCTCCTTCCTGTCCCTCTTTAAGTCCACTGATAGGGGAGGTCCTCCTCCCCTTCCATCTGAACCTAGCTTATCAGGTCTCATCAGGACTGGCTGCATTGTCCTCCTCTGTAGCCTGGTATGTCTGCTCCTCTCCCTGAGGGGTGGGGGGAGGGCAGGAGGGAGTAAAAGAGCCAACCATGGAATTCATGTCAGAGACAGTCCCTGTTCCCCTTACTAGGGAAACCACTTGGATACTGAACTGCTATGGGTTACATCTAAGCAGGAGTTCTAGGTTATATCCATGCATGTTTCTTGTTTGGAGAAACAGTCTCAGAAAATACCCCTGTCACCAGATATATTTGGTCCTTCTGGAGCTCCTTTCTTCCTTTCTTCTTTTTGTCCTTCCTTTCTTCCTTCCTCACCCCTTTTCTCCCTCTCTCTTGCTATCTCTTTCTTTCTATCTTCCTTCTCCCGTGCCTTTACTAATGCTAGGGAGAGCATAAAAAAGAACTGTGGGAATGTTTATATTATGAATTCAGTTTAAAGAGTTGGAGATTATCTTGTTGTTAATTAACATTAATTTTATTTTCTTCATTATATATCAGAAGGGACACTGACTCTGTTGTCTGTTATCCTTAAAGAGAAATTAGTTCACAAAGTTCCTGCAAGAGACAACCAACTCCATGCCACCTTGCACACTTGGCCAAAGCCAGTGATCCTGGCTCACTGACTCCTTCACAGGAAATCTGAATTAGGGCTCACAGATCCTATCACAAGACTTGGGATTCTTTTTGACAAATTTCAGCAACACTGTGTGTATTCTCTAAAAGAACCATTTTGCTTTCATAGTTTAAAACTATTTTCTCTACAGTGAGTGTAACTGATGATGGTCATGGGCCATCCTCTGAAGAATGGGAACAAAGGCTTTTCCGGAACACAGTCTCACCATTTTGCAGTTGTCACTGGAATGGCTTTCTTCCACAAGCATGCCATTATGCTTTGTTGGCAGCTTTGCTAGCATCATTTTATAGTAGAAGAATGTAAGATCAAATAACTTCCTCTGAAAAGCTGGTGAAATTGGTAGAAACATTATCTGGGCTCAGTTTGACTTACAGGATTATGCCCTTCAAATCTTGTCCCCATACATTAACAAAAAGAAAAAGAGTATTGTGTTTGGAGAAGGGGAAATAGCGGAGAAGCACAATATAGGATCTTCCTTCTTCAATGCCTGTTGAAAGGGGGTACCCTGCTAGGTTCAGTTGGTAGAGCGATGACTAGGCAGACTGGTTTTATTTATTTTGTTACTAAATAGAGTGGACATAGAAATGGCTTTATTGAAAAAGTGCTTGCTTCATGAGAATGAACGTGACTCTGGAGCACAGAACCCCTGGGGGGGGGGGAATTCTAACCATGGAAGCATGTATATTGTGCTGGCTTGAATAAGAATGATCCTGTTGTGGTTTGAATAGTAATGACCCCAATAGACACCTGTGTGTGACTGCTTGGCCTATAGGGAGTGGCACCATTAGAAGGTGTGGCCTTCTTGAAGGAAGTGTGTCACTGTGGTAGTGGGCTTTGAGGTCTCATATGTTCAAATTACAGCCAGTATGACATAAAGAAAAACACGTAATTGAGGCGTGCTTACATTGTCAAGGGTATAGTCTATTATTGCCATGGCAGCATGCAAGAAGACATATTCCTGGAGAAGGAGCTGAGAGTTTTACATCTTTGTCCACAGGCCACGGAAGGGACTATGTGTCACACAGACACACCAGGCACAGCTTGAGCATATAAAGTCTACCTCCTCAGTGACACACTTCCTCTGAAAAAGCCACAGCTCTTCCGAGGAGGCCACATCTACTAATAGTGCCACTCCCTATGCCAAAGATGCAAGTCTGTGGGGGCCATTCCTATTCAAACCACCACATGCCCCACAGGCTCATGTATTTGAATGCATAGGAAGTTGCACTATTTGTTAGAGTACATATAGATTTGTTGGAGGAAGGGTGTTTCTGGAGGTGGGTTTTGAGCTCCAGTTCAGGCCCTGTAGCACTCTCACTTTCTGCTGCCTGTGGATCTAGATGAAGAATTATTAGTTCCTTATCTAGCACCATGTCAGGCTGTAGTCTGCCAAGTTCCCACCATGCTGATAATGAACTAAACTTCAAAAACTATAAGTAATTCCCCCAATTACATAAGAGTTGATATCGTCATGGTGTCTCTTCACATCTATAGACTTTTGACAAAGAAAGAACTTGGTACCAACCAGTGGGATATTGTTGTGAGAGGCCTGACCATGCTACTTGTTAGTGGAATTTGGACTTTGGGATGTTAGATTAAGAAAGAAGATGAATGCTGCATGTGGTGCATAATAAGTCAGACCAGTAGAATCAGGGTACTGAGAGAAGTGGAGAGAAGTGTCACAGTCTGGCTTAAAAGGATTCAGAGAAGAACAGTTTAGAGATCATTCTTGTGATATTTTGGGGAGGAGTGTGGCTGATTTCTGCCCTTGTTCTAAAAATTTGTATGAGGCTAAATTGAAGAGTCTTGGATTAAGGGCTTTGGCAGAGGAGATTTCAAGACAGCCTAGTATTGACTCTGTCATATGGTTATTGTTATGCAGATCTATATGGAAAAGGAACAAGCTGAGGAAGGAAAAAATGTTCATCAAGAAGTGTCATGGAGCAAAGTCCAGTGCTCAGGGAGATAAAAAGTTTAATGAAAAGTCTGATGCTAAATAAAATAAAGAGAGGGGTGACCTCATGGCAAGACTCCACCCAGCTAAACTTCCAACTTTGGGAAGAAATTAAAGAAAAGTTGAGGTAGTGAAGAAAACCATAAAAAACAGAATGCTAGTGTGCATGTATTTGAACAAGGGGACTAAATTTCAGCCCCAGAAAGCAGAGGAACATGGCAGTGTTGGCCACATGGTTCTGATATGGATGATAAGGTGATATGGAATCTCTCTCTGCAGCTAAAGAAAGGTACTGAGGCCAGACATGTGTCATGCATGTCCCTACATGTAAGTCTAGAGAGACCATTGTGTGAGTGAAGCCTGGATTGCCTTGGAGACCCCCAAGATGTTGGACATGTTAGAATTGTGGGTTACCTGCCAATGAGAACTATAGTCTGGGTATGGAGCCAGTGCAAGAGAGAAGGGTGTTGTAGTCAACAAAGCTGAAAGGAGTGATGATCTGAAGAGCACTTTGACATCATATGAAGATGCAAAGTTTATAGTATGCCCATCTGGGTTTTAGTTTTGCTTTTGTCCAGTATTTTCTCAATGTAATCTCTTTCCTCCCTTTTTGATTGGCAATGTATATTCTTGGTCATTGCATGTTGAAAGCATATGATCTGCTTTTCTGATTTTGATCTTACAGAGGATTACAGTAAAGAGATTGCTATAGGTCTCAGAAGAGACTGCACTTTGGTCTTTTAAACTGTGGTAGACTATGGGGGGTACTTTTGTAGTTAAACTGAATGCATTTTTTTTCAGTATTATATGGCTACAAGCCTATGGGAGGACGGGGAATAGAATGTGGCAGTTTGAATAAGAATGGCTCCAACAGGTTCATATATGTGAAGGTCCAGGGAATGGCACTATTTGTTGGAGCAAGTATAGCTTTGTTGGAGGAAGTGTGTCACTATAAGTGGGCTTTGACATTTCAAGGGCCCATGTCAATCCCTGTGGCTCTCATCTCTTTTGTTTGCCTGTAGACCAGATCTATACCTCTCAGCTCCTTCTTCAGCACCATGTCTGTCTGCATGCCACCATTTTCCCCACCATGCTGATAATGGACTACACCTCTGAAACTGTAAGCTAGGCCCAGTTAAATGCTTTTCTTTATAAGAGTTGTCTTGGTCATAGTGTCTCTTCACACCAATATAATTTTGACTAGAACATGTGTGTAGTCTTAACCCTAACAATATGGGAGACAAAAACATCCTTGGAGCTTATTATCTAGCTATCTTCCTTAAACAATAAACTCCAAGTTCAATGAGTGTTGCTATCTCACTTGATAGGTATAGAGATAGAGATATTTATAGGGAGTGATGTAGATATAGATGGATAGCTAGATATAAATCGCTATAAAGATCAGTTGATAGATATATAGACAGATAGCTTAAATCTGAAGTACTCATTCATTACAAGAGACCCCAGGCCACTCCATATTAGTGAAAATTAGCCTATAAAATAGATTACTATAGCTCTGTTCAGCAGTAGTTAAGAGTCACCCTACAAAGAAAATACACCTTTTTTATACTTTAGAACAATAAGTTCTAAACAGTGATTAACAAAACAGAATGAAACCTTAATTACTATCTGTGCAATAAAGCAGAAATAAATAAATCATAGGCAGGGGAAATAACAGAAGATGCACACAAGGAGAGGGAGAAAAACGTAAATTAGTGATATATCACTTAATCCACGAGCAGAGAAAGAAATGGAAGGTACAAAACCACAACATTGAATGATCTAAATAAAAATATATAAGATATCAACCTGTGGGGTTGAAAATGGAAAGGGGGTAGCCAAGATCAGAGATAACAGAAGATAATATCAGATAAATTTAAGAAAAATTAAAAATGCAAATTTTTAGCAGAGTCTCACAAAATCAAAAACTGAAAACAACAAAAATATTTCAAAGCAGATATTAAGAA
>CM053765.1:82971345-82988749 GCA_028658305.1 Pachyuromys duprasi | reverse complement strand
TGTTGTGTACTTGAGCATCTTTTGGATATATGCCTAAGAGTGGTATAGCTGGGTCTTGAGGAATCAATATTCCTAATTGTCTAAGAAAGTGCCAAATTGATTTCCAGGGTGGTTGTACAAGTTTGCATTCCCACCAGCAATGGAGGAGAGTTCCTCTTTCTCCACAACCTCTCCAGCATGCATTGTCACTAGAGTTTTTGATCTTAGCTATTCTGGAGGGTGTAAGGTGAAATCTCAGAGTCGTTTTGATTTGCATCTCTCTGATGGCTAAGGACGTTGAGCATTTCTTTAAGTGTTTTTCTGCCATTCTATAATCCTCTACAGTCAGTTCTCTTTTAGCTCCATACTCCATTTTTTAATTGGATTATTTGGTTTCTTGCTTTTTAACTTCTTGAGTATATCCCTGTAGTTCCCTCCCTTTTCCAGTCCCAACCCCTCTTTTCCTCCCCTCTCTGTACCTGTGTCCCTCTCCAAGACCACCAATAGGGGAGGTCCTCCTTTCCTTCCCTCCAATCCCAGTCCATCAGGTCTCATCAGGAGTGACTGCATTATCTTCCTCTGTGGCCTGGCAAGGCTGCTCCCCCCTCACCGGAAGGTGATTTAAAAGCAGGCCAATCAGTTCATGTCATAGACAGTGCCTGTTCCCATTACTATAGAACCTATTTGGAGGCTGAACTGCCATGGACTACATCTGTGCAGGGGTCCTAGGTTTCTCCATGCATGGTACCTGGTTGGACCATCAGTCTCAGGAAGGACCCCTGTGCTCAGTCCACTTGGTTCTGTTGCTCTCCTTGTGGAGTTCCTGTCCTCTCCAGATTCCACTATTTCCCATTCCCCTTGTAAGATTCCCTGCACTCTGCTCAGGTGTTGGCCATAAGTCTCAGCCTCTGCTTCTATAGTCTGCAGGGCAGAGCCCTTCTGAGGCCTTCCATGGCAGGCTCCTGACCCGTTCCTTGCCCTCTCCTTTTTCCAATGACCCTCCTCTTTGTCCTTCTGGCTAGGGAATGGGCATTTTAGCAAGAGTCCTCCCTCTTGATTAGTTTCTTTAGGTGTACAGGTTTTAAAGTTATTTTTTTAAAACTGTGTTTATTTCTCAGTTTTTCTGTTAATCCAGCTATCACAAATAATTGAGACTTTTACTTGTTTGATAATAAGCTTCACAGCACAGTAACTGAGCAGTTGTTGCTCTATTCTTAACCGTCTAAATCAGTCTGGTTTCCTCCAGGCATACATCTCAGAGATACTTTAGCTGCTTTTAGCTGAATTTTCTGACATCTCCTGGACCTCTGCTAGTGGCTCAATCCCCTACTTCCTGGTCTAAATCCTCCTCTTCTGGCTGGCAGGAAGTCGAGCCCTATTCTCTCGCCTGCTCAGTGATTGGCTGTAAACTGCTTTATTGGCATATCAGGGTACAATGCTGGAGCAATGTTTGCACCACATTGAGACCGGAGATCTTCATGACAAGGATTGCAAAGAGATATGGGGGGTCACAAAAATCACCATTTGAATTACACAATAACTTTATGCCTACACTATGCACAAGTACATAAATACCGTATGACAGGACCTTTTGGGCTTTATGTGAGAGTCTTTGTGTTAGAGACATTCAGGTGCAACCTGGAAAACAGGGTGACATAGTAGTCAGCTCCTTATGACCATTTTGCTGCTGAGCCTGGAGCCACAGGTATCAACAGAGATTTGAGTAAGAGCAATTTTACAGAAGTTTCTAATAGACACTTGCTATGTCAAGTACATTCAATCATTCCTCAATCCATGCTCTCCTTTCAGCTTCTTCTTTCTACTTTTGCTTCTTTTTTCCCTCCCTCTTTCTTACTTTTCCTCTCTACCTCTCTTCTTATCCCCTCAACTCTTTGTATTCTTGGTGTAAGATCTTTCTGTGTTGCCCAGTCAGCCCTAAAACGCTTTCCTGTAGCCCACATTGGCCTTGATCTTGCCTGTACTGTCTCTGGAATCCTTCTATGTCTTAAATAGTAAATCACTGGCATTATGCTTAATCTCATACATTTTCTTACTGTACTAAACCAGTGATCATAAGATAGTCATCTGCCAAGGACTTTGAGACAAACTTTCACATTAACTCATAGCAAAGTCATGAATTGAGCACATGAATTAACACGATAAACTATTATACTGGAGATGACTGAACCACAAATGCAGTTTTTTACCCACCCTCCACCGCTGGCTCTTCTATTCTGACTCCTTCATTGTAGGAAATGTAATGTAATTGGAATTCCATGGGGACAGTGAAGTCAGGCTAAGTTTAAAACTGGCTACTTGCCAGGAAACATCTGTAAATCTCATGGATGAAAATCTTAACTTTCCATAAACTGGACAAGTTCGAAGTAATGCTAAAAGCTCTTAGTGTAATAACGCCTGCCTACTTATCTCTCCATATTTCCTAACTGAGGAAATGATGAAATATGCCCTGTGGAAAGCACTTAGAGAATGATGTACTGAAATTAAACATTTAATTCTTTCACCACATATTTTAGTGTAAATGAACAAACAAACAGAGGCTATAAATCATATAAATGCAATCTTCTGTTTAATCCTTGCAGTCACCATTTAAATAGAATCAATAAAGCCAAGTCGAAATTGGTAATATTTGTTCAATTATTTTCTGATGAGAATATGAAAAATGAATGAGCATAGAGTAAGTCAACAAAAGAGAAATTAATGAATGATAAGTAAACCAATCAACTTTTTAAGTAGAAGCTAATATAGGAAAAAGAAGAGAGCCTTGACAATTCCTTTCTAAGGACAGCTTGTAGTTTCACACTGTCTCTCCCTCCACTGTTCATAACAAAGGAAAAGAGACAGGTGCTAAGGAATAAATGCATGAGTGTCACTGCTTCAACATCTATTTAACAAGTTCTTTATGTCTGTAATTATATGTCCTCATTAGAAGATGATAAAAATAGAGGCTATCTCACACTGCATGGATATGGGTGAACAGGACTGAATCAGCGGTCACTGTCCTTGGCTTTTTTCAATTCATTGTTGTCTTGCTGAATTGATGATGGTTGGGCAAGTGAAATTATAGCTAGTTATGCTTCCTTGTAAATACATGACTTTCTTGTCAATATGAGCCAGATGTAGCCTTTAAAATTGCTCTGAAAAAGTCATTCAAGAATATTTGAATACCATATATTTTTTGTAGGATCCCATCACATTTTTGTATTTTCTCCTTTGAAAAGTATGTTTTATTCAGTGTCCGAGTTTTAAACTTAGCCGCCCTCAGCTACAACCTCTTTAGATATTCACACTCATCACTCATAACGTTGTGTCAAAGTCCCAATTTAATGATCAATTCTAAACATTCCAAGCAATATTATCACCAGGACAAGGAATGAAAATACAGGCACATTAACAATTGGACATTATTAATAACTATACTAGAAACGAGTGGAGCATAATGTTAATATATTTTAATGTGTTTTTTTCATATATCTTGACAAAGTGCCAAGACCTTTGAATCTGACATCAAACAACCCATATGTTAAATAACATACTAGAAAGGAATTATGACTTTAAATAAGGCAGCATTTTGGCAATATGGTCAAGAAACACCTCTGGAAGAGATTAGTAAATGATAGGTTTTATATGCCATAAATTTTTCCTGTGCTCTGTGTAAAGGAGATGCTTCATTTTGGAAATGGAGAGAGGTATCTGGTGGCCTAGTACAGGTTTTTGTCTAACATAAGAAAGTGGCTAAAACTGAATTGTATGGCTCAGTTCCTCATTTTTCTTCTTGTGCTACTGTGGCCTAAAGATCAATGCCAATGTGCTGGTTGGAACATCCCTGTAAATGATTATGTCCTCCTGGAGTCTAAAAGGAAGAACTTAGAGGTTTTCCTCTGATTTCTTTTGGTCTGTTGCTCTACAGTCACTTGAAACAATGGGATGTTCATAATCTAATGAATGTTTTTTAGTGTGGTGACTGGATGCATAATGTTATTAGAGATACTTAGCTGTATAAAAGCATCCAAAGATCCAAACTTCTGTATGTGACAGTGTTTTCATGATCCCCCCAGGACCCTCTTTTACCTATCAGAGGAATAAGCATTGTTAAGGACCATGCCAGGATATGACAATTGAATCTATTCACAGTTCATTGGCTCTATATCACTTCTTGTGCAAGTAATCTTCACTGTCAACTTAATTTAGAATCACCTAGGAAGCATATCAGCAAGCATGTCTGTGTTATGTGTACAATGACACTTAGTGAGGGAGGAAAACTCACAAACTATCAGTCAGAGCTCCACGTAGGCTGAATAAAAACTAACCGAGACTGAAGCAAACTGAGCCCCAGCATCCTTCTCGCTTGCTTCTTCAATACAGCTCCAACGTGATCAGCTCTGTCATGCTTCCACCATCATGCCAGACCTGCTGCACTGAACTTTATCCCTTAAAGGCTATGATCCAAAATGCATCCTCCTTTAAATTGCTTCTGCTAAGTACTTTGTCACAAAAATTTTAAAAAGAAGCTAACGTGCTGAATAAGAAAATTTAGAAAATATTCTATTTGCTCAAGAATAGCAACAGAACACCCACACACATTGCATTTGCTATATACTGTAAAGCCCTTTGACCGACATGGGTTTAAGATCCCAATGCAAGTTGAGCCATTAGGAGTTGTGCATCATGGATCTGGGGGCTGATGTAAATTTTCCAAGCTTTGTTTTGTTTTTCTTACTGCTAAAATGTAATTATCATACCTTCCCCAGTGGGCATTAGACATTAAATACAGTGAAGAAAGTTCCAGGCAAAGTGTTTCATGGATGCATCTTTTCCTTATTTAGCACTGGATAATTATGGGCCTTCTAGTATTCAGGCTGACCCACAAGTTGTGTGAACTGCAGTTTTAACTGAACATTGCTTGCTGGGAGGGAGATTTCTGCAGTGTGCTGACCTCATGGTCTGCACAGCCCTTTAACCCAGTGAGACCTCTGGAGTACTCATTAAACACACAGCAGGCTGAATCCAGGGGAGACCAGGACTAGACACTGGAACTGAAGTGTGGAAGCACTCAGTAGCTGTGGCTTTTCTTTTCTACCAGAACTAAGTCCTCTCTGGGCGACACTGACATCTGCAAAGCCTTCGGGCTCGACTTCATCTCTCCTCTCTGCAGAACTGCGCTGGCCTTGGCCTTTTCATCTCGGCATTTAACTGAGAAGAATTTCAATTGTTTGCAGTCAATCCCACAGTGCTTTTCCAATTTACCTTTGCTTTCTTTGGGATTGTCAGAGAAACCTCATGTGGCCTGTGTAATTCAGTTGTGAGGCCTGGTGCATCAATGGTACAGACAAGTTTTTCAAAGATCTCCACAATATATATGAGGAAAAAGTGTTGGAATGGTAATCAAGAGACCAGCATGACCTTCCCTGCTTTCACCTAATTATTATAACTGTATGACTATCACCAAAGAATTCCTGTGCCTTTGGGGGATTTAGGGTTTTATATGTCTGTGTTGTTATTTTTATGAGTGTGTATTCATTGTACGAAATGGCAATTTTCACAAAGACTGTATTTCATCTGCTTTGACTATATTCATTTGCATACATTTTCCTTTTTTTGCCCCTTTTTTCATCCCCTGACAATCTCTGTGTTTTCATCTCAGATAACCCTTCTTCTACTTCACTGTTGACACATGCATATATGTGTACTTATGTATACAAGACCTACTGTAAATGTAAAAATGGTGCACACTTTGGTTGCTCGGTGATATTTCCCAGGACATTTCATCAGTGGGAAAGGAAATCTTTGTTACTTACACCTCTGATTTCACTTCCTTTTTGCATTTTAATTTCTAGCACTGTCTTCTGGACAGAAGGGTTCTTTTGTAGTATTTTTGTAGGGCTATATTTTGTTGAATGGTGTTTGTCTGTCATAATTCCACTTCTTTTAACACCAAGTTAACCAAAAAGATATGTTTGCTCCACTATGCAATGAAGAATTAAGAAAACTTGCATTGTCAGAGGAATTGGGTTCTGTGAAAATGTGTGGAAGTCATTTCATCAAGACTGCAATTCTAAGTGCCTTCTGGTAAAATTTGAAAATTCTCAACCTGCTGTGTGTTTAATGAGTACTCCAGAGGTCTCCCCAGGTTGAAGGCCTGTGCAGCCCATGATACCTGTGTGCTGCAGAAATCTCCTGCCCAGAAACCAATGTTCATCTTTGTAATGATAATCATGTCAAGGTCAATGTTTGCTTGGCTTGCAAATGGTGCAGAGTACAGTGGTGACTGTACTGGATATAGTCAATCACAGAAATAGTAATGTCAACACCTGGAACAGGTCCGGCTTTCCAAGCTCAGGAACATGTTGTCACTTGGCTGGTACTCAGCTTTCTTCTGAGTGCAGATGTGGATCCAATGACCTTTACCTGCTGGCTCCAGACAATCCAAACTTCCAGAAAGATTATTTAACAGAAACACATAACGTTTTTAGTCTGTAAAGCAGGAATCACTATATACCATGTCATAGCTCTTCAAAATCTACATACAAAAGCTATTTTATACAGTGTGATTTTATAGACATAAATTCTTTTGGAAGTAACCCAGGGAAAATAGGTTGTAAATGACTAGTTCTTATATAAGAGGCCAGGGATCTCAGTCTCTTCCATCAGAAGCTGCCACAAGAAAGTTGTCATCCCATCAATGCAGTGGTCCTCATCAGTCCTCATCAATCTCAACCTCTCAAATACTCTGATCTTGAGCTTTCTGCATCTAGTACTATGAATACTAATTCTGTTGTTTAAGGTCACCCACTCCACTAAAGTCTGTGACGTTTTATCTTTTTAATTTTTTTTTAAATTTTGTGTTTTATTTTGTTCTTTCAAAATTTCTTGAAAATTTAATTTGAATATTTCTACACCAATCCTTCTCTTTTAATTTCTCCTCCATTGCCCTTACCACATTCTCCTCTCAACTTCATGTGCTTAAAAAATATCCACTGAATCCCCTTAGTATTTCATATGTGCATAGATATAGAACCATCTACTAGAGTTCAAGTAGCTTCTCAAGGGACAACCACCTAATGGAAAATGACTCTTCCTCTCCCAGAAGCTATCAACTGCCAATACACCCTTCAGCTAGAGGTAGAATTTCATTAGCCCCATTGTACTTCCAACTTTGCTGGGATATTGGGTGCTTTGATCTTGTGTAGGGCCTTGTCACAGCTGAAGCAAATTTGTTTGTGCAACAACCCTGTATGTGAACCAACACTGCAATGCTTAGAAAATAGGCTCTTACAGTTTTTCTGCTTTTCCTTCTACAATGATCTCTGAAACTTGGGGGAATGCGGTATAGTGTAGATGTCCTATTTGGGGCTGGGCTGTCAATAGTGTCTTATTCTTTCATGTTGACCAGTTGTGGGTCTGTGTATTAATCACCATCTAATGCAAAATGAGGCTTCTCTGATAAGGGTTGAGGGATGCACTCATCTATGGGTAAAAAGAAAATAACTTAGGAGAAAGTTTGTTATGATGACCAGTTAGCAGATTAGGAATGCTTGGTTCTTCTCTGGGGCCTATGACTGATCACCAGTTTTTGAAACAATTAATAGTGCTATACATGAGTTCTATTTTATGGAGCAGGATTTAGGTCCAACCAAAAATGGATGGCTTACCCACGTAAAATTCATTCTATTATTGCACCAGAGAGCTTATATTGCCAGGCTAGTTATTACTATAGCTCACAGAATTTAAAATTATGTAAGACTGTTGATTATGTTTCTTCCCTTATATTACTACGAAAACTACTAATTAGGGATGAAGCTTCCAGATGGAAACCAGGTTGATTTCTCCATGTCTTGTAACCCATATATGTGGTATCTCCAGCAATTTGGTCTTAGCTTCCAAATTCTGGAGGAAAACCAAAACCAATAGCAATATCCTGTAATATTTAGAGTTTCTATGTGACCTCACTAACCAACAACTTTAAAGGAAGCAATCAGTTATTGATACTGAACATTTTCACTTGATAGCCCATGGTGTTGGGGAGAGGCATTGTCCTTCAATTATAGGATAACCCAATTCAAACTCCTTTTATATATACATATGCGTGTATTATAGGAAGCTTCCACAGCAGTTGCTTTCTGTGTGGCATTTTCAATGCCTTTGTTGTTAGTTGTTCCTTGCTTCTATGATTAGTCTAATTTAAACACTTGAGAAACCTATTTGTCACATGCAACTTTTTCTAACTCACCAGACATGGAGGCAGAGGCTTCTCACTAGGTAGGAGATTAAGTCAGTCGCTTATCCATTTTCTACTTAGAAGTTACTGTACATGTAAATCCACCCAATCCATTAGATAAACAATCATACACACATGCACACAGGGAGCAGAGACAATGTGAAATCCCAGGTCACTAACAGCATGTTAGGTTTTGATGACTGCAAAAAGAACAACAACAACAAAAAAAACCTGTCTAAAGACTCACTATTTAGTTTCTTACCATTAGTTAGAGCACTTACAGTTAACTTCTTAACAAGAGCTGAAATAAAACTGGTAAGTAATTTGGACTTTTGTCTGGTTTTTCCAGTTCTGTAGGTTGTTTGCAAAATATGTTTATATCTGTAGTGGCCTCAGGTCCTGGGCTGCTGACAACTTCCTACCCACGTGCTGCTTCTCATCTCTAAGCCAGCAGTGACACTCTGACTTCCTCTCAATCTTGAAGCTCTTGGATGACATCTGTAGCCTGTTGGAGCAAATGGAATGGTAAAGATATCATTGTAACACTCTACTTACTGTGTTAAAAACACAATTTGTTTAGTTTTTTTATGACTATGTCACACTAGTTCAACAAGAAACAGATCATTTCCAGCAGAAACTTTTCTTGTTCCTGTTCTACTCAGCCCTTACCCATGCTGATCAAATGTTATTCTTCTGCCATATTTTCATTACCTTTCTTTCTCATACATTTCTTTCTCTTGGTGTAATATTTTTAAAATTCATCTATGATGACACCAAGGCTTTGCTCTGCCATTAGTGCACATGTGCATACAGATGCAACATGTCCCTACCTACTCTTATGTATGCACACACACACGAGATAAAGAAGTTTGATAAAAGAAAAATCTATGAAAGTGCATAAAGCTCTCTAGATGATTTCTGTATTTTTACTTTCCCAGCATCACAGAATTAAAACACAAAGAATTTTACCATATTTAACAACAGATATAGGCAAAAGACCTTGGTTATATGTTCTGCAGTATTTTATTCTGCTCTTTTTCTTTTTTTGGCGATGTTCAAGTATTTATTTTATTATTAGTTACATTTTATTAACTCTATCTCAGCTGTATCCTGTTCCCTCATTCTCTCCCAATCCCACCCTCCCTACTTCATCTCCTCCCTGCCCTTTTCCAAGTCCAGTGATATGGGAGGACCTCCTCCCCTTTCATCTGACCCTCGTTTATCAGGTATCTTCAGGGCTGGCTGCAAAGTTCCCTCTGTGGCCTAGCAG
Source organism: Pachyuromys duprasi (assembly GCA_028658305.1). Lineage (NCBI taxonomy): Eukaryota > Metazoa > Chordata > Mammalia > Rodentia > Muridae > Pachyuromys > Pachyuromys duprasi. The sequence continues at coordinate 82,979,264 of CM053765.1, read as the reverse complement.
GGCTGCTCCTCCTTTGCGAGGTGGGAAGGTCAAAGAGCCCACCATTGAAATTCTTGGCAGCAGGAGCTCAGTGTAAGTGTTATCTAACTATCATTTGATTTAGTATAGTATTAGGCATATTGAACACAGTCACATATCTGTTGAGTATATGAGATAATAAGTCAATTGGCCAATTATCTCATTTAATTATCACAAAGGAGAGAATCAATCAATGAGCTTTAGAAGAAAACAAAATGACTGCAAATAAAAACAGCAATTTTATTACATATTGATGTTATTTAACCTCATCCAAGAGACAGATGAATACAATATGGGTCAAAATTATCAGGAAAGAATGCCATTCCAAAACATTTAAGTGTACATAGCCCCATTCAGCCAAAACATAAGAATCAAATAGAGCACTGTTTCTGGGTGATCAATTTCCCTCTATCTTGTATATCATTGCTCTTCATCTTTTTCTTAGATCAATCCTATCAGCATTCACACATGGTTTTGTCTCTTTTCATTAACTTTTCTTTGACACCACATTATCCTTTAAACTTTTCAAGGGGAAAATATCTATCTGACAAAGTTGTAGATGCATGTTGTCGGTACCTCTCTGTCATCTAGCATGTCTCCTATCAATCTTTCCTATCTAGTTTCTGTTAACCACGTTAAGGTCTCTTGAATTTAAGTTAATGGACAGTTCTGAGCCCCAGTCTTACTCTGAACTTTCAATATCATTCTACAGGATTTAAAAAGAATTTAGCAAAGGGTTTATTATAGGGCCTTGAAGCCCTATTGTAGAATTTAGCAAAGGGTTTATTGTAGGGCCTTAAAGCCCTATTGTAGAATTTAGGAACTCTTGGCTCTTCCATTGTTCATACAACCTTCTCCAGTCACCATAGTTTTTGCTCTTCATCAGTAAGGCTACTTCCTTGGCATTGATGCTTTTGAATTTATTACACCATCATCATTATCTGTTACTATTATTGGCTTAAAAATTATTTTCCCAGCTCTTGTTCATCCCCCAGGTATCAGATCAGATTTGCCTTCTTCAGAGAGGATGTCTCTGTCTACCCTGAAAATGGGTGCATACCCAATTTAGCTTTACATCTAGCCTGCAGTAAATCACATGAGCAGCCCAGCAACATGGGCCCATGTTCTACATCCTTGGTCATGAACATAACCCCTCTTTGTTGCATTTTCTTCCTCTGAAACTTATTATGATGCCCCCTCAACCAGATGCTATGAACATTCAGTAAGCTGAGCAGATAAAATCCTCACTGTCCTGCTAAGCACATACTAACTTGTTATTTTAAGAATGTTCTACATCCAGTTTTTTCTTCCTGAGAGCAATGATTGACCCTTATTTTCAAGTTGTTCATTTAATCAGGTCTACAACAGCATTTCCAGGAAGAATCAAGGATCAACTGAGGGGAGACCACTGTCCCCCAGCGTTGGAAGCACCTTCCTTCTAACTGGTCTGGTGATAAAAAGTTTCCAGAACAAAGCCATGAGGTGTCATTGCCTACTTTTTCTTCTTGCTTATCATACATCTTTCTCTGCTGCTGCTGCTGCTGCTACTACTACTACTTAACAAAACAACAGCAGCAGTTTTTGCTGACATTAGAATTCAGAGTTTGGGAATTCTTTACCTTCCAACATTGACTGATAGCCAGCAATCATCTAGGCCTTCAGCAAGAGCTTGGAACTAATGAGGCATCCTGTCTCATATACTGAAGTTCTCCACCTCTCCAGCATGCAGGCAGCCATTGTTGAACTATCCAGCCTGTATATGTTCTAAGACATTCTAGTGTCTCCTATTTTATACTTACTTATATAATCTTCTTTTTCTCTAGTAAACCCTGACTGTTTCACTTAGCTATTCCTAAAAAGAGTCAGCATTGCTCAGACTGCTTACTTCTTTTTCCCCTAAAATAGAGGGCTAATAATTGAAGCCAGTTTGCCATGCCATAGGAAAAATAAAACTGTTCTTTCTTAAGATGGTCACACTAGAGAAAGAATAGTGGTAAATAGGTCTCAAATGAAAATGGGAATGAGCCTTCCTGTTGTCTTTTAATAGAAGTGTTATTTAACTTTTATGGGTGTGCCACAGTGAAGAAATGGGTTTCTGCTCCCCGGGCTTACAAACAAAATAAAATAAACAGACAAGGAAAGCAGTGGGCCATTTGACGGATGTCCCCAGCAGAATCACAGCAACTGCAGGATCAAAATTAACTGACTGTGTTTATTCACTTTTAGCTTCCATCAGTGTTGGGCTTTCATCACTGCCTGAACAGATGCATTTTTTTCATGGCTTCTGTCAGACTTTTCCCTGATGAAACACCAGGCTCTGTCCCCTCTCCCATTTGGCTTAAGAATATTCTTGAACTTCTAGTTTAAGCATAAAAAGGTCTGTATGCAGCACAGCATAACATTGGAGCAAAGGAAAGGGCTACATTTAGAGAGTTCTGTGTTTACCCTTTCAAGACTACTTGAACCCAAAACATTTGCTTAATATGTGAAACCTTCTTTATAAACTGAAGTAAGTAATGGTGCTAATCCGTTGCATGTGGAAAGGCTTAAATAACATGATGCCTGGATAGTCCTTAAAAGCTTGACAAGTGTTAAATGTACAAGTGATTGACTAGATAGCTTTCTTCGTCACCTGTATCCATAAATATCACTATTATTATTTTTATTTATATATCAAATAATGTCATTGAGCTTTCAGCTCTGATTTATCTTAATACTCCAGTAACCACATATGGTAGATACTCTCAAGGAGAGATGGGGAATGGAATCTGTACCACACACAGTTGTGGCTACTTCTGTCATTTCAACTCAGGCTGACATGGACTATGATAAATGCATTTACTATTTGTAAATCTCATTCAGTACTTGATTTCCTTTATGTAAATTCTGAACTGTTCCTGACTAAATGATCCTGGGATAGTGCTAAAGGTCTGGTGATTTCACATTAGAAAAGAAGAAAACTAATCATACTAGCTTCTCTCTACACTTACCAGAGATCCCAAAGCCAAGATCCTCCATTCTTTGTTGCAAACAGCAAATAAGACAGTGTGTTCATAGACCCATTTCTTTTTCTTTTTAAAAATGTTTTCAAACTGTGGTTACCCATATTCTGTTTCCTATAATCCAACATACTCTCATTATTCCCTTCATGGAAGAGTCCCTGAATTGCTCCAGCTTTCATCAATGAACAGCTTCTTGGCAAGCTCATAAATCTGCCTGTCAAATGCTCCATGAAAGCCCCAGTCTTTGGGTGATAAATGCAGCTTGCAGATGAAGCCAGAGGAAGGATATAACCTCATAAAAGAAATGAAGACTATGATTATTGGATGAGTTCCCTAGGTAGTGCTGTGTTTGGGGGGGGGGGTAACCCTCTCCAAATGATTGAAATATTTTCTGATTAGTGCTGGATAAATATGAAGACTATTACTTAGATACCACATGCTGGGAAGCAAATGTGATAATTATGTCTGTCAATCTGCAAAACCCCCTGGACTCAACTCCAGTAAAATGCTACCATTTCAATCTAATAAGAAAGAAAGGCAAATAGAGAGGACAATAATGGCAGGGAAAGCTGAAAGCACCCCAGCTGTCAGTGTGTATGTGGGAGGCAGCTGATGGTTTGGGTGTCATCACATTAGTGGTCTCTTCAGTGAAAAGGAAGTCTGGCTGCTTTGTGCCTTGAAAAGGAGCAGTGGTTGAAAGCATTAAAATTAGATGCCATTTTCCTGAACATCATGATTATTTAAAATGCTAGTTGCCTGCCCTAAAACTATCATTCATTACGGAACATAGCAAGGAGTATCAACACCGAAAGTCTGAGCCTTTTCTAAAAAGTCTTTCCAGGAAAGAAGGTACAGCATTTTAGGTGATCTTGAAGGCTCAGGGTGGAGGCTGTGTTTGCATGTGAATGTTTAGCCATGTTATGTTGAACTCTTTTCTGATAGGAAAACTAACTATTGGTGCCTTCTCATGACTGGGGAATGCAAAAAGGACTTTTCATTGGAAAGAAAGAAAGAGAAACCCAGTATGGCTCAGCAGACACCAATGACATCCCCAAAGATAAGAGTCCCGGAAGAAAATGGGATTTCATTTCATAGTAATGATGATGGCATTGATGACAATGATATGTGGCACCCATATGTTGAATAGTCTTAGAATTTTTATGATAATACTTTGTAAGCATAAAATAATTTTAATTCTCATGTTACAGATAAATAAGCTGAAGCATAAAGAAGTAAAGTGACCAGTTCCCGTCCAAGGATTGAAAAGATGTCAACAGACTCCAGCGGTAATGCTCTTGTCCTTTAGAACGGGGCATTTTCAGGTATGGATAATGTAAGTAGGGATAACCAAGGAACAGTAGCTGACTGTTAATCAGGGATGGTCAAGGTCAGTATTATAAAATTGTACTGGTGGAAGACAAGTAGGTAAAAGCAAGGTAGAGTTTGGAAGCATGAAACACTGTGCTTGCCTATCAAATCAGCAGGCTATGAGAAGCTAGCCTAAGGCCTGCATAGGATGTATATACTCACACACAGATCTGCATGTGAGCAAGCATGCATTCTGTGTACATGTGTATATGTGTGCATGAATGCATTGTGTGAGTGCATATATGTGTTGTATATTTATGTTTATGGGATTACTTTGTCTTGTCCATGTATATCAATGGTTCTCATCTTAGTGCTGCAACCCTTTAATACAGTTCCTCATGTTGTGGCCACCAGCTATAAAATTATTTTTCTTGCCATTTCATAATTGTAATTTTACTATTGTTATGAATCATAATGTAAATATCTTGGTTTCCCAATGGTCTTAGGCAACTCTTGAGAAATATTCGTTCAACCCCTAAAAAGGTTGAGACCCAAAGGTTGAGAACAACTAACGTATTGTCAATGAGGCAGAAAACACAGCTTCCCAGAAGTTGAAGCCCTCAGAAAAATCAATGTTTCCATTCTAGTTAGCTCTAATCACCTATAAGTCCTCTGAAGAGTCACTAGTTTAATCCCATAATCTATAGTTTGAAGTCTATGGAAGCTGTGATACATGCATAAGAAAAGAATAAAGATTGAACACAATGGCTGACTTTCAATTCTACTTTGATTCATCTGGCTCAATAGTTCATTGGACAGTTCTGCCTACATTCAGAGTAGGCTTTCCTCTACTGCTACTTCTCACATGTTAATCTTCCCTGGAAAGAACACCACAAATATACCCAGAGATGTGCTTTATTAGTGTGCTACTTTATTAGTGTATTCAGGTTGAAAGTCAGTATTAACAATCTCACTAAGGGCTGCACTGACTGTTGTGAGATAGTGCCTTCTGGACACAAACTATATCTAAGAATTCTCAGCAGGCTAGTTGCCTGCGTATAACCTGCAAAGACCACAGCAGCCAATGTGCCATTATGTCTGGAGAAAATTATCACAAGGTCTACATCTACATAAAAAGCTATAGGCAGTTATCCAGGCATAGTGGCACATGCCTTTAATCCCAGTACTCAGGGAGGCAGAGGCGGGCATATTGGTGTGAGTTTGAGGCCAGCCAAGGCTACACAGAGAACCCCTGTCTCGAAAACTACAGGCCTGATGAGGGAAGGAGAACCAGATTACTTCAGTGACAAATCATCAGTTCTAAGTGTATACATGGCAACATTAATTGGACTTAGTAGGTTTTATATGTGTGGGCATATATATTATTTATGAGTATATGCATGTGTGTACATTTGTGTACAAGATTAATTATAGAAGTCCGGGATTTTAGGGGGAGGGACTCTCTAGGTGTTGGTGGGGAGATGAGGCAGACTGAAATGATGCAAATATATATGCTCATGAAAAAAATTCTTGAATTTCAAAGAAGTTTAAATAACTTTTAAAAATAAAAAGGTTAACCATACCACTATTTCTCAATTCATCTGAGTAAAATACTCAACCTTGTCTCTGTATCAGCAGTCTCTAGCCTCTAGCTCTGACTCTCCACATCAGAGACATGTTTTATTTCATATGAGGAAGGTTGAGAATGCTTTCATGCAGAACACCTGTCTCTCATAACTACTGTTAGTTTTTTCACTCAAACTGATTTGGGAAGAAAGGTAGTCAATTTTGGTCTTACAAATCTAGCATTAATTCTAATATTGAGCCAATCCCCTTGGATGAGTTTTCATGTTATTTTCCCCAAATTATGCATTGCTTATTTCATTATGCTAATGTGGTTGTTATTATAGCTTAAGGCTTCTGATACCTCAGCGATTTTTTGAAACTTTACCGTCTTTTTCCTTACTCTAACCTGATCATTGGCATAAATTAAGGCACACAATAAGGAAAAATTGATACTCATTCCACACAACAGTGTATGAAAGCCAGAGAAGATACTGAATGAAAGTTGGCTTATTCTTAGAAACAAGAAATCTCTACTTTTACAGTAAATGAAATCTAAGCTATATTCCACCATGTCCATAATATGTAACATGTTGTACTAGCTTTTGAGTTATCCTCTGTATAAAGATCAACAAATAAAGCTGGTAACACCAACTGCTAAAATAGAAACAAAAGATTGTTTAGTTTTTACACCAATTTGTTTTGTGTTGGGTTGTTTGTATAAGAGTGTGTGCTTTTCAACATTTTGTGAGTGTGTAAGAAATTCATAGCTTAGGATCTCTTTATCAACTTGAGAATTCCTTTGGGAATATAACATAAGTCTGTCATATCCATAATTTTGTCCCTCTTAACTTCTGTTCTAGGCTACATGGTAAAAATACCTCATACTTTTTGTGTTGAAACAACTTATTTTAGAATGCCCTTAGACTAGACATATTTACTTAATGTCAATATATATTTGCTTTAAAAAGTAAATGTAAGTCTCTCTCTTCCTCTCTCTCCCCCTTTACTTCCTCCCTCCATGTGTTTAAGATAAACTCCAGGGTTCTAGGCATATAGTAGAATTGGCATTCCACCACTAAGCTATAACCACAAGTTCATCTTCCTTCTGTCTTCTTGCTCCTGCTCTAATGGTTAAATTATTCTTCACTCCTCTGCATTATACAGAGAGTTTTGCAGTTGGATTCTCTGCATTGTTAACTTTTAGTCTTTGTTATCACAAATGAAGTATTCCAGCTACTGCCTTCATATTTTGAATGTCTTCATTTTAAAATGATTTTAGCTTCACATAAATGTTGTGAACATACTACAGAAGGTTCAAGCACCTCTTTTTTAAGTTTCTTCCAATGATGACATCTTCCATTACCACAGTAACTGTTGTTACTGTGCTAAAAATTAAGCTACAGATCACATCAAGAATTCACCAGTTTTTGCATAAGTATATTCCAGTGCATGCTTGAAGCTCTGACATTTCACCACTTGCATAGGTTTTTCAGCACTCTCACAGCAATACTGCCTATCTATTCTATCACTTCACAGCAACTCAATCGTAGGAACTTCTTAAATCATGCCTTTCTCTTGTGCTCAAAAGCCACACAACTGTTCTCAATTTCAACAATTTTGTCATAGTAAAAAAATGTTAAACATATATTATGAAAACTTTAAAACTGGCTTTTAAAAAACTGAAAAAATGTTCTTTTTTTCTTTTTTTAATTTATTTTTTTGTTATCAATCACAGGTTAGGTACTTTGCATCCCAAGCATAGCCCCCTCCCTCATTTCCTCCCCCTTTCCCCAACCCTCCCTCATCTCCTCCCTGCCCCTCCAATTCCACCAACTGGGGAGGACCTCCTCCCCTTCCATGCAACCCCAGCTCATCCTGTTTCCTCAGGGCTGGCTGCAATGTCCTTCACTGGGATCTAGCCAGTCTGTCACTCCCTGGCTTGTATGGGGGAGGGTCAAAGAGTCAGCCATCAAGTTCAAGACTGAAACAGTCCCTGTTTCCCTCACTAGGGTCTTTAGTCCTACA
>CM053765.1:82950257-82970845 GCA_028658305.1 Pachyuromys duprasi | reverse complement strand
CTTGGAGGGGGCGGGGAAGAGGGAGATGAGGGAGGGAGTGGGAGGGTAGGAGGGAATGGGGGAGGGGGCTACGCCTGGGATTCAAAGTACCTAACCTGTGATTGAGATAAAAATATATAAATTAAAAAAAAAAAAGAAAACGTTTCCTAACTGTTGTGTGCAAAAAAAAAAATTTATATCAAGCCTGGAGAAAACAGGAAGAGAGGAGGAACTTTCTAGACTATGTAGGAGGTGTCCTGAGACCAATAAGAGGGACAGGGACATCTATACCTTCAAAGGTGATCTCTGGGTTAGAAATGGAACTCAGGACCTTGTGTGTGATATGCACGTGCTCTACCTGTTACAGTCTAAGCAAGCAACAAAAGTAAATGGTGGAACACATAAAGCCCCACCATGAGACAGGGAGATCTATCAAGATGGAGAACAGAGGCAGCCTCTGGGTAAAGAGCAGAGGAAAAGGGGGAAGGTTAATGGGCTTTTTTATAAGGTGGTGCGTCACATAGGCAGGGAGAGGACATGTGACTTGCGACAGTTGGAAATGTGCCTAATCATCCTGCTGTCCCCAGGTTCCTGGGGCTGGCTGTGGAATGGCCTGACTGCTAAAAATTACCACTAAGCAAACCTCTGCCTCTAACTACTGTGATTTTGAAAACATACACTTATTACCTTCAGATTACTAAAAAAGAAACTATTTAGGAACTAAAGGGACTCACCAGAAATTGATGATATGATCAAATTGCTGAAAGTGAAGACACGACACATGACATAGAAAATCAGGTTGGTATTGAGCAGGAAGCTTCCACCCTGGTGATGAGTAGACTGCTAGGGAACAGTGCCCAACAGTCACACCCAGCTGTGAACTCTAAGAACTATAATAATGACCAACATGGCAACATACACATTGGTACAGTAGTGGCACTACGGCTACGAAGGTAACCAACCACTTTATGCTTGGACTTAAAGACTTCTCCCCAGGAGGAATATAGTTGTTACTGTAAATCTGCCGAAGAATTCAAGGTTGGTGACCTGACAAGCCCCAGGAATGAACTACCTCTTATTATTCTGCTAAATAACCATTGTATCAAATTACCCCTGACATTGAAATACTATGCCGTAGTTTAGTGCTTAACATTGAAATTCACAATTGACCAAAGTGCCAGGAATAATTGTGCTCAACTACAAATGAGACATTGACATCACCACAAACAGGACATCTACGTTACACACTTCTTGGGCTCTGAGTTCATCTCAGAAAAGAAAGCAAAAAGATTATAAGAGAGAGGTATTTGAGCAGACTGGTGCTCAATGGTGTCTTCTAGACAGGGTAGGTCTGGAACATTCATAAACTCACAGAAGCTTGAATAAGAACTGTTGAGCATCAAGCCAGCCAACATTCTGCCATGGAAGAAAGAGGAGCTCATGAGCCTACAACCTTAATTAAGGAGCTATTGACAGATGATGGCTTCTAGGAGAAAAAAAAAAGAATCAGTTTTCTTGAAGGCTGTACCCTCCTCTTAGGTTGACTACACTCCACTGGATTGCTCCACACCCATAAGTATTAGGAAGCGTGAATTTGATTTGGATGTGATAGGTAAAACTGAGAGAGGGTATGGAGGTAAGGGTGAATCTGAGAGGATATAGGAAGGAAAGTAGTGGGAACATCATAAAATACATAATATAAAATTCTTGAGGAATTCATAATTAAAATATGTCAACATGTTGAATCTAATAAACATACAAAGATAAAGAACAATAAGGAATTTTAAATCCTCCTGATTAGTTATTTTCTCTGGGGTTAATTACAAAATGATCTAATTAGTAGAGATCACAGGATGTTGTGCTTCAGCATATAGTTTCATTAAGCCACTGGAGGCTGTCTATCTCTGCCTTATTGTTTAACTCTTCCAAGAGTTTTGAGGGAGATACACCCACATACACTGTTCTTGTGGCCTCCACAACACATTTTGAAATCTAATTGCTATCATGCATAAATATCCTTTTACTTTGTTTTTTAAAGGAATAAATATACTTTTTTCCCTTTTTATTATGTTTTTTACAATGCATTCACTTTATATCCCAGTTGCAGGCCCCTCCCTCATCTCCTCCAGGTCTCACCCTCCTTCCCTCTTCCTTCCCTATCACTCTCCCCTAGTCCACTGATAGGGCAAGTCCTCCTCCCTTACATCTGACCCTAGCCTATCAGGTCCTATAAGGACTGTTTGGCTCCTCCTTCTCTGTAGGCTGGCTAAGTTGCCCCACCAGGGGAAGTAATCAAGGAGCAGGCAACTGAGTTCAGGACAGAGACAAGAAGATTTGACTAAATAAATATCTACAACTTTTTGCACACTTTTCTTTGTCTTTTTTTCCCTTCTTTCTTTTTCTTTCTTTCTGTTTTAATCTTACTCCCCTGCTGACATCTCCTAATACACCTACAACTCATTGGTCCACTTGCTCCCCAAATAGGACCTTCTTTTCTAATTTCATGTCATATATATTCCATTTGTCTCTTTTTTTCCTCACTCTATGCTGCCGTAGGACATCTTCTTTTTCCTGTTATGAATGTTTCATTATTTACATCTTACACACATACATGAGCATGCACACACTCACACATGCATACATGCACACACATCCGCATGTACACACACACACACACACACACACACAAATTCTAAATTTAATGAGTCTACCTCATTAAGAAAATGATGACCAGTTAAGTCTGGTTTCCTACAAATACAATGATTTCCTATTCATGCATTACTAAAATTTTATTGCACATATATACCACATTTTCTTTATCTACCCATGGGTATCTAGGCTGTATCCATTTCTTAGATATAACCTAGCAATAAGCATTACAAATATACATATCTTTGGGGTATGTTGACTTAACACCTACAGGATATATACCTAGGAGTAATGTATCAATCATATGACAGTTCTACTTTCCACTTTGTGAGGAAGCTCCACAATGACTTCCATAGTGACTTTATGAATTTATATTTTCCCTCCCAAAAAAGAGGGATTGTCCCCTTTTTCACTTTCTCACCACAATTTCTTGTTGTTGCTGCTGGTTAGTTGGTTTGGTTTGGATTTTGGTTTTGTTTGGTTGGTTTAAATTTTTTTTGGAGGGGGTGCTGTTTTTCTATAATAATAGCTGTCCTGACATTGGTGAGATATACTCTCAGATCTGTTATTTTGCATTTTCCTAAAAGCTAAAATCTTTTAGCACTGTGAACCAATAAATTTTCATTCATCATAAATTATCACCTAGTTTTAATTATTCTATTATGATAGCACAAAATATGCTGAAATACAACATACACACACACAGTGCAGTTAACTGTGATCTAGGCTGAGTCAAATAAGCACTCATTTTCACGAGTAAGCGTAATGCTGCAAGTCTCCTAAGTTCATCTTTCCTCTTTGTCTAAACTCTATTCTGATATATGTATTCTTGGTGCCCATAAAAAGACCAAAGATGAAATTTAAGACCTTATATAATTTCTCCCCACATTATTTACATAAAAGAACTATTTAATAGAGAGAGGCAAAGGGAAAAAACATAAGAGATGGTTCAATCTACTTCTGTTCCAAGCCATGTATTAGTGTATCTCTGATAACAAGTACATTGACAACAAAAAAAGAAAGAGAGAGAGAGAGAAAGAAAGAAAAAAGAGAAAGAGAAAGAAAGAAAGAAAGACTGGTATCAAGTGATACCAGTATCTCTTCTTATCTCCTAAGTTTTACTCCAGTTCTTTTTTCCTCAGCATTTCAGAAGAGAAAATGCCCTCCACACTCCTTTAAAACACTGATATGCCACCCTTGAGCAAGCTATTCTTGGATTGCATGTGGCTAATAAGATCAGTGATGTTCTTCTGCTCTTTAGGAAAATGAAAGAGCCATATAAAGTATGTGGCATGGCATTAAGTAGGTGGCTCAGTTGTGGTTATTAATGCTGGGATGACACTTCATAACCAAAAGCAGCTTAGGGAGAAAAGGGTTCATTTGGCTTGCTTTTCCACATCGTCATCCATCACTGAGGGAAGTCAGGACAGGAAGTCAAGGGTATTAACCTGGAAGTGGGAGCTGATGTAGAGACCATGAAGAGAGCTGCTTCTTAGCCTGTTCTCTCTGGATTGCTCAGCCTCCTTTCTTTTGGAACCCAGGACCACCAGCCTAGGAGTAGCAACACTCACAATGGGCTGGGCCCTCCCTTATCAATCACTAATTTAGATTGCTTGCAGCCTGATCTTATAGAAGTATTTTTTCTATTTCTATTTTTTTATTATTATCATTTATTATGATTTTAACTAATGTTCCCTTCTGTCAGATGACTTTAGCTAGTATCAAGTTGACATAAATCTAGTCAGTAAAGTAGAGGAAAATAGAAAAAATAGCAATAGTAGAAAAATGTGTTCAAATGTTCAGGATACAATTTCAAACTTTTCAGGTCACATACTGTTTGTTTCTTAAACCCAGAAGCAATGTGAAATACTAATAAAAACATAGAGTAACATAAGACTGTGGTCCTAGCAATATAATAAATACATCCCATTTTCCTCCCTCTGATCATCACAATTTCCTTTAATCCTGGATAAAATTAATATTCTATAGAGGAAGACTCTAACTTCTACAATAAAAAAGATGCCTGACCAAGGGCTACCAGCCCTGAACAAGAACAAATGTCACTCCTGAGTAAAACCTATTGACTCTTCTCTAACCTGAATTCTACACTAGAGGAGAGCTGCTGAGAGCTAGTGTCTTCCTGCTCAGAGGCCACTATTGACCCCCTGTGGGAGAATGGTGTCACCCAGTGACACTGGAACATGATGACATGGACTTTAAAGAACAAATTGACATTTGAATCACAAAAAGGAAGCAAAACATGCATTTTGTGTCAAAGTGGATGGATTAACTGTTAAACATATTTAGACAGAAACTAGAGTCTTTTGACAGACTAGCTAAAATGTTCAAGATATAACTCAGATTATTTATTACATGAAGAAATAAGAAAAAAATCTCAACTTGAATGAGTAAATATAGTCAGTAGACATAAATATTACTATGACACAGATGTTAGAATGTCAGACAATGATATAAAAGAGTTGTAATGATGAAACTCCAATGAGTAAACACTCTACACAGAACCAAAATAAAATAAAATAAAATAAAATAAATGTCCAGCAAGTGAATAGATAACAAAAGAAGATTCAAATTATGTTTTTTTCCTGGAAATAAAACTAGAAGAGGGTTAAATAATTGACTGAACCTGAAAACAGTTACATGGTAATCTTGTCATTCTAATGAAATGATTATTTCTTAGGATTTTAGCTTCAGTTTCTTGAACTCTTCTCCATGAGACAGGATTTAAGTTCTATGCAAAATAGGGATAATATATAATGTCTCTTTAAGTTCCTGAAAGAATTATGTGTTACTAAACGAACTTGGAAATATTAGGCGTTAGCTTGCATTACTGTGCAGAAAAAAAAAAAACTATCCTAAATATAGAGGCTTTTTAAAAATGCATTCACTTTGTTCATGAAAGTGAAGTTAGAACCTCAGCTCATGCCTGCTCAGATTGGTTTCATCCTAATCAGGTGGAAGCTATAATCATCAAGAATACTGATGTTCACACATAATGCTAATTCTGTGTAGAATCAATACCTGAGTACCTGGATTGATGTTGTATCTCTGTAATCCTACCACCTAATGGATTCAGAGTACCTAGATTTTTGCATGGAAATTTGTGAGTCCCTTGATACATGATGAAGTAAAAATGGTCCAAAAATACATGAAAAGTGTTCAACATCTGTCAGCATCAGGAAAATGCAGCTGGTCATAATGGCTATCGTGAGGCAAACACAAGCAGTGCTGGGAGGTGTGGAAAAGGCAGCCTTAAATTGCTAGTCAGAGTATGAATTACCAAAGCCACTGTTGAAATGAGTACAGATGTTCTTCAGAAAGTCACAAATACAATTTGAGTGTAATCCAGCCATATGATTTCTAGGTATCTAATTAAAAGTTTTACTGAATGAGTTCAAAGTCACCTTACTATAGACACACCTGCGCATTCATGTTTATTGCAGGATTATTCACTGGGAGCATATTCTGGAATCAACCTAGATTTCAATCAATAGAGCAATGGATAAAGAAATTGCAAGTATATCATAGATTTGCTTAATCATAAAGAAGAATGGTATTATGTCATTGAAGGAATGCCACTGGAGACTGTGATGCTGATATAAGTCAATGCTACAAAAATAAGTATGGAATGCTTTTCTTCATATGTGGAAGTTCAAGAATAAAATAAGAACTTGTAACTAATAGGTAGAATAATAGGGATCAAAAGAAGGGGGTACTAGGGGAAGGAGAGGGTAGAAAATAAAGTAATGGGGAAGGTATGCAAATGTCATAATGGAACCCCTCTGTATAACAAATATACAGTAATATTTTAAATACATATATCCCTGGGATTGACCACCACAAAAGTAAAAAGAAACATAGTGAGCTCACCTCAGCTTCCCTGCACTTGTCCATGTGTCATGCCCCATAGAGCTTATATTGGCATAAGAGCCAGTTAAAATTAAAGGATATTCCAACAACCTCTAGCTACTTTCTATAGCCACAAGATGTGCCCATTAGTCACAGTCCCTCTGAGGGCAAAGATTGTGTGATTTTCTGAATATTTAGTGACATCTGAGAATTAATGAGCCTTGTCTACCCACCAGTCACCATTTGTACATATCAACTGTAGCAGGACAATGGCCAATAGACAGAGTCCAAATGCTATGAAAGGAGTACTAGGGTGAGGAGACAGAATGAACTGGGATAAGATCAGGAGCAGCTTCCTGGAGGAGATAAGATGTCAGCAGGTTTGATAAATTTCTAGGGCTGTGGAAAAGGAAGGACGATTTGAGAAGCAGAGATCTTGATCAGAGGACTAACAGCCCGTCATTCACACATCACCATTTGCCAAATATTATGCTATGTATTTACATGAAATATCACACTGTTTATACTAATCAGAAAGTAGGTATAATGACTACCCTATACTTAAAGAACGTTTCTTTTAAAGTGTGTGTGTGTGTGTTTATGTGTGTGTACAAGATGACAAGTACCCACAGAGGCCAGAGGCATTGGAGTTCCCTGGGACAGGAGTTATAGTTAGGCGTGAGCTTTCCCACATAGGTGTTAGGAATGGTTTGAAGCAATTCACATTCTAAACTCTAAAGCCATCTTTCCTATCCCAAATAAAGAAAAATTGAAAGAGAGTTATAAGCTAGATAAATGTGGTTATAATTAAAATAATAATCACTAGTATTTATTTGCCAGTTACTATGTACCAAATATGATCCTGGAGATATAAAATGTTATTTCACTTTACATGATAAGATCAAGTCAGAGAGCCATGGACTCTGTGTACCATAAGGAACTTCAAGTGCCACAGTTGGAAATATTCTGAGATACATTCAAGGAAGTATTCAACAATTGTGAGTTGAAGCAAAGGAAACATGAAGAAAAGCTTCTCATTTTTCTTTTGGTTGTAATGCTTGATGAAATGTTATTGACATACTTACTATGAACAAACCTAGATGTGTAGGATCAGCATTTTCATACTTCAGCAACATGCCAGACAGTGTGCTTTGGAGAAACCTCACTGAATTCCAGGTTCCATTCACCCTCTATTCACAAAACTATGTAAAAGCTTTCTTAAAACTTCCAAGGACAGTATAAAAACCTATGAAGTGAATTAAAGTTAATTCCTGGCTGTGGGGGCTTCTAGAGGAGTAAATGGCTTAAAGCCAGATCACATTGCCCCAGAGTGACTATCAGCAAAAATGAATGACCTTAAGATATTTCCTCCACATAGCTCATAGAAACAGGTGAGTTGAAACAAGACTTGACATGCTGTATTTCACTTGGTCTAAACCATATATCCAGTGGGAATACACCCTTGATTTTTATATTCAGAGCACAAGGAAGTAAACAGCTTCTTTGACAAGGAAATGGAAGCAATCTGGAAGATAACAGCCCTTGAGAAAATTTAAAATGATAAATAATGATTATAAAAAAAGACTAAGGGAAGCCTTTTATTTTCTGTTTTAAGTGAAAATTAAAATCAAGACCCCCAGCTTTTAGAAACAGCCTTTTCCCGTCCCTGTACTGGAGGCACTGGCAGGGGGAGCTCAGACTGTATAATTGGATGGTGACTGATAGTTAATCGTGGCCCTTGAATCAGTGCCCTGCTAGCATGCCTAGTTTATCTGCTCCAATTCTCCATAGCCAAGACTCCCCCAAGATCCCAAAGCCCAAACCATTAATTTTAGTTTGGCTTAATTAATTTCCCTTCTGAAATCTCATCTATTGCCTTTGCTCTTTGTTACGCTCACTAGTGCATTTCCCAGCAGATTATATTTGTTTCTTCAGAGCCTGGAGGAAGGGCAATAATTGTACAATTCCCTTAGCATCATTCTGCAAGGCCTTGATGCAGAGCCCTTCTTTCTTTGCAGTTTGGCTTAAAATCTGCATGCATTTGACATTATTGTGCATGGACAACATTTGGAAAGGACTGCTGAAGGGGGTATGAATCCCAAAGGAATGGCTGTGTGTTCATTTGAAGTTCTATTTGAGTAAACAAGATTGAACATGCCTCAGCAGTTCACACTCTCACCAAGGCTACAGAATTACTTCCTGGAGGAGTTCTTGCTTGCCTGCCCACGCTCACTGTGAAGGAGGCAGAGGCCACAAGGTTTGAGTGTTGACTGGAGAGGAGTGCGCAGTAACCCTGGACTCTGCCTTTGCCCAGATTAGAATCATAGGGTTTCGCTCTGAAGGGCATTGTGAGAAGAGAAGCTAATTTGAGCAGAAAATGTTAATGAGCTCAGTCTGAGAAATGTTGAGTTTGATTTGCCTGTGGGACTTTAATAATCTTGACCTCAATTTCCATTCTTTAGAGAAAAACTCCTTAAAGAGATGTTTACATTCTCTGTCTTAGATTGGGAATCATAGAACAAGACCCCAGTAGGAGGGTGCATGCTAAAGCCACTTATTCTGAAATGGTTCAGTGGCAGATTTTCACAAAGACTACCCTTGGCTCTGGCTGCAATTGGCTCTATTGCAAGGTGCAACAGCAGTAGTGAAATCACAACTTAGAGCATCCCTGATGGCCTTGGAATGTGTATTTCCCCCCTTCATGGAGGCTCTTGGAATTTTGGCACACTAGCTCCATGTTTCCATTCTCTACCTAAATATGTTGTCAGTAAGGCCTACACTGACAACTTCCTGAAAAACAGCTTTCCACTACTGTGTTGAGCAGAGGAGGCCCTGAGTGAGTATGTGTTATAGACATGGGCACAGACATGTCAAGAACATCTGTGCCTCAGACTCATAAAAGAGGCAAAGCCTTTCCCAGGTGAAGCTCAGAGGAATGGCAGAGCTTTCCTCCTGTTCAAGTATGAATATTTAGGAACCACTGGCCAGTGTGTAAAAACTACCAGCCACGGTTTCCTCCTCCAGGACGGCTGCAACCTGAGACTGGTTGCTCAGAGACTTCCTATTGTGACTAGCAAAACCTTACTCCTTCTCCAGCTGTCCTGCAAGCATACTGAGGTTCAGGGCTGCCACAAGGGCCTTTCGTCAGAGCTGCAACAGCTCACCTGCTGCCACCTTCTCTTTATATGTGTCTGTTCTTTCTTCATCCCTTCGTCATACCTGTCAGGGCCATCCCTGAAGCTATGCAAAGTATGGTACACTCCTTGAACCACCAGTGCTTTCCCGGGTCTTCAGAACCACAGCTCTCCCAATGTCAGTGCATTATGACAGTACGCGCATGCTCAACCCAACATTTTGCCAACGCTTGCTGTTACATGATGTAACATAGATGTGTTTAGAGTTGCCAGTCTCTATATGTTCTTGAATGTAGACTCTTTGAGTGCCAGGACTAGTTTTTAGTTTTATTTAACTTAATATTTTTCAGACACAGTCCTGCCTTCCAGTGACTAGGAATGAAAAGCTGAAAATGGCTCACAGGTCCTAGGGCATGCTAGAAGCCACATATAGAGGTTACAGAGAACATGGAAAGAGAAAAGGACCCATGAGTCAAAGTTTCCTACCCCTCTGGCCTCCTGTGTATGGATTCCTGCCTCTCCATAGAAAGTTGTAATGGCCTGTACTTTTTACAAAAGTGAAAACTGAGGCTCAAAAATAGGGTATAACTTTCCCAAAGTGTCACAAGTTCTGGGTGGCATAAGGAACTAAAGTTCCAGCTCACTCCAATTCCAAACCAAGACATTCCTTGTCTGGAAATGCTGTTTGCCATACATGTTTTCAGAGCACAAATGCCCACCCATTTCTCACAGTCTGAGCATGGGAGTCCCCAGTTCCAAGACACTTTGTGGCAGATGTAAGGACTAATCTATTTCCCAGGGACCATAGCTTCATATGGGCATCCCTGTGGATTGTGCTTTCCATCAAGGACACAAAATTCCTACCTCAGACACTGGTACTGGTGCTTGTATGAGAAATATATAGGTTAAGGATGAGAAGGGGCAAGGAGGAAAGGGAATGATTAAATTGTCACAAAGCCCATTACTATAGCCATCTTTCCAATTTTGCCTGGGAGTAATATGGAGGCTGAGAAAGCCTGAACTTAGTCCTCAGCTTGCGGAGTTCCTTCTGTTCTGTGATTTCATGTGTGAGTAAGGCAAGCCATGTCTCCAAATCCTTACAAATAAGGAAGGCAAGATCGGTCCCACAAAATTACAGCATCTGAATCCAGCCAGGTAACATCATTTTCATGATAATAGAGTTCCATGAGACCTACCTCTGGGTGGCCATCAGACACAGAACTCAAGTCAGGAGCTAATTTTGTAGAAGGGAAGTTAGCACTAGCAATGAAGAAGGCATACAATAACCTCAAGACTGTCACAAGCATTCAGTATGTCTGGAAGCCAAAAGCCTGCCTTCAATAGACTTCTATTTATTTGTCTATAAAATGTATATTCCAGAATCCTGTTCAAAGGGTTGTGAAGATTAATTTAGGTCATGAACAAAATGCTCTAGGACAGTGCCAGAAAGGCACAATGTGCTTACATAATAAATTCTTTTATTTTTTCTTAAGATTTATTCTATTATTTATTTGTATGTATGTTTTGTATGTATGTTTATTTGTAGATGGCCAGAGGCCAGAAGAGGGTGTCAGATCTCCTGAATCTGGAGTTACAGGCAGTTGTGAACCACTTGATATGCACACTAAGAACTAAAATTCACTTCTCTGGAAGAGCAACAAGTGCTTTTAACCTCTGAACCATCTCTCCAGTAAGCAAAATCTTCAATCACATCTTCAAAGTGTCTTTTGTCATAGACGATAACAGACATCCAGGTTATGGGGACTAGAGCATGGTGGGGGGGTGTCATTTTTGTCCCACCACACCCTCACAGGCTAAAAGTTGATATTATTATTATTCTATCATAAAGGTTTAAATAATAGTGCAAATAAATCATGAAAAACTAAGAAATTCCTCAGAGGTCACATATATGAACATGAAAGATGAAAGACAAGGCTGACTCTGCATCATATGTGTTTTCTGAGAATACATCTAAGATACTCAGTACATGTTCCAGATAAATCCAAAGCTTGGCCTAAAGGAACGTTGAAATCCATGTTCTTTCTGATGCTCTGAACTTCTCTGCACAGGATTGAGAATAAAGGCACAGTTAAGGCTCCTTTTCTCTGGCTCTCAGGTAAAGAAGTCCCAGGGCCCCCACAGGATGCAAGGCAACGATAGGAGTGGGTATTTTGTAAACAAGATTTAAAAAAATAAAATAAAAGAATGGAACAAGTTCTGTTTCTTTATCTACCACTTCAGAATAACAAATACAAGCTCTGCTTCAGATCCTGAAACAGTCCCTATTGGGCTCTTCCCTGGCAGCCCAACCATCAAAATCAATGACAATCATGTTGGCGTTTTGCTAATTGAACCAAACAGGAGGTAACTGGTCTTGAAAAATTCTATAATGAAGTAATTAGTTACTCCATCAGTAAACGGAAATAATAATCACAGATTGTTAAAGCTGAAAATAAACTTCCTGATTATAGATGAGGGACCTGCCAGCCCGGCAGTGGCTGAACCAATTGGCACAGCTGTTACAGCCAGAGTGAGGTGCTCAGCAGGTCTTCCAGATGCTGACTTGGGATTACTTCCAAGACCACCAACCCCTGGAAATCTGGGTATCAAATTCTACTCCTTTTTTCTAAGAACTGGAGAATAAGGGAGTAGTGAGGAGCAGGAGAGCATGCCTGGCAGCCTTGGCTCCAGGTGAGGACTGTGAAAACTGAAGGATCTGTGCATCTGAGGAGCCTCTTGCCCCAGGTTCCCATCTGCACACCATTTGTTGGAATCACCAGGTTACTCAGCTTTGGAGAATCAATCTTACTAGTTAATGGCTAAGAATCATTTGTAAGTTTGTGAAATGACAAAAATAAATCACATGCAATGAATTCTAATTATTATTATTACTAGTAATATCAGAATTACTCCTTCTTCAGCTTTCAGAAGAAAAATAATCTCCCATTATAAAATGATAACAAAATAGTAATAGAGCCTATTATTGGGTCTCAGTTCCTTTCCTCGCCTGTTGCAGGCGTCCAACTGCTCTGGTCCTTTTCTGAACCATGGGAATTTCTTAACATTAGATTTCTATTTTTAATATTAATTACAGTTTATTCACTTTGTATCCCAGCTATAGCTCCCCTCCTCCCCTTCCAATCCTACCCTTGCTCCCTCATCTCCTTCCATGCCCCTCCCCAAGTCCACTGATAGGGGAGGTCCTCCTCCCCTTCCATCTGACCTGAATTTTTTTTTAAGAATAGGCATATGAGGCAACCTCAGCCAACAGATCTCTCTGGCACTTTTGCAAAAGTCACAGGGAAGGACACCCTTCCAAACTATATCTTTACAATACACTGGCCTTCCAAGACAAAGCAATGAAAGTTTAGATATGAGGAGACATCTAAAGAGATAAGATGTGGGGAGCAAAAGGAGGAAGTAAAGGAAAAATAGAGAAACAGGAGGGAGGGAGGGGAGGAAGAAGGAAGATTGAAAAAGGAAAGAGAGAGGGAAGAAGGAACAGGGCAATAAAAGCATGACAGCATCAATCATCGGATGGTTCTTCCTGAAGATGCTCAAAGTCAACTCTTTCCAGTAGTTTGCCAAAGTTTTGAGACAATTTGGGTACAGTTACTCAGAGCTTTAACTGATAACAGAACTGGTGTTCATCTGGTAAGCTCCATGTAGCGGTTGTTAAACATGAACTTTTGCTGTGCTGGGCTGAGGTGTGAAGCAGCAAGGCAGTAGGCACAGCTCAGCCCCAGTAAAGACCTTGGAAATCATTGTGCCAGTGTGAGTTCTGTCTCATTCCATCCCTACATGTGAGACATTTGATGAAGTGCTCACAGTTTCCCACTTGGCCCACTTATAGTGACAGAGAAGACACTTTGCACCAGTTCAGCTTTGAGCTGTGAATGTTGGGTGTTATTCACACATCTTCTGAATTTTCACCCCTTCCCTGTTTCAGGTAAAGGCTGTTATAATCAACATTTATAAGCCCAGAGCAGTGAGTAAACATGCTGAAGTCCAAACAGTTAAAAGTGACTGAAACCTTATATTATGGTCAAGAAAAACTGAACTTCAAAACCACTTTTAAACTATATTCCTAAAGGTTATTATTTTGTAAACATATTTAATAGCAGCATTCCATCATACTGAAACCATGTAATTCAGTTTTCTCTTTAGGGATACACATGATGAAGATATCACTGGTTATGGACCACAGCTGCTAAGATGATGCTTGTATTTGTGGAAGAAACAGGTTTATTCTCCAGGGAAGGGACATTAGTTAAAAATCTTCATAGGGCATTTGCTCCCATTCTTTATTGATTTGGCCCTTGAAATTTGTACATGTCTTTCTATCCCCACTCCATTGTCCAGGCAAAGATGGTAAGGTGCATTGTAATAGCAAAAATGCTGTGCTTTAGATAGAAATAAGAGGTGCAGCTTCTCTTGAATAAATTAACTTACATATCCTGTGTATGAGGAATCTACTCATGTACTTAACAACCACAGTTCTTGTTCCTAGAAAGCTAACATTCTGTACAAGGAAACTGACCTACCACCCCATCCATAAGTCAGGAGTCCATCATAAGAAAAGGTTAGTAGACGTTAAGAAGCATGAAATGTGTAAAAGCATGAGGCAGACAGTAAAGATAACTGTAGTGTTCAGGAGCACTGCTCCACCAGGAGGTGACATCAGAGCAGGCTGTGTAGGCACATGTTAGTGCCGCTTTCATATGTGTTCAATCAAATGTGGAGGAGTTGCGGCAAGAGAATGTCTGAGTGAGAAAGAGACAAGAACCAAAGGGTGAGGAGACAAAGGCAGGTAAAGGACAGGGTCAAGAGTAGGCCCTGTTAGGTTCTGAGCCAAAGAACATTTTGCAATCTGTTCTAAGTGAGAGGAAAAGATTATCTGACTTAGAATTTAGTAAGATCACCCTGGTCTAACTTGAGAAATAAGCCATACAGGCAAGGATGGAAGGAGGGAAAACAACCTAGAGTGGTGGCCTAGAGTGATGGCAGTGACAAGAATTGGCATAAACAAAGGCTATGCTACAAAGCAGCAGTTTCTGGATATGGTGAACACAAAGCAGGAAGATTTGTTGACCCACCAAAGAGGCAAAGGCAGCCTCCAGTTACGAATGAAAGCACCTTTGTTAACAACACCTGCATGATTACAAAGGTGTACAGATGATGTTCCCAGCTTCCATCTTTACTGAAAGGTGGTTGATGGTCTGCTAAAGTCACTTTAGAGCTGGGGAGATAGCTCAGTAAATAAAGCATTACTACACAAACCTGAAAACCAAAATCTATATCCTCAGAACCAAATAACCCTAGATCCCATAATCGCAGCATTCAGAAGGTAGAGACAGGGAATCCCCAGGGTGAGCCAGCTAGTTAGACTAGCTGCCATTTTTGCACCATGAGTCCAGTGACAGGCCATGCTCCAGTTAAATGCAAAATTCCAATATCAAGTTTGGACCTATTTATACATTAATACATGGTCACAAACTTGCAAGCAGGCAGGCAGGCAGGCATGTACCACACTACACTACTGGGTGAATTAAAAAGTGTTGATTTTTACAATATGCATAATGGGGCTAGAAAGATGGTGCATAGGTTGCTAGCACTCATTGCTATTGCAATGAACCCTGATCAGTTCCCGGTTCACTTCCATCTGTAGTACCAGTTCCAGGAAATTTGATTCCCTCTTCAGGCCTCTGAAGGTAGCAGATGTGCAACGGAACACATGAATACATGCATGCAAATACTCATACACAATAAGAAATAAGAAAACAAATAAACAAGTAAATAAATAATGCTAAAACATCCACAGTTACTGGCTTGTATGGAACAGAGTTGGTGACTAGGACAGCTTAAAATCATTGGTCTTTTAAAAATGTCCTTTTTTTGTGGGAGTGGCCAGCCAATGAGCAGTCCAGCTTGAGATGCATTCCATGAAAGGGAGCCTACTGCTAACACTGCCTGGAAGGCCAGCACTCAAAGGCTGCAGAGCCAAGAGACTTAGGACAGAACCAAACACTGAAAAGAATGTTAATGAAATCATTCCTATTGATATTTTATGGTACTCACTGATGGATGTCTAACCCAGTTGTCATCCAGCAATACTGTCTTCTGGGCATGGAGTAGCCTATAAAGTCATGACCTCACAGCACCTGTGGGTGCCTAAAATGGTCTACATAAAACAGAACCTATCAACAGTAAGTCATGGATTAGAGAGAAGCTCACACGGTTCTTCCCTCCCCGCTGAACTAGGACTACTGAGGGATTCTCAGGCAGTGTACAGTCATTGTTGTTATAATGTATTCCCAGGGAGATGTCTACCCACTAGGCTACCCAATAGGCCCCGTAGTTCTAAGCCTACGGTCACATAGATGAATCCAGTCAAACTCAGTGGTTCTCAAATAAAACAAAACAAAGCCCACAACAAAAGTCATGGGAATCTACAATCTTTGCAGATTGTACAAAAGTCTACAATTCTTGTAGAAAGTAGGTAGATAATAAAGTTAGGGGTGGAAATAGAAGGGAGATTATAACAATCAGACTATGTTATGCATGTGTGACACTGTCAGGAAATAAACACAATAAAAATTTAAAAAATTAGCAACCAAAACCTTAGACATGCACCCTATCCATATGCAGTCTTCATTTCTCTCACAGTGAAACTTATATTTTCTCATGTCCAATGTGTAAAATGAACTTATACTGGCCTGGTTCAGTTGTTTTCCAGGGGAGGGAGGCTTACTGCCTCTTCTCCTAACCTAGGCCTGCTTCCTGGAAGCTACTGACCTCTGTACAATCTAACCTAGGCCTAGAATCTTTTCAGCCTCTGAGACTTACAGCTGATTAAGCTCAGCCTTTCATGTTTGTACTGAGCTCTGGGCTGGCTGGTTCAGTTCAGCTGTTATCACTCAAATGCCTCTCTCAGCTGACATATTCAATCTGGGTTTTCTCTCAAACTAACCCTCAAACTAACTCAAGACATCTGCTCTAATCTCCTGGATCCTTCTCATTCTCTGGCTCATTCTGTTTTTACCTAAGACTGACTTGTTTCTCTTCAACCTGTCTCTATATCTGTCCTGGTAAAGCTGCCTCCTCTCTCATTGCACATTATATAGTTTCATTTTTCTCTCTTTTCTTGTGTGAGTTGGGCATATACTAATCAGTCAAGTCTTCCTCTGATTTGTTACTATTTCTGCCATTCAATTTATTTTATACAAGTGTGGTTCTATCAGAGAGCTACATAAGTTAACCATAGCTCATATTCTTTAATATACTTCTCAATCTGTTGTCTTATTTCTCAACATCCAGGGATAAGAAGCTTCAATGTTACCCAAATCAAGCAAAAAGCTTTTCTTGCTCCTTACCTGCTTTCAGTTACTGCTCTGCCTACCCACAACCTTATTGCTCATATCCAAAATCTAAAGGTAATCATCTGTCTTTTCTGTCTTCTATTCATAACTTTGTCTCTCCTCTAAATCAAATGCTGGCACATGCAAACACACTTTGAGATCAACAGATTTCAATTATATCTTGCCTACATTCAGCAACCATAGATCAAAATGACGCCTCATCTTCAGTCCAAGAACTGAACTGCATTGGAATAGTTCCAAATCTTTCTACATCCAAGAAAGTAGCTCCAGACTTTTGACCATCAGGCTTTACACAATTATTTCTGCTTCCATGGTACTCTGACAGATGAACTGTATACTGTGACACTAGATAGCAACTCTAACATGTCTCCTTCCTCTTGTCCTTTCCCAGGATTTTACATGGCACAAACAGTCCTGTAAATTTTGCCTCTTGTGATCTCTGCAGCTCTTTGATCATACCCATAATCCAGTAATAAGAAACTTCTTCATTTCTCAAAATCCCAAGCTGTCAGCAGATTCTTCGAATGGCAAGTATATTTTACCACGGAGTACTCCTTTATCACTCCCCATCTTTGTCTGATGGTCCTCTACTAAATATCTGGTCTGTGTCAGCTGTCTTTTCTGGAATGCTATCTTCAGTCTTTAGTATTACTGCTTATACTTTCACAAAGCAATCAATGCTTACTCACAAATAATAGCAAGTCACTGAAAATTCATACTCATTTGTTTTTGTAGTGATGCTGTGTGATGAAACTGAGGACAGTCTCATTTATTGCTATAATTATGGAGTTGAGTAGAGATTCCCACTAATTGTGGTTAGGAAAACATTTATGGAATGAATGGGTAGATGCCTAGTTCACCAGTTGTGTTAATAATGCATTATTTTTAGTAACTGGTGAGAGAAAATGAAGATCAGAGGTTGTTGGTCATATTAGTAGCTATTGTTGAATTTTAATAGTCTGAGTTCTCATCATGGTGTCTATAACACATTTAAAAAGCAATACATAACAACTTAGTATCATAAATAAGCACATTTCTCTTTCTTTCAAAACATCTCATTGTACTTTTCTATGCTATTCTACAATTCTTATTTTGCATCTTAGATTTCAGCCCAGCAGTGTCCTAATCATTTTATGTCCTTGACTCTACATGTACCTGTGCATATTTTTATGAGGATTTTCTCTCACCACAAGTCCTTTTTTTTTTTTTGCTAAACTTATCAGATTTATTTCTCATGAAGTCCAGACTTAATTCAAATAAACCTTTGCTACTTCTCTGCAGAGCCCCTTAAACTTGATATCCTGTTAATTTTTTTCATTATATCTCCCATTTCAGTATTGTACTCAGGACAAACACAAAAGAAAGTGAGCAAAATAAACTAAATAAAACATATATGGATGGATGGCGAGACGCATGGCTAGGTGAAATAATTCATGAATAAAATGAATAAAAAAGAGAAGCAAATGGATCTGTCCCTGGGAGATAAGGGTATTGCAACCAGCCTCTTCTCAACCAAATCACAAATATGTTATCACCAGCAGTAAGAATCATAATGGGCTGTGACTTGTTCTTCTACATCCACTCAGGAGTATGTGGTTCATACTGAGATGTAAAGCACCTTTGTGACAAGATCAACAGAAGATACTGTTGGGTAAACACAAACCTCTCTTTGACTAAAAAATATATATATATTTTTCATATAGTGCAAACTTCTCCAAACTTCAGTGCTTTGGAAGCTCCCCAGAATTAAAAGTGTCAGGTAAGTATCTCACCAACAGATCACATCTTTAAAGTTTCAGCATTTGGACTTGACCAATTTTAAAGTAATTTCAACTTTCCTTACTCTGTCACTGCATTGGAGAGGAAAACGGGAGAAGCACGCCTTAAAGGCATTTCGGTTAGGAATGAAACTTCTTTAAGTTTCTCTTGTTTCATAAATGTTTCCCCCACCCCTCCACCCACTGGGTATTTAAACAGAAGTAGTTAGTATCGGAAATGAATAAAAATAGGTGCTAAAGAACTAGAAAAACAAACAAACTAGCAACAACAAAAATAGGTAATGTGAAGGTGAAGAAGACATCAGCTGTGGGAGGCAGCTGTAGATGTAAAGATTGAAAGGTATTACTAGGTTACAGAAAGGTGCTAACAAGCAGAAGCAGTGGCCCTTCCATCCTACAATTTTTCAAGGTTTTCTTTAGCTCTTTTCACTGGTGGACCCCAACAGCTGCCAAAGTAGAAACATGTGCAGATCCAGTCCCGTCTCCAGTGGGGAACTACAGATGCTGGAGTGAGTGCTTAGAGAGAAATAACAAATATCGTTCCCTAAGACTTCAGATGCTTGCTGTAAAATAGCAAGATATTCTTTAATAACACAGAGATCAGGCAAAAGGGCAGGCGAATAAGCAAAATGCAAATGGAGACCAGAAAGGAAAATTAATTTTCTTTCTTTACAATGGCTTTCAGAGCCAGTAGAAAAAGACTCAATTGGAAGATACCAGATTCAAGAAAATTAAAATGTTCTTATGACAATGACTAAGTGTACATATTTAAAAAAAATCTATAAGAAGAGATTTTAGAGTAGGGGATTGTTCTTTTCCTGGTGAGACTGAATTTATACCCAGTAGAATACTGGTTGAAAGTGGGGCATCTGATTGAGAGAGGCCTACTCTTGCCTGCTGTTACCATATTACCTTCCACAGTGTGCTTTACCTCCTTGATCTATATTCCATAATTATAACAGCAAAGACAAAAAACTATCCCCTTCCCACTGCATGTCAAACAGGATAATTTTAAGAAAGAGATAAGTACAATAATACGTTGTTGGGATGTTTCTAACCACACAGTCACTATCTGTGGTTACCTCTACCAAGGACCAGTCTTACCCCATTCTGCCATCTACCAGCAGTTGTTACAGTTAAGACATTAGCTCGATGTTGTGGTTTGAATGTGGAGTGTCCTCTGTAGACTCATGTGTTTGAACATTTGGGTGCCAGCTGATGGCACTATTCGGGAAGGTATGGAACAGTTAGTAAATTGAAACTCACTGGAGAAAGTGGGGCACAGAAGGTGGGCTTTATATCCCAGATACACTTCCTGATCAACATCTGTTTCTGAGTACAGATACAGAGTAGACACTCTTCCTCCTGTTCCTGTAGGCATATCCTTCTCACCTGCTGCCATGTCTCCACTGCCATGATGAACTCTATCCCCATGGAACTGTAAAATAAACATTTTCTTCTTTATGCTCTGTGAGAGGGTTTTATCATGTAACAAGAAAGTAACTAAGACATATAGCCCAAGACATATTCATGGAATTCCATGTGTCATGGGAATTTCTCAAATCAAAGAAGTTAATTCCTGTTTCCTACATATAGATTTGGCAGTCTTATCTGTCATTCTAACATTCTCCTGAGAACAAAATAGTTCAGTGTCCTCTGACTAACATAAACTGATCTTTTCTACTTAAGGCCTGAGCAAGGCTCTCTTGAGGACTCCTCCAAAACTGTCCTGGCACAAGTTAAGCCCAGGTCAGACAAATAATCATCTTAGATGAAATTATTTCTTTATGCAAAAGCTGGAA
>CM053765.1:82918347-82949757 GCA_028658305.1 Pachyuromys duprasi | reverse complement strand
TTGTCTCCTTAGAATGAAGATTACAAGTGTGCACCACCATACTTGAATAAACTCTTGCTAAAAATCCCACTATGCTTTACATCTTACCATCAGCCTTCACTGTAATCAAAACATTTATCAAGATAACTTCCTATCTAAAATTCACAATGTATCTGCCTGTGGCCTGAGCATCTGTGTTTATTACACTCATCTAAACAGAAATATTTAATGATGAAAAACTCGATCATCATACTAGTCCCTAGTAGCCCTGCAATCTGAGCTGAATGATAGTAAGAGACTTTTAAGATTTCCTAATCACCTGCCAGCTCTGCTAGGTTTAGTCATGTTGTGTGTTTTATATATCACAGTGATTGTCTAGCATGGAAAGGACCATATAAATATGGGTTGCCAGTGACTGCTATGACAAGGCAGACTTAGAGATGCTGGGATGAGGATGCTCAAACCCTTCCCTCCCTCAAGGAATCTGTACAGTGAGGGCATAGCCAAAGGAGCTAATGACCACAGTCATTAGGATCAAGGATACTGATTGATGCTTAACATCTCCTGGAAAAGTGTCTATCCCTTATGAAACTGTGGGGAAAGATTTCTCTGAGAGGAATCTCCTAGGCTTACAAGATAAAATTTGCAAAGGAAAGGCATCATGATAGCCACTGGACATTGTGGGCAGCAAGACTTAACTGTGTTGGTGCTGTGAGCCTTACAAGAAAGCACAACACTTAAATACATTTCAGCACTAAGGCAGCCTTACTCATGGCTTCATAGTATCCTGAAGATAAGCAAAGCTGGAGGTGGATATATTGTGATCTGTGCTCCTCACAGTCCTCTCTATGTCTTCGTTTTAGGGACACACCAAAAGGACTGCTCTTCCTTTCAGATTTCAGACTCTTCCACTATCCTTTGAACTCTCCAAGGTTCTGTTGAAAGAAAGTTCTTACTTTTTCTGGATCTTTGAATCCCTGTCCATAAGACAACGAACATTTGCAATATGGCCACAGTGATATAGAGGAAGAGCTACTGATTTTTTATGGAAAGAAAATTCTCAAAATAGTTTGTAGATGTATATGCGTGAAAACACTAAGGGTCTTGGAAAGCCCAAGGCAGCCCTCTTCCAAGTACTTTTCCCATTAAATTTTAAACATGTATGTCTTTGAAAAGGAAATGCAATCCATATGTTTTCAATACACTTGCACTTAATATATCCAAAATGTTATGTAATAATTTCTGCCACTCAAAAAGTTCTCTGGAACCTGAATTTTCTTTTCTTACTCTTCCTTTCAAAATAAGAATCTGTAAGTTTGTTTTGGGGCAGAAAGAAAATGAAACAGGTGGCAAAAGCATACATTTGTGTTTGACAAAGTGGAGTAAGATCCCTTCCCCAAACAAATTCTTCTTTCCTAGTCCTCACCTGGCCTTTGTGGCATTCACGGCCACCTTATTTACTGAAAGGGTGACTTCATATTTTCTCTGGCCAAGGCCAGTCCCAGTGTGTATCCCTCATTCTAGCATCATTATCGACTAGTCTCCACTGTGACTTTTCACTTGCCTTAAAGGGAAAGTCATGTGGTACTCTAGATGAAGAGAGCACTGATGTATCTATTCTGCCCCCTGGTCCTTTGTCACAGTCCAGAAACTCCCCCGAAAATGCAGACTGCAAATTTAAGCTCCCAATTGATTCAGCAGTTCCTACTACCATACTTTGAAAGATAAAATTGAAAAGCCAAATTCAGTTCAATTAAAAAAATCTTATAGAGACTAATATAGTCAGAATATTATTTAAAATATAATTAATATAAAATAGTAATATTTTATCTTCAATTATTTGTATGAAGTCTTTGAATTCTAGGGCTCTTTTCAAATTGGGACATCTTGAGCTTTCAAATGTTCTTAAGGTTATTATGTGCTGTTCTAGAAGTTTCCATGTTTGAAGCAGATGGCTCATATTGATGCTGCTGTGGATATGAACATTGTCATTTGGATAAGGTTATGTGCCCATAAGGAGTTTGCATGTTTGAAGCTTCCTCCTCAGTATGGTGATTCTGAGAAGTCACAAAACATCTAAATAGGTGAGGCCTAGTGGATTAGGTCATTAAGAGTGATGCCTCTGGAAATAATTCAAATAGAGAATAGATGGGATTGTAATGAAAGAGCAAGAATATCTTCTCTACATTACCTGGATTTTTGTCTCACAGAATCTCTGCCTCTTTGCTTTTTCAGACAATAGGAATAGTGATTCCTCAAGACCCAGCTATACCACTCCTAGGCATATATCCAAAAGATGCTCAAGTACACAACAAGGACATTTGCTCAACTGTGTTCATAACTGCTTTATTCATAACAGCCAGAACCTGGAAAGAACCAAGATGCCCCTCAGTTGAGGAATGGATACAGAAATTGTGGCACTTTTACACAATGGAATACTACTCAGCAATTAAAAGTGAGGAAATCATGAAATTTGCAGGCAAATGGTGGGACCTAGAAATGATTATCCCGAGTGAGGTATCCCAGAAGCAGAAAGACACACATGGTAGACCTATAAGATAGGATAAACATACTGAAATCTAAAGAAGATAAACAAGAAAGAGGACACGGGGTAAGATGACCAATCCTCACTTAGAAAGACAAATGGGATGGACATTGGATGTAGGAGAAAACAATTAATAGGACAGGAGCCTACCACAGAGGGCCTCTGAAAGACTCTACCTAGCAGTGTATCAAAGCAAATATTAAGACTCACAACCAAACCTTCTACAGAGTACAGGTAATCATATAAAAGAAGGAGGAGTTAGTAAGACCTGGAGAAGACAGGAGCTCCACAAGGACCAAATATATCAGGGCACAGGGTTTTTTTATGAGACTGTTTCTCCAACCAAGGACCATGTGTGGATATAACCTAGAACCCCTGCTCATATATAGCCCAAGATAGCTCAGTATCCAAGTGGATACCCTAGTAAGGGGAACAGGGACTATTTCAGACATGAACTCAATGGCTGGCTCTTTGACCCTCCCCACGCCCTTCCCCCCAAGGAGCAGCCTTGCTAGGCCACAGAAGAGGACATTGCAACCAGACCTGAAGAGATCTGATAAGCTAGGGTTAGATGGAAAGGGAGGAGGTCCTCCCCTATCAGTGGACTTGAGAAGGGGCAGGGAGGGATGGTGGGATTGGAGGGAATGAGAGAGGGGCCTAGGGCTGGGATACAAAGTAAATAACCTGTGATTAATATTTAAAAAATAAAAATTATTATAAAAAATCTCTGCCTCTTGAACACACCTTTACCATGAGGACATCTTTCATGATATGATGTTGCCTGAAGGTCCTATCTACTGCCAGGTGATGTCAGTGCCATCCATGGTCTTGAATCTCCAAATTTATGAGTTAAATACACTCTTCTTTATAAATCATCCTGCATCAACAGTTTTGTTATAGCAACAGAAAATATACATAAATTGACCCTGGAAATTTTACCTGGATTTGTCAGGTGATTAAACTGTCAACAAGTTTGTGAAGAGCCAAAGATATGATGAGCCATATGATTCCATATGGAATAGCTAGCATAACAAAGTTTTTTTTTCATATTTATACAAAGTTGTTTTTTCGTGCAATATACTCTATCTCAGTATGCTGTTTGAATACTATATGTGATTAGACATTGCACTGGCTACTTTTATGTCAACTTGACAAAAGCTAGAATGATAAGAGAGGAGAGAGCCTCAATTGAGAAAACACCTCCATAAGATCAGGCTATCTGAAATCCTGTAGGGAATTTTCTTAATGCCCCCCACAGGAAGAGGGGGCAGCTCATTGTGGGCAGTGCTATCCCTGGGTTGGTGATTATGTGTTCTATAAGAAGGCAAGCTGAGCTAGCCCTGAAAAGCAAGCCAGTAAGCTGCACTCCTCATGCCTTTGCATCTGTTCCTGCTTCCAGGTTCTTGACCTGTTTGAATTTCTGCCCTGACTTCCTTCAGTGATAGAAGAAGATGTGGAAGTGTAAGCCAAATAAGCCATTTTCTCCCAACCAAAAGGTCACTGTGTTTCATCAGAGTAATAGTAACCCGAACTAAAACAGAAATATAACTTTTTGTTTTTTATAGCATGAGTCTTTGGGTGAGTTCTTGGGGTCTTTTATTCTTTTTTTCTTTCTTCACTTTACACCAAATGTACCTCCTCCCTCCTCTTCTTCCTGTTCCTACCCTCCCACCCTCTTCCCCCTTTTTCCCTACCCTTCTCTTCAGTAAAAGTAAGTTGCCTCCCTTACCTATCCACTCCAGCATGTCAATTTGCATCAGTATATCCTCTTCCCCTGTTGCCTGGCAAGACAGCCTGGCCAGGGGGACGTGATTAAAAGTAGGCAACAGAGTCAATATCAGAGAGAGCCTCCACTACTCTTACCTAGAGACCCACATGAAGCCCAAGATGCCCACCAGCTATATCTGTGTAGGGGCCTACATCCAGCCTATGCATTGTTCTTGGCTGGTATTTCCGTCTCTGCAAGCTTCTCTGGGCTCTGGTTAGTTGGCACTGTTCATCTTCCTGTGGATCTACTCTCACCTCCAGGTCCTTCTATCCGTCCCACCATTTTCTCATAAGACTCCCTATATTTTGCCCAATGTTTGGCTGTTTTGGTTCTCTGCATCTGTTTTGGTCTGCTGTGGGTAGAGCTTCTCAGAGGACAGTTATGCTAGGTTCTTGTCTACAAGCATAACAGATATCGTTAATAGTGCCAGGGGCTGGCTCTCTCTGATGATATAGGTCTTATGTAGGGTTGGTCATTGGTTGGCCATTCCCTCAATCTCTGCTCCATCTTTGTCCCTGAATTTCTTTTAGGAAGGGTAATTTGGGGTCAAAGGTTTTGTGGGTGGGTTGGTGGTCCCATTTTTCCATTGAAAATCCTGCCTAGCTATGAGGTGGCTACTTCATTCCTCACGGTACCTGCTACTAGGAGTATC
Organism: Pachyuromys duprasi; assembly: GCA_028658305.1. NCBI lineage: Eukaryota > Metazoa > Chordata > Mammalia > Rodentia > Muridae > Pachyuromys > Pachyuromys duprasi. The sequence goes on along the minus strand of CM053765.1, from coordinate 82,944,813 downwards.
CACTAGAGTTACAGGCTGTCTAAGGACTTATCCTGTCTTGGGTCTTCAGCTTGTCCCAGAGATGTTTCTCTCTTGTTTTCCCTTTTCTCTCCCAGCCCTCTCATCTCTCATTCCTGCTCTCCTAACATCTGGTCCCTACACCCACATTTCCCACCCAGTTCTTATATTTCATCCATTTCCAATATCTACTCTATTTTTTCTTTTCATTGGGATTCAAACATCCTCCTTTGGGCCCTGCTTTTTACTTAGCTTCTTTGAGTCTCTAAATTGTAGCATGATTATTCTGTGCAATAAAGACTTATAAGTAAGTACATACCAACTTGTGTTTCTGGGTTCAGGTTACTTCACTCAGAATAGTATTTTCTAGTTCCATGCCTTTACCTGCAAATTTTGTGATTTCCTCATTTTTAATAGCTGAGTAGTATCCCATTGTGTAAATGTACCACAATTTCTTTATCCATTTTTTGGTCGAAGGACATTTGGGTTGTTTCCTAGCAATTATGAATAAAGCTGCAATGAACATAGTAGAACAAGTATCCTTCATGTATGGTGGAGCAAGTTTTGGGTATATGCCCAGGAATGGTACAGCTGGGACTTGAGATAGAACTATTCCCAATCTTCTGAGAAAAAAATCCACATTGATTTCCATAGTGGTTATACAAGTTTGCACTCCCAACAGCAAAGGAGCTGTATTACCCTTGATCCACATCCTTACCAGCACGTGTTGTCAATTGAGTTTTTTATTTAAATTTAATTTTTCAGTTTATTCACTTTACATCCCAATCATAGCCCCCTCTCTCATCTTTTTCTTGTCCCACCATCCTTTACTCTCCCTCCCATCCTTCTCCCCTAGTTCTCAAAAAGAAGGAGCCCTCCTCTTCTATCAACTGACCCCAGCATATCAGGACTGCCTACATCCTCTTCCTCTGCTGCCTGGCAAGTCAGCAAAGTCCATGTTAGAGACAGCCCTGCTCCCCTTACTAGGGAACCCACATGGAGAGTGAATTGCTTATAGGCTACATCTGAGCAGGGGGTCTAGGTCCTTTCCATGGATGGTCCTTGGTTGGTGCATTAGTCTCCACTGACCCTCTGGGTGCAGATTTGTTGGCTTTATTGAGTTGTGTGTGTGTGTGTGTGTGTGTGTATAAATCCTGTCCCTTCTGGGTCATTCTATTCCCCTACTCTTCCGTAAAACTCCCAGGACTCTCCCTAAAGTTTAGCAGTTAGTCTCAGTATATTCTGCCATACCCTGCTGGGTGGAGTTTTTCAGAGGATATTTATGGTAGGCTCCTGTTCTGTTTGCTTTCTTCAACCACTTCCAATGTCCAGTGATAATTAAGCATACTCTCTAGGGTCTTCCTTGTTATTTAGCTTCAAGAATTAAATACCAACTAACCAAATAATCCAATTGAAAACTCAGGTACAGAGCTAAACAGAGAATTCTCTATAGAGGAAAATTGAATAGCCAAGAAGCACTTGGGAGCACCTCTAACTCAAGACCCCAGCTATACCACTCCTGGACATATGTCCAAAAGATGCTCTATCATACAACAAAGACATTTGCTCAACTATGTTCATAGAGACTTTATTCATAATAGCCAGAAACTGTCCCTCAACTGAAGAATGGATTAAAAAAACCAGTGGTACATGCACACAATGGAATACTATTTAGCTATTAAAAATGAGAAAAACATGAAATTTGCAGGCAAATGGATGGATCTGGAAAAGGTCATCTTGAGTGAGTTAATCCAGACCCAGAAATACATGCATGGTATATACTCAATTATAAGCATATATTAGCCATATAATACAGTAAAACCATACTACAATCCACAGACCTAAAGAAACTAAATCACTTGAGGTTTTTATCTTAGCCATTCTGATGGATATGAGGTGGAGTTTCAGTGTCATTTTGATTTGCATTTCCCTGATGACTAAGGATGTTGAGTATTTCTTCAGATATTCTGCTGTTGAGAATTCTTCGTTTAGCTCTATACCTCATTTTTTATTAATTTATTCATTTTTATATCCCAAACACAGCCCTCTCCCTGTCTCCTCCTGGTCCTACCCTCCCTCCATCTTCCCCCTATCCCAGTTCTCTAGTCCTCTGAAACGTGGAGCCAGCTGACCCCACCAGTCCTCCCTCACCAGCCGACCCCATGCTACTAAATTTTTTCAGGCCATCCCGCATCTTCTTCATCTGTGGCCTGGCATGGCCACCTCACCCAAGGGAAGTGATAAAAGAATGTGTAACAGAATTCATGTCAGAGACAACCCCTGGCCCCCTACTAAGTGACCTATTTGGAAAGTGAGCTGCCTATCATCAACATTTGAGCAGAGGCCTGGGTCCTCTCCATGCATGGCCCTTGGTTGGTGTATCAGTCTCTACAGGCACCCTTGGGCCCGGATTTGATGGCTCTGTTGGTCTTATGGAGCTCTTGTCCTCTCTAGATTCTTCTATCCTCCCACTCTTCAATAATACTCATGTATCACACTTTCAATTGGACTATTTGGTTTTTTAGTGTTTAATTTCTTGAGTTCTCTATATATTTTTGACATAGACCTCTGTTAGATGTAGTGTTGGTTAAGATCTTTTCCCCAAGACCTTAACATAAAACCAGATGCACTAAGCTAATAGAAGTGAAAGTGGGGAAGAGCCTTAAACTGATTGGCACAGGAGACAACTTCCTGAACAGAACACAAAAGCTCAGGCACTAAAATCAACAATTAATAAATGGGACCTCATGGAACTGAACAGCTTCTGTAAGGCAAAGGATACTGTCAATAGAACAAGACGGCAGCCTACAGATTGGAAAAAGATCTTCTTTGAGTCTTTAGATATTGAGTCATCCTTTCAGGAGATGATACTGTTATAGAAGAAGTTATATGGCTGGATTCTCTCAGGAGACTTGTCTAGAGGATACAAAATACCCCTTGCTGGGTCTTTGGCATCTACTCTCTGCTTCCTCCCATTCTCTATTCACCCTGTGGTATCTACTATAACCTGTAACATGCTATTTCTACTTATGTGAGGTCAGTGATGGCACAGGCAACTTATTTGATCTCTCTGTTGGGAGGAATTCATTCTCAGTTCACAATGACTATTGTGGATCCTCTAAGAGCCTATCATACCTTGCAGTTACCAGAAAAAATTCTGGAATAATATCCTACCCTTGCTTTGAGCTCCCTCACCTCCCCGCGTTAGATTTGACACTCCATCCTCTGAAACTACACATGTCCCTTGACTGGTAAGCTGGCTTTTAACAGTACCCTCCACACAGCAAATAAGAAATGTTAGGATTTGTTTAAGGAAACCAGGAAAGATAAAGCTTACCTATGGAAGTGAAAATAAATACATTCCTTCTATCTCCCTACAATGTCTGTCCCTGTCAGAGATCCTTCCGTGGACTAAATGTGAGACCCAAAGGTGTCATGTGTTATGGCTTTCCATTTCTTCATCCATTCTTGCGACACTAGCAGAAATTTTTTCTGCTCTCTTCTTGCACACCAAGACACCTATTGCCTGTCCTTTTTAACTCAACTTATAGCTGACAGCTAAATTCATTTACTTTCCATTTGTTTATATTTTAATACCTAAATATCAAATGCTTGGCTTTTCAAATATTACCTTTCTGTGGCCTATGTAATTATAATAAAACCTAGCTCGGCATTCCTAAAAATAATTTTATATTTTAAACAGTAGTTTGCCTTTCCTCTTGAAATATTGAAATCCATTGTTTCCATATGTAACTAAATATCTATAAATGCAACTTTAACAGAAAGAAAGCATACTGTGTTATTTCAAATTTATTGTCCCTAGCATACTATCAAAAAATGTTAGGTCCTGTAATTTCTTGTTTGTTTTATATATCTGTTTGCCTGTTTCCAGCGTCTTTTTCTGTAATAACTCACTTCTCCTTCTTGTAGGGCTGGGGAGTAATGTGACCAGGGGAGCAAGAGTGAGGTCAAGGCATATCCAAACCAGAAAATCTCTTCTTGAGACAGGCAGGAGTAAAACTGTTCCCTCCATGCCCTGGGCCCAAATGTTCCAGCACATGTAGGCTTATGGCCCCCATCTCTGCCACCCTCGAGGTGGTCATGCACAACCAGGTTACAGGTTTAACTTTCTCTCTATATATAAGATTCTGTCCAGAAAGAACCTGGAATTCTTCTTCATGCAAATAAAGCATTCCCAGCACCTTGGCCCCTGCCAAGAATGCTGATCACCCCAAAAGCCTTTTCCCACTCCTTAAAGGTTTAAATAGCCTTTGTTCACAACCCCCCAAATTAAAGGAGTAGTTGTCTCACTGAAGTTGTCTCCCAAGAAGGCTGTTTCTTACAGAAGAAAGTAACATTGTACCCGCCCACCCCAGCTAAGCTTCACTCCCTCCAGTCCAGCTCAGTACACAACAAGCTGGGACACCCGGAGGTGAGAAGCACCTCCCTCAGGTACCTTAAACTTTTCTAGGAAACCTAGAAGGATTACATGATGATGCTCTTACCCATTTATCCAACCCCACTTTCTTTTGTTTTTTTTCCTTTTTTAAATATAATTTTCCACTTATAAAGAGGAAAGCAAATGTTCATACTAATAGCATTGATTTGCTTGTTTAATTTTACATAAAGAACTATGTCTTGAGTAAACACTTGATAATACAGGATGCAAAGAATCTTCAATGTTGTTCAGAGTTGATTTGTTTCATTTATTTATTTACTTATTTTTATTTATTCACTTTACATCCCAATCATAGACCCTCCCTCCTCTCCTGCTTGTTCCATTTTCCTTCTCTCTTCCCTCATCCCCCTTCCCTTACTCCTTAGATAAGGTGAGACCTCTCCCATCCCACCGCAGCACAAGTAGCATCAGTACTGAATGCAGCCTCTTCCCTGTAGCCTGGCAAAGTAGCCCACCAGGGGGAAGTGATTGAAAAGCAAACACAGATTCCATGTCAGAAACAATACCCACTTCCCTTACTAGGAAACCCACATGAAGGTGGAGCTGTCCATCTGTTACAGCTGTGCAGGGGACCTAGGTCCAGTCCATACATGGTCCTTGATTTGTGCTTCAGTCTCTGCAAGCCACCCCCTCTGGGTGCTCTAATTAGTTAGCTCTGTTGGTCTTCTTGTGGAGTACCTATCCCCTCAGGGTCCTTCTGTCTTCCCACACACATACACAGTTCCACAATACTCTCTGTGCTCCTCCCAATAGTTATATAGTACAGGATAACCATACTACAATTCACAGTCCCAAAGAAGATAAGTAACAAGAAGTACCCAAGGGAAGATACTTAAATCTCACTTTGTTTCATTTGTTAATATTTTTATTTATTTCTTAGGAATTTCATGTCATGTGCCTTGATCACACCCTTTTCCCAGTCCTTACATGTCTGCCTTCCACCATGTCTACCTCTCAACCTTTGGACCCTCCTCTAAAATTTTTTTAATTAAAATTTAATTTTAAAATTAAAATTTTAAATTTATTTTTTTAAAAAAAGTCTAATTTGTGAGCTGCACATAGTAGTGCATGTCTTCAATTTCAGTACTTAGGGGGGAGAAACAGGGGGACCTCTGAATCTGAGTTCCAGGACAACCAGGGCTACACAGTAAAACCATGTCAAAAGAATGGAGTTAACTGACATCCAACCACATTTTCTGAGAGCCTTATCATTAATTGTAAATCACAGAGCTCAGTTCACAAGTAGATTCCTCACCCTCTCATCTCTCCGATATTCTAACTCCACCATCTTTAAACTTTGGGTTTCTATCTTTGTAGGACTCTGCCTTTGGTTTCAGTTTGTATTATTGTCTTTCTCTTCTTTGGTGGTTCCAATCCCTTTCCTAAGGACTTAAAACAACTGCCTGCTTACTCTGTAGACAGAGTACTTACCTGTAGACAGAGTTCCCTGGCATTTAAGCCAGTCATCTCAGGAGTCTCTAGTTTCCCAGGTAGAATGCCACCCTGCCCTTTAACACTCCATTCCTATTATTTGAGCACCTGCAGCAAGAACCTGATCACTCAACAGGTAGAGAGAAACCTCACTTACCCTTGTCATATGAAGACTTATGTGGAGCATCCACTCACTCTACAGGCAGCTGATTCACCCACTACCTGCCTAGAACCCTAAATCCATTGATCAGGATACCATATACTGATTATCTACTCAACTTCTAGGTCAGAGGCCACCCATCACCCTTCCCACTGTCCCTCGAACATCTATGTGTGACAGTCCTTATGGAACCTGCACACGTCCTCACAGTGGGATTCTGCAACCGTGGTCACCTTATTCCTGCTCACCTTACCACCATCCAACTAGACTGAACATTTAAACCCTTGACATTTCAAGCCTAAGACAGAGCACCCATATATTCCCTAGCTCAAAGACCATAGCCTACCAACTCCATGGTACTTATTAACTGTTGCTTATTATTCACACAGAGCACCTAGTGCTGGGGCTAGAGTCCAAAGATTATCCTCAAAGCTGTAATTATGACTTTATCCAATGAGTGGGTCACCAAGACAAAATATAAACAGAAATAGCAGAGTTAAATGACATTATATACCAAATAGACCTAACAGATAACCACAGAATTTTCTACCCAAACACTACAGAGTACACATTATTCTCAGCAGCCCATGGAAGTTTCTGTAAAACTAGATCACATATTAGTAAATTAAATAAACCACAACAATGAAGTAAAATTGAAATAAGCCCTTGTATTCTACCTAACCACAACTGAGTAAAACTTGAAATCAATAGGAAGAAAAACAAAGCCCTCCAGAAAGTATACAAATTCATACTGAACAAATATATATTCTTGAAAGGGGAATGAGTCACTGAAAAAATCAAAAAGAAAATTTGGAAAATTTATAGAATTAAATGAAAGCAAAACCATCATACCAAAATCTCTAGGATAAAATGAAAGCAGTCCTAAGAGAACTTTAGAGATCTAACAGCATAAATTAAAAACCCAGAGAAAGGTCACATAAAATCACTTAACATAGCATCTTTGGGGTACAGAAAATAAAACAAAATTGTATGAAACCCAAAAACATGGGAAGAAACCATTAAAACAAGACCAGGAATTAATGAAATGAAAACAAACAAAACATACAAATAATCAATGGAACAAAGAACTGGTTCTTTGAAAAAGGTATAGAAGCTTGACAAACCCTCACCTAAGAGAAGAATCAAAACAATAACATTAGAGAACAAAGGAAGATATCCAAGGAAGTAAGGAAATCATGAGGGCATACTTTCAAAACCTATTAGAGAACAAAGGGAGCTATCCAAGGAACTAAGGAAATCGTGAGGGCATACTTTCAAAACCTATATTCCCTCAAGATGAAAAAGTCCTAAAGTAAATGTCTGGATGTCCAGATGCTCCTGAACCTCAAAAGCTACAGTAAGATGAGATCAGTAATTTAAACAGACCTACAGTAAGGAGATTGAAGCTGTAATAAATGGCTTCTTACTAAAAACAACTCTATTTCCACATGGATCCATAGCAAAACTCTACCAATCATCTAGAGAAAACCTACACCCAATGCTTCTCAAATTATTTCATAATAGATAGAATGCTCCCATGATCCTCTTATGAAGCTGTTGTTGCTCTGTTACAAACACCAGAGAAATGTAGAGAAGCCAAAAGAAGAAACTGTAGACAAATGTCCCTAATGAATACTTTATTAGTTAGGGTTTCCTTTTTAACTTTATTTTTTAATTTTTATTTTATATATTAATCACAGGTTATGTACTTTGTATCTCAGCCTTAGCCCCTTCCTTCATTCCCTCCCAATCCCCCCATCCCTCCCTCATCTCCTCCCTGCCCCTTTCCAAGTCCACTGATAGGGGAGGACCTCCTCCCCTTCCATCTAACCCTAGCTTATCAGGTCTCTTCAGGACTGGCTGCAATGTCCTCTTCTGTGGCCTAGCAAGGCTGCTCCTGGGGGTGGGGGAGAGGAGGTGGGGAGGGTCGAAGAGCCAGCCATTGAGTTCATGTCTGAAATAGTCCCTGTTCCCCTTACTAGGGTACCCAGTTGGATACTGAGCTACCATGGGCTACATCTGAGCAGGGGTTCTAGGATATATCCACACATGGTCCTTGGTTGGAGAAACAGTCTCATAAAAGACCCCTGTGCCCTGATCTATTAGGGTTTCTTTGCTCTGGTGAAACACCATGACTTGGAGAGGAAAGGATTTTTTTTTCACTTACTTTTGCATGCCCCAGTTCACCATCAAAGAAGACTAAACTCCACTCAGCTTCCCTGAATGTAAGAAAACCTCTGCTGAAGCAGAAAAGAAGGCATACAAAATGTATGTGGCATCATTTGTCTTTGTCTGGTACTACTCAGAACTGCTTGAGTTTTCTGCTGAGTACAATTTGTTGCAGGGCCTTCTCAAACACTAAAAACAACACCAGAAAGAATATACTGTGCACTGAAATTCATCCATAACCCATTCTAATTGCTCTGGAAAACTGAAATTTGGCTCAATTAAAGGCTGTTTAGTACACTCATTAACTTGCTTTCTTTTTTTAATTCTAAATAAGAGATTTCGATTTTCTTCTGTATGGTTAAAGCTCAGCTTCTATTAACTAGAGAATAAAAGGAAAGAAAGGAGGAAGACAGAAGGAATAAGGAACAGAAAAAGGAAAGGAAGAAGAAAGGTGGAATTCTTATCTGTCCATCTGCTGTGAGGCCACCTATAAGCCACCACCCCACTACCCTATGGGTCAAGGTGTTCTGATTGCCACTCTGGCTGAATTGCACATATGATAAATACATAACCTGGCTTTCATGGTTAACTATTACTGTTCATTGCTATCCCAGATATTGGTCATTTTACTTGATGCTAGAGAACTCAGATACATGAGAATATCTTCCATTTCTGGCTTAATAGTGTCCAGAAGATGGACACTATTAAGCTTTTTACAGTGTTTATTTCCAAAAACATTTCTTGGAGCATAAGTGAAGAAGCTATTCCTAATAATATGTGTAAATATGAAGTCATAAGTTCATATTCTTTTAAACATTACATGCATATAAAATGATGAAAGTGTGTAGATGGACACAAAATTAGTGTGATTTAGAATGGTTTTTCTACAAATTTTATTCTCATGACTACTTCTATAATGTTAAACATTCTGTCTTATGTAACACATAGCACATAGGCTTCAAGCCTAAAGGCTTATCTCACGCCATTGTCTCTAGCACAGTTCACTCTGTTCCACTCTCCTGTGTCCTCAGGATACTCCTATGGTTGTAATTTATACTTAATGATTTGTAAAGAGAATATCGTTTTTCTGCTAACTCAGAAGACCTTTGAACTCGCTGAGGCCATGAATTCTTTTCATGTAGAGTTTGTCTTGTTAAAGGATAGTCAGTTGAAGCTTGGGTCTGTTCTTGACTCCACCTAATGTAGTTAAGGTACTGAAGGTGATTCACTGCCATTGCCATCTAGCACTTGAAATGACAGGTTTACCCCACTTCCGACACACTTGATTAGCGACAAATGCAACATTTCGTATTTATTATCATTTCCACATCACAGCAAGTTCCTAAAAGGACATGGGACTTATGAGTGTATACACACAGGCACACTCGGGCACACACACACACATTCTTTAAGTAACTAATGAGTTCTTTTCTATTGTTCGTTTTCCTGTTCTACCTTTCTTTCATAAGAACATTTGACATTGAGATGATACGTCATAAGCATCTACCCAATAAATACATCTTGGCTGACTGTCATGCTAAACAAATTTCAGTAAGAAACACGAACTTTTTATTTAAATGTCCTTTTAAAAGCGCAACTGAAAATTTAGTGCCTTCTCAGTAACTCTAGTTCTTCTGCAACCCCAACTCAGTGGTCACTTCAAAACTAAACCATCTGTCACGTGAAGCTGTTTCTGTTACACAGCTATTCAGGCAAAATTTACAGCCAATATGAAAATTTTGACTCAGAGTCATAAGATCAGAGGATAATTAAAATTACGGCTTGAATGTTATAGGACTGAATATCTAAGTTTAATTAACTATCATATGTAGTATATGGGCTGATTACTTCCCCCAACATTTTCGAATTTGGTATAATTTCCTTTTCTTATGAGTTAAATTTACTTAAGTATGAATATTTTGCAGGTGAAAGCACCAAATAAGTTTGTGTGATTTTTTTTTTATTCCTAATAGAAAAAAAAACATTCAACAAAGTGATATTGGATTTTTGTTTTGCTTCTGCCAAGTGCTAGAGCTTAGAAACCTTAGGTTGTGTTTTTAAAATACATTTGCATGGCTTTCAAAAGTTGGCTTTCACAGCGCGGATGATGCCCCTGGAATAATAGTTAACATTGCCTTTGCGATTTCTGGTGGAACCAATAAATCTGAACCTTGAAAATAAAAGTAAAAAAACATATCTTCATGTCAAAAAGAGAGAAACTGGGATGTCTGATGCCAAAACATGACATTAACAAGGTATTCTAGTTTTCTCTCAGTTGCTGTAATAAACACCACCAACAAAAGTACCTGCTCAGGCTCAGTGCAGCTCAGAGCCTTAAGCACATCCTTTGACACTCAGGAAGAATCACCCCCCCACACACACGTAGACAGAAGCCCTGTACCTTTCTAGTCCCCCAAACCCAGATAATCCTGAAAAATAAGTTCTGAACTTGGACAATGTTGTGGTTTGAATATGAAGTGTCCCTCATAGGCTCATGTGTTGAACACTCGATCTCCAGCTGTTTGGGAAGTTGCTGGATGGAGTACGTTAGTGGCGTGAGGATTTCAGATTTTGGTGGTCTGTAGCCCCTTTCTGCTCTCTGCTTCCCATGCACAGATAAAGTGTGGTAGGCTTACCTCTTGTGCTGGTATCATGCCTTCTGCTGCTTTTGGTTAGAAAATTCTATCACAGCAGCAGAAAAGTAACTAATACAACCAATAAGGGTTACTTTCTTACCACAGTGTCTTCCTGGAAGGCCCAGGATCATACAAGCTTGGGTCTTACAGCTCCTCAGAGCATTTAGTCTGACCCACAAATGTCTCAGAAATAAAGAAGCATCTCAAGCGTTGTCCAAACCAGACAGCATAATAAACACCAGACAACCAGACAGCATAATAAACACAGAAAGCACAACAGGCACAGAAACAGGGACGTCAATAGCTCTGTAGTGCTTTTCCCTGCATTGAGAGCAGTATTGCTGACTATCAGAACCAACCCAGATGATGAGGCTGATGAGACAAAAGCAACAAAAGCCCGTGTATAACTGGGCTAAACAGCATTCATGTCTTCAGGGGCCAGACCTTCTCCTGCTCCTCTGGGATTCATGAGATCTAGGATTCATTTGCTCAAGAAAATTCCAGGCAAATGTCTATCTACGTCTTGAAACCAATGAATCCTGTAGAATGTATCACTGAGCAAGTCATTTTCCTGACTTATTCTGGGACTGATTTTCTAAAAAGATTCAGAGGACTTCAAGCTCTTGGGTTAAAGGTAGGCTTCTACTTGTACTTTATTAATTGTATTGCAGTTGGAAAGTTATTTCACCTTTCTTCCCCAGTACATTCACTCTGTTTATTTTTTTTACTAGACTTGAATATGTGTGTGCACATTTTCATGCATGTGCAAATTCACACACACACAAACATACACACACACCACTGTATGTATGGGGGTCAGAAGACAATTAACATGAGTCTGTTCTCTTCTATTGTGTGTATCCAAGGGATGGAACTCAGGTAGTTGGAGTAGAATCTTCACATGCCATCTTGTTGGCATCTCCCTTCAACAAGTTTAAAATGGCAAATCCAGAGATCCAAGATGCCTGTGTTGATCACAAACAGTGTATGGTCAGCAGGATACCAGTGACTACAAAGCGCCTGACAGACCAAATTGTAGGCCCCCAAAACACCAGTGTCTGTGTTTCCCAGGAAACAAAAGGGCTGAACTCAGGTCACCCTGCTAACTCCTGGAAAAATTTCCCCATTCCAGCCAGGTTTTAACCGAACCCCTGCACCCTGCTCTCACTGCCCCAGACCTGTGGGCCCCAAAACACCAATGTCTGGGTCTCAAGAGGACAATTTTCTTGACAGAGTCCACTTACCAAAGTTGAATCAAGTTAGGTAAATAAATTAAATAGCCCCATATCCCTCTAAGAAAATAGAAGCAGGCATCAAAGTCTCCCAACCAAAAAAGCCCAGGGCCAGATGGTTTCACTGCAGAGTTCTATCAGACTTCCAAATAAGAGCTAATAACAAAACTCTTTAAACTATTCCACAAAATAGAAACAGAAGGAACATTATGAAACTCATTCTGTGAGGCCACAGTCACCTTGATATCTAAACCACACAAAGACCCAACAAAGAAAGAGAATTTCAGACCAATTTCCTTTAAGGACATTGACACAAAGATACTCAATAAAATACTTACAAACTGAATCCAAGAACACATCAAATATCATTCATCATGACCAAGTAGGATTCATTCCAGGCATGCAGGGGTGGTTCAATATATGGAAATCCATCAACGTAATACACCATATAAACAAACTGAAAGAAAAAAAAAACAAAACAAAACACATGATCATCTCCTTAGATGCCAAAAAAGTATTTGACAAAATCCAACACCTGTTCATGTTTAAAGTCTTGGAGAGATCAGGGATACAAGGCACATTCCTAACCATAGTAAAGTCAAGCATAGTAAAGTACAGCAGACCTATAGCCAATATCAGACTAAATGGAGAGAAACTTAATCCAATTTAAAAATGGCAGGGAGGAGATGAGAGAGGGAGGGTGGGATTGGGAGGAACTGAAGGAGCAGGCTACAGCTGGGATACAAAGTTAATAAACTAACTAATATTAAAAATAGGGTGCAAGCGAGATGGACATCGGAAGAGGGAGAAAACAGGGAACAGGACAAGAAGCTATCACAGAGGGCCTCTGAAAGACTCTAACGGTATCAAAACATATGCTGAGATTTGTAGCCAAACTTTGGGCAGAATGCAGGGAATGTTATGAAAGAAGAGAGAGATAGAAAGACCTGGAGAGAACAGGATCTCCACAAGATGAGCAACAGAATCAAAAAACTCTGGGCACAGGGGTCTTTTCTGAGACTGATACTCCAAACAAGGACCATGCATGGAGATAACTTAGAACTCCTGCACAGAAGTAGCCCATGGCAGCTCAGTGTCCAAGAGGGTTCCCCAATAGTAGGAACAGGGACCTCATCTGACATGAACTCATGGACTAGCTCTTTGATCACCATCCCCTGAGGGGGGAGCAGACTTACCAGTACACAGAGGAAGACAAAGAAGCCAGTCCTGATGAGACCTGATAGACTAGGGTCAGATGAAAGTGGAGGAGGACTTTCCCTATCATAGGACTGGGGGAGGGAAAGAGGAGAAGAAGATAGAGGGAGGGTGAGATTGGGAGGGGATGAGGGAGGGAGCTACAGCTGTGATATAAAGTGAATAAACTATAATTAATAAAAATAAAATGAAAATGAAAAAATGGGGTGCAGAGCTAAATAGTGAATTCTCAACAGTGGAATCTTTAATGTCAGAGAAACACTTCAAGAAATGCTCAGCATCTTTAGTCATCAGGGAAATGCAAACCAAAACAACTCTAGGATCCCATCTAGATCCTAGCAGATTGGCTAAGATCAAAAACTTAAGTGACAGCACATACTGGTGAGATTGTGGAGAAAGGGCACTCCCATTGCTGGTGGGAGTGCAAACGTGTACAACCACTTTGGAAATGAATCTGGTGCTTTCTCAGAAAATTGGAAATAGCTCTGCCTCAAGACCCAGATATAACACTCCTGGGCATATACCCAAAAGATGCCTTGCTAAAGAATTTATAAAGAAAGTATGGCACAGCTACACAATGAAATACTATTTAGCTATTAAAAACAAGGACATCATGAAATTTATAGGCAAATAGATGACTCTGAAAAGATAATCCTGAATGAGTTAACCCAGACCCAGAAAGACATGCATGGTATATACTCATTTATGAGCTGATATTAGCCATATAATACAGTATAAGCATACTACAATTCATAGACCCAAAGAAGCTAAGAAACATGGAGGAACCTAGTGAGGAAGCTTAATTCTCATTCAGAAGGGCAAATAGAACAGACACTGGACATGGTTGAAGAGAGGAAACAGGATCAGAGTCTTCCATAGATATCCTCTGAAAGACTCCACTCAGGGGAGAATTGCAGTAGATGCTGAGACTCAGAAACAAACTTTGGGCAAGGGAGTCTTATGGAAGAGTAGAGGGGATGCAGGGACCCAGAGAGGACAGTAACTCCTCAAGAGGACCAACAGAGCCAAGAAATCTAGGTCTCAGAGGGAACTGGGGAGTAGGGGTGGGCACAGAGACTGATGCACCAAGCAAGAGCCATGCATGGAGAGAATCCGGGACCCTGCTCAGAAATAGCCAACAGGCAGCTCAGTCTCCATGTAGGTTACCTAGCAATGGAAGACCAGGGACTGTCTCTGACATATACTCTTTTAACTGCTTTTCCATCACCTACCCTGAGTGAGGCAGTCTCGCAAGGCCACAGAGGAAGAGGATGTAGGCAGTCCTCTAGAGACTGGATAGTCTGGGGTCAGTTGGTAAAGGAGGAGGGCTCCCCCTTTCTGAGGACTACAGCACAGGGGGAAAGAGGAAGGGAGCATGAGACTGGGAGATGAGGGAGGGGGTCTATGATGGGGATGTAAGATAAATTAATTAATTAAAAAATAAAATGGCAAACCCTTACACACTTCAGCCTACCCTCTAACCTTTGCCACTACATTTTCCCTTAGCACTTTTCATTTCTAACAAACTAAATAACTGATTTACTCATTTTATCTGTGGTCCTGCTGCTGGAATACAGGCTCCATGTAAAAGCTACTCCATATCCTCTGCCCACAACAGAGCTCCATACAAAAGGATCAGTAGGCAAAGGGCTTTCTTAGCACGTACAAGGATATGAATTTGACCCCTGAAATACAGGCTTAAAGGAAAATCCAGCTCAATGTTCAGAAAATAAGGAGACTGCAGTATGCAGTGCAGTAAACAGAATACATATATCACACTTTCTCCTCTGAAGGCTCAGGGATCACTAAGGAAAAAGGGACCAAAGGAATATAAAAGCCAGAGGTGGTGGATGACTACAAGGAAACAGTATTCCTGACATAGCAGAGTCACAGTAATGGGAACTTACAGCAGTTGTGACGGTATGTGCAAGAGCTGCGTGATCCAAAGCAAGGCAAAGCCCTAGCATCAAAACGTACATGTGCACGAGAGAGAGAAAGAGAGAGACACAGAGACACGGAGAGACAAAGACAAGAGACTTTGAACATGAAACTTTTGGAAATCCTTAGCTTCTGGGAAAGGGGAAGTCAAGTGTTTATGAGTGTAGCCCCTCATATGCCAACCACACTCCAGTAGAAAGCCAAGAATATTTGAACAGCAGGTTTGCCCGAAAAGTGTTCTTCACAGCCGTGGGCATCTGAATAACTGGTCCCCGAGAGTGGGCTTTGAGAGCTTAAGGCTTCACTTTACTGGTACTTCACTATCTCTGCTTTAAGCTTGTTTTTGTTTGTTTTATGTGTATGGGTGTTTTGCCCATAGGTGTGCAGGTATGCCTTTGTATGTAGTGCCCACAGAAGCCAGGAGAGGGCTTCAAATCCCCCTGGAACTGCAGTTTTGAGCTACTAAGTAGGTACCAGGAACCAAACCCAGGTCCTCTGGAACTACAGAGAGTTGTCATAATCCTCGAGCCACTTTCCCAGCCCCCAGGCTCTGTGCTTTAATCACAGCAGCAAAAACTGTTCTTGTCGTGCAACTGCTTTCTACTCAGATGCTAGCTGGGATAGTTTGTATATGTTATCATGTTTAATTTGTTCTTTCAAAAATCTCACAGTCTTATAAAGGTTAGTTTATTTTTAGGGCAGAGAGACTGTAGCTCAGAAAGGTTAATTAATAGGCATTATCAACCAAAGGTGAGCTGTTATTCTAAATTAGTAGACAAACCCCTAAGTCTTAGAAGCTAAAGGCAGAAAAGGTTTGGGCTTGGGAGGTTTTGTTGTAGTCGTTTTTATACAAATAATAAAAAGGTAGACTAGATTATAGATAGATAGATAGATAGATAGATAGATAGATAGATAGATAGATAGATAGATAGGACAGACCTTTCTTATTTGATTCCAGAGAACTCTCCAGAATGTTCTTCCTCCACATGGTGACTTGACACTCAAAAATGATTAGATTCTGTTGTGATTAGGTCATTCTCAGTTCTCACTACTCTGTATTCTGTAAAACAGTGTTTTTCTGGGCTTGTCTTAGGAGACTCCATTAGCAATGTTTTACTCCATTTTGAGGAAGGATGATTAAAACAACCAGCCAATACTAAGCATTGGAGAGAAAAGGGTGGGACATTCTGGTCCGGAAGGGAGGAAAAGGATGCAAGTGGGAGGAGTCAGGAGGGGAGAGATCAGGAGGAGAGGATTTGGAACCATGAGGAAAGAGGAACCAGACCTGAGATGACTAAAAACAAGTATAATGTGGGAAATTTGAAAGGAAGGAAACTATGAGGGCTTGGAGGTTTATTGCCCAGCATTGTGCTCTAGGTTAATTAAATAAATCCTAGTCTCTGTGTGGTGATTTGGGCATACAGCTGGTTTAAGAATAACCTCTGTTTAACTAAAGGATAAATCAATAATAAATATTAATAATCAACAACAAATGGCATACCAATGTGGGCAGAATTTGTAGTAATCTAGCAAGAACTTACATAGAAAGTAAAACTACAGAGCAGTTTTTTTAGTTCTGTCCTTAAAAACAAAGCAAAGGAAGTTCCTAAACTAGGAGCTCACAGATTCCTGATTATACAAACCCCCACCCCCAATCAGCAAGGTCTCCAACAGGCTGCAGAAAAATAAAAGTTAATATATACAAACCCCAGAGAGGTGGTTTCTTTAGATAGAGAAAGTAAAAAGTGGCTCTTCGACAAGGAAGCTTCTCAGAGTCAGACCTTGCTAGCCAAGGCAGAAAGCAAACTCCTCTGAAAAGAGGTTCTTGCTGGTCTGAGGAGCAAACATTTGTGAACCCAATAACTTCGCAGAGTGAGGAAGGGTCAGGATCCAGTGAAGAAGGCAAAAAAACAAAAAAACAAAAACAAAAGAAAACAAACAAAAACAGAAACCCCAAAACCCTCTCCCTGGACACAGGAGCCAGAGACAGACTTAGAAGACTGAAGCATCTGAACTGGTAAGGTCTAGAAGAAAAGCTGGGAGGCTGGTTAAACTGCTTTCTCAGGACAAAAGCTTACGTAAAGGAAAAGGGCCGGTTTAATAAGTCCAAACTAAGTGTTTTTCCAAGTCATAAAGGCACTCAACCCATTGGGAGAGGAGTGTGGATCTGGCAAAATAATTCTAAGTTACAGTTGGGAGGCACAACCATGCCTCTTTTCTGTGAGCTGATAAACAGGAGCAGCGTTGTGAGACACAGAACACCACAAAAGAACACAGAACAGGAACAGCACTTATGATCAGGTAAATTGTTGAATAATCACACTTTCATGCTATACACAAATTTTAAGTAAACAAAGAAGACAGGAAGGGAGAGACAATAAAACAGACTTCTTGGAGCTTGGGTGATAATCTCTTCTATGGTTTTAAGAGAAATAAAGGAAAATTTAGAAATTAAAATTATGGTTACATTCATAGTCCTCATTTTAACTTTAAGCATTGGATTAGCCTTTTATGTCTTCTCAAAGGCAAACGCTTTAGAAAAGATACTGGATCAGCACAAAGAACAACTAGAACAAATATAAAGAAAAAAATGAAGGTTGGAAGTGAGGCATAAAACAAGGGATTCAAGAGATCTTTGAAGAAAACAAACAACAGAGAGATAGGTATGAGATAGATGTGAAATATGGGTACAGACCTTAAGAAAAGAGTTTAGAATACTAAGTTAAGAAAATACTCAGGCAGAGGCAAAATAATAATAATAATAATAATAATAATGATAAAGAAAGCCAACCAAAGGTGGTTAGAAAACAAACATTGGCTTATGCAGTCAGGATACAGCAGAGACCAGCAGATGAAGATCATCCCCAGGATTATCATGAAGCTGAATGGCACCTAGATCTGAGGAAATTTAAGGAAAGTGTCACTAACTTTAGAATGCATTCACCGTTTCTAAAACAAATGCTGACTTCCTGGTCAATCAGAAGTAGAGGAATCCCAAAAGACTGGGAGGCTATGGCAAAGGCAATATTAGAACCTGGGCCATATTTATAATGGCTTTCATGGTGGAGAGAAGAGACTAGAGAGATAGCACATAAAAATAGAGCCAGAGGTGTTGGTGTTTCTAAGGAACAGCTGCTTGATGGAGGTCAATATGCTGTCACAGAGACACAAGCTGTATATACTGAAGAAACCTTAGCATTCTTTTGTTTAGCAGCCTTAAATGCCTGTGACAAGCTTGAAGAGTCAGGAAAAGCGCTTGAGCCATTCTCTCAGGTCATACAAAGTCCAAGTGAAACATTTACTAACCTTTTGCAAAGATTGACTTCAACTGTGGATAGGAGTATATCAGATCCACTAGCTAGAAAGGCACTAATAGAATCATTAGCTTTTGAAAATTCTAGTACTGAATGCAAAGAAGCAATAAAGCCATTAAGAGCAAGATCTGCACCAATAGACGAATGGATTAGAAATACGATTAACATCAGATTTCACTCACCCAGTCTGACTTTGATAGGAGAAGCTACCCCTAAAGACTTTGGGAAATGTCTTAATTATGATGGGCAAGGTTGCTACAAAGGGAATTAAAAGGAAAACCAAAATCATTCAAAAAGGGAGTCTATGCTTCCCAGAGTATGCAGAAGTTGTGGCAAGGGTGGACATTGGTCTAGTGCTGTAGAGCAGTAACAGATAAATAGGGTAATCCTTTCTCAAAATCCACCCAAGGGGGTCTCTTGCAGGCCCCAATACAGGACAGATTCTCCTCCACAAGAAAATTAAACACTACCCCTGGGAGTAAACATTAAAAAATCAGACAGTGAGGCAGAGAAAGTTCTATGGATAAATCAAAAAACCAGGAAGGAAACAAAAAAACAAATATGTTGGCAAACATCTATAGATGATCAAAGATAATTTTAAAGAATATTGAAATTGAAGGCATGGTAGATAGTGGGGGTGATATCACAATTATCACTCCTAAATCCTGGCCTCCAGATTGGCCACTTCAAGAGGTGGATATCCAATTCCAAGGAGTTGGAACTTTATATAAAGTAAAACAAAGTGTCAGGTGGCTTAAATGTACAGGAACAGAAGGGCAAATAGGAAAATTAAGGCCATACATGGCTGAGATAGCCATAAACTTACGGAGAAGAGATCTGTTTCAATAGTGGAAAAACCAGATTAACATCTCCCCAATTTCAGAGGCAAGCCAAAAACAGGTAATACTCCTGATAAAGAAGTTAAAATTCTTTTTAAATGCCATCAAAAACAGTTACAGGCTGTCCATAAACAAAATACGGCAGAGGCCATCTTTTCAACTTTAGTTTGAGAAGCCCCTGCTGATAAAACCCCCACAGCCTTAACCACTAATGTGGTTGGCTGACCAACCTATTTGGATTGAACAATGATCTATGAGTAAAAAAGAAAAATACTGGCACTAGAACACCTAGTCCTAGAACAGCTGGAGGCTCAACATACAGTGGAGTCCAAGAGCCCTTGCAATTCTCTTGTATTTGTCATCAAAAAGAAATCTGGCACATTGAGGATATTAATTGCTCTGAGATCAGAGCAATTAACAAAATTATTCAGCCAATGGGGTCCTTATAATCTGGAATCCCATTGCCTTCCTTGTTACCTAAGGAATGGCCTATTATACTGATTGATTTAAAATATTGCTTTTTTCACAATTCCTTTACATGAACATGATAAGGAAAGGTTTGCTTTCTCAGTACCCACATTGAATAGAAGCTGTACAATAAAGAGCTATCACTGGAAGGTGTTACCACAGGGGATGTTAAACAATCCTACTTTATGCCAGTATTTTGTACAATGGCTGTTGGAGACAATTCGTAAACAATTTCCTCAATCCATAATTTACCACTATATGGATGATATCTTATTGGCTGATTCAGATACAAAAACATTAAAAAAATTGATGAAGTAAATAGAACTTTGCCTTGTTGGGGATTATAGATTGCTTTTTGAAAAAAATACAAAGAGGAGATCCTATTAATTATCTAGGATACAAAATAAGTTTACAAAAAATTTGACAGTAAAAGTTACAAATTAGAAGAAACCAATTAAGAACTTTTAATGATTTTCTTTTTTGTTAAATTTTTATTAATTACACTTTATTCATTTTGTATCCCACCATAGCTCCCTCCCTCCTCCCCTTCCAATCCCTCCTTCCCTCCCCCTTCTCCATGCATGCCCTTCGCCAAGTCCATTGATAGGGGAGGTCTTCCTTTCCTTCCTTCTGATCCTAGTCTATGAGCTCTCATCAGGAGTGGTTGCATTGTCTTCCTCTGTGGCCTGGTAAGGCTGCTCCCCACTCAGGGTGAGGTGATCAAAGAGCAGGCCAATCAGTTCATGTCAGAGACAGTCCCTGTTCCCTTTACTGTGAAACCCACTTGGACACTGAACTGCCATGGGCTATATCTGTGCAGGAGTTCTAGGTTATCTCCATGCAAGGTCCTTGGTTGCAATATCAGTCTCAGAAAAGAACCCTGTGCCCAGATTTTTTGATTCTGTTGCTCTCCTTGTAGAGCTCCTGTCCTTTCCAGGTCTTACTATTTCCCACTTCTTTCATAACATTCCCTGCACTCTGTCCAAAGGTTGGCCATAAGTCTCAGCATCTGCTTTGATACCCTGCAGGGTAAAGCCTTTCAGAGGCCCTCTGTGGCAGGCTCCTGACTTGTTCCCTGTTTTCTCCCTCTTCTGATGTCCATCCTCTTTGCCTTTCTGAATGGGGATTGAACATTTTAGCCAGAGTCCTCCTTCTTGATTAGTTTACTTAGGTGTACATATTTTAGTATGTTTATCCTATATTATATGTCTAATATCCACTTATGAGTGAGTATATACCCTGTGTGTCTTTCTGCTTCTGGGACACCTCACTCAGGATGATCTTTTCCACTTCCTAGGAAATGCAGGAAATTTGCATTTACCTGAAAATTTCATAATTTCCTTGTTTTTTATTGCTGAGTAATATTCCATTGTGTAGATGTACCACAATTTCTGTATCCATTCTTCAGTTGAGGAGCATCTGGGTTGTTTCCAGCTCCTGGCTCTTTACAAATAAAGCTGCTATAAAAAATTGCTGGGAGATATTAACTGGCTATAGCCTACCATTGGTTTAGCTACTCAAAAGCTAAGTAACTTTTTTCAAACCTTATAGGGTGATAAGGACTTAAATAGTCCAAGAACATTATCAACTGAAGCTGAAAAGGAATGGGCTCTAGTAGAAAGGAAATTACAAGATGCATATGTAGACCGTATTGATCCAAAGATGGCCTGAATTTTTGTTATCTTGCCTTTCACTCATTATCCCACAGGAATTCTTATGCAGAAGGAGAATTATGTCTTAAAATGTATATTTTTGGCACACACAAAAAATAAAAAATTAAAAACCTATGTAGAAAAGGTTTCTGAATTGATCTTAAAAGGGAAAATGAGACTTTTTCAATTAGCTGGAATAGATCCAGCTGAAATTGTGGTGCCCTTTACCAATACTGAGATTGCATCATTATGGACAGAGAAAGAATACTGGCAAAGAGCTTGCTGTGAATATTTGGCAGAAATCAACAACAGATACCCAACAAGCAAGCAACTTCAGTTTATAAAAAGAACCAATTGGGTACTCCCTCGTATAATAAAAAGAACTCCAATTTCTGGAACTCACACTTTTTATATGGATGCCAATAAATAAAAAAGGGCAGGTTATAAGTCAGAAAATGTGAGTAAAGAGAGTCCTTATGATTCAGTTCAAGAATTATATGCAATTCTCTTGGTGTTATCAGATTTTCAAGAATCTCTTAATATAGTCACTGACTCTCAACATGCAGAAAGAGTTGTTCTGCATATAGAAACTGCTGATGTAATTCGGACTTCGCTTCACTGTTGCTTCAATTACAAGTAATCAGAAATAGAAATAATCCATTGCATATAACACATATCAGATCTCACGCAGGTCTACTAGGCTCTAACACAAGGCAATGATGAAATTGATCAACTATTGATAGGAAGTGCGTTAGAGGCCTTAGAATTTCATAAAAAATACCACATTAACAGCAAAGTTTTAAAAGAGAGTTTTCTATCACTTGGCAACAAGCCAAAGAAATGGTGAGAAAATATCCCACTTGTTCTTGTTCTTTATATAACCAAATTCCACTGAGTGCAGGAAGTAACCCTAAAGGTAACCAGAGAAATGAAATTGGGCAAATGGATTTATTTTGTTTTACAGAGTTGGTAAACTGAAATATGTGCACCATACTATAGACACATATTCAAAGTTTCAATGGGCAATAGCCTTAAGTTCTGAAAAGGCTGATTCAGTTATTACTGAAGTAAGGGCATTTATGGGTATACCTAAACAAATTAAGACTGATAATGCTACAACATATGTCTCTAATTAAATGGAACAATTTTTACTTATTATAGAGAAGAAACATGTCACAGGTATACCACACAGTGCTACCAATCAAGCAGTCATTGAAAGATCCAATAATACTTTAAGGGACATGCTTAACAAACAGAGATGGGTATTAAACACCCCAGTGATAGATTACATAATGCTTTATTGACCTTAAATTTCTTAAATGTTAATGAAAATAAACAACAGCTGCAGAGAGACTGTGGGTTATAGAAAAAACTGCCAAATTATTTCAGCCTATATATTTTCAAAGATACCTTAACTTCATAATGGAGAGCAGGGAATGTATTACACTGGGGAAGAGGTTTTACATATGTTCATACAGGAGAAGAGAAATTATGGGTTCCATCAAAACTAATAAAAATCAGAAATGACAGAGGAAGACCACCTGAAAATCTTGGCCACACATAAGAAGAGAGAATTCAAGAAGAGTAGACTGAACTTGTAACATAAAGTGCTGACCCCTTTACATGGAAACAACTCTAAAACTAACTGAGATACAAAAAAATGTCTCCAGCCTATTCTCTGTCTTCTCCTGCTTCCAATGACTATCACATTTGTCCTTCTGTATAAGGATTGAGCATCTTCCCTAGGGTCTTCCTTGTTGTTTAGCTTCTCTAGAAGTATAGATTTTAAAATGTTTATCCTATATTATATGGCTAATATCCACTTATGAATGCCTATAGACCATGTGTGTCTTTCTGCTTCTGGGTTAGCTCCCTCAAGGTGATCTTTTCTAGTTCCCAACATTTGCCTGAAATTTCCATGATTTCCTTGTTTTTAATAGATGAGTAGTATTCCATTG
This sequence comes from Pachyuromys duprasi, assembly GCA_028658305.1. NCBI lineage: Eukaryota > Metazoa > Chordata > Mammalia > Rodentia > Muridae > Pachyuromys > Pachyuromys duprasi. The sequence goes on along the minus strand of CM053765.1, from coordinate 82,921,345 downwards.
TGTAAATGTATCACAATTTCTGTATCCATTCCTCCTCCACTGAGAGATATCTAGGTTGTTTCCAGATTCTGGCTATTGCTAATAGAGCTGCTGCTAACATGGTTGAGCATATGTCCTTGTTATATACTTGGGCATATTTTGGATATATGCCTAGGAGTGGTTTAGCTGGATTCTGAGGTAGCACTAAAGTGCCAAATTGATTTCTGAAGTGGTTGTACAAGTTTACATTCCCACCAGCAATGGAGGAGGGTTCCCCTTTCTCCACATCCTCTCCAGCATGTGTTGTCACTTAAGGTTTTGATCTTAGCCATTCTGATAGGTGTAAGGTGAAATCTCAGGGTTGTTTCAATTTGCATTTCCGTGATAAGCAAGGATGTTGAACATTTCTTTAAGTTTTCTCTGCCATTCAATGTTCCTCTATTGAGAATTCTCTGTTTAGCTCTGTACCCCATTTTTGAATTGGATTATTTGATTTGTTGCTTTTTAACTTCTTGAGTTCTTTACATATTCTGGATATTAGCCCTCTGTTGGATATAGGGTTGGTGAAGATCTGTTCCCAATCTGTAGGCTGACGTACAATGCATGGGAGAGGACCTAAAACCCCACCTCAGATGTAGCCCATAGACTCAGTCTCAAAGTGGGTTTCCTAATAAGGGGAACAGGGGCTTTCTCTGGCATGAACTCAGTGACCAGCTCTCGTTTTGCCCCTTCCTGAGGGGTGCAGCTTTGCCAAGCCACAGTTGAAGGCAATAAAACCAGTCTTGATGACACCTGATAGGCTACGGTCAAATAGAAGGGAAGACCTAGGGGATCACAAGATGGTGGCCATCAGTGTGCAGCGTTTCTGAGAGCCAGAGGATTCAAAACTCCGAAACTGTTGAGCAAAGTGGCATCTGAAGGCAGAAATTGACATTTTGGCTTCCTGAAGGAGGGGGACAGCAAAGGAGTGGAGATCTCTTTGATTCAGGTCAGACAAGGACTTATCTGTGAACGAAAAGGCCCACTTTCCTTCCTCAGGCCTCCCTCCTCCTTGGAGGAGCTGAGTCACAGCGCCAGTGGTGCAGATGTTGCTGCCTGAGAACTGAGACAGCAGAGGCAGGAATACCAGCATCACAACCTCGTCAGTCAGCCTAACCTGCTTTCCAAGCCCAAGATGTGCTATAAAAGCCTGCCTGGTTCCCATGCTCAAGAGCAGCCAGTTGTACCAACTCCACAGAGCAGGACTGTACTGTACGGGGCCACTTAATCCCTCTGGGGCAGACAACTGGGCTGTGCTGCAGGCTGTGCTGCAGGTCTGCATATCCACTCAGGTGCACCAAGTGCAGAGCCACGGTGCACAGGATTTCCTGGCAGACACCTAGACAGCCCAGTTCTGCAGCCACAGCTGGATTCCTGGGTACAGGGACTACAGAACCACTGAGCTGTCTGTGCGCATATTTGGCTCACAGAACAGGAGGAACCCCTGTGCTTTATAATTTGACCTGCTAGAGAGTGAGTGTGCCCCCAAATGCCTGCAGAGCCCCTAGTTCCAAGGTGCTTCTAAGCTAGCAGACATCAGAAACCTTCTACCCACATATCTACTGTGGGGAAACAGAGGGAATCCTGGGACACAGAATCCATGTTCTGTGGTGCCACCAGTGGAGTTTAGGCAAATAACTCATGGAGCTCAGTTAGAGACGAATACCAATGTCTGTAGGCCAGTGTCATACCCAGGAAACTTGTGCACACAATCAAACTAGCACATACGATAACTCCAGCGCCCACGACCCCCTTGATGCCCTCAAGCCACCCTTCCCTCACACTGAAGGCCTCTACATTCTCTAGAACCCTGTCATTCAAGGCAAACCCCCACGCACTAGCACGCATACACCCTTGCCTGCATTTCTCCTGCTGCGCCCGTGGACTCCCCTCCCACAGGTATAGCTGAAGCACCAACGCACACACTGAAACCATTGGACCTCTCTCATCTCCCTGAAGAAATCTCCAGACACCAGAGAAAGACAGTACTAATCTGAACTTCAGAATACAAGAACAAACAGTGAAGATTACAGATAAATTGCCAGCAGTAGGCATAAGAACACACCCAACAAAAATCAGGAAATCATGGCCTTACCAACAACAGGCAAAATCAATGGATACTCCAATTCTTCAGAAACACAGGAAAGTGACCTTAAAGATATGCTTATCCGCTGAGGAGTAGGAGAGCAGAAACAACGCAGCAACCAGGAGACTGAACTCTGGGACCTAAAACGCCAACATTGTGAGTGCCAGGTGAGCGGAACTCCTACGGTGAGAAAATCAAGTGGAAAAAGCCTAGGGACACCCAGTTATTACCTGGAAAAATTTCCCGGTGACCAGCAGCGCACAGCTCTGATCAGAACGAGCAGCCGCGCTGGGCACCCACTCCCGCCATTATAGACTGGATCACACAGTCTCATGGGCAGCCTCAGGAGGAACCGGGTGCCGTTTTCACTGAACTGCACCCTGCAAGCTCACACTGCACCCGGGTTCTGATTCAACCCGCGGGTGTGCTACAGGCTCAGACCGATCACCTGAACCACCCCAGACTGAGTGGATTGGGGGATCCTTTTGACCACTCTGCACACTGCAGGGGCCCGCGCCAAACACTTCCACCAGCAAAAACTCAGTCAGTGTGTGAGTCCACCGGCGGGTCTGGGAGGAACCCAAGTTCTGCCTCAACCCATGGCTGAGAGGATCCTGGGACCATCTTGACCAGACTTCACACTGAGGGCTAAAGCTGCACGCATCCTCCAGCAAAAACCCCAGTTCGGGTGTTTGTCCACGGGCCAGACAGAGAAGGCCTCGGGCACCATTTCAGACAGGCCTGCATACAGCGGATGCACATCAACCCAAACCCACTGTGTGTGCCCCAAATATCATCTCAGACCGTGGTGCACAGCCCCTGGCACAAAAGGAGGCGCCAAATCTCCATTCCAGGGGAGAGCCCTTAGCAGCAAGCCCAGGACAGAGTGCACAG
>CM053765.1:82893933-82917847 GCA_028658305.1 Pachyuromys duprasi | reverse complement strand
AAAAAAAAAAAAAGAAAAAAACTTCAAGTCTCTGAAGAAAGAAATCGAAGAAGATATCAGAAGATGGAAAGATCTCCTGTGCTCATGGATCGGTAGGATTAACATAGTGAAAATGGCCATCCTGCCAAAAGCAATCTACTGACTCAATACAATTCCCATCAAATTACCAATACAATTCTTTACAGACCGTGATAGAAAAATTCTCAACTTCATATGAAGAAATAAAAAACCCAGAATTTCCAAAACGATCCCGTACAACAACAGATCACCTGGAGGTATCTCCATCCCTGATCTCAAGCTCTACTACAGAGCAATAATAATAAAAACGGCATGGTATTGGCATAGAAGCAGAAAAGTAGATCAATGGGACCAAACAGAAGACTTAAAAATAAACCCAAACACCTATGAATAATTGATTTTTGACAAAGAAGCCAAAACCATTCAATGGAAAAAAGACAGCATCTTCAACAAATGGTGCTGGTCCAACTGGATGTCTACATGCAGAAAAATGAAAATGGATCCATATTTATCACCCTGCACAAAACTGAAGTGCAAGTGGATCAAAGACCTCAACATAAAACCAGATACACTAAATCGGTTAGAAGAAAAAGTGGGGAAGACCTTGGAACTCAATGGCACAGGAGAAAACTTCCTAAACAGAACACCAACAGCACAGGCTATTAGTGCAACAATCAATAAATGGGACCTCATGAAACTGAAAAACTTCTGTAAAGGAAAAGACATTGTCATCAGAACAAAAGGACAGCCTACAGACTGGGAAAGGATCTTCACCAACCCTATATCTGACAGAGAGCTGATATCCAGAATATATAAAGAACTAAAAAATTAAAAAACAATAAACCAAGCAATCCAATTAAAATGGGGTACAGAGCTAAACAGAGAATTCTCTGTAGTGCAATATAGAATGGCAGAGAAACACCTGAAAAGATGCTCAAAGTCCTTAACCATCAGAGAGATGCAAATAAAAACGACCCTGAGATTTGACCTTACACCCATCAGAATGGCAAAGATTAAAAACTCAAGTGACAACAAATGCTGGAGAGATTGTGGAAAATTGGGAACTCTCCTCCACTACTGGTGGAAATGTAAACTTGTACAACCACTCTGGAAATCAATCTGGCAGTTTCTCAGACAATTAGGAATAGAGCTTCCTTAAGATCCAGCTATACCACTAGCATATATCCAAAAGATGCTCAAATATACAAGGACATTTGCTCAACTATGTTTGTAGCAGCGTTATTTGTGATAGCCAGAACCTGGAAACAATCCAGATGTCCCTCAATGGAGGAATGGATACAAAAATTGTGGTACTTTTACACAATGGAATACTACTCAGTGATTAAACACAAGGAAATCGTGAAATTTGCAGGCAAATGGTGGTATCTAGAAAAGATCATCCTGAGTGAGGTATCCCAGGAGCAGAAAGACACACATGGTATATTCTCACTTCCATTAAGATAGGACAAATATACTAAAATATGTGCACCTAAAGAAGATAAACAAGAAAGAGGACCCAGGGTAAGATGATCAATCCTCACTTAGAAAGACAAATGGGATGGACATTGGAAGTAGGAGAAAACAAGAAACAGGACAGAAGCGTACCACAGAGGGCCTCTGAAAGACTCTACCTAGCAGCTTATGAGAGTAGATGCTGAGACTCATAACCAAACCTTTGATGGAGTGTAGGTAATCATTTGATAAAAGGGGACGTTAGTATGATCTGGAGAGGATAGGAGCTCCACAAGGACAAAATATAGCAGGACATGGGGGTTCTCTATGAGACTGTTGCTTCAACCAAGGACCATGTATGGATATAACCTAGAACCCCTGCTCTGATGTAGCCCATGGTAGCACAGTACCCAAGTGGGTTTCCCTACTAAGGGGAACAGGAACCATTTCTGACATGAACTCAATGACTGGCTCCTCTACCTCCCCCCACCCAACCCAGGGGAAGAACAGCCTTGCTAGGCCACAGAGGAGGACATTGCAGCCTGTCCTGAAAAAACCTGATAAGCTAGGGTCAGATGGAAGGGGAGGAGGACCTCCCCTAGCAGTGGACTTGGAAAGGGACAGGGAGGAGATGACGGAGGGAGGGTAGGATTGGGAGGGAATGAGGGAGGGTCTATGGCTGGGATACAAAGTAAATAACCTGTGGTTAATATTTAAAAAAATAAAAGTTAAAAAAAAGAAGGGAAGACCTCAACTATCAGTGGACTATGGGAGGAACATAGGGGGAAAAGTTGGGGGGAAGGTAGAGTTGGGAGGAAACAAGGGAGGAGGACACAGCCAGGATACAAACTGAATATACTGTAATAAATGATAATAATAATAAAGTCTTCAGCAAGAACTTCAACAATAGATGGCCAACAAATCCTTGGCTACAGTATCCTCAAAATTTATTATGTCATTCTTTTAATTGACATAGATAAAATTAGTTTACATTTTAGTTTCATCCTGCACATTTCATACATTTATTATTTTAGGACTGTATAATGCTTGTGAGATATTATATGTTTGCAGAACAAAAGGACCAGACACCAGGGATACTAGATCAAATCTGACAGAATTCATCCTTCCAGCATGCTGCAACATTGACACATCTGTTCCAGCATCTTGAATGTTCCAGCATTCTGCTTGTTCCTGCCTCAACTGCTTCAATTGCTATTTCTCATCAAAGCCTGCTTCCAAGAGAGGTTTGAATCTCAATTGGTCCAGCATTTTAGACTGTTCCAAATAGAACTTCTATTAAACCTGAAATTTCTCAACATTCAAAGACTAAACCACAAATGTTAGTGTTTGCTTAATTAACCATTTTTTCCCATTTCCTTTGGGCCCCTTGACAGGGGCCCAAAAAGTCGGCTAGAAAAAATTCATGAGAATGATGTCCAATTTCCTTTAAAGGGGGTTGGGTTGGTTTTTGATTGTTTTCTGTGGCTATGAATGTTTATTGTCATTGGGAGATGGTTGCAAGTTGTTAATGATCTTATTCAGAGAGAAAATAAGGTTAGGATATTAGGTAATGCAAGTTAATTGTTAATTAATTCATAGTCATATCAGACACTAGTCTAATTTATCATAGGAGTATACATCCTAGGGTTAACAGATACATATGATTATATAAAGACAGGTAAGTCTTCAAAAACCTCAGAGACCTACAGAATATAGCATTTAAAAATGTCTTTATTACTTTGAAGATTCTTAGACAATGAAACAGGTCATCTCCTGGCAGCACCCAGCCTACCTCAAAGAAGATGATGAGCATCAAAGAACCTCCATATGGAGATGGCTTCAAATGTGGCAAACAAGCCACTCGGCAAAAAGAAAATACCTTTGTTTTACTACAGACAGAATTCTGTCAAAAACTGGCAAGCTTACATGCAGGACAAGTCGACTGCCGAACTCTGCCAAGAATAAGCAAGTCCTAAATAGTTCTTGTTTCACATATTTGTCTGTCAAATATACTGGGCCAGAGGGCTGAAGATGATGCCCCAACGTTATAGAGAGTTTTGAGTGATTGTTCAAGCAGCAAACTGTCTGTCATTTTTTTTTTTTTGGAAGCTGCTAACATGCACTTCCTATTTACTCCAGTAAGTAATTTAATTCCTTCTCAAGTCTCTGGTGGGGCTGAAGACCAAATGGTTATAGTTCCACAATTAAGCTTAAGTTGTTTAGAATTTAAGAAAAAGTTTTTATATAGGTAATACCAATAAGGATAAAAGTTAATTTAGGTATAGAACTCTAAAATTGTCAAGACAGGATAATCAGATACTTTCTGCTAAGTTGCCAGATACACATGGACTGAACATTGCACACGTACATTTTACTTAATAGTTTCATAACTTTTATAAGCATTATTATATGAAAAGAAAAGGAGCCTTTTATTAGACTTAAAGGGAGAAATGTTGGTATAATGTTCTTGTGGAATGTATACAATTGACCCATTCAGGTGCTGATTTCTCTACCCCACTATCTGGTTTCAATCCGGACATTACATTGTGATGTTTATTTTAAGCATCATCTGTCTCAAGTTTGTGTAAACATACCACCATTTATTCTCTGTATTGTCAGTAAAACAACTAGCTAGTGCTGAGCAGTAGAGAGAATAGGGTGGGACCTCCTTGTCAGGAGGGGAGGAGAAGGAAGCAAGTGGGAAGATCAGGAGGAGAAGACTTGGAACCATGAGGAGAGAAGAACCGACCTGAGATATGACTAAAAGCAAGTATAATGTGGGAAATCTGAATGGGAGGAAACTCTGCAGACTTGGAGTAACTATTGCCCAGCATTGTGCTTTAGGTTAATTAAATAACTCCTAGTCTCTGTGTGGTGATTTAGGCATACAGCTGGTTTAGGAATAACCTCTGTTTAACTAAAAAAACAATAATAAATATTAATAATCAACAACAGTGAATCAAGGACTGAGAAGCAGAAGACTCCTGGATTATCTCTGGAGCTTCAATTCAGCACTGACCCAACCCACTTAAGTACCTACCTGTCTACATGTCTTCCTACTCACCCACATGGATCTGGACCAACCCTTTTCTGTTTTCAACCCATCTCCTGCTCTCAGATCCCGGTTTGGCTTTTCATCTTGCAGATGAACTCTGGAGCTTCATCCTCAAATCCGATTCTAATAGCTGCAGTACTGCAGTAGTTCCCTCCCAACCCTGGTCTGGTTTGTTTTCTTATCACTATGCGTTCTCAGCCCTCCTCAGTGCACATTTATTCTGTAACTCATATAGATGCATCTAGATATATAGGTATATTCAGTGTGTTCACTGTGATTTGAAAGTTAGTGCTGGCAATTTTGATAGGAATAAAAAAGCCTGCGTTCACTACAGCAAGGCCACCAAAGCAGGCAGACTATATGACAAACTAAACAAACTAAGGCCATTAAAATGACTAATTCTTTTGAACCTTTTGCTGTTCAATAAATTGTGACTTTAGGGAAAGACACAAATGGGTTGTTGATATTTCTAGCATAGTGGGTTCATGACACCTACCCTTCAGAAACTACCATTTTGTTGTGAGACCTCAGTGCTTATTTTATCAAGGCAAGAGTAATTGAAGAGCTCACACTGAGAAGCACAGGAGTCATTTCCATGTGTAGTGGAGAACCACCCAGGTCTCGTCTCAACTGTGTTTGTCTGTAGAGAGAGAAGAACTGGGCTTACTCCAAGCCATACCAGGAGAAAACGGTAGCAATGGTCCTATTGAAGTTTGCTTTTGATTCCATATTCCATTTTACGCCTTTGTCAACCATGTCAATGGGCAACTATATTTAAATAGTAGGGAACTGTGGATGTATCAGAAATATTTAAAATTACTAACAAACATTTAGGAACCATACACACTTAAAGTGAAAGTAGAACAAGTGAGGAGCATGTTCCCACCTTAAATTCTATTCTAGTGTCAATCAGGTGTGTAGCTCAGTTCTAGAAATATGTACAGACGGTTCTGAAAAAGCCAGGGAAACATCTAGCCTCCTTATTCAGGAATGCCATTCAACACAGCTAATGACTCCAAGCAAAAACTCTAATAATCAAACCACTAGCATTAGCTTGTATTTATTAGTTATCAAATTAGTTATCGTATATCGTACACCCTTAAAAATTCTGTGCATAACTTGTTTTATTTAATCCTTACAGGAGCCCAGTGAATTAATTAGTGCAGTGCTGTTATTTACATAAGAAAAGTAGTACAAACAGAGACAGGTAAGCTAAGTTGATATTGTGAGCTGCATCTGCAAATAGAGTTGAAGGAATATTCCTGACCTTCTTTTTCTTGTCAGATTGCTTTTCCTTATTTCCTTTATATGTACTCCACAGACTCTACTTACACACAGTCATGTACAGCAGGAACTTAACATGGACAAGTCATCACACTGAGTATCAATAAATTAGGGAAAACACTGAGCAGATCCAGAGAAGCAGGTGAGCTTTGGGTAAATATAAGACATGAAAGTTGCTCAAACTAATTCTAACTCTCAAAGACAGAACAAGAATCATCAACAAAATGTAAATGGAATCTTATCAAACCAGCAAAAGGGAGAGAGAGCTCAGCACACTGATAGGATAAGAAGTCAGTGACAGAGTGTTAGCAGTTTCCCCTCCTTACATATTATTAGCAACCTTGCTGAGGCTCTACTTTACCTACAGTGGCTGTCTGAACGATGACAGCATCACCCTTCACTGCCTAGTTTTCCTACATGGGAAACAAGACCAGATTATTTTGGAGAATTTATAAGTGGTTTTTCACAATATAACATCTTCCTGGTGGTGAGTAAGCACCAATTGTGTACCTTCTGTGATCAGTTCAGCAGACATGGATCTCTGGAGATGTAGCATAAGAGATTCCACATCACATATTTCAATACCCAATAGCACAGTTAAAAAGAAAATCAGTGGACCTGTGGGGAAAAGACTGTAAGTTTTGTTTATTATTCATTGCTGACATCATGAGCAAGTCAATTAATGTCACTGAGACTTTCTTACATATCAGTGGTGAAGTAGATCTTCTGAACTCCTCAAAGCAAAATGAAGATTAATCAGTGCTGTCTACAGAAATCAAAGCTTGCCTAAGACCTCCCAGTCTCTTCTTTTTTAATTTTTTTACATTAATTACAGTTTATTCACTTTGCATCCCAGCTGTAGCCACCACCCTCATTTCCTCCCAATATCACTCTCCTTCCCTCATCTCCTTCTATGCCCCTCTCCAAGTCCACTGATAGGGGAGGGCCTCCTCCCCTTCCATCTGACCATAGCCTATCAGGTCTAATCAGGACTGGCTGCATTATCTTCCTCAGTGGCCTAGCATGGCTGCTCCCCCATTAGGGTGAGCTGATCAAAGAGCCAGCCACTGAGTTCATGTCAGAGACAGTCCCTCTTTCCCTCCCTAGGGAACCCACTTGGAGACTGAGCTGCTATGGGCTATGTCTGAGCAGGGGTTTTAGGTTATCTCCATGCATGGTCCTTGGTTGGAGTATCACTCTCAGAAAAGACCCCTGTGCCCAGATTTTTTTGGTTCTGTTGCTCTCCTTGTGGAGCTCCTGTCCCCTGCAGTCTTTCTATCTCCCCTTCTTTCATAAGATTGCCTGCACTCAGCTCATAGTTTGGTTATGAGCCTCAGCATCTGCTTTGATACCCTGCTGGGCAGAGTCTTTCTGAGGCCCTCTATGGTAGGCTCCTGTCCTGTTTCCTGTTTTCTCCCTCTTCCAATGTCTGTCCAGTTTGCCTTCTGAGTGAGGATTGATCATCTTACCCAGGGTCCTCCTTCTTGCTTAGCTTCTTTAGATGAACAGATGTTAGTATGTTTATCCTATATTATATGTCCAGTATATACTTATAAGTGAGTATATACTCTGTGTGTCTTTCTGCTTCTGGGATAACTCACTCAGGATGATCTTTTCTAGATCCCACCATTTGCCTGCAAATTTCATGATTTCCTTGTTTTTAAAGCAATCTACAGATTCAATGCAATTCCCATCAAATTACCCACACAATTCTTTTCAGAACTTGAAAGAAAAATCCTCAACTTCATATGGAAAAACAAAAAAGCCAGAATTGCCAAAACAATCCTTTACAACAATAGATCATCTGGAGGTATTTCCATCCCTGATCTCAAGCTGTATTACAGAGTGATAGTAATAAAAACTGCATGTTACTGTCATAAAAACAGAATGGTGGATCAATGGAATCGAATAGAAGACCCAGAAATAAACCCATACACCTATGGATACTTGATTTTTGACAAAGAAGCCAAAAGCATACAATGGAAAAAAAGATAGCATCTTCAACAAACAGTGCTTGCCTAACTAAATATCTACATGTAGAAAAATGCAAATAGATACATATTTATCACCATGCACAAAACTAAAGTCCAAGTGGATCAAAGACCTCAACATAAAACCAGACACACTAAATCTGTTACAAGAAAAAATGGGGAAGACCTTCGAACTCATTGGCACAGGAGACAACTTCCTGAACAGAATACAAACAGCACAGGCTCTAAGAGCAACAATCAATAAATGGGACCTCATGAAACTGAAAAGCTTCTGTAAAGCAAAGGACACTGTCCTCAGAATAAAACGACAGCCTATGGATTGGGAAAGGACCTTCAACCACCCTATATCTAACAGAGGGTTAATATCCAGAATATATAAAAACTAAAGAGGTTAAAAAGCAACAAATCAAGTGGCCTAATTTAAAAATGGGGTACAGAGCTAAACAGAGAATTCTCAATAGAGGAATGTTAGATGACACAAAAACATAGAAATGCTCAATATCCTTAATCATTCAGGATATGCAAATCAAAACCACCCTGAGATTTCACCTGACACCCATCAGAATGGTAAGATCAAAAACTTAAGTGAAAACAAATGCTGAAGAGGTTGTAGAGAAAGAGGAACCCTCCTCCATTGCTGGTGGGAATGCAAACTTGTACAAACACTTTGGAAATCAATCTGGCACTTTCTCAGACAATTAGAAATAGCACTTCCTCAAGATGCAGCTATACCACTCCTAGGCATATATCCAAAAGATGCTCAAGTACACAACAAGGACATTTGTTCAACCATGTTTGTAGCAGCTTTATTCGTAATATCCAGAACCTGGAAACAACCCAGATGTCCCTCAATGGAGGAATGGATACAGAAATTGTGTGACATTTATACAATGGAATACTACCCCAGACTCTTCTTTTCACCTCAAGATCTTTGTCATGAGTGTGATGCCCCAGCCAGTGCCCTTCACAAGGCTAACTTCCTAAGAAGCCACACGCCCCTCTTTTAGTTCTACCACAGACTCCAGAAGGACAAGGATAACGTCTCATTATGTAATGTTCTACACCCAGAGCATACTAAAAACAAATTTTGAAAACTTGTCAGTCCAGAAAATAAAATGATAAACATATTCTAATACTGAAAATTAAAAAAAAAGAATGTTCTCTTAAATATATCAAAAGGTGGAGGAGGAAATAATATATATAAAATCTAAGTGCAAAAAAAACCCGAAGAGTGAAGTAAAGCATGGAGCTGTTCTTACTCAAGAGTAAGAACTGAATTCCTGTGTTCAGCCCCACTGAACAAAGAGACAAGGTCTAATCTGGTAGGAGTTTCTCAAACATCTAACCTTGGAACTACAACGCATTATGTTCTTAGCTTTATGGTAAGCATGAAACAAATCACCTCTCAAATGGCTGCAAGGTGTGATCACTCAAAACTCCGAATTGTGTGGAAGGCAAATTTTGTTTTCGAAACTCCTTAATCATAATTGGGCTTTGGAGAGCTTTATTCCAAATCTCGGTAGCTAGGTGGTCTGAAACCCCTAGATGAATGTTTGGATTAGAGTATCACAGATTGGCAGAAAAATAATCTTGTTTACAGGAACACAGTTTTAAATCAGGCTTCCAATAATTATTCATATCAGCCAAAAGAGAATGTAAAGCACCACTGCTTCCATCTGATGTTGCTGAAGATGCCGGCAGAATACTGTCACAAGAAAGAGCATAAAGATGCAAGTCTATAAGACAGTGAAATAAGCTAACTCTCACTATTCCAGATGTAATGACTTTAATTAAATACAGCAAAATCAAATCTACAAAGTGATCATTAGACTTACCATGATGACGAAGTTTCTTCATACAAATTAACATTAAAATAAACAACAAAAAAAAAACCAAAGTTGAATTAAACAGAGAAACACTTTACTACAGCATGAAAGACCAAGACAGATATCTGAAGTGCTTTATGGGTAAGCTTCTAAAATTTTGTTGAAAAACATTGAAAAAAAAAGCACCAAAATATAGTAAGCGGAAAAATATTTTAAAAAACAAAATTTAGTAAGTGCTATGTCTTGATAATTGATAAGACTTAATACTAATGTCTTTAGAAAAAAAGGTAAGTGAGAAAAACAAACCAACACATATATAGAAACTTGACTGATGATATTTAAGATGAATGGCAAAGATAAACTACTTCATAAATAATCTTAGAACAATTGGTTACTAATGCAAAAAATGAAATTTAAACTGTATTCATATCATAGCAAAGCAATTCCAGGAGGGTAACATGAAAGGCAAGATCTACAAAAGGTTCAAAGTGTATTCAAGGGAATTCCAGAATCTCTTTTCAGTATTTGAATGGGCAAGGGGTTCAAAACTAGAAAAAGAATGTACGACAGTAACCATTGAAAAGTACTCTTTATAAAAGTAGTAAACAAAGAGAGTGCACAACTAGCAAATGATGAAAATTGTTCATCATAGAAGAAAAGAAGAGAGAGACACCAGCTAGTACCTACTTTTTCATTAATAGATTGACCAATACTGAAGATGGTGATATCAAGTGTTGGCAAGAATGTCAGGTATCCCCTGCCTTATTCACTGCAGGAAAAACTAGACATGGCATGGCTAAGAGGAAAGTAAGAGAAGGTTCAACACAAAACTCAGGCTGTAGATACTTCTGAAAAGAAAAGAAAGGAAACAGGAGTGTAAATGTGGGTAGCCATCAAACTAATATATATATATATATATATATATATATATGTGTGTGTGTGTGTGTGTGTGTGTACATTTTACTGTTGTTTTATACAACAGGTCATATTTTGTAACTGTTAACATACATATAGTGCACAGGTATAATTAATATAATATTCAGTATAAAATAAGTATGAATTGTGAATGAGTTGATTATATACCACCTTGTATTAAAATCGGGAACTTAAGAGTTTTCCTTACTAATCACTGAGGAATTAGTATTCGTCTGAGATGATTGCCAAACTGTATGCCAAATATCCTGTAGGTTCTTTATGAACATTAAGTCTTCTCAAACCTTTCCATGTCTCATCCCAACCTAATAGAGGTGAACACTTTGCACAGTGAACACTTTCCGAGGCTTGTCATGTGTTGATGTAGTTACTTCTGCTTTCACAAGCTTGCCAAGCCCTGTCTCTCAGCATCCCAGGTAATAGCTAGATATTCAAAATCCCATAAAGAAATTCAAGCAAATAAGGAGTGCTGGGAGTGGAAGAAATAGTCTTCCCAAGGAAGAGCATACCAACTGGCTATCTAATACCAAAAATTCAACCCTGAAAATGTATATAAAAGTAACACTAAATAGACTGAGCTGCAAAGTCCTCAGCCATCAGGGAGATACAAATCAAAACGACCCTGAGATTTCACCTGACACCCATCAGAATGGCTAAGATCAAAAACTCAAGTGACAACACATGCTGGAGAGGATGTGGAGGAAGGGGAACCCTCCTCCATTGCTGGTGGGAATGCAAACTTGTACAATCACTTTGGAAATCAATCTGGCACTTTCTCCGACAATTAGGAATAGTGCTATCTCAAGATCCAGCTATACCACTCCTAGGCATATATCCAAAATAGGCTCAAGTACACAACAAGGACATTTGCCCAACCATGTTCATAGCAGCTTTATTCTTACTAGCCAGAAACTGGAAACAGCCCAGATGTCCCTCAGCAGAGGAATGGATACAGAAATTATGGTACTTTTACACAATGGAACACTACTCATCTATTAAAGACAAGAAAATCATGAAATTTGCAGGCAAATGGTGGGATCTAGAAAAGATCATTCTGAATGAGGTATCCCCAAAGCAGGAAGACACACAGGGTATATACTCACTTATAAGTGAATACTAGACCTATAAGATAGGATAAACATACTAAAATCTGCACACCTAAAGAAGTTAAACAAGAAGGAGGACCCTGAGTAAGAGGATCAATCCTCACTTAGAAAAACAAATGGGATGGACATTGGAATTAGGAGAAAACAAGAAACAGGACAGGAGCCTACCATAGAGGGCCTCTGAAAGACTCTACCTAGCAATGTGTCAAAGCAGATGCTGAGACTCATAACCAAACCTTGGGAAGAGTGCAGGAAATCATGTGAAAGAAAGGGGATTTACTAAGACCTGGAGAGGACAGGAGCTCCACAAGAACCAAATATATCTGGGTACAAGGGTCTTTTCTGAGACTGATTCTCCAACTAAGGACCATGCATGGATATAACCTAGAACCTCTGCTCAGATGTAGCCCATGGCAGTTCAGTATCCAAGTGGGTGTCCTAGTAAGGGGAACAGGGACCTTATCTGACATGAACTCAGTGGCTGGCTCTTTGACCTCCCCCCCCCCATACACAAAGGAGGAGCAGCATTGCTAGGCCACAGAGGAGGACATTGAAGCCAGTTGTGATGAGACCTGATAAGCTAGGGTCAGATGGAACTGGAGGAGGACCTCCTCTATCTGTGGACTTGGAGAGGAGCAGGGAGGAGATGAGGGAGGGATGGTGATATTGGGAGGGAATTAGGAGGAGGCTACAGCTGGAATATAAAGTAAATAAATTATAATTAATATAAAAATAAAAATTTAAAAAATAGACTGAGCAGGCTGCATTTATGAATTTTGGAATATATGTGCATGTGCTTATACATGTATGTATGTAAAAATGTATGCATGATAAACAGAGGTCATGAATTTGAAAGAGTGTATATGGATGTGTTTAGAGGAAGGAAGAGGAAAGAGAAAATGATATAATCATATTATAATCTCAAAAGAATAAAACAAATATCTTAAAGATGTACCCAGTGTTTCATGTGCTGATCAAATGATCCCTATGTCCGAGAAATTCCAACAATAATCTATTTGATGACTTTCAATGATGATGTCCAAGAGTGAGAACCCTCTCTGATAATTAATGAAAATCAACAGATGTTAATTATCAAGGATACTATAAACATACCAACACAGGGCAAGGAAGGCAATAGTATACAGAAAATTTCAGCCTGTTCTCTATTAACAATATAGCTAGCCATCAAGGGGAGAGCAAAAGCAGTCAACAAGAACAGAGCTGTCCCTCGGTGACACAGGTTCTCTATTCTCTTCCATTGTGCATTCACATCCACATATTCTGCTCTGGCATATTTTATTCACTTCTCTAATGAATAAGAGAACTAAGGTCCAAACACACACTCTAACACATTGAGGACATCTTCTAGCAAAGATGATATCTGCATTGGAATCCAGGTTTATTTGCGTTCAAAGCCATTTTTAATCTGATGGGCTCTATCAAGAAGGAAGGCACCCTAGCCAATGCTGGACCTGCCAGGCAAGATGTGCCCATTGATATAATGATAAAAAGCACATTTATTCTTGACCAACTTCTCTCTTGTTCTCAGTGTTCTATTGTCTTGAGGTCTGCCTGACAGGAGGGAAGTTACACCAGGCCCATGAAACACTGTCAAAACTCATGGCTAGGAAAGTCATGGACCCAAGCAGAGAACTTGTTGATACTGTTTTAGTGGTCTTGTTGTGAAACTATCTTCATGTTTGTGTCCATAGATCTCTTTTCAACCTTGGTCAGAGTGGCTCCTTGTTGCAATAAAGATCATAAATATTAAATATGCTGCTAAGAAACAACAGTGTGCATTCTGTCTTAGAGACAACACACACAAAACACACACACACACGCACACCTACTTCAGCCACTAATAATCAGCTATCATTGAGGAGACAGGAGCAGAAAAACTCAGGGAGCCAAAGTATAAGATGTCCCATGAAATGCTGTTCTCTATACAAGTCATGGCTTGCACACAGAACCCAAAGCTGCTGTGTTTATAGGCACAAGATCTGCACACACCAGTTAAAAATCCAGCATAGAGGTGTGAGGCCTGTCAGGGCCCTACCCCCAAACTGAGGAAATACAGGCAGTTGGTGGCTATTGGCAGAAGAAGAGACACTTTTTGGGGGATGGAAGTAGCCACTTGTATGTTGCCCGTACCCATGTGGGTGATCTCATATCCATTTGCACATGGGCAGCACTAACTGGTCTCTGTGTGTTACAAATAATAATAATAATAAAACATGAAATTTGGATCAAGATATATTGGAGATCCGAGAAGAGAAATCCCTGAGAGAGCTAAAGAGGGGAAGTGGAGGATGACACATTGTACAGATGCACAACATTTAAAGAAGAAAGCATCCACACCCATATCCCTAGCCAACACACTGCAGAGGACACCGTATTTTCCTCATCAGCTCTGGCATCAAACAAACTCACATTTAAGTTCTAGGAAGCTTGTGTTCCACATTTGTTAATTTCATCTGGACAAATGTAGTGATGATAATAATACCAGCCTCAAAAGATTATTGCAGCAACAGCAGGTCCACTAACGGCACAATGCTTGCTCTCTAAGCACAAAGACACAGGCAGGCACTATTAGTGCTTACCCCCCAATTCCCACCTTTCTTTAGGTAGGAAAGTAGTGAGTCAGGCTTGGATTTCTACTAAATAGCTGAGAGGCCTTGGCAAACTTGCTTTCCCCACTTAGGGCTCCACTTCCTGGGGTCCCCATGAGCAGTAGGTCAGATAACATGAGGAAAGGCAGAGACAAAAGATTCAAATGGAAGATGCCAACATCCTCTGCTATCCTAAGAAGCAGAGGATGGGGAAGGCAAATGTCATTCTGCTCTCCTCTGAAACGACAGGAATGTGCACCCTCACCACCCACCTCGTTCTGCTCCGGGAAGGATTAATAGATGTTATGCACCATGCTCTGCTGAGAGCTATTACTGCCTTACAGGGGGAACTCCTACTGTTGCCAGCAAACAAGACTGATGATTTGATGAGGTGTGAATATTTTCCATGTAACAGTATGTAAACACTGCTCTTTTCATCCAAGTCCTCATTCTGTGCACACACTCTTATGCATTTATATGAGCCCATTTACTTCAGGGCTGTAGATATTCTGTGCTTGCCCTTTCCAAGAGTTCTAAGAATGTGCTGACCAGGGCCATGCTGAACCTCTAAGCTGATTTCTGAATCACACCACATTCTTTTTGAGAATGTTAATAGGCATATTCACATTTTGTGCCAATGCATACGCCTTCCCTCTAGCCAATGTGAATTGCATTGTTTAAGGCCGGAGTCTCAAGAGGGCATGGTGGGAGAAGATCCAGCGATACACGTAGGCAAGAGGCATATTTACTAAGACATAAAATAGAAAAAAAAAAATCCAGACTTAAAGCATGTCTCTTCCACCCTTGTTTAATGAGTCAAAACAATCTAAATATTCTTCCTAATGCTTTTCAATAAACAGTTTCCATCACCCATTCATTGGTTCGGTAAGGCTTTACCAGGCACTAGGAGTGAGATACCATGCCCTGTATGAGTACACATGTAAACATAGCTTGACTCTGTTCTTCACAAGCACTACTGGATAACTGGACAGCATGGTAATTCAGTGGTAAGTATATGCCATGAAGCTCTTCTTTTCCTCTGCTCATCCGACCATTCCTCTACAGAGTCTGGTGGAGATGTAGCTTGTCTCCACTCTTCCTTATAGGAAAGCCACCTTGATTCTTTCCCCAAACTTGAACTCTGCTGCTGCATACAACTCAAACTCCAGGGCCATGGTACTCAGAGGCCCTATTGCTGTCTTACTGTATAGGCCTGGATGAGTGAAAGCCATGGTTTGCTCAGCTGCCTCCAAGCAGCACTTCAAGGAACTGCAGCACTATCACACAGACCTGAACATAGGCCTCTTATGGCATGACCTGTGTGGGGTGCAAAAATAAAAAACTATGGGCTGAAAGGAATAAATCCTCCCCAGTGTACCTAAAAAGCCTCAATTCAACCATGTCACTACCAGTGAGATGACCCTAATACCAATAACTCATCATGGTTTGTAATTTGACTAATATAGGGAATGCATTCTTTCCTGTCCCCGAGGGGGGAAAATATTTTAGGTCATATACTGTATTGCATAAACTTTCTAATACTTCTGTTAACACTTAAAACTCAAGCTCTTTATAGAAGTAATAAGATGTTGGCTTCTTTTGAAGTCTCTCCTACTCCCCCCTCTTACTCTCCAAACGGAAACTATGTGGCCCTCTTTCTATATGAGCCTGCTGCTTTTAATGTGTGCAGTCCACTACAGGGCTCTTCACATGGCTGCCACTTTAAGCTGTATTTCAGCTCAAATACCTCCACTGTATTTATGGAGGTATCAGCCCACACCACATGAGCAAAATATCCACATTAACTTCTTGAGTAATTGCTTTTGCAACCCAAAATCATTACATATATTTCTTTGCATTTGGATTTGTGTATCATACTCCATGTGGTTTCTTCCTCCCTTATTTACTCTATACTAATACCTACAATACTGCCTGCTAAAAAACAGAAATTCAATAAATATATAAATAAATAGTTGGCCTTATTTTTAAAAAGGAAAAGCATAAGAAATATAACTGGTGATATTTCGCTAACTAGCTGCTACTCCACAGCCTCCCATGCTATTAAGAATTCTACGTTCTTCAAACATCGAGTACTGACCCACAGCCTCTACCCACAGAAAGACCTTAGCCTGGAATCTATATCACTCGCTCCCAAACATATTCAGCAATGTACAGCAGGATGCTTCTAAACTCTTTCAGTCCAACAATTCAATAAGATACCCCAAGGTAGGCTGTGACTATTGGCATTTATCATATTAGCTCAATCCTTTCAAAGTATTTTATCCTGAGCAAAATGCAGAAATGTCCCCTACTGAGATATGACTGTGTCTTATTAATATTTATATGTTGAAAGCATAGTCCCAAAGTTTAGATCTAGAAAGTGTAGCCTTTGGGATGATAAGATCAAGAAGATGGAGTCCCCATAAATTGGATTAGCACTTTTATAAAAGATGCCTGAGAGACCCTGAGCAACTTCCACATACAAAGACTTAGCAAAAAGTGAGTTATTTTCCAGACAGAATTATAATGGACAAAAGCCTGAAGGCAATAGTGTGCAATATCCTGCGAACCCAGGGAACTTTATACAACTGAAATGTAAGGAGGCCTCATGAAGGAAAGTCAATATAGGATAAGCAAGCCAGAAAGAGCTACAGTCACTGATACATGATCCTGGCTTTCCCAAAGTACACAGTATGAGAATTCTCATTATGTATAACGCATGTTATGTAAGGTATTATGGTGGTTTCAATGAGATATTCCCATATACTGTTGGCATTTGAACACTTGGCTCCCAGTTGGTATCTGTCTGTGGAGGTTCAAGAAATGTGACATTTCTAGAGGAAGAATGTCACTGGGATGGGCTTTAAGAACTTAAGTTATCACCTTCCTGTAAGGTTTACTCTCTCTGCTTCATGCTTGAGTAAAAGACATGAACTCTCAGCTTCCTGCTCCAGTCAGCATGCCTCTGCACTGCCATCATGGCTTCTAACGACCTGGGACACTAAGCAAAAAATTAAGTCTTTCTTCTATAAGTTGCCTTGGTCATGGTGTTTTATCACAGCCACAGAAAATTAACTAATACTGATATCATTGCACAAGCCAAACAGACAAAGATAGTCCTTCAATCCTGGTATACATGCGAGCAGATACTAGAAGAAGAAAATAAACTTCCATGCCTTCAGAGATATATATCCTTTCTCAAAAACTGAGGCCATCTTAAAACTATTTTAAGCAAGGAAAGATGTTCTTTTGACAGCAATAACATGTGCACATTTGCTATTGCCCACACTACCCACAGGCTGTTCTAAAATTAGAAGGGAGGGCAATGTCCACTTCCCTCCAGACTGGCTGTCCCTTGTCTTTAATGATTTATGAGCAAGAAAGGTCACTCTAAAACCATCTGTTCATCAACCAGCCCTTAAGTACTGGTAAGGTACACTTGAAATGTATCTTCCTTTCTTTCACTTGCTTTCCCTTTGGCTTATGCTACTCCTTTCCTTATCTTCCTGAGATCTCTGGACACAGTGAGTGTCTCTGCCCAAGTTAGGATTAGTGCTTGTTTTTCCAGGATGGAGTTGTTTTTCCAGATATAGGTAACTGGTCAAGCAAGTGTTTGGGTTGTCTGGCACAGAAGCCATTGGCAGTCTCAGTGACACCCAGATGAGGCAGAAATGGGAGCTGGGTGTTTGAGTAGATTGTTCTGGTAGGCAATACTGAAGTCATCTCTAAATACAGAGCTGGGTTTACAGGAAAGAAAAGTGGAATCAAATTTCAGACAGAAGCAACATGGACACAAAGCCTGAAAGCACACAGTGCAGTGTCCTGAGGAGTCAGGAAACCTCACGTAGCTGTAGTGGAAGCAGCCCTCCAGGAAGGGTAGCAGAGGCATATGAAGAGTTAAGAGGAGGCCCTGTGGATAGGAATTTGATGAGCAATAACAATTGGTCTGAACACTGCTCTTAAAAGCAAAAGTAAACAAGTACGTGGTTATAGAGAGGGGAATGGAACCTGGATTTGAGCAGTCAAGCTTCCTTAAACAATGCCTGCCCTCCCCTGTGATGGGAGTGGCTGGCTAGGTTTGTTTACTTCTATAGCCTCTACTTGAGCATTGAGTCACCACCAGGTACCAGGATTTCTAAGAACAGCAACCACAAACCATTACCTATAAACCAGGCTTGGATGTCTTGCGTTGATTTTTCTTTCACAGTGGAAGAGACTTAATTGAAGTTTCCAGTAATTGAAACAAGCAAATGTTCCCTGTGTAATGGGTTATTAATTAGCCTGACTGTGCTTGGGATGTCTTGTTTAAGGAGGTCTTGATATTTAGCAGGGAACTGTGGTGTCAGAAGTGTTCTTCTGCCTCACGCATGACTGTCGATCCTTAGCCAAAATAAATTGAACTCCACTGGTTAATATTTAGATGATAAGTCTGACATTTTCATTTTTAGGCTATTAATCATTTGCTATATGCCAGTTCATGTTTGTGAAAGTAGTCCCTCATATCATAGGTTACCTCTACCTTTTCTTCAAGGCTTCTAAAAGCATATTGAATTTGTATCATTTCCCAACAATACACTGAGCAAATGAATACACCTGTTTACTGTATCTGTCAATACTTGCACAAATTTGTAAGATAGTTTTCTTTTGGTAAAACTAGGGGAAAATGCCAGCCATCATCAGAGAAGCTTCCTCCTTCAGCAAATGGGAATAAATTCAGAAACACACACCCAGACTTTATACAGAGAGTAAGAGACCTTGGGACCTTTGATGAATGCTTTCATCAAATCTCTCCCCTCAGGCAACCCTGCAGAAGAAGAGGCAAAAAGAATGTAAGAGTCAAAGGGGATGGAGGACACCTAAAAATTAATGAAATCAATGCACATATGAATTCACAGAGACTGAGGAGGCATGCACAGGGTCTGCACAGGTCTTTTCAGTACTAAAAATATAGAAGCCCCTGCTATGAACACAGCTTTCAGGGATTTTTTTTCCTTCCTAAATAACTTTGCAAATCCATCAGTTCAAGTTTTAGTGCTAGTGTGAATAAGAAAAATAGTGATTTCTAAGAAAACACAAAGTAAAGCAATCTGACCTCTTCTCATAAATTAGAGCCTGCAAGAAGTATAGAATGCATGTCTCTCTGTCTCTCTGTCTCTCTCTGTCTCTCTGTCTCTCTCTCTCTCTCTCTCTCTCTCTCTCTCTGTGTGTGTGTGTGTGTGTGTGTGCACTCACGCACATGCACAACAGAGAGAAAGAAAGACAGACAGAGAGACAGAGAGAGATCCAGGGTGTAATAACATTTCCAAGAAAGGTATGAGGAAAGATGGTTCCTGAATACAAAAAAAAAAAAAAAAAACATTTGCAATCCAACAAGCATTTAATGAACACATACTGTATTCTAGCTGTGCTTGTTGATGCTACAGTGGCACAGCCATGGAGAGGGTAATCAACTGCTCCCTGATTGAATGTGAAACCTGCTCCACTTGAGGGAATTCATTGCTAGTACTGTAAAAGTAATCCAAAACCCCTGACTAAAGAGGTCCTCAGCCCTATGGAGGACTTAATACTGTTGCTTAGCTAAATCGTCAGAGCATCAAACCACCCTTTTCATGTCTGTGTTATACCTAAACGGCAGTGGCTGCTCTAAGCCTTAGTTAAAGAAGTTTCTCTTTGCTGTGAATAAAGGTTAATATAAAAATTTATTGCTTCACAAGGTCCAGAAAATAAAGGATAGCTGAGGACTTAGCTCAAAACAAGACCATTACGCCACCCCTCTTAAGTCTTGGGGAGCATTGTGGAAAAGGAATCAGAAAGAATTCTAGAGATGAATAATAGGAAGAAGGGCTTAGGAATGCCATTTTCTAGCCACTGTCTGGGCAATCGTGATCTCACACAGGCAACTTTGCAGAATAGCACCAGGCCCATGCAAATCAAGTCCTCCTACTGCTCAGATAGGAATGCAGAAAAGGATGATGGGGGCTTACCACTTCCTGTAACTAACAATTCTGGAAGAGGAAGAGGCTTAGAATTCAGTTGTTAAGCCCAATGGGTTCCAATGGATATTTCCAAACCCAGGTTCCTTCAGATGGCCCTAATTAAACTCTGAACACAAAATAAGGCAAAAAGTAATGAATGGGAGAAAGATGTAGAATGTGAGGGGACTGGTACAGGTTGGAGAGAAAGAAAAGAGGATGAAGGAGTAAGTAACTGCTCACAGTATATACAAGTATGAAATGTCAGAATATGAAATGTATTAATAAAAGAAGATATTTACAATACTAATGATATATAATTAGCACTCATTGAAGTTAATATAGAAAATACTCATATAAAATAATGACGATTATGATGGTAATAATAACCATTTGGTGTAATTTATTATGTTCCCACAAAAGACCAGGTAGCATGTACTATTATACAGTAATTTATTGTATTTTCATAATAACTGGATGCAATTATTTCCATTTTTATTCTCAATCTGATATGTTAGACTACCAAGGTTGAGGGGCTCAAAATATGTTGTCTAAATTGTGACAAATGTTAAAAGATGAAGGCTAAATTTAGTCATAGGAATATTTTAGTTCATTGTCAAAAGAACAGGACTTGCATTCATTTCATAAATATCCATAATATCTATAATCTGTTTATACCAGTGAGTAACGATATTTATCCTACATGTTGCCTTTAAGAAGTTCATTTTTTTCCTATCCCAGTGAAGGGCATAAAAAAATAAATTATAAATGCACAATTATTGTGATCAATCTTAGGTATAGGTTTTAAATAAAAAATCATGAGATTAGATGTTTGACAAACAAATATAGTTATGTACCCTCAGTAGACCATAACCATTATCCCATAAAGCAAATTCACAGCCCCCTGAATTCAATCACCCTCTATTCCACACTCACTTCTACCAACCAGGGATCTGGTTCTCCTCAAAATGCCTCATAGCCCCTCCCACTGAGGAGCAGTTTTACATAAACATGAGACCTACAATGTACTGTCATTTGTCTTAGCACAGTAGTTCTGAGAGCTTTCTATGATGTTGCATAGACCACAATATCTGTATGATGCACTATCTATTAAAAACATGCCACAATTTCTTTCTCCATCATCGGCTGATACACACTTGGGTTATGTCCAGCTTCCAGTTATTTTGAACAAAGCTTCTAGAAATAGACAAATTGTAGTGTGGTCAGATGTTTTCATTTATCTTGAGTAAATTCCTGAAAGTGACCTTGTTATTGCTTGAAAAGTATATATTTTACTGAAAACCTTGCATTATTTTCCAAAATGACTATTCAGTTCAGAGTTTCCCACAACATACTAACCTCTGTTCTTCTCCAAAGTCCATTAGCTAAGTCTTTCCCCAGATTCTCAACTTCTTTTGTGTCAGCCACTTTCTACCTTTAACAAACACTGCAGTACCAAAGCTAGAAAATATCAATTGCTTCAATGTGGTTTTTCAGGCTAAGTATTCTCATATCTCACCCTATCACTGCAGCTCTTTTTAAGACTCAGGTTACCAAGTAAAGCTTTGTCTAGTGCATGTGTGTAGCCCAGTACTCACCTGACTTTCTTTATTCCGCATGTTATCATCTTCATCCTTGCCTTTCTCTCTGTCATTCTTCCTGGCATATATTTCTTTTCTTTCTACAAATGTATAGATGCTCTTTTTATCGAGGACAGTTGTAGCTATCAATTTAAAGCAATAGACAAAAGGAAAAGTAATGCGCCAAGATGGTGACAATTGACCAAAGTGACAGCAGTCAAATCAGGATATAAATGTGTGTTCAGAAAGAGGATTCCAGGCAGAACCATCATATAAGTGAATATTTCCAACTATCAGGAAGGCTAGAAGGCCAGTATGGCTGGAACAAAGTGAGAAGAAAGAGACAGGTGAGGGAAGAATATAGTTGCTAGAATGTGGAAATTAGTTTACATGAGCATGAAGTCATGGTTGGGTTTGGGGCAGAGGATCATTATAATTGACATGTTATTGTGATAATTTGGGAGACAGATATTTCATGAGATAGCGGTTGGGTTCTGTATATATCAAAAAGATATACCCACCAGGATTTACTGGTGAATCAAATGTGAGTCAGAGGATTCATTTCTGTTCCCAAGTTTGAGGCATAAGTCAATATTGACTAAGTTAGAGAAGACAACAAGAGGAACATATTTAAATGATAAAATCCAGGATTCAGTTCTAGGTGCTTCTTCTTGTTGACTTTTACATATACATGTTACACTCTGGTTTCCTGGATCTATGGCATTCTTAGGCTGCCTAATCATATAGTCCACCTGTACTTTCCCTAGATCTTGTAATCACCAACAATTATCCTACCTTCAATTCAAAGATACCATCCCCTCACCTTTTTACCCATAGCTTACTCTTTAATGAACAGAATCCCTTCTTTGGTTCTGTTGGGACATCAATCTGTTGGTCCCACATCAGAATTTTACTCCTGTTAAGTCTTCATTTCTTCTCTTTCTCACCTCATTTATCACTTAGTGTCATTGCGACAAAATGACTGAAAGAAATAAAAAGAAGAAAGCTATGCGGTGGCTCACAATTCTAGAAGTTTCACCTTCTTGTCACTTAGGTCCAGCCCTATGGGTCTAGAGCAAAGTAGAAAATCATGGCTGGGAGGACATGGCAAGACACAGCTTTTGCTATACATATATGAGAGCTCCTTATATATATGAGAGAAAGAGGGAAGGAGGGAGCATCAATCACCTTCCAGTAGGCCATCAGATTATAAATCTATTAACAGATTATTTTACCATTATGATAAGAACTCTAATGAAACAACCCCTTCTTTGTCCATTTCTAAACATTGCTATATTGGAGAACCAACATATGAGCACATGAGCCTTTCCAACTTTTCATATCCAAACCATGCCACTTTCTGAAGCGATACTCACAGTTATAAAACACCTTTGCTCACTCCCTAAACTTAGTTTCTCCTCCTGCTGCCCTATTCCATAGCACAGAAGAACTCAGTCCTGATAAATGCTTTGTTGTTGTACATAAGTAACAAGATATGGCTAGAATAAAAAAGGCACTGATCTCATTTAAGCTTATGCCGAAAAAGCATTTGACAAAATCTAACACCCATTCATGTTTAAAGTCCTGGAGAGACTAGGGATACAAGGCACATACCTAAACATAGTAAAGGCAATATACAGCAAGCCTATAGCTAACATCAAACTCAATGGAGAGAAACTAAAATCAATCCCACTGAAATCAGGGACTAGGCAAGGCTGCCCATTGTCTCCATATCTCTTCAACATAGGACTTGAAGTTCTAGCTAGAGCAATAAGGCAACTAAAGGAGATCAAGGGGACACAAATTGGAGAGGAAAAAGTCAAAGTATCACTATTTGCAGACAATATGATAATATACATGAGTGACCCCAAAAATTCAACCAGAGAACTCCTTCAACTGATAAACACCTTCAGTAAAGTGGCTGGATACAAAATCAACTCAAAAAAATCAGAAGCCCTCCTGTACACCAAAGACAAAAGGGCCGAAAAGGAAATTAGGGAAACAACACCCTTCACAATAGCCACTAATAACCTAAAGTACCTTGGGGTGACTCTAACCAAGCAAGTGAAAGACCTATATGAAAAAAAT
>CM053765.1:82840556-82893433 GCA_028658305.1 Pachyuromys duprasi | reverse complement strand
GGTCCTCCCCTGTTGGTGGACTTGGAGGGGGCGGGAGGAGGGAGATGAGGGAGGGAGTGGGAGGGTGGGAGGGAATGAGGGAGGGAGCTATGCCTGGCATTCAAAGTACCTAACCTGTGATTGATATAAAAATAAATAAATTTTTTAAAAAAGCTTATGATCCAAACATTCACCTGCCACTTAACCCTGCTTAACAGCCTGGGCTTGCCTCTTCAATAAGAATACTTTCTCATTTGGGGGGAATAGCAGTTTAAATCTTCCTAAATCTTTTCACACATGCTGACTCTTTTTCTTCAGCCTTCATCTCAATAAATGAAGGATTGTTTTTACGCACGTGTGTTTTCATGTCCCCAATCTTTTGCAAAGCTAGTCTACTAGCTTTATTCACCTGTCTGAACATTTTGACTTGCTTCTTCTTTAACTGATTAATTAATTGTTTAATTGGGACTTTGGAGACAGGATTACTCTACGTAGTCCTAACTGTCTTGGAACTTGCTATGTAGACCAATCTGGACTTGAACTCACAGGGATGCACCTCCTTCTGGGTCCCAATCGCTGGGATTAAAGTTGTGCACCAGCAAATCTGCCAACTTGCCTCCTCTTATGTAGATGAGCATCCCTGTTGCCATCTACCTTAGTCGAGGACATAAAATCTCATCACAGAAGTTTTGTATAAACCCGAGAGTGCCATGGCACTGACATCTGGCATGGCCTGTATGGTGAAAGGACATGGGAGTACAGGAGACAGAAAGGAAGGTTGTGAGTTAACACTTCCATCAGAGACTGTTTCACTGACGCTCACACGCCTGTGATCATGGAATATTCCATTCATAGGAGCAGAGCCTTTATGACCTGACTGCCTTTTGAAGATCTCACCTCTCAATATTATTATAATGGAAATTCAAGTTCACAGTGAGTCCTGCAGAGGACATTGGAACAGGGGTACTGGGACCACTTCTTTGACCTGAATTCTATCTGTTCGTACCTACCAGCGAATATTCTTCTGCAATATCATTTTCTCTCACTACTTAAATTTATCCTCTCCCATCTCTTAGACTTTACCCAACAGCACCCAAAGGTGTCGTAAACCTACCACAAAATGTTTCCGCTCATCCCGTGTCACCAGTTAGCTACTTCCCAATTTCCTATTTCTTTTAAAAACACATTTCCTCAAAAATAACAATTCTAGATTCAGACTTTTCTTCTCCTTTTACCCATTAAAAAAAAACTAAATAAAAACAAAACAAAAAACTCTCTCTATCTTGCCTCTAAAAATATTTCTTCAATGTCATTAACAATCTCCATCTTGTCAATTTTAGTTGCCAGTTATCTTTCCCACCTTATTAATTATACAAAATCTCCATAGCATTTAAAGCATTTTTCTTTTTTCTTTCTTTCTGTTGTTTCTTATTAATTAATTTATTAATTTATTTTTACATTAAAAAATTTAAACAGGTCTTACTATATCGCTTCATCTAGTCTGGAGCTCACTATGCAACCCAGGCTGCCTCTGCTCCCCAAGCATGTGCAACCACAGCCAACTAATCACTTCTTTCTTAAAGTTTCTTGGACATGATCTTTTCTGAACTCCTCCAGTACTACAGACTGCTTTCTCATTCTCTTTTGCAGCATCTGCGTAGAAGCACCCGAGGCAGGATTGCCAGGCATCTCCTCCCTACTTTCCTGGAATATGGTACTCTGCTCCCATGATAACAAATAGTATCTTTATACAGGTTTCCAGAGCACCAGAAGGCCTCAGCTGGATATCTAGCAAACATCTCGTTCTGAACACGGTACCAGCAAAACTCCTGATAGTAGTGAGTCACTCCTATTCTCACCCTTCAACACACTCAAATCTACTCAATTACTCTATTAGTTTGCTGGTGAAAGGAAAAGAAAATACTACCAACTGGAAAGATTAAACAAAATACATTCATTTTCTTATGACTCTTGGGCCTAGACATCTAAGATTAAGATGTTGGCAAGTTAGTTCCTTTTGGGACATCTCCAAAGCCTGCGGGTACCTACCATCTTTCTCTGTCTTTATATGATCATACTTTCTTGCACATATTCAAATGGTATCTTGTAAGGCTTTGGAAAAAAACTTTGCTTTAACTTGAACACCTATTATGGGAAGAGCTTTTCTCCCCAAATCATGTTACTGCTGGCAGAATTTTAGCATGTCAGTTTTGAGAGAGAACACATCATTGTAATATGTCCCCAAAACCTTAGCTCTCACCCCTATTCCTGTCCTATGTGTGATTAATAAATCATGATGTAGTTTCAATTATACATGGAATAAGACGACCTAAAATATCCACAATAGAATCTGATCATAAGCTAAGCTCTTACATCATGTGGACATTTGTTACCAGAGTCCTCCTCTAACCTGCATCTTAGAAGAAAATAGGAAAATGTATTTCTTCAGTACCTCTTAGTGCTCCCAGTGCTCTCAAAATATTGCACATTCTCTCGCCATAGCTTAC
The DNA here is from genome assembly GCA_028658305.1 of Pachyuromys duprasi. Classification (NCBI taxonomy): domain Eukaryota; kingdom Metazoa; phylum Chordata; class Mammalia; order Rodentia; family Muridae; genus Pachyuromys; species Pachyuromys duprasi. Next base: position 82,890,947 of record CM053765.1, on the reverse strand, counting down.
ATGATCCAATGTCTGTCCCTCTCAGGCTGCCATTACTATGTGATTCTTATAGTCTATGAGGCCAGCTTCCCTAAGAGTCTTTATACACAAGTTAGAGTCATGCAACACATAATAAGGGTTCAATCAACAACTGACTTCATATGTGATATTTGTCCTATAAGGTTCTAAGAGTAAAAGAGTGCTGATTGATCTGTGTTGTTAGTTTGAAAAGATTTAGAATATCTTAGGAGATACATCTATAGGTAGGTATCTTAACAAGGAATAACCATCCTGACTGTGGGTAGCACCAGCCCCTAGGCTATGAACTCACACTAAAAAAAAAGAAGCCACAGGATCAGCAGCTTTTCTCCTTTTCCTTCCTGACTGTTGGTGTAATGTTAACAGTCACCTCACACTTGTGTAGAACTGCAGTCAGCATCAAACCTTTCTGCATAATGGCCTACACACTCAAACCCTGAGCCACAAGAAACTCTCCCTTCCTTAAGTTACTTCTATTAGGTATGTTGTCACAACAATGAGAATTGTAACTAACATTCCTAGTGACATCATAGTTGTCAAATTACATTGTGGGTTTTGGTGATGCTGGTGATGGTCAAGATCCATGGCTTGTCTATAAGCGTCACACTAATCTTCGTTATCATTACATTGCAGTCACACTGTTCTTTTCCTTTCCGCTTATATCAGTCCTGTTGAATTAAAAAAAAAAAAGCATCATAGCCCAATTTGATCTCGTCATAATTACTTTTGTAGTGCCAATATTTTTAATTCAGGTAGGTTAAATTCTGCGGTACTGAATGTTCAAACATCCTTTTGGAAGGGTCAGAATCCAACCCATTGTTCATGGTATTGGGGGAAGAGCAGTAGAAAGGAATATTTTGGCATATCTTATCTCTTCAAACTGTCCATTCGAACAGATACATCCAGCATGCAAGATGGGAAGTAAATTTTAATATGCATTCATTGACAGTGAGGCACTACAAAGGATTTTACAACCTTCACCAATCAAAGGCCAGCAACAGCTGGCTTCCTCTCAGTGCCAAGTCAGCTTTCCTAAACTTTTTATTGCTGGCTTTTCAGTGGCTGTTGATGCTTTCAGAATATTAAGCAGTGTTTAGTCACTTTCTCAGAGAGGGCTTCTCATTGTGGTTTTTAAAAATGTGCTGAATGTGTTTTTAAGAAGGAAAGGTGCCAGAGGGCCTTTGGTGGAGCGAGCTGAGCCTTGTAATCACAAACAGATTGCAGGGATTCCTGGTTATGACTTCAACAGCCAGCAAAGGTCCCAAGCACCAATTGGCAATTAGCTTGGGCAAAATCACCATGGGATGAAACTTGTACCAGACTCTTCCAGTTCTATCACGTCCTTGACCATCCATGGGACAAGATTTGTTGGTATGAAAAGGATAGTTCATATTCCATAAAAGTCCTGACATAGACTCAGGTGGCCAATAGAAAGTCCCTTAGAGAGAACAACATTCTGAACCAAGGAAGAGCTTTGGGTCCTCCCCTGTCTGTGTCCCTGGGCAGACCTGATGAGTTCTCACATCTATTATGATTTCTATAGCTCAGACAGAATCTGACCTAGACTAAAATGGAAAGGCATGCACTTTGGAAAGTTATGAAGACAGAATAAGATGAAGCCCATGGAAAAAATACATGAGGACATACATTGTTCAAGATAGGGAAAGCTATTATCTCATGGACATGTTAGGATGACTGTGACCTCATGGTCGACATATCAGTGTCTATGGGTAAAGATACCAATCTTTGTGCTGTGAGAAGTCATCTTCTCTCTTACAGAAAACAAATATGACTAGGAGACAGCTTTTCAGATACAAGAAGGCTGTTCCCAAAAGTAGAGAGAGGAGGTAGTGTGGTTAACAACCAGAAGCAGCAGTCTCCACAGCTGGGTTGGGGCCTGTGGAGCCAAGTGTCCAAAGGCGGGTACCACAGGGCCCTTGCCAGGGATGGGACCTAGAGAACCCTATATGGTCAGAAATGCTCTACATCTGACTCCTGTGTCAAACCCTAGACAATGGAGGCCAGTTAGAAAAGCAACTTAAGAAGAAAAAGTTTCTCTATGAATTCCTGAAAACAAAACAAAACAAACAAACAAACAAAAACAACCCTAGGGATCAAGGGCAAGGAACTTGCCACATGAAACTTGGACAAGTATGTCTGCCCAGGAGAAGTCAACAAGCACCAGGATTTCTGGAGCAGGTAAATATCCACATTGTTTTCACAAGTCTTAGATATAATATGAACTGACAGAATGGGATTGGAGCCTGTTTTTTTAGTCCTGGTGATCTTTTTTGTGCCAGGACTAACTCACCGAGGAAAGGTAACAGGCCACAAGGTAAGACATAGGCCAGGTCAGTATTACAGGGTTAGAATAGCTAAGAATCTGCAAAGCTATAGTGCCTAAGCTTATAATAAGCCTCTGTGTCATTATTCAGGAGCTGACACTCCAAGGAAAGTCCCATTTTAGGAACCCAGTGGGCAAAGGGAGATCTATGAGCTCTCTGACAATTTAAGCATCTCACAAAGAATGTTTGGAGGCAAAGGAGGCTTATGAAGAAATTTGTGTTCACTTGGAGAAATGAAAGGAAACTTTCCAAGACATGAAAGGTACAAATTATTTTCAAATCAATTATAAATATGACTATTTTAAATGATGAAGATCAAATTTCTAAATGACACTTCCCCAAAATTCACACATAAAATTGAAAGATAACTAATAGACATAAAAATAAATTCAACAACTGTATCAAGAGTGGCAATTTGCTATTTTACAATGAATTCACTCTGATTAATAAAAGGAGCAATAGTACAGGCTGTTTATATAATTATCTAAAAATATTTATTGTGTACCTATTAAGTGTTTGTTCAGAAAAAAATAATATAACTTGCTGAGGACTACATGAAAAGAGGTCTAACCTCATTCATTGATTTAATTAGTGCAAATTAAAACAGCAGGATATTTTTATTTTTGTCTATCAGATTGGCAATGACAAAAAGGAATTACAAAATATGGCTTTAGCAAGATTTGTGGGAAACAGATATTCACACACTACAATGATAAGACTATAAATTGGCATAACTTCTTTGAAGGTCGATTTGGCAAAAGGTCAGCATCCATGAAAATACTTTCAACTCAGAAATTTCACTCCAAAGATGATTTTTCACTTGATTTCACCAGACTTGCACTTAACAATGCAGAGTAAAGGGGACTCATTGAAAATGGAAAAATGAAAAGCTAAAGACAATAGGGCTAGAGAGTTGGCTTACCAGTTAAGAGTGAATACTGCTCTTGCAAAGAACCCATGTTTGGTACCAAGCACATACATAGAAGCTCACAACCATCTTTAACTCCAGTTCCAGGGGACCTGAAGACTTCTATCCTCCTAGGCACCACAAATGCCCTAATAATAGGTGATACAAACATTATGGTACATCTGAATAATGAAATACAATAAATCGTTATGAAGATATCCTAAGATAATATAATAGGAGTTGTATGTATGGACATAAAAGTATCCACAAAGTATATTAATTTTAAAAAGACACATAGCATTGTTTTTAGAGTGCTTTCACTATTAGATGCATTTGCTTAGATTGATAATGCTTGTGACAATATGGAGTTCATTTTATCTATTGTTGTATATTCATAATAAATTCATGGGTTTTATTCTCCTGTTTCTACCTCCCAGCCCACCATAGGTAAACTGGTATTGCAGACACTACATATTCTATCAGACACACTGTGCATTATGTGAATTCTAGGCATTTGGCCTGAGGACCTCAGGGTTGTATAACACAGTCTAAATCCATAGATATTTAAAATTAATTTGTTTGTGGAACATTGCATTCACGAATATTACTTTGCTTTCTCTAGCATTACTAAGATTCTTTTTCCTGTTGTAGTTAACCTTTGACTGTCAATCGGATTGATCTATAGATATCCAAATTAAGTACAATTTGTAAGTATCTCTAGCATTTGGCTGAGTAGCTCACTCTTCCTGTGTAGCTCACTCTTCCTGTGTAGATGAGTATCATTCAATCTTACATATTTATTTTATTTTAATTTTTTAAACATGTATTTATTTATATGTATATGAGTGCTTTATCTTCATGTACACCTGTATGCTAGAAGAGGGCATCAGATCATGTTATTGATGGTTGTGGGGCACCATGTGGTTACTGGGAATCGAACTCAGGACCTCTGGAAGAGTAGACAGTGCTCTTAACTGCTAAGCCATCTCTCCAGCTCATGTCATTCATTCTTTTGAGGGCTTAAAGAGCATAAAACATAGAAGGAAATGACCATTATCTCCCATGTTTTCCTGCTCTGACGCTGAGATTTGCACTATCAGTACCCAGCTTCCCAGGATTATAGGTGAGATTGAATCTTAGATCTCTCAAGTCTTGGATCTCTAGTTTCCAGATGACAAAACTTGAGACTTTCAACTTGCATAGTCTCATCAGTTTATTGTTACTATTATTTTAAATATTTTATTTTTTAATTTATGAATATGTGTGTATGACTTTCTCTCTCTCTCGTGTGTGTGTGTGTGTGTGTGTGTGTGTGTGTGTGTGTGTGCGTGTGTGTGTGTGTGTAGGAGCTCACAGTGGCCAACAGAAGGGATCAGATACCCTGGAGATGGGATTACACAAAAATATGACCAATCTGGTATGGTTGAGAGAACTTATTTCCATTTCTCTGCAAAAGTAGCCAGCACCCTTAATTCCTGAGCCATCTCTTCAGCAATATTCTCAATAATAAATATATGTAGCCTATTAGTTATTTCTCTGGATAACATTAACGGATACATTTCTTATCCCCTGTTTTATTCTATCCTGTAGGCTTTCAAACATAGTGTCTATCCATAGCCTGGCATGGGGGTACAGTCTTATAATCTCAGAACTCGAGAAGTGAAGGCCAGAGGACCAAGAATTCAAGGCCATCCTCAGCTAAAGATTGTTCAAATTTAGTCTCCTGGACTTTGTGGGATCCTGTCTCAAAAAAGAAAAGAAGAAGAAAGAGAAGGAGAAGAAGAATAGAAGAAAAGAAGAAGACACCCCATATTCAACCATTTTTCTCTTCCCAAATGAGAAAGTCCACAATTTTTCTATATGAGCATTTAAACAAAAGAACTCTATGTTTAGAACTAGTAAACCCAAGACCTGGCAGTCTAATAAAGAGAAACACGACTCTTTCTATCAGGACGAGAAATGAAACTTTTTTTTTTTTGAGAAAAGAAAATTCTAATTCTTGTTTCTTATAAGCATGACTTGATGAGTAAAATCTCTTATGTCTGACTTTTTCACTCTACTGGGGCTGTTCTATCTAATAAAGATATTTCAGGAGATTAAGGAAATATGATTAACATGATGGCTAATCTTCATGGTCAACTCGATTGGATTTAAAATTGCCTAGGCGACTAACAGGGTACATTTCTGGGTGCATGTCTATGTGAGGACATTTTCAAATAAGCATAACTGAATGGAGATGACCCATCCCAAATGTGAGTGGCACCATGTCAGCAGGCTGTGGACACACCCCTGGAATAAAAAGGGAGAGTAGTGTAAGCCAGGGGAGCAATGGCACTCCCTATCCTTCTCTTTCCTAGCCTTTCATGAGCTGAACTACTTTCCTCTTCCACACCCTCTTTCACATGAAGGAATAAATTCCCCGAAGTCATGATTTTTTTAAGTCTCACCGTATTTGATGATTCCCTCAGGCATTTTGGTAGTAGGCTGGTCAGCTGATAGCAGGCCATTTTGGTCCTTAAAAAATAGTCACTACAAACATGGTTGAAAAAAATGTCCTTCTTGTGTATTTGAGCATATTTTGGATATATCCTTAGGAGTGGTATAGCTGGATCTTGAGGAAACACTATTCCTAATTGTCTGAGAAAGCACCAGATTGATTTCCAAAGTGGTTGTACAAGTTTTCATTCCCACCAGCAATGGAGGAGGATTCCCCTTTCTCCACATCCTCTCCAGCATGTATTGTCACTTGAAGTTTTTTAAAACAGATTTTTTTCTATTTTTATTAATTGTAGTTTATTCACTTTGTATCCCAGCTGTAACCTCCTTCCCATCCCCTCCCAATCCCACCCTCCCTCCCTTCTTCTCCTTTGTCCCTACCTCAATCCAATGATAGGGGAGGTCCTCCTCCCCTTCCATCTGTCCCTAGTCTCATCAGGTCTGGCTTCTTTGTGTTCCTCTGTGGACTCATAAAGCTACTCCTCCCTCAGGGGGAGGTGATCAAGGAGCCAGCCACTGAGTTAATGTCAGAAACAGTCCCTGTTCCCCTTAATAGGGAACCCACTTGGACACTGAACTGCCATGGGCTACATCTGTGCAGGGGTTCTAGGTTATATCCATACATAGTCCTTGGTTGGAGTATCAGTCTCAGAAAAGACCTCTTTGTTGATTTGTTGGTTCTATTGTTCTCCTTGTGGAGCTCCTGTTCCCTCCTGGGCTTTCTATCTCCCCCTTCTTTCATAAGATTCCCTGTACTCTGCAAAAAGTTTGGCTATAAATCTCAGCATATGTTTTGATATCCTGCTGGGTAGAGTCTTTTAGAGGCCCTCTATGAGAAGCTCCTGTCCTATTTCTCCCTGTTTGCACCCTCTTCTGATGTCCGTCTTGTTTGCCTTTCTGATTGAAGACTGAGCATCTTACAAACAGTGCTGGTCTAACTGGATGTCTACATGTAGAAAAATGCAAATAGACCCATACTTATCACCTTGCACAAAACAAAAATCCAAGTAGAACTCAATCAAAGAACTCAATATAAAAATGGACACACTCAACCAGTTAGAAGAAAAAGTGGGGAAGAGCCTTGAGCTCATTGGCACAGGAAACAACTTCTTGAACAGAACATCAACAGCACAGGCTCTAATATCAATAATGAATAAATGGGACCTCGTGAAACTAAAAAGCTTCTTTGCAAAGAACACTGAAAAATGGCAGAGAAACACTTGAAGAAACGCTCAATATCCTTAGCCATCAGGGAAATGCAAGTCACTTCAGTTTTTGATCTTAGCCATTATGATGGGTGTAAAGTGATATCTCAGGGTTGTTTTGATTTGCATTTCCTTGATGACTAAGGTTGTTGAGTATTTCTTTAAGTGTTTCTCTACCATTCTATATTCCTCTACAGAGAATTCTCTGTTTAGCTCTGTACCCCATTTTTAACTGGATTACTTGATTTGTTGCTTTTTAATTTCTTGAGTTCTTTATATATTCTGGATATTAGCCCTCTGTCAGATATAGCGTTGGTGAAGATCCTTTCTCAGTCTGTAGCCAGAACCAGGGAATAACCCAGATGTCCCTCAGTGGAGGAATGGATACAGAAATTGTGGTATATTTACACACTGGATTACTACTGAGCATTTAAAAACAAGGAAATCATGAAATTTGCAGGCAAATGGTGGGATCTAGCAAAGATCATCTTCAGTGAGGTATCCCAGAAGCAGTATATACACAAAGTATATACGCATTTATAAGTGGATATTAGACGTATAATATAGGATAAACATACTAAAATCAGTACACCTAAATAAACTAAACGAGAAGGAGGACCCTGGGTAAGATGATCAATCCTCACTCAGAAAGACAAACAGGATGGACATTGGAAGAAGGAGAAAAGAGGAAACAGGACAGGAGCCTACCACAGAAGGCCTCTGAAAGACTCTACCCAGCAGTGTATTAAAGTAAATGCTGAGACTCATAACCAAATTTTGGGCAGAGTGCAGGGATCTTGTGAAAAAATGGGGAGATAGTAAGACGTGGAGAGGGCAGGAGCTCCACAAGGAGAGCAACAGAACCCAAAAATCTGGGCACAGGGGTGTTTTCTGAGACTGATACTCCAACAAAGGACCATTCATGGATATAACCTAGAACCCCTGCACAAATGCAGCCCATGGCAGCTCAGTAAAGGAAACACGGACTGTCTCTGACATGAACTCAGTGGCTAGCTCTTTAATCACCTCCCCATCTCTCCCTGGGAGGGGGGAGCAGCCTTTCCAGGCCACAGAGGAGGAAAATGCAGCCAGTACTGATGAGACCTGATAACCTAGAATCATAAGGAAGGGGAGGAGGATCTCTCGTTTCAGTGGATTTGGAGAGGGGCATGGGAGGAGATGAGGGAGGGAGGATGGGATTGGGAAGGAATGAGGGAAGGGGCTACAGCTAGGATACAAAGTGAATAAACTGTAATTAATATAAAAATTAACAAAAAAAGAAAAAATAGTCACTAGAATCTTGAAATGTTTAAAGTATCCAGAAATATCCCAGGACAGTCCCATTCGATTTATTCAATGACTCTTCTTCTTCAGGGACATAATCAAGGATAGCGAAACTACCCAGATTTAATTTCCCAGTTTATCACATTTGTTTGTATCTGTTTCTGAAGTTTGTGTTGTTTCCCAGAAGTGAGCTGTTTTCCTGGGATTTTCCCTTGACATCTGATCATGGACCGGTTTCACTTCAGTTTGTTGAATACTCTCAATGCCTCTATGCTATAAATGGAAGAAGTAAAGCAATGCTCATGAATGATTAAGCAGCTTCCTATTATTAAGGCTATTGTTGGCCTTTTATTCCCTATTATTGGGAATGGAATGTGAACCCAGATCTTTCTGGAGACTAAGCCTAGGAATGGACAGGTGTCTTAAAAAGAAAAATCCTTTTCAGAGCTCAGTGTTACCCAAATATTAGTAACCAAATTACTGATGTGATTATATCAGTGTTATCCTTTACCACCGGCTAAGTGGAAATGACATCTACCACACGGGAAGCTTACAAAGGGAATCCATAAGTAGCTGAACTATAAGATTATTGTAACTGTCCTCAACTTCCCTCCCTGTTCTCAGTTTCCAGTTTATGTTAGAATATAGTTGGGAAATTTATAGAGGATTTGTACAGCCATGACCACTGGGACTCCCACAAACTGGCCACAGGGTGGTGTGCTAAGCATGGGGTGCTGTCATACTGCTGTGCTTAACTAGCTCTGACCCTAGGCAAGTTATGTCACATCACTGAGCTCCTGTTTCATCATTGGTGAAATGAAGGGGATTATGCATAGTTAATGATCATGGTGACGATTAAAGTACATGTGGCAACATGTGGAAAAAGTCAGTGCAGCACATGCTACCCTATACACATGTTCAGCTGGAAGGAAATGTACTCTTTTCTCCCAGAGTATCTGTTTGTATGTTTTTAAGATTGGTTCTCAATTTGCATACAAACTGGTCTTGAATGTGCAACAATCCTCCTGCTTCTGTCTCCCAAGTACTAGAATTACAAGAATATGCCACCATACTGTTTAGCTGATTGCAATAAGTTCCTGTGATCGGATCTCAATGGGGATATGTGAAGTACGAGTACAATGGAACCAGAAATCATGAGCACATAGGATTTTGCCCAAGAGCAGTCATATTTCAAACAAGACAGAATATAGCATAAGAAAGCACATAGTTTCCTAAAATGGTCATGACAGATTGTCAAAAACTAGGACCTGTGAGATGCCTCAGTGGGTAAAGATGCCTATCTCAATCCTGATTACTTAAGTTCAATCCCCAAGCCCCACATGATAGAAGTAAGAACCAACTTCTACAGGTTGTCTTCTGACCTACATACAAGTACTATGGTGTGCATGTTCACACATACATACATATATAGAGATAAATTAGATAAAGTTGTAATTTAAAAAACTACTTTAAAAAAACTGGGTCTAGGGCAGAAGAGGTGGTTCAGTCATTCAAGGAGCTTCCTGCTCTCACACAGGAGCTTACTTTGTTTTCCAGAAATGACATGGTGGCTCACAATCACCTCAGGCTCCAGTTCCAGAGATCTGATACCTTCTTCTGGCCTGCATGAGCTCTTTGCAAACATGGGCACATATAGACTCACATAGGCACACACAGACACAAACGCACATACATATACATAAAATAATAAATGAGTAAATAAAATGTGTCCTCCAATAGAAACCTACTGACCATCATTTTTGAATATTAAATGTCAGCACAAAAAGCTGGTAGTTTCACACTGCTTCTGAAGCCTTATCGGGGGTGAGACTCCTTGCCTCAGCTAGCTACCAGAGTCCTCAATCTGCAAATGGATCACTCTTCTATTGTATGGTCTTCCTTGTGTCTCTGTCTCTACATTACTATCTTCCTGTAAGAACACCTGTCATATTGGAGAAGGGTCTTACTCTGCCCTGTTGTGACTTTATTTTAAGCAACTGCCTCTATAACTCCATTTTCAAATAAATCAGCATTCTAAGGTAATGTATGTTAGAACTGCAACATGGCCTTTGTGAATGGGCACATGTATACTAAACTCTAATAAGATACATTTTCTTTGCCTCCAAGTTCCAAGTTATTGTCTGCCTAATGAGGTCATTGCACTCAGTTCATTTCTCCCCAACTCTGTAGTCTATGCTGTCAGACTAGCAGTCTGAAGTCAGCAATACTGCAAGTGTCTATACCACAGAAACCTCAAAGAGCCTGTTCTTCTACATACACCAGGCACTAATCTCCATGGGAAAGAACAGATCTAAGACTTGTGGGTTTCCAGAGCTTAGAATGAACAAAAATGGAAAGGACTCTCCTGGTTCTTACAGAGACAGTAAGCTCAGTTCTTCTAGAAAATATGCAAGTTTCCCTGCAGCCTCATGAGAAATTCATAATGGACACAAACGTGGATTCTCTTTTCTTTATCTACCCACATTCTCACAACTCCTGTGTACAATTCTGATGCTAAACTCTACCTGGACACCGGCATTGGTATTTCAATGGGTCTTGCACTCCATCGCCTCTTCATGCTTCTCCTACTCAACCACATTTCCACCCAGAACCTGGTTTGCCTTCTAAAAACATACATCTGACCTTCCATCTCCCAGATTAGAGCCTGACAATGACTTCTCATTCTTTTGCATGGCAAAGAAGGCTCTAGACATGCTATCCGGTATGGGTCTGAGTAGGAACAGTTCTGTAAACAGATCCTGTCACCTCAGATGCAGGTGGGTAAGTGGCTCAAGTTGAGTCAGCCCGATTTTCTCACTCACCTTTTGTGGTTGATAACAAAGAAAGACCTCAACCTAAAAGAAACCAACCAGTATTGTAAATGTATTGCTGTAATAATAATAATAATAATAATAACACCATTTTTATTTCAAATCATCAGGTTGAAAAGAAATAATTCCAGGCTTCTTTTTGATTGTGTTCCCCATTAAGTAGAACTTCCTTCTTCTTCTGGAACTTTTTTTTTCTATCTTTGCAACAAGAAAGAAAATGTTAGCTGTCTGAAGGGTGTGGAGAGTAAGACAGAAAGCCTGACATAGAAGAACAAGCAGCACCCTGAACTTCGCGGCCAGATGCTCTGGGGCCATTCCTTGCCTCACACATCAGCCCACACATTTCAGCTAAACCATCTCTAGTTGGTTTTCTGTGATGTCAAATAATCCTCATCAGCAGGACAGCCCGTGACATCATGCCCCAGCTTATCTGCTCAGTCTGCTTCTGTCGCTGCACTGTGTGATCTCAGTCACAATACCAGTGGATTTCTGGGCACTGTGGTGTCCTACTCCTTTACGTTTCCATGCATAAGGTCATGTCTCCTCCTGGGAGTGCCTCTGTCCATATATTGACTGTTTATTCCTTCACCAGAGGAGACATGGAGGCTGCTAGAATGCTCACGGGAACATCAGCCCTTCCCAGCGCTGAGATGTTGCACACATAATGTTGCCATGTTGCCAAGGGAGGCACAGCAGGGTGCTGTACAGAAGACAGAGAGAGACCTAGTCTCACCTGAAAGGAGTGGGAATAAGGAATCTCATAATACCAAAGGGACTGAATTCAGAAAGAACAGTACTTGGCTAGAAAAGAAAGCAGAGAGGAAAAGAATAAGCAACAGGGGGGAAAATGGCTTTAAAGGACAAAAAAAGAAAAAAAAGCATAATTATCTCATCAACAGAACAGAGCTCTATGATTACAAGAGAAGTGGAAAAGAGAAGGGATTGATCATCAGGCTGCCCAAAGGCTATGGACTATGGGTGTCATACCATGCATGCAAACCAATCCTGAATACACACACGCACACACACACTCAATATATATGTGCACGTGAAATATATATTTATGTGTGTGATGCATGTGTGTCAAATTAACAATTGTACATGTTTACAGAGTATATTCTGATATAGTATAGTTAGAAAAATGTATAAATGTTCAATGATCACATTAAAGTAACTAATATTTCCATCTCCTCCAATCATTTCTTTCTTATTGAGAATATATGAACTTCTCCCGTCACTCTCTCGCTCTTTAGGACACATTGAATTTGTAAAATGCAATCATTCCACAGCTCTGTAGAACATTCCTCCTACTTAATTGGATTAGGTTCCTATTGTTTAGAGCCCCTCTGCCTCTCACTTCTCATCCTTTCTAGCCTCCAGCCAGAGGCTGTCCTACCCTCTACTTCTATGAAATCAGAATTGTTTTGCTCCATTGCATGAATGAGAACACGGAATATTTGACTACCTGTGCTTGGCTCATTTAACTTTAGCCTAAAATAGCTTGAATCAATATAGCACAAAGACCTGGACATGAGCTTTGGAATTAAGTAAGCTTAAGCTATCATAGCCTGGATTCCCTGGAAAGCATCCAAAGGTAAAAACTTGTGTGAACATGTTTCATTATGAATCCCAGAAGGTAAGAGGAAGAGAAAAGAGAAAGAAAAGTAGTAAAGGAGGATGGTCAATAGGAGATGCAGTGTCTGTTTTTCATAAACACTGAATTAATTTATATGTGTGTATGTATATTCACACAAATAGTATGAAAGCATTCCTTGATCTCTGCATTTATTTTTGTCAGAATTTGTTATTTTCATTTTCTGTCTTAGGGTTTCTATACCTGTGATAAAACATCATGACCAAAAACAATATAGAAAAAAAAAGGTATATTTCTGCTTCAGTTCCACATCACAGTCCATCAATGAGGGAAGTCAGGAACTCAAGGCAGGATCCTGTAGGCAAGAACTGAAGCAGAGTGCTTGGGAGGGTGCTCACCAACTCATTCCTCAACTTGCTTTCTTTGTACACTCCAAGAACACCTAGGCAAGCATGCCATTATACACAGTGAGCTAGGCCCTCCCACATTAGTCAGGAAAATGTACTCACAAGCTTGCCCAAGGGCCAACCTTGTAGGTATCTTTTCTCAGTTGAGGATTCCTCTTCCCAAAGGACTCTAGCTTGTAACAAGTTTACATAAAACTAGCCAGCATATTTGCATTTCTCTGATGACCAGTAAAGATTAGCATTTTCATATATCTATTGGCCTTTTGTAAAACTTCTTTTGAGAAATGTCCTATTTTCTTATTTTAACTGGATTTTTATTATATTAATCTGATGCTGCTATTTGAAATCCTTTTATGTTTTTAACAGCTAAATATAAAACTACTACTTGATCCAATAATCTCATTACTAGGTATGTATCGAAAAACAATAAAATTAGCATATCAAAGAGATATCATCACTCCACATTTATTTTAGCACTATCAAAACAATCAAGACATGAAACCTTTCTAGATGACCATCAATGAATGGATAAAGAAAATGTGATACATATACAAAATGAAGAAAACCTGCCACAGCAAAATGGATGGGAGTGAATGACATTATATTAAGGGAATTATCCTAGATATATAAAATATTTCATATGTATACTCATACATGGAAGCTAAAACACTGATCTCGTTGAGGTGGAGAATATCCAATGACACCAAAGTTTAGAAGGAAAGAAGGCAATGATGGGGTTTATCCAAAATATAGAGAAGTATAATTGGAAGGTGAAATATTCTCTTGTTCTGTAGCATAGCAGTATAACTATAGCAATAATAATGTACTATGTATTTCCAAAGAGCTATAAAAGCCTTGAATGTCTTCAACACATAAGACATGATAAATGTACTAGCTGGGGTAGATACCAGGTGCCCCATTTTATCAACTTAAAGAAAAATTAAGGCTGAAGTTGTGGCTCAAAATGCACAAGGCCCTGAGTTCAGTCTGTAGTACCGAAAACATAAGTTTGTTTTGATCTTCAAGGAACTGTATGAAATGCCTCTCTTCACAGTTTGTTCAAGGACTAAATAGAGAAGAATCACTTTACCTGGTTCCAACTCTCTCTGACCAGTCTCCCCACACACTTCATAGGGCACTAGATCGCCAGTCCTCTGGACTGGGTGTGCCTAGGTAATGGGGGGTACTGAGGAGTTGGAGTCACAAGGAAGCCTCAGGAAGGAAGTGCTGCAAGGCATGCTATGGGAGCACCCAGAATGAGGTGCTGTCAGATGACACCTGCAAGTTAGTGGGACTCATGCTGAGCTGGTTGTTGTAGCAATGCCTGAAACATGAGCTAGGTATGACCAACAGGACCTTAAGAAGAATACAGTCTGATGTGGACTTCACTATCACTCACTGGCTGTCATTTTTCTGGGCACCTTAGTTTCCTATGAAAAGTAGGAACAGTGACTATAAGTCACTCTTGAGAAAATGTCAGTCTTAGAAGTGTATCCTCTGCACAGAAAATACTCAGTCATCGGCAGCTGTTACTATTACTGTTACCATCCATGATGGCGCTAAATTACTTTCTGTCACTCTCCACATTGAGTCATTGTTGTTCAGCTAATATTTTCAAGTAGTTTTTATTAAAAAAAATTCACAAGTAACTTTGTTTCAAAATAACATCCAGCCTTTAATTTATTGATTTATTGCAGCACAATTAACAGGAAGCAAGCCATCTAAGTGTCCACTGGCTGATAAAAAGATAAAGACAGTGACTGTTGTGCCTGGACACAATGCATCCATCAATAAAAGAGACTGAAATTGCATAACTTGCGATAACCTTGATGGATCTGGAGACCACCATGCTCAATAAAATGAGCCAGGCACAGAGAAGTACAGATTGTATGGACTCATGCATGTGTGGAATCTAAAATGGTTATTTTAGTTTTTTTTAATTTTTCACTTGATTTTCTATTTCTACAACTTTCATAATGAACAGGACTTTCTAGTAGAAGGTAACATTTTACCTTAGATATAGTTAAGTTTCTTAAGGAATGAAAAAATAGTATGCAACAGTAGTACAGATGGTATATGAATATAAAGAAATAAGCTCACTTTATGACTCATTATAAAGTAATCATTAGGACAGATGTCATCAAACTTTTCAAGGTTGAATGAGAATAAGTTTCATATCATCTGCTTCTTTTAGTGAAGTTCCCCAAGAAATAATAAGGTCAAATAGTATCTAGCCACATATAAAAAAATCACAGGAAGTATAGTTTTGTTTTGCACCTTCATTACCTGGACTTTCCACATGTCCATAATTGAAAGTCTTGACAACTTAAGCTAAATCTATCACCATGAGATGCAGTGTTAGTATCAGACAAAGTGGCTGTTAAAATAGGAACAAGTGTTCTGAATCTTGAGCAAAGCCTCTAGTTTCAGACAGCAATAAAACTGGGGAATAGGAATAGATAGCTCACAAGGACCTGCAATTAACAACAAGAAGCCTGATGTTTAAAACTTCTACAAGTTAATATATGTCTGCTCCATTAAGCTACTAGCTTCAGAGTGATTCAGGTTAATCTCTTTAGAAAGAGATGAGTCACACAGAAAGGCAGAAGTGAGACTACTGGAAAATCAGAACATCAGTGTGGGAGTGGACACCCGATGACATGAATGGCTTCAAGGTCTTGGACGATCATCATCCAAGGGAAGTTAAAAAGACTACACACTGCCTACTAAGGGAGCACTCTTATTATTTGCTAATAGCCAAGACAGAGATATGTAAAAGTCAATATTTCCGAATTAACTTAGAATCTGGACATGAAGCAATCCCTCAGATCAAATGCATTCTTTCTTGTGTGTGTGTGTGTGTTCTTTCTATTGTAGACAGAAAAATTTCAAAACATAAGAACAGAGAAGGAAGTAGTATAGAAAAAGTTCCCACAGATAAGTAAAATATAAAGTAAAACAGGATAAAAGTAGTTGCCATTGATAGTGATTATAAATAGGCATTGTTCTAAGTAAGCTCCTTTATATACTCCTAACATGTGGCCTTCTCACCATGAATCCATTATTCATACCTATATCTTATAGTAGAAGAATGAAGCAAAACTAATGAATCCAAAGTAACAGCCAGGATGCCAACCCAGGCATCCTGTCCCTCAGGACTATGTCCTTAAGGACCAGCATCTTTTAATAAAAGCGTTTGAGTCAGCTAGAGAGGAGAAGGAAGAACAGAATGGCCAACCTCATGAATAATTAAACTGAGTAAGTGTACACTTACAAACATACAAGCTAATGAACAGCTATCACCCCTTTCCTGAGAACTATATAGGATTTGTTTTGTATACTTAGTCTTATTTTAGACTATATCCTCCAGGAAGTCTTTAAATCTGATCAAAATTACAATGTAAGGGCAGGCAGGCTACCATTTCTATCTATGTAAGCATGGTAGATGAAGACAGTGTAGGGTGAAAAGCTAAAGGAAAGAGGCCATAACACAGCTTCTCCTTTTCCTCCAAGCTCTGTCTTGCTGCATCCCAGTCTGTCTTGGATAGATCCTGTCATAGTTATGTCCCAAACAGATGGCCTTTTTCTCTTTCAAAATGATGTTACTTGGGGATATTCCATGTTTTAATTTCAAAAATGAAAAAAGGAGGAAAGATTATCAGTCATTCTCACCTCTTCATTATGTTATTTATTTACTAATTTATGTGTTCAACATTTATTAAATCTAATACACTCTCAGGCCCCCACTGAGGAGATTCACTGGCTTTTGTTTGATGACTGTAAGAGCAAGGCTTGAACCCAGATGGTCTGGTGTGCAAGACCGTTATTTGAGGTAATTTTTAGAGGTATTTGAAGACATGTGGTAGAAAAACTGGCAGATGAAATGGGCAAGGATAGAGGTCTCAAAAGCTATGTTTGTGATCTGGCTGTTTCAATGCTCAGGTACTCCATGGGCAGCTCTGGGTTGTTCTGAATTAACATGTTTCAGAGGGATTCTGCCCACAAGCTCAGGAGCTAGGACAGCCTTCCTTCCAACCATATTGGTTGAAGAAAAAGAAATGCAAACAGGTTGTGATTTTTCTCATGTTAATTAAAGTGTGTGTGTGTGTGTGTGTGTGTGTGTGTGTGTGTGTGTGTGTGTGTAAATATCAGATTAATTTAAGAGAGTTTCTTGGTAGCTGGGCTTTGCTGGTGCCTCAGGCACATTCCTGGAATTCCCATTGAGTGTCTATATATTGTTCACAAGACGTGAGCATCAAGAGAAGAATGGAGATCTGGTTTACCTGAAGATGAGTTGCAGCAACAGTGCCTGGTAAAATCAGCCACAAAATAAAAAAAACCTTATGATGTTGGCTTGTTGAGTGGATGACAAATGGATGGATAGATAAGTTCTATTTGAAGAAAGAGAAATTCCAGGACATGTCAACAGCTTCAAGAAGAAAGTTATACACCCAACCCAGCCGTAGATGTTGGCTAGGGGTGGACATAAAAGTTTCAAAGAATGAGATGCTTGTCTTGACTTATCTCAAGTTGAGAAGCACAGTACAATTTAAGTAGGTTCTGCTCTGAGGTGGGAGTCTGGGAGGCCTCTTGCATCATAGCCTCTGAAGGTAGTCTTGTCAGCTCACTGAGAGAAGGCCACAGGGGTGGCCTCTGAAGTTGTCAGTGGCTTTTGGGCATTGTCACAAATAATTCATCCCTTATGCTTGGGCTTTCCTATTGAAAGGGGATGGCTAATTGGGTCTTCCTGGCAACCCACCTCAGCTAGAAACTTTCTGCTATGATCCTTCTACCTCCTTTCCATCCCTTCCCAGTGCCAAGGCCAAAGGGGGAACATTTGGAAGCTCATGCCTGTTGTTATTACCCTGTAGTGATCGCTTTCTCAATCTAGGCATCTCATGCCAGCTACTTCAAAGGGGTTAGAAGTCACTGGTAATTTAAAAGCTAGAATAAGATTGACACTGAAATGCTTCCCAGCTGGTTTTTCTGGGCAACCAGCCTCAGCCATGCCTTCACAACCTGCTTTCTCTTACAACTTGGAGTTTGCAAAACATGGGCTGTTAAAACACTCAAACAGAACAGAACATGTTTCTAAAACAAAGGAAGCAAATAGATATAAACATGCTCTCTGTTTCAGACATTTATTACTAATGAACGTTGGCAAACTGGGGCTTTGGAGTCAATGAATCCCAGGTTCAAAGTTCAAAGTCTTCTCTGTATTAATTGAATTATCTTAGAAAAATCTTCATTAAATCTTCTCTAAAAATAAGATTAAAGTGTTCCCTTTGAAAGCTGCAGGAAAGTACATAGGAAGAAGCCTCAACTTTGACCTTTTAGTCAAGAACTGGCTCTCCCACTTTTGAATGAATGCCTATCGACCTAATCAATTCACCAAACCTCCCAGAAAGTCAGTTTATTTTCTTATAAGTGGAAATGATAAGGCATAATCTTATAGTGTGGTAAGTATAAGGATTATATCATATAATGTATATGAAGTCCAATATTTGGTACCATGTGAGTGTTTGAGAAAGTGGTATCTTAGGGAAATGAAAATGATATGTAAAACATGATTCAATGGTTGCTTTTAACAGTACATGTAGCAAGTATCAGCTATGGTAGAACAGTTTTCATGAACATGTTTGTGTCAGCTGCTGGTTCATACCCAGTCACCCTGCAGTTCAATGACTGCTTTTATTGTATTGCAGTGATTTTTATCACTATAAACATTTTACAAATGTTTAATCCTATACTTAAAACAGTAACAGTAAAGCATGGCCCATAAACCCACAGTTCACCTGGGACCTGGGAGATATGACCAAAGGTAGCTTCAATACAGAAATGTCACTGCATCCCATCTGTAGGAAGCAAGCTACAGCTTGTTTGAGCTGAAATGGGCAAAGTCACAAAAGATAATGAGAAAAGGCCTGGAGCTTGTACTTCACAACCTCTGCTACATTCATTGTTCAACTAACATTACCATGCCAGCTCAGGTCTCAGAGTGAAGAGAAAGCCCACATCCATCAATGGAAGGTAAAACTGATTATATGCCAAATGGCATAATCACAGTCTGGGCAGGAAATAAACATGATCATTATTACAACACAATATTGTCTCTGAAATAAACTGTAGTGGATTCCTCTTAAAATTGATATATTCTTTCACAACTTCATATATATGCACATATATAGTACACAGTACAATGTACTTTGACCATATCTACCCCTATTATCCTCTCTAATCCTCTTCCCCATCCCCCAAAACCCTTCTTCCTTCAAAAAATCTCCCTCCTATGTTAACATATATTTTGTTTATTATTTTATAAGTGACTGCATTTAATTAGGGTTGCCAGCATAAGCCTGGGTGAAGGGTTATTTACTTGAACGAAGAACTTACCTGTGGCTACATCACTGAGGAATATGACTATCTTTCCCCCAGTAATCATTAACTACCTTTCTCTCCTTAAAGAACAGCAGGGTCTATGAGCCCTAACACATCTACAAAGAATTGTTGATTGGTACAGTCTCCTGCAGCTTTTTTGCATGTAGCCACTACTGATATGAGTTCATGTGGGCAACAGTCACCTCATGTCCAGAAAACTACATTTCAAAACACCCTTTCCTGTCCTTCTGCTCTTAAATTCTTTCTGCCTACTCTTTCATGACATTCCCTTAGCCTTAGGATGATTGTGGAATGTGTAATATTCTCTTCTATGACATTCCCTGAGCCTTAGGATGATAGGAGATGTGTGATGCTATCTTCCACGACATTCTCTGAGCCCTGAATTAGGGTAGATGTGAGGTATACTCTTCCATGACATTCCCAGAGCCTTAGGATGGTGGGAGATGTATGCTATAAATGTCCACTTTTAGGGAGGAGCACTCACAGTTGCTTATTCTCATCACTTGGTTATAAGTCTCTTTATTAACTATAATTCAATGAAACTTCTCTGACCCAGGCTGAAAGCAGTTCTACTTACAGGAATGAACATGAATAATTTGAAGGCAATTTGACATCACATTCATATGCCAAAACAACAGTATTGAGTTCCCTGTTAGGGTCTATGACTTTCCCAAGCAATAGGCTTTCGACAGGTTTACAGTAACCGGAATGAATTTTTCCCATGGAATGGCCCTAAAACTTAACCAACAACTGTTAGTCACTCACGTAACAATGATGTTACCATTTCAGCAATGCATACATCTTCCCTGGCAGGTTGGCATTACGACTTGAAGGGTTCACGGTGTCTGAGACTACTGATGACTTTTCTTCACAAAGTAACCTATGCAGCATCTTCTGGAACCGTGAAAGCTATCCAGTAGGGAGTGAGCTTCCCACTCAGTTCTGGTTTGATTTATCTATGTCATGGCACCCAGGCATCATCTCCTGCAATGAAAGGAGCCCACATTGTTTCTAGAGCCTCTGAGTACTCTGACCAACAACCTGAGAAAATATCCCACACCACCTGGCACTGGGAGTTTTATTTAACAACCTCTGACTTCTGCGGGTCTCGTTATCTACATCTCCTCCCAAAGTCTTCAATTTTTTTAAAATTTAGTTTACACAACTTTATATGCCTTTTCCATACATCTTTTGGTTATCTCTTCATGCCCACCCACTCAACTCCCTATTCCCCCATACGCACCCACCCCCACATAAATTTTTCCACCCTCAGTATTCACTTCCTCCTTTTTCGTATCCAATTCGATCTACAGGTGTGTTTTGGATGCATTCCTCATGACAATTCTGATGTGCCGTTTCCATGCTCAGGCTCAGCAACCGTCTTTTAGCTTTAAGAACTCACCAGTTTTGAGCTTTTCAGTTTGAGAAGTTTGATGAGCAGATAACTTCTGTCACGCGTTCTTGGAAGAACTCATCCAGTATTGCTTTAGTCAGTGGATATGCAACAACTCATGTGCCAGGGCAAATGTTGAGGGACAGTGCACTGTATGCCACTGTGATGCACAGATGGAAAAAGTCTGGGATGCAGTTCCTAACACCACCTTATTACAACCTATCAGAGCAATGCGATCAGGCTAGGTCCTTGGCTAAGTATCCAGAACATGTTGCAGCTCCCACAAAACGGAGAGCCAGTGTCTTCTGGGATGGGAGAAAATCAGAACGTCAGTCCCTTCCATCTTAGTCTTAGGTGAGGCAGACCTAAGCGTGCTCAGGGAAGAGAAGGTTTGTTTTCCTTTTGTTAAAGTTGTGGCCTATTTTCTAAGGCTTTAAAAGATATTTATACTGATATTGGAAGATATTTGGGTGCATAAAGTGCTTGCCATGCAAGCATGCGGAGCTGAGCTCAATCCCTACCAGTGACATAAAAATCTTGGCATGGTGCTTTGTATTTAAAACCTAAACACTAGCCAGGATACCCTGCAGTTTGCTAGTCAGTCAATGTAGCTTAATCAGGGAGCTCCAGATCCCAAGAAGCCCCTTTCTCAAAATAAGAAAAAAAAATGAGGTTTATTGTTCCTGAGATGTGATATCCAAAGTTGACCTCTGGCCTTCACATATATGCACACCCTTGCACATACACATACACACATGCTAGAGGCTAGATAGTATAGGATGCAGAATAAGAGCTTGTGTGAGTTCTAGTTGTGATATTTCTCTCTGTGACTTTGCTTATCAATCCTGCCATTCATCTTCCCAGGCCTTCAATTGTAAGGAGTAAGGTAGACACCCTTGTCACAGAAGAATGGTTGATAAATATTTCATACATATCATCAGTCTGTAAGCATGACTAGGGAAATTTTATAGTCATCTTTTAATAATGAATTTTGTATTCCTTCTCTCAGAGGCACAGCCTTGTTCCAGACAGGACCTTCATTTAGTAAAGTTTCTGGATTTCTTGTCTAAATATGTATGATGAGCAACTACTTTTTTGGTAAAAATTCCCTCTTGATTTATACATCTTATTTATTATAATTTTTATAAACTTATTTATGTGTATTGTGTAAATTAGGAAATGCCCTGTACATGGAAAGACCACATGGGTGGCATCTGCCCTATGTTAGGAATATGGAGCAAAATGGGTTTAATAGTCATTATGACACTAAAATGAAGATATTGTACAATTAAAATGAGTTATATGGATAAAGCAGAGGCTTACTTAAAACAAAAGTTCACTGTTCTTCTACTCTAAGTGTCAAAACAGGATGCAGGCTCATGGATTGACTTTGCTCCAAAAATCTTTCAAGAACCCTAGCTCCTGTAGAATGAGCACTCATAAAACTCTGCAGACAGATACTTGTGTATAATTATGCAGCTGCTCTGTGTGACTTCCTTCTCAAGATCTCTTCTTGCTACATACTGACAACTATATCTTTAGCTATCATGCCTGCACTCCAGCCAGCAAGAAAAGAAAGGACAAAGGGAAAAATCCATGTGCTTCTTCAAATAGATTTACATAGGAGACCATGACACGGTAGCATGCACATCACCAATTGACACCTGCCACAGCTATAAAATTAGTTGAAAAATGTCTTTTGTTCTCTGGGTAGTATGTCCCAATTTCTAAGGAGGAAGAAGCTCATTGAAATTAAGGAAAATAGCTTATGCTACTGTTGTTAAACCATTCCATAGAATAAGAAATAGTTCCAGAAATTAAGGTGCTTCTTTGCTCACCCAGAGCCGAGCCCAGAATTGTGAGTTTTGCTTACCCTTACTCCGTTCTTTCTGTGTAAAGCAGCACTATGGTATTAATACGTGGTTCATGGAGTTGGCTTCTAGAAATGTCCTGTCCAAGACTCTGTACCTGTCCTTTCCACTGTCCTGTAGCAAAAATCATACTAGTCACTTTTCAACACTCTAATCAAATACCTCAAGAAGGTTCTCATCAAGGCAAATGCTTTGTTAGGCTTCATGAATTCAGCATTTCACAGGGTTAGCTGCTTATATCTCATAGTTTCCAGAGACAAAGAGATGGAAAATCTAGACATAAGGTAGACCTTTCAGAAATATGTCCTTAGTGACCTGGCCCTCTAGCCAGGCCTCATCTGTCAAAGCTGCCACTGCCACCCACCCAGCAATCCATTCAATTGTGCATCATTTCATAGATTAATCTATTGATTATGTTAGAATTATCAAGATCCAATCACCTCTCAATGACTGTATCCAGCAGAAAGTCAACCCATTAACATGAGTAGGAATATTACCTAGGTAAACT
The DNA here is from genome assembly GCA_028658305.1 of Pachyuromys duprasi. Lineage (NCBI taxonomy): Eukaryota > Metazoa > Chordata > Mammalia > Rodentia > Muridae > Pachyuromys > Pachyuromys duprasi. The sequence continues at coordinate 82,867,689 of CM053765.1, read as the reverse complement.
ACAAGATAGAGCTTAAGATATCATTCTCTTTTCACAAACTTGATGCTTCTGAAACAAAATCACAAAAAGTATTTCCTTTCTCTCCTCATCTTTAAAAATGAATATATTAATACCTACTAAAGTTTAAGATCAGAACTTTAATATATAAAGGTGCAACACTCAGACAAAGGAATGCAATAAAAAAGACTGCTCATAGTGTTTTCATATAATACATTGGTTGTATTATCTTATGTAACGGTATCCTCACTGAGGGCATTTATTTCTGATCAGTTCATTCCCTAAAGGTTTTATAAAAACATGACACTTGTATCTAATTGACACACAGAGAGTAGAGAAGAAGGTACTCTCGACAGGGACCATCAATTGTGTAAGAACAGGACATGATATCGAGGAAGGCTGAAGAAGAAAAGACCAAACCTCATGAATCTTTAATGAAGACTGGTTGTTATTGTGCTTGCATGACGATTCTGTAAACCCTTCATTCCTCAGTGCTATCTTTTGTTTATGGTATAAGTCATGGATCTAGCCACTTCTGGTCACCATTAGCTGTCTTCATTAGACTAGCTGAAGAAGAAAAGAGATAAATGGGGGTAAATTAAGCTATTTCTTGACGGGACTTATAGCTGAGCCTCGGGAAGCAATCTGAGAAATGATTCAGTGAAAGACACAAAAGGACGCGGTAGAAAAAGAGAGTCTGCTCAGTTTCTCAAGGCAAAGAGTGAGATTACACAGCAGGAACATTGGCACAGTCCCATACCCAGAGAATGCCCAGATTTTGATTTCATTATTCTTCTGCTCCTAAATTCATTCACAAATCTTTAGAAGGTTTCGTCAAAGATCTTAACAACATCATACTGGAGGTACAGCTAAGTTGTCATCTGCAGTGGTCAGGGATGGAGAAAGTATTGAGTAAAACATCATGGAAAGAGAAACATCAGTAAGAAAAGTGTAAGCTGGTCCCATAAAACAAAATAATAAATGCTTAAGAATGATTTGGGGCTAGAGAGATGGATCAGTGGTTAAGAGCACTGTCTGCTCTTCCAAAGGACCCAGGTTCAATTCTCAGCACCCACATGGCAGTTCATAACTCTCTGTAATCCCAACTACAAGGGATCTGACACCTTCACACTAATTAATATAAAATGAAATCATTAAAAAAGAGTGCTTTTTTTCTATTCTAGAGCTGGAAAGAATGGGGTACTGGGGCATTCCCTTGGAGGGGACTGTAGGACATCAGGCTCTTCCTCTCTCCCTTTTGATTCTCAACAAAAGATCATAATGTGAACAGTTTCCCATGGCTAACAATGGAGCAAAGAACGTAGAGACAGAAATGAGTCCAGAAGTCCTAATGGCCATATCTGCCACATCCTAGAGGTGGACTTTAACTAACATAACCTCTCTGAGCTTGTGACTTCTTTTGTTCATGAAGACAGATGATTTCTCCTACCCAGAGCTAACATAGTTGATTTTCCACCTTTTCTTTTAAGTTTCTCAGAATTAGAAATGCTAGAAAAGCTTCTCTGCTTTGGACAAGCCAAATATGCACAAGGCAAGATTTCCCTAAATTGTCATTAAATGTTCAATGAAAAGCTTGGTCCTTCAGGCTTCATATGATGTTCACAGTGAGCCTGCATAGGGCCAATTCTTGGGGACACAGTTGAATATAGATGAGAGGAACTCATTTCAGTACCTTCAAATTCTCTCAGAATTCATGACTTGAGCACTCTGAACTGAACTTGAACCCTCTGGCATTCCGATCAGCTTATGCAGTTTTGATTGCAAGAAAAGAGAATTTTAAAAAGTCATTAAACAAGGTGAAAAGCCTTATTGGACACGAATTGGCTCTTAAAGAATATTACAATGATATAAAGCTCAAATGGGTCAGAAATTTATGAAAGTCATTTCCCTTAAATAAAACATGATTTTAAATATTCAAGGGAGAACATTTGCCAGATGTACTCAGTGTTTTTAAACATCTGAATAACTGAAGCTTTTGCTCATTCCAAAGACTTTGTGTTGGATGGAGGAATGTCTGTGTCATCACAGGCAGTTCCTCTGGACCCAAAGCCTATACATTAAAAAATACGTAAGGTTTCTTATACTTAGAATCTAGGAACAGAGCCATGCTTACTGGCCTTTGTCTTCCCAGTCACACAGAATCTGGATACTGCACATATTGATGACAACCCTGCCTAGCAATGAAGTTGCCTGTTCTTTAAACAAAATTTGAGTTTTTAAAATCAAAGTGTAAGGCATTTTTTTACAATTAAATTACCCAACATCTAATATAATGAGGCAGCAGATAATTCAATTAAGTGACAAAAAGATGAGCAATAAGAATGAAGAAAAGGAGGGAAAAATAAGAAAGAACAGAAAGAAAATTAACAGAGTAGTAGATAGTAGAAAAACAAGTGAAGGAATGTGTCAACATTTATTTAGGTAGATGGGTAAAATAGATTAGATTATAAATTGAAATATTAATGTGTGGACGGGTAGATTATTGCATACATGGTTGGAAGCTAGGATGAGTGTGCTTATTTAAAAAATATATAAATTAATGATGGATGACAAGGAGAGGCAGATGGACAGGTGGATGTATGTGTGCACGGGTACATGAGTGGGTGCATGCGTAGATGGCCAAGTCAAAATAGTGCCTAACTGGAAACTGCTATTTGAAGGAATTATCTGACAATTTTACACTTAGCCTAAGCCAAGCTTCTATTTCCATTTTTAAATAACATATATTCCCTTTAAGACAAAGGCTTATAATGCCCTAATTCCTAAATAAAACACGATCTCTGATTCCTTATACTAAATGTATACTATAAATTCTTATACTATACATGGCAATCAACAAAACAATCAGGATCCAGAGCATCTATCAGGCATGACTCTATAGGCTGTGTATTCATAGCTAAGTATAAAGAGCAATCTGAGTCCTCTGTCATCATTTCCAAAACAAAGGTGTTTCCAGCACTGCAACTTGCCTACTAAGTAAGAATTCCTCCCTTTCTTTCCTAACAGTATTTTATTTTCTTTCTGAGACAGATGCCTAAGTCTCAGAAAGTAAATGACATCTAGGCAATATCAGAGAACACATTCACATTCACCTGTAACAAGGTTCTGCCCAATGAGAAAAGGTAGAAAGTACAGGAATTCTGGAGACTGAGGAAGTAGCTGACTAGGCCTTGGAGATTTGGCTGTTCCTTCTGCTTTACTTTTTGGTGTGTGAGGTCTTATTCTTAGAGCTGCAGCATCAGCTACTTTGACAATGAAGGAAGAGCCAAGAAATTTTATCCAGGTTGAAATGCTACCTTGTAATACAGACACACAGGAAAAAAAATGGGTATTACATACAATGCCTTCAGCCCAGTGGGTACTACTCTATATAAATTTATCCATTTAAACCTCACTGTTATAGATACCATTATATCATTCCACACATCAAAACAATGAAACTCAGAATCTCACTCAAGCTGACAGTAGGTACAAACAAACAAATAAAAACAAAACAACAAAAAAAACAGAACCTGAAAGCAGTCAGAGGTAAACCATGTGACCATCACACCCTACTACTTTCTACTGTCAGCAAAGTATTTAATTTTGGATGTAACCCAAATCATTCCAAGTCATACCAACCTATGCCACTAACTTGCCTGGCTACTTTGAACACATGACAGTGCCAATCTGTCACACCATCTCAAAAGTAGTTTTAAGTCATATGGACTATTATTACTAACGATGTATATCTTGCCAGAAGAGAATTACAATGGCTGAGTCACTTTCTAGACAAACAAAACAGGTAAGTGAGAGAGCTGGGGCTGGAAGGAGCCCTGGGTTGCCAGAGCTGAAGCTGATTCATAATCCACCCCAGCGGCCTGCCTTCCTGTGCAGTGCGCCTTTCTTTGAACAGCATGAAAAAAAATACCCAAAGGAATCCTCAGTGATACTAATGAAACCTGACTCTTTGGCTGAAAATAGTCCTGCAGGCCAGAAAGGGAAATTGCAAGCAGACAGGGCATTCAGCGTTGTCTGGTCTCCCTAAGGGAGGCTCTGCTCAGCTCCAACCTGGAAAGGTCAAGTCTTTCCCCAGCTTTGTGATTCAGAAAGTGGGGGGGGGGGTGCTCTCCCTCCAAAGATGAGCACATGCACACCCTTCAGAAACTCCATATTTCTTAACCATGACTCTCTCTAGTCCTGCTGCTGGAAAAGCTTAGTTTGTGCCCTTCTGCTGTCCTTGGAGTACCCCAAGCTTAGCCCATGTACTCAAGAAGGGCAGGGATAAATTCAGAGAAGGAATAAGACACTGAGGACCCCAATGGTTGGAAAGTAGTAAGGAATCAGGACTGTGTTCTGGAGAGCCTCTGATACCAGCTGATAGAACACCTTCAGTTACAGACAGTGGGTATAAATAAGAGGCTCAGAGTTCATTAATATTCACAACCACCATCCTTCACAGTAGGCACTGGCATGATGAAACTCATTTCTTCCTGAAAAAAAAAAAAAAACTTAGATAACCCAGAGAAAAAGCAAATGTTCAGAAAGAATAAGTCTATGTGAAAAGGAAAGGTGAGCAGGAATGGGTGGAATAAGGAAAGGAAGGGAAGAAAAATAAATTGGAAGGAGAAAGAAAGAAGAGAGAGACAAAAGGAAATAAGAAATGGGGGGAGGGAGACTTGCCTAGGTTCCCAGAGCAGGGAAGTGAAGGAAGCAAACTAAGTAAGCAGGAAAGCTCTGCATGATCCCCAAGACCTTGCTCTTCCAGTAGTTTCTGTTTGTGAGTGTCTGAGGAGAGGCAGACATGCAAAACAGAATTTAAAGAAGGAGAAAAGAGTCAAGAGTCTAAAGGAATTGTAAAAGTAGAGAAAACTAGCTTGCAGATCTGTTGCTCCTGAAGGATGCATACAACTGAACCAGCTTCTATGACCAGAGAGGGGAAGGGTAGCAGAGCTTGATGGGATTCTCCCAGAGATCTGTAAACTCTGTTAAATGCCATTGGCCTAGTGAAATTAGGGGTCTAGCGGAACAACAAGCAGGGGATCTTCTCAAGTTATAGGACAAAGAGTTAAATGAAGGTACATGGCAAATGTGTGTGTGTGTGCGCGCGCGTGTGGTAAGCACTGAGCATTGTGTATGTCTGTGTGTACGGTGTGTTGTGTATTATGTGTATGTATGTGTAACTGTGTGTGCATGTGTGCGTGGTCCTGACTATAGCACATGTAGCCATCAGACAGTTTGCTTCTTTCTAGGAGGTTGAGTTTTCCTGTTAATTCTTTAAAAAGTGATGGTAAGCTGTCCGAGTAAAGATTGAAGACATTAGACCAAAGAATTACAAGTAGAAATGTGAATGCCCTGGGGCTTGAGATGATACTGCCCTGTATTAGCTGTCAGTGGGGTTGGCAGCTTGTTGTGGCGGAGCGGCGTTTACTGGCTTCTCTGTGTATGTTTAGTAACCTTGTTGATGGTGGACAGTCAGCTGACATGCAATCTGTCTTCTCTGTGCAAGCCAAGGCTAACCATCCCATTCACCTTCATCTTCTTCCTCTGACAGGTTTAGCTCATAGAAAGGAAGTCCCTGAGATGCTTCTGGAGTCAACACGTGCTTCTAGGTACTGCTCTGTCAGCCTGTGGCAAATCGCACCTTGCTCTGCAGCTGATTTCCTGACTGTAAAATGAGCCTATAACCACATTCTTTCCTTTGCACTGCAGCATGTTGTCTTCACGCAGCTCCTCCCCTCTATCTACCAATGTTGGACCACACTATCCCTCAGTGGGAAGAGTCTTCCCATCCTCTTTTGCTGTAGTTCCATTTCCTTGTGGCTATGATAAAATATTTAGGTGAAAACATCTTAGGGGAAAAAAAGGTTTATTTGGCTCAGATTTCAGGTTACAAACTCCTGTGATGAAGAAGATGCAGTGGCAGGAGCTGAAGAGAACTGATGACATTTCATCCAGTCAAGAGCAAAGAAAAATGCGTTAATAATTGCATGTTAGCTAGAGAGAGTCATGGTTAAGAAATATGGGGTTTCTGAAGGGTGTATATGTGCTCATCCTTGGAGGGAGAGCACACACCCCCACGTTCTGAATCACAAAACTGGTAAAGGAAAGAAATAACACTCAGATGTCAGAAAACCTACATAAAAACCTACTATTTATGAGCTTCTGTGTGTGTGTGTATGTGTGTGTGTAGTCATATTCATATATAATAGTTCAAGTGAGTTATCTTACACAAGAAATAATATTGGCAGAGTTTGCCAGCTATTGAACACTTCCTCTCAAGCTGTTTGATTGTTGTGTCCCAGAGACTACCACAAATATATAGGCACAAATATATAGAGAGAGAAATCAAGTTGGTGTCAACTTGGAATCTTTTCCCCTAGAGGTTAGTTTTCATGCTACCAAAAGGTACTATGCAGGCTGTTAGTAGGAAAAGTCATCAACAGTTTTATCCAGCTGCGAACTCCTCGAACCACAATAATGACAGGCATGACAAGATATGCCTGTGGTTAAAATAGTGGGCATGAATGTTATGAGGGCAACAGACCCCTTCTTACTGTATATAAGTCCTGGTCCACAGGATGAAACTCAGGCCTGGTTTTGTAAATCTGGCCAAGAACCTATATCTGGGGAGCTCATAGGCTAAATGAACTACTAATCAAACTACTAGCTAATCACCTCTCCTGTCTATCCACACATCAATGCAGCTCATCAGTCGAGGGGATGGGGATGTGCAGGGATGTTTTTTTTAGTGTTTGTGCTATGCTGAGCCACAAGTGGGACATCTATATCACACTCCTTTCCCCAAGGGGTGTGATACAGATGACCATCCCATAAGAAGAGATGAAAATATTGTAAGAGCTAGAAGCTGGGGAAGAACAGATATAAACAGTGTTTTCTGTACATGACAGGACAAGTACACTCATAAATCTCACAGCAGATTTGGTTACTGTAAGACCAAGGCACCCAACATTCAAGAATAAAATAGGTTCTTATGAAGCCCCACCATTAACTAAAGGGCTATCAACAAGTGATTGGTTCTATGTGGCTAGAGAGGCATTTTTAGATAAATATATAGTCTCTGGTATGTTGCCCACACTCCAGTGGATGGTTCCAAACCCATGAGTATATGAATAGCAAAAAACTGGGATCAGTAGGACATAAAAATAATTGAAGACTGGAAGTTGGAATGTAGTGGGAAGATGGAGATGGGTCTGGAAGGAGTTAGGAGAGGAAGGAGTGGGAGGTGGGTACGACCAAAATACATTGTTTATGCAGGTATGAAAATTTCAACAAATTAACAAAAATATATCAAAATAAATAAGAGTAAAATTAATTACAACACAAAAACTGTGAATTTACAGCATTTATTTTGAGAGAACAAGCACAGACATGCAGTCACTGAGAAAGGTTTTTCCAGGAGTACCTACCCTCTTCTATCTAGCCTAAAGTTAGATATGGAATGTCCCCAACCACTAGCCACTGACACTGACCTTGAACAGGTGAGGCAACCTGAGGAAGCACACAAAAAGTTCTTGAAACTGTATTTTCTCAATAATGGTTTCCTTTCCCCTGCCCCTAACCCCATTTCATCTATGAGATTGTTTTTTCAGAGAGAACACAAGAGAAGCCATAAAAATCATTTATGGAGAACTTTTAACAGTTTAGTATTTATATTTTCTTGGACATCCTTTTTCTTCATTTCCTATAATTTAAACACAGGCCTTTTCCTCTTTCTTACATGAAAAGTCCTCTTCTCCATACTTTGTCTCTTGCTCCCCTTTTTACTCCTGCCTAGGAGTTTATATATCAGTTCTGATCCTTTGGATGGAGCTCATCCACAAAGATCTCCAGTCCAGAGTTCCCGTCTGTCTTTTCCTTTCCCTCTCAGTAAGGAGTGAGATATGAGAGGAATCTGGGCTGGAGACTCAGACTTTCCCAGGGTGGGCTATACCTATGTATGGGCAGAAAAAAATGGGAAAAAACAAGACCCTTTGCAATCTCTCTCTAAGATGTATTGCTTATCAGCAACAGGTCTCTTCATCTTTGCTTTCTTGCGTTCTAATGGCTTCAAAACTCTAACAAGAAAGAAGAGAGAAAACTATGGCCCAACTACACACCGGTTTCTTGACACAATGCCTGACACACAAAAAGTAGTCACTTGAGAGTGAAGGTCAGAGTTTCTGTAACCTGCCAAAAGTCATACCTGAAGACGTTAGAGAGGAGAAACTTACTCTCACAACTCTGGCTCCACTCCTCTTCTCTAAGATACCTACACATATCATTCCCTTAGGTTTTAGTGCAAGGAAACTACGAACATGCTCAAAAAGTAAGAGCATTTGTAAGTAGCCCAGTTTTGAAGCTCCCATTACTGAACTTACTCTTCATCCTGATAGTATTAGTAGCACTTACTCTGTATCACTCTTAAGAACTTTAGGTGCTCTTTATATTATCTAATCATTATGGCAGCCTTTTGGACTGATAGGCCTACATTCTCTGGTGCAGATTCCCCTCATATGAACTTTTTTCACATTCAGCATTCTGAGAGATACAGCAATGGAGAGAATAATCTCTGTTTTATATTCATTTATTTAAAAGTCGTAAGTTGAAATAACAGACAGTGGGAGACAGCTATAATTACGACCCCATCTCAGAATAACAGAGACGGTAAGACATGGCTTGTCTGCAAGCACCGTGAGCACTGTTCCTTTAGGGGCTGCATGCTTGGGGTCAGACTCAAAGCCTGTTTGGTGTGTACGCACATTCACTCTGGAAATAACCCTAAAGTCAGCAAAGCCACCTTAGATAGGAACCACGATCAGGACCAACCAGGAGACATAGCATGCTCCCCTCATGTCCACTGCTTCTTCTGCTTGAGACTCTCTCATCAGTACCAAACTTTGTTCAAATCAGTCTTCTGAACAGATCCAGTAGAATGTGTTTGCCTGTTATATTGGAGGATTTAAAAAATTCCTGTAGCATTAAAATTGACCAAGACAGGAAACCTACTGTGCGCCAACAGTCTTGAAGACATTACATAATAACCTGACTGCCAACAGTAATGGAATCAGGATAAGCATTCTAATTGAGCAGAAGAAGAGGGTAAGGCTCTGTAAAGTCTTATGACTGTGTTTGCACAACAGAGTCAAGAAGATGCATATCTCTACTTTGAGCATTGCAGGTTCCTTTTGTAGTAAGAACCATGGATCAGTGTTCTGATTCACTGATTTCAGTTTACCAAGGGTAAACTTGTATTTGCTAAAACAATAAACGGTGCAATCATTATGCCCCAGATAAGCTTTATAACTCATAATATTATTTGCTGCCTAGAATCTAGCATATTGGCTAAAAGATCAGTCACAGTGCTTCATGATTTAGCCTCTTTTCCTGATTCCTGGACTACCCATTTGCCAGCATCAGGGTTGTAGTCAATTCCATTAGATGTCCCAAGGCTCTTGGCTCTTTTCTGACCATTAACCCCCAAAGCCTTCACAGCCAGTGAGTACCAACAATCCAGAGGAACAGGCTCTTGTCTCACGCAAACATTCAAATAATAAAGCAGTGCGTCACTGAATGCTGATTAGTCACTAAATGTCTGATTAACAGACAGAAATCAGGAAAAAAGCTGATCCTCTCTAAAATAGTGCTGGTGAGAGCCAGAATAGTTATTAAGATTTATCAAAAGTATACCTAGATAAACATTTCAACCCATGGAATCTGCCTGTGAACAAACTACCCTACAATCTATTGTGTGGAACTGTGTGTCCATACAGTCACTGCAGCACTGTTTGTAAACACAGTGAGAACACTGAACTTTATCATTTCAAAGGTTTCATAATTGGGCCACCCATGGATTAATCTTTAGCCATGTTCCTCAACACACAGCTCCAGTTTCAGTTTGACTGAGGTAACCAACCATGGAGGATTGGCAGCAACCTGCTGGAACTTAAGATGGCTATTGTAGGCACAGAACCAGCACAGTTCCTCTAAGCCTTCTGATGAAAGACAAACTTCCTAAAACCCTAGCCAGACATACTAGACATGTCAAGATTTCTCTGCTTCTAAAGGAAAGCACAAAGTAGGGATGGCGCATCACATGGTTCTATATTCTACTTGGGTTTCCTACCTGAGGGAAAGGCAGAAAAATGAACAACAAACACTGCCCTCAGGCCACTACTGTGGGTAGATAAAATGCCCTGTGCTCTGCTGGAAGGCCAGAGCTGGTCATGTGCTTGGGTGAACTCTCTTTGTTGAGTTTGTTTTACCTGCTTTTCCACTCACTTACTGGTCTTTGCTCTTTTGGCACTTCACTAAGTCTGAGAAAATTAGTCCTTTTGCAAAAGAGAATCAAAACACTGGGAAGGCGATTAAATGACCCCATACTAACACAGTTCAGTTCCTTATGAATTCAAGGGCTGGCAGGACTTTCTGCTGGCATGAGGCCTTGGGTTGCCTTTTGTTGAAGTGCCCAACCTATTGTCAGATAAGTGGACAAACTTGACCTCTGGTTTTAGTGCTCTCCTCCATGTGAAAGGCAGGATCTAGCCTAGCTTGGTCTCCAGAGGATTTAGCCATTAGTACCAGCAGAGACACCCTTACATATTTTATTATATAAAAGATATCTATATTCAACGAGTTGTAGTTGTTCCAAGTACCAAAACATTATGAATTATCAAAATGATTCTGAATGCATTTAAGAATAAATTATTGGTTCTTGTCTTTAAATTTTATTTCATAAATTTACTATACATATATGTTTGTATATACATTATGTATGTATGTATTATGTATGTTTGTATATACACTATGTATGCATGTATGTATGTATTATTCTGTGTGTTTCAAGTGGGTAAGCTAACATTGCTCAATTTTATGAACGTTACACTTACCATTTATTCCTTTTTGTTTGTTAGATTTTTCCTCCTTAGGGACTGTTATATTTTGAGATATAGATTTAAACACATAAATATAAACACATAAATTAAACACTCCTTCTGATGCCCATGGAATAAACTAGTAGGCGATGGGCATCCTATTCCATGTATCTCACAGAGGTGTCTCTTGGAGTATTTTATACAGGCAAGACTTCCAGTGTCATTTTCCGAGAAAATAAACAGTCAGAATTCGGGCTACTTGGCATGTTTCACAGAGGTATGTCCTCTGTATAGGGAAGACTCCAGGTGTTGGTACCATGTGTCTGTGGACTTCTACACACCAAAGCCTCATACCACCTCTAGTTTTCATCAAGTCGGACATCATTTAAAAGGTCTGAATCTTGTACCTCGCATGCCTTCCTCCTTCACAAACTGTCATCAGCTGAAATGCCACTTCATGGTAGACGTCAGATGCTCTTTTAAGTAGGACTGAACTGTGAGGACTGGTGCAGAACTTCTAACCTATAGAGTTGTTTTCTAGAGCTCTCAGGCGTGGAATTTCACTCCATGCTGATTTCAGCAGGCCAAGTCTGAGCAGAAAGGTGACTGTGTCAGGCATTTACTTTACTTGAAAGGCAGGAGTGTTTTTAAAACCACTGTTTTATACATGAAAGCTACCAAAAAACACTTTCTCACAAGAGTCTAGTTCAAATTTGGATTTCATTGAACAGCCTAGAATGTTTGATCTCATTGCCTCTTTCATCAGAAGAAAACTGACTTTGTTAACAAAGTCTAGCTTGCTTAGACTCTGCACTGGATGCTTTTCATACACTGGCAACTTTCTTTAATCTTGTGGCATGCTTTCATAATGTTGTTTATTGAAATATATAGAGTTTGGACTCGGGCAAGATTTTTGTTTGAGTGGCTGCCTTAACATAACTGTGTGGTGTTTTTATTTGTGAGTCCATTACCAAAGGGAGAAAGAGAGAGAGGAAAAGGGAGAGAGGAAGAGACAGAGAGAGAGAGACAGACAGATAGAGGAAAAGTAATTCTATAGGAAAAAGAGGGGAAAAGTAAAAAGAAAGAAAGAAAGAAAGAAAGAAAGAAAGAAAGAAAGAAAGAAAGAAAGAAAGAAAGAAAGAAACCAGAATCACAATTAAACTTCTTCTGTTACCCTATAATTACACAATCCACCAAAAACTTATCTAAAAATGCAAGAAAAGAAAAAAAAACTATCTTCTTTGTGTTACAGCTACTGACCGGAAATTTTCTGGGAGAACTTCCTAGTGCACACAACTAGACTCAAATGTGCATTAGGAGGATCAGCTTCTGGCCATCTCACTGCTCCCAAGCATTGTGCAAAGATTCATTTCTTTGCTCATTTTTGTGGATCAGCCTCTGAACTTTCCCTCCCTTCTAGTCCTACTTTTGCTATTGTATTTCTAGACTGTTGCAAAAGCTCTACAGAACCTCTTGATCCTAGTACTTTCTCCTTTGCCCTCCTATCTGTCTCAGATAAGAGTGTTGGCTGACTCTCTTGAAGATATTCCACTAAGGCTCCATGTGGTGAACACATGTGGTGTTATCCAGATGACATTCAGTGTCTGTGTCCTTGTCAAAGATCAGGCGTGTGGAAGGCAGAAGCCTGCAGCTGTAAGCCCTTCCAAGGATTCTTCAACTGTACAGCTACTTCAAAGTTATCCACAGTTTCACGCCTCCCCAGGAAGCCTATACCCAATGATATGAAATTAGGAAAAAAAATAACCTTACCTTTCTTGGCCTAACTCAGAACAACTCTGAAGGTGTGCTTTAGCTCTTGAACTTCTATGGAACTGGATGAAGTTGTCAAGCTTGTATCATAGAACGTCTTCTTGACCTGTTCATTTTCCTGCTTCTGGAGATCTCTATCTCAAGGAAACCATTTAATAAACATTGGTTTTTAATGTATATTTTTCAGAGTTTACTTTCAAGGTAATCAAACTACAATGCATCTTTAAGAAGAAGGGAAGATGAGAAGGCAGAAGGGAGGACTACAAGAAGTAAAGAGTGAAGAAAAAAGAAGGAATCTGTGGAGTAGGAGGAAACAAGTGTAGTGGAAGTTTTGTTTTCTTTAAAAACTCAGTTATGTTATGTAAACATGTTTTTTCTTTAATCCCAGGTGTATGGGCTGCTTTAGTTTGTCCACAGATGTTAAGTTTGATTGTCTCATGTTCTGGCAGAAGCATGATCTTTGCCAGCTGCAGATAGTTTAATTCTGAGGACTCTGAGAGGGTTTAAATACCAGAGCTGGGAGAGAATGAGGGGACTCCAAAGAAGAAAGCTGCTGCTCTTGTGCTGCTGCTGGTTCATCCTTCCCTGTGTTTGCCATTGCTGGTTTGCTGGACCGCTGGGTATCCTGACAACTGAGACTGGTATCACGTCAAATAACCTGAAGACCCTAATCAGCAGGACCTATGCCCCCTATCCCTACTAACCTTCTTTCTGTCCTATCTAGTGTTGGAGGGTTGGAAGGTATTTGAACAGATAAAAGGTGGAAGGGAGGTAGAGGTATAAGAACCCAAATAAAGTAGATTTAAAAATAAGTGCTACAGAAAAGGGAAAGGAAAGAATGAAATGAAGAGAGCACTTATCCTAATTAACAGTTGAGTTTTTCCTTCCAGAACCACCAATTTCCAGTCTTTCCTAGTGGTATTTCTAGTAAAGGTTAGTCATCTGGTACGTACATTTTTCATAAAAGAACAGGAATATATTTACTTAACAATATCATATTTTAAAAGAAGACACAGTAAAGAATATCCATAAGTATGGTCTGCTTTGTTGGCTTTATTCATACTACCTCCGTTTTGTGGCTAAAAGCTACATGGGATCTGCCCAATTCTAAATAATTCCTATAAGGATTCTTCAATAGATATCCCAGGTTAGTAGAACCATCTGAACTCACACTGTAAGACAAAATATTTATAAAATTATTCCATTAAGTAAATAACTTAAACAAAATTATACATCTCCAAAGTATCAAACAGGCAAATGTGCACTACCATTTATTCCTGATTACCACTCATAAAAATGTTAGCAGGCTTTACAGAGAAGAGCACATATCCTGGCCCAGACTTCATTATTCTGCCATTTTGTATTGACTAAGATCTACTCATCCCTCTCATTGTCCTCACAATGCCATGAGTCTTTCCTGATACATCTTTCTCTTATTTTTCAAGCCCATACATCAGTCTTTGCTACATGAATTCTCCTAGCAGAGTTTACAAAACATCTTAGGCAACAGGATTAAGCTTGTTAGACCATTCACCCCACACAAACCTCTTCCCTACTTTGTTTTCTCCTGTATTAGTTTTTCTGTCTGGTCTTGGGGCCACTGCATCTGTCTCTCTAATCTAGGTGTTCTGGACCCTGAGTGCAGTGTTTCTGCTTCATGTCATACTTTTGTATTCTGTGCACATTTGATCCCCATTGATGTGACTTTCCTGAGAATCAGAGTTGGTAACAGCTGTTCTGTAGATAGATAGAAAGAACTGCTATTGCATTTTCTGAGTACTAACATGTATATCCTTGGGATCCCACTGGGAGCTAAGGTCTGATTTTCACAGATCTGTTGTTAGATAACTTTAACTGAATGAAATTATGTGAAAGAAAAATAGCTAAAATTGAGACTGATTTGCATCTGTAACCATCAATTACCTACCATTTTGTGTTTTTATTATGAGTGCCTGTTTTGTGTTAGGCACCGTTGGGAGCCCTAGAGAGACAGAGCTCAAAACAAAAACAAGCAAACAAACAAACTCTCTCTTCTCATTGACCTTAGCTCCTAGCCTGAAAGCCCTGCTGCAATTCTGTCACCACTCACGGATGCTACAATTCATCACAGAAAGTATTTAGAAGCAAATAGAACTGGTGTGTGGAAAAAGGACAGGGGAAGCAATCTTATATAGGGTTAAGAATACCTGTCATGGGGGACGATTGGGCCACAAATCAAAATGATGGGTGGCTACATACTGCTTAAGGTTGATCAGGATGGGGGACATGTTTCTAGAGGAGAGGAGAGAATCCACAGAGTTCCTGAGATGGAAGGTAGTTTAGAGTAGACCAATGACCCCCTATGCTTAGTATCAAGAAGAGGTGAAATTAAAGTGCCTAGAGGTATCAGGTCATGTGAAGAGTTGGGATTTATCCTTAGGGAAAAGGGAAATTTTGCTTTGGGCGAAATCCATTCACTAACTCATGCATACAACATGGATTTCTACAAAGCCAATCAGAAGCCAGGAGCCAAGCTCCACAAAATAAAAAAGACTCATATTAATCAGATGGCTTGTGTTAACAAATACCTGAGATAGTTTATACTGAGAACAGGTGATCTCAGGATGCAGCTTAGTGGTAGAGAGCTTTGCAACATAGAAGGCTCTGGCGAATGAACTCCAAACCCCTGAAGAAGTATATAGGTTTATTTTGGCTCATGGTTTCAGAGGTTCAGTCTATGTTCAACTGGCCCTGTTGTTTTGGGTCTGTGGTAAGGCAACTATCACAATGGAAGGGCCAAACTAGCTATCTCATTCTCAGGCAGCAACAAGCTGGTTCCTGCCATCCTCTTCAAGAACATATAACCAATAACTCAGCTCTTAAAGGTTTGCCCACTTTCCAAGAGCATGAAGTGGAAACATAATTTTGATATATCAGCCTCTGGTGGGTAGTTAAGATTTAAAGATCCTGTACCCTCTTTTCAACCACTTCCAATGTCAATTCTATTTCCCATTCTGAGTGAGATTCAAACACCCTCTTTTAGGCCCTCTTTATTACTTAGCTTCTTTAGATCTGAAAATTGTAGTGTGCTTATTCTGTACTCTATGGCTAAAATCCACTTATAAGTGAGTATGTACTATGTGTGTCTTTCTGGGTCTGGATACAATATTTTCTAGTTCCATCCATTTGCCTGCAAATTTCATGATTTCCTTGTTTTTAATAGCTGGGTAGTAGTCCATTGTGTAAATGTACCACATTTTTTTAAATCCATCCTTTGGTTGAGGGTTATCTGAGTTGTGTACAGATTCTGGATATTATGAATAAAGCTGCTATGAACATAGCTGAGCAAATGCCTTTGTTGTATGGTGGAACATCTTTTGGGTATATTCCCAGGAGGTGTATAGCTAGATATTGAAGTAGAGCTACTTCCAATTTTCTGAGAAAGCACCAGACTGATTTCCAAATTGGTTGTACAGGTTTTCATTCCCACCAGCAATGGAGGAATGTTACCCTTGCTCCACATCCTCACCAGCATATGCTGTCACTTGAGTTTTTGACCTTAGTCATTCTGATGAGTGTAAAATAGGATCTCAAAGCTGTCTTGATTTGCATTTCCCTGATGACTAATGATGTTGAGCATTTCTTTAAATGCTTCTCAGCCATTCAAGATTTCTCTGTTGAGAATTCTCTGTTTAGCTTTGTACCCCATTTTTAATTGGATTATTTGAGTTTGCTTGTTTGGTTTTGTGGTTAACTTCTTGAGTTCTTTATATATTTTTGATATTAGCCCACTATCAGATGTAGGGTTGGTGAAGATCTTTTCCCAATCTGTAGGCTGTCAGTTTGTTCTGTTGACAGTGTTCTTTGCCTAACAAAAACTTTTCAGTTTCATGAAGTCCCATTATTCATTGTTGATCTTTGAGTCTGAGCTGTGGGGAAGTTGTCTCCTGTGCCAGTTAGTTCAAGACTGATTTCCACCTGGCTTGCAGAGAGAAGAAAAACTATGGGGGCATCTGTGAGACAAGATGGAGACCTATGTCAGGGTAGGCTCCTAGGAGGATATAGGGGTGACTTTAGCTGAGACTCTACATAGGAGTGGGCATGATGACTACAAAGGCCACCCTCTAACCAGACAGGACTCCTAATGGAGAGAAGACAACTCCAACCCATTCACAAATACTTCGACCCAAAATTATACTGCCTACAAGATATACAGGGATAAAAATAGAGCAGAGATTGAGGGAATATCCAACCAGTGACTGGCCCAACCTAAGACCCATCCCAAGGGAGAGAGCCAGCCGCTGACACTATTATTGACACTCGCCTATGCTTGCAGATAGGAGACCAATATAGTCCTCTGAGATGTTCCACCCAGCACCTGATCAAAACAGATGCTGAGACTCACAGCCAAACATTGGGAGGAGTGCTCAGAGCCTGTGGAAGTTTGGGGAAAGGATAGAAGGAACTTCAGGGGATAGGAACTCTATAAGAAGACCAACAGAGGCATCTAACCTGGGCCCAGGGAGGCTTGTGGAGACTGAAGCACCAGCCAAGGATCATGCATGGACTGGACGTAAGCCCCCTACAATATGTACCCAATGAGCAGCTTGATCTTCAAGGAGGTTCTCTAGTAAAAGGAGTTGGGGCTATCTCTGACAATGACTCAGTTGCTTGCCTTTCAATCACTGCTCCCTGGCTGGGCTGCCTTGCCAGGCCACCTAGAAGAGAATGTGTTCAGTCCTGAGGTATGATAGATTAGGGTGGTGTGGGGGTGGGCCTCCTTTTTTCTGCAGGTTAGGGAAAAGCACATATGAGGAAGAGGGAGGGAGGGTGGAACCAGGAGGAGAGGACGGAGGGGGCTACAATTAGGATGTAAAGTGAATAGATAGATAGATAGATAGATAGATAGATAGATAGATAGATAGATAGATAGATAGATAATCTGAAGATCCACAGTGTAATAATAAGAAAGACAAAATCTCTGTGTTCCTCTCAATTTTTAAGCAGGGGGAATAGACATGGTAAAGAAGAGTTATATTTTATTGTGGTGTAACTGGCTCCCATCAAATACTAGTGAAACACAATATGAATTTTTATACACTATCACTAATATTATGAATCACAGAGGGAAAAAACAACAACAATGTAAAACAAAAACAAAACCAAAAAGCCAGGCCATTCCTAGAAACAGGGAGGACACAGAACTCACAAAATGCAGCACGCCAGGAATTGTAGCAGGTGGTCAAAACACAGAGCTATGGATACCAGTCAGGAATGTGGTGCTCAAAGCAGAAGCACTTCCAAAGATTTATCTCCTTGTGTTTGTTAGCTCAGGTTGCTGTACTAAAATTTAACAGGTTAAGATGCTTAAGCAACAAACGACATTGTCTCAAGTTCCTGGAACCTAGAATTTTGCAATCTAGGTCTGCCAGAGTTAGTTTCTGGGAGGGCTCTTCTCTTGTTTTGTTGATACATAGCTTCTTAGAATAGTATTTGCATGTAGCAGAGAAAGAGAACTTACTGGTATCTCTATGTACAGACTGTCAGGTTAGGACTGCATCATCACTTAACCTTAATATGCCCCTAAATACGAGCTCAGAATCTTGGAATGTTGATCTTGAAGCCAATGTGGATATTTGGAGCATCCATGCCTATATATCACAATCATTTATTCAAAACAATTTCTTAGTTAGCAGATAACTACATTAAAAAATAAGCACTAAGGTCCTGGCTATCTGAACATTGCAGACTCTTCATGGAACTTTATTAATGAAGAAAGTTAAAATCAAAACTATGAAGTGACTTGCCTAGGAACTCAGCTAAATCTGGAGTCGGGTTTGTAAACCAGATCACCTGGCCCCTTACCTGGCCTTTTCCCCGCATTTCACAATGACTCCACTGAGCATCTGTTCACTTTATCTTGGTTAAGAAACAATGGCTTTCCTGCTTCCCCTGTGATTCTGTATGCTTTGCTTTCATGAGCCACATCAGTTGCCTTTACACTGTCCACAACCGTAGCTCAAGCTGTCTGGATATTCCCGGCACTCCACCTCCTTGGGAAATGCCAACTAGACAGTTTGTTGTTACTGTTTTGGAAACTATCATGAGATTTAGTGGCTTTAAACAAAAAGAGAATGCTATGATATCGTGCTGACAGAAGTCCTACATGGATGAGTCTGATAGGGCTAAAATTAGGTTCTTCTTTTCTTCTTCTAGATGGTTCAATGGACACACTGTACCCTAGTGCTTCCCCTTCCTGCCTGTGGCCTCTTCCTCATCTCCAAGTCCAGGAACACAATATCCAGTCATGCTCGTACTTCTATTCCTGCCTCTCTGACTTCTGCCAACTGTTCCACATTTAAAGACCCCTGTGATAATATTGGTCTGCATGGCCCAAGACTCCCTCTGTCTTAAAACCAAGTGACTGTAAGTCAGAATTCCACCAGCAATATCGGATCCTCACTACCATAAGGCTTAACATTCACATAGATTCTGAGGATTCATCTATGCACATCTTTGGGGGATCATCATTCTTCTTGCTACGCTAAGAATTTCCAGGGTGGTTTGTTTCTTATTTTGTTTAAGAGTTTTTGTTTGTTCATTTCCTTCATCCCATCAAAGCTAGAGGTCAGGCTTACAGAGAGTGACTATGAAATAATTCTGATTCCATTACAAGACAGAGTGAATAAAAAGAAAGATCCCTTTGGTGGATAGAATTGACAAGGAATATAAATATTGTAAGAAATCACTATGTCTAAATACAGATCTGGCTGCTCACTCAGGCCAGTTTTGGTTTTCTTTCCCAAAATCTCTGTGTGCTCTCTACATTTGATTTGGTAAATGTCTTGTAGGCACAATTAACCATATCACAATAACCTAACAATGTTCTACCCAGTCAACAGATAAAAAAAAAAAAAAATTAGAGGTGAAATAACA
This sequence comes from Pachyuromys duprasi, assembly GCA_028658305.1. Lineage (NCBI taxonomy): Eukaryota > Metazoa > Chordata > Mammalia > Rodentia > Muridae > Pachyuromys > Pachyuromys duprasi. The sequence continues at coordinate 82,848,133 of CM053765.1, read as the reverse complement.
AGGTCACAGTAAAAGGAAGGTTAGTGAGAACTACTTATCCAGATCGGCAGACCCGCTGATATCTGAGTGCATTTTTCTATGTAAAAAAAAAATACAATTGTGTGTGTGTGTGTGTGTGTGTGTGTGTGTTTGTGTTTGTGTTTTCTCAAAGGGAAGGTCAAAGTGTAATTCTCACCTTCTACCATATAGGTCCCAGATATCAAGTTTGGTGGCAGACACATTCACCCACTGAGCAAGCTTGCTGGCTGGCCTGAAGTCTGAATTCTTAACTTTGGAAAAAGATGGCTTAGATACATGACAAAGAAATAGAGAAACTGGTTTACTGATGGATAATCGCAATGTCTTTCAGAGCACTGAAGGTGCCTTATGAAGACAGCAGGTGGATAAATAGATTCCCAAGAGTCATATTATACAATGATTCTCATATACTACCTTATACTAACTATACCCACTAAACTTCACCAACGATGTCTACCATGAAACCCTCCGAAGGAGGCAGCTGTCACCAGATGAGCATGTTTAAAAGCATGCATGTATGCAAATATCCAAGCGCATGTCCTAAGCATGTGCTCTTTGAACTCTTCCTCCTGATACAGGTTAGTCTTGCTCATTTAATCCCACTGGCATTCAGGTAAAGGCACCGTTGATGGGTTGGGAGAGATATGATTGAAGTTTAACTCTTTCTTTTTTCTATTGTGACACCTTCAGAATCCATTTAACCTCCCAGGGCATAGTCTCCTCACTCCTCATCTCTAAAAGAGAGGTTCTGATTCCTACCCCACATTTATTAAAAGTATCAGAAAGACACACATGGTATATACTCACCAATAAGTGGACATTAGACATAAAATATAGAATAAACATACTAAAACCTGTACACCTAAAGAAGCTAAGCAAGAAGGAGAACCCTGGGTAAGATGCTCAATCCTCATTCACAAAGGCAAATGGGATAGACATTGGAAGAGGGAGAAAACGGGGGACAGGGGTTACCACAGAGGGCCTCTGAGAGACTCTATGCAGTGGGGTATTGAAGCGGATACTGAGAGTCTTAGCCAAACTTTGGGCAGAGTGCAGGAAATCTTATGAAAGAAGGAGGAGATAGAAAGACTTGACACAGACAGAAGCTCTAGAAGGAGAGCAACAGAACAAAAAAATCTGGACCTAGGGGTCTTTTCTGAGATTGATACTCCAACCAAGGACCATGCATGGAGATAACCTAGAACCCCTGCACAGATGCAGCCCACGGCAGCTCAGGCTCCAAGTGAGTTCCCTAGATAGGAAAACAGGGACTGTCTCTTTGATCACCTCCCCCTGAGGGAGGTGGCCTTACCAGGCCACAGAGGAAGACAAGACAGTCTTGATGAGGCCCTGTTAGATTAGGGTCAGATGGAAGGGGAGGAGGACCTCCCCTAACAGTGGACTGGGGGAAGGGTATGGAAGGAGAAAAGGGAGGGAGGGTAGGGTTGTGAGGGAATGAGGGAAGGGGCTAGAGCTGGGATACAAAGTGAATAAATTATAATAAATAAAAAATTAACTTTAAAAAAAGAAAACATGAAGTGAGATCCTGCATGTGCCATTGCTTACCAGTGTCTGGCACAGTAAGTGCTAATGCCCTTTAGTTGCTGTTCTTGTCATCTACAAGGTTCCCACAGCAATAATTAGAGAAAAATTTAGCAATGACAAACATGGATTAGATGTTACCTGCCAGGCAGCATACTCAGCACTTTACAAGCAGCATTGCATGCAATTTTACCCATGCTACAATAATGAGTCAAGTTTTCCTGTCATAACCACCTAATAGGTGAAGAAACTGAAACTCGGAGAGATTAAATAAAAAATCATATAAAGACAAGTGGGATGAGCCATAGAGTCTGAATTCTTAGGAATTTTACCACAGCTTAGATCCATGGTAAAGAAAAAATAATTAACAACAAAAGAAAATACTAAAACTTATAACATCTTCTCAGTCTTCTGCTCACAATAAAGGGTCCAAATTTTGGCATCAACAAGGTTATTTTCTTTAGACTTTCCTATCATCTGGATTCCAAAGCCCCAAAGAGAAAGAAATGAGTTTACCTCACTAATCTTTATAGTCCCTGAGCCATGCCAGGAAACAAATCAACCCCAAAGCCATTCCTGTGTCTGTGTCCTAAGCTGGCTCAAAGTGCCTCCCAAGCAAAACATTCCTCTTAACATCTTTTTTGGGAGTTTTCAGAGCCTGTGCTCTGGAGGAAGAAAGAGCATGGGAGAAGACCCATTGAATCCTGCCCAAACTCAAGTAGAAACAAACAAGCGAAACAAACTAAGGACACCCACTTTGGTCACCTCTAGATGTCATAACAGACATTACAAACCAGGTGAGATCCATGATAGTTGGGTAGTTCTTGAATCTCAGAAGCTTAAGGCCAAGTTTGTCAGCATGACCCTTGTCCTATGTGAGCTACACCCTTCTATTAAAGGAAGACCCCCTCTTTGCATGAGGGCTCTGTCTTTATGACCAAATCACTTCCCAAAGAGCTCACTTCCAAATCACCCCACTGGGAATTAGGATTTCAACATGTAGAGTTTGTTGGAATATAAACATTCAGGCCACAGCACTATTGACCCTGAGGATAAAGATGTATAGCTTATTTGAAATAGGAACGGCAGAGCAGGGGAGCCATGCTGATTTCAAACGATGGTCTTTGATGTGGGTTCATAATAGAATAATATGCACAGGGTTTTGTATTTTGAATTAAATAAATGAATAAATAAATAAAAATCCCAACTCAGAACAACATCAGGATGTTTGGAGATTATCTATACCTTTGCAGTTGCTAAAATCTCTTCAGATGATTTTAGTACATTCTACATTTAAGACACACTTATGTGTCCTGCTGAATGTTCTTTACAAATGAAGAAACTAATACCTGGAAGAGGAAGTTGTCCTTGTCTAGAAGTAATGATTGCCACTATTTTTAAACAAACCTCATCCCATTAGCCTCAGAAATCAATAAATGATGGTCAATAAAAGGACAAGAGTCAAAGTGGAAACCAGGGGAACCAGAAGAAAACGCATCTCACCAACTCAACTACACTGAGGTTGATCGTATTATACTTTATCTGTCCTTTTTTGTTTTCTGAATTACCCATTGAACTCATAATTTGCTTCCAAATCAAAACTATGACTTATTCACTTTGGAATCCCTTCTCCTGGTAACAGTGACTGGCTTGGGCTGTGGGTGTAACCCTATGGAAGATGCATATAAAAGGAAAATAATGCCATGACAGCCCAACAGTGGGTGGCCATCACCAGGAGATGAAAAGAAAGCACAAAGAAATCTTCTATTGAGCTATCAGAGGAAGGCTAACTTTGCCAACTCCTTGATTTCAGATGCCTAACTTTCAGACATTATTTTTCTGGTTTTGTATGTAATCTAGTTTGTGGTGTGTGTGTGTGTGTGTGTGTGTGTGTGTGTGTGTATGTGTGTATGTGTGTTTATGTGTGTGTGTGTGTGTGTGTGTGTGTGTGTGTTAAAGATCAGTACTAGAAATGATCTATGCCCAGTATCTTGATAACATTTACAGTTCAGTCTCAAACACTGAGTCAAGCAAATTGCTGAGATTCACAAGGTAGCCTCTCCTTTTGCTATATGATAACTGAATTTGTTGAACAAACCGTGTAAATTCCCTTAACTTGTTTTTCTACTTGCAAAACAAAGAAAAGGCAGCATCCACCTCAAGATTTGTTTGAGCTAATACAAGTAAAAGGCCTAGCACAATACTTGGCCTATAAAAACTGTCAGATAATGGGTATAGATGTGTTGTCTCCAGATCTTCACAATTTCTACCTGATGATCTTTCTCTGTGTTTGGTGGTATACAGAATAAGTAACATGTAGAATGTGTCTTCCTGGTAAACAGAAATTGTGATTTCATGTTTCAGAGAGGCATACTTCAGCCTTCTATAAAGTAGAGCTTTTATATAATACATGCTTTGTGTACCTCACCTACATCCCCATGTAACCCACAGAGTCACGTGTTTCAAGAGGAAACACGTCTTGGCTTTAGGGTATTTTCTATCTATAGAACATGCCTACTGCTTCTGGGACTAGCTGAATAGATTAGAGACTAACAGAAGGAACAGGGACAGGAGGACACACACACACACAAACAACAAAAAACCCTCCAAGCCTCTGCAGGTAGAGATCTGACATTAGCTTTGCGATTCTGTAGGACAAATCTGCATATCCCAGTTGCCCCAGACAGAGAACTTCTAGGTCATGAGTCATCAAACTATGATCCAAATCTAACCAGACACTTGATTTTATAAAATTTTACTGAAGCAGTCACACTCACTGATTTGCATCTTTTCTGTGACTGTCTTCATACAGTCAGAGATGGGCAACTAACTAATCACAAAACCCACAGGGCCCACATCCCCAAAATATTTACTATCTGGCCCCTTGTAAAAGGGTTAAAGACCCTGACCTGTACCTCATATCACTTCTCTGACTCACTTCCCTTTTCTTTGTACCACCTCCCTGCCAACAGGTAAGGTACTTGAAACCACACTCTGTCCACTTGGCTCTAAGAGGAACCTCAACTAAGATCTTTCTAGTATCTACCTGACTTTGATAGCCAACACACATAAAAACTTAAAAGAGGATGCTAAGTCACAAAAAGGGCCTTTTTAGGTAGGGTAATATCTCAAGGATGCTAAGAACAGGTAAATAAATGGTTAAGTCTTTGAAGCATTCCAGAAGTCGTTCCCTGCTCAACTACATACCTGGATTAGGAAATTCCAGGAACACTGCATCATGAATAAATTTTCCCTGAGGGCAGTCTCTCTAAGGTTAGGTATGTAGTATCAACACCTGACCCTTAAAACAGACGTTTTAGTAAACTCCTAATCTAAGCCAAAGAGATGATCAGACACAATATGAAGAAGATAGGCATAAATCTTGTGTGTGTTAACATGGTTTGTAGCAGTAGTCACAAGGAAAAAAATAAGCAGGAGTGAGGATGAAGACACAGATAGAGCTGGAAAGGTAGTTTGGGAGGGGGAATTGGAGTCCTTAGGCTCTAGATTCAGCTCTCAATGATTTAGAATAACCACCTCCCTCTTGCTCACCAACCCTTCTCTCTACACAGTTGCCAAGAGCCCTGAACATTCTAGGCAAGTTTTCTGTCCAGTGAAGCTCACTATCTTCTAAGGAAGAGAGAGTCATAAATAGCACAGCAGCACAGTGATGTGTTTCACAATGGGAGCTGCTGCAGGACTTTGGTGGTTGATATAGCTTACAAAACAGGAAGTCCCCCTGGACAGGGGCTGGTCAACTGAAATACAAGAATGAGGAAATACCATCGCAGACAAGCAGAGAAGGCTCTGGGCAGAGGCAGAAGAAACACGAGACAGTGGACAGCAGTAAGAACATTAAGGGTGTCCAGAAAACTAGGAAGAGATTGGAATTTAAGGGAATCTGGCAATTCAGAGGCAACCAGTCCAGGGCCACCTAGAACTGTTACACTTTGGCAAGCCATCTTCAGAGCAGTGGAGAACTTTCAGGATCAGGCTTGTCTTCCACTGGATCTCTGAACATAGATTTGGTAGTGAAAAACTGAAGCCATTGAGTAGATCCTAAGATGAGTAAAACTTTCCTAGGGGATTAGCACATGGGCTGAAAGTGTTCCAGCTCTACCACAGTCTCACCATGCTGCTAGTCAGTGACAGATAAAGCCTTTGGAACTGGTCTGAATGAATGACATATTCAATGGCTCATGTTATTTGAAAATGCAGTTTTATTTTAATACATAGCCAAGTAATATGGAGGTTCTATCAGCCATCTAGTAGTTTTACTTTCCATTTTAAGAGAACATACGTGCCTCAGTGTCTCTTATCGACCATAGCTTTTCTCTTCATTCCCAAGCACCACCAAGTATGGCCAATGTATTTCATTGGCTGCATGGTACCAGCATGACTGCCATGAAGTACCCTCCCCCTACCAGGCCTTACTATCGATGGAATTCTCTTGCGTGATCCCTCTCATATCCCAGCCATCCTTGGGCTTTATGAAAAGTTGTGCAATTTGGTTTTGGCTTACACTGGGTCTAGGATGGGTCCTAGATGAACAGTGTGTCCCTGCCCTCTGGACAGACACTCACCCAAGTTCTCTACCCAATGTTCTGTAGCCTGTGGCTTAATCTGTTGACATCATGCACCAACTAAGCTCATGGCCACAAGAGCAACTGGTAACTCCTCAAGTCACCATGATCAAAGCTCACATAACCCTGGCTAGGATCCCGGCTGTGTGTACTGTTTCCTCATCTGTTGTATGGAGTTAATAATGGTATTTGCTTTGTGGGGTGCTTGAAAGGGTCAAATGAAATAGTATGAGAAGCAGTTAATGAATATTTACTACTGTTATTACAATAATGATGCTAATAGGTATAGGGACTACTAACTTGGAAGAATTCTTTTACTACTTTGCAATGAAGTTTAATGAGTTGTACTATGAGCCTTGACTTTGGCTTGTTTCTCTAATATATCCACCTGTGACTTTCTAAAGCTGGAGTACCGGCAAAGGCAAATCTCTACAAGACAGTCAATTGTGGCAAGTCTTTCCTACCCTATGGGGAGCCTGGGATAGCAGAGCAGAAAGAATGAATCTGGTCTTCTCTCTTAATGCTAAGGAAAGGACACCCTGGGGAAGCAGCAACCAGCATGAGGGTTCAGAGATAACAGGTGGAAGAGCTAGGTCTGCACTACAGGACTCTTGATAATTGGTTCTGTCTGTACTGTGTAATGAGGACACAATGACAGGCGACACACACACACACTTACACAAGTCCTTTGCTGAGGACCAACTTGTGCTAAGTCCAGGGATAGGAGTCTTATATTCATGATGTCACATCACCTTCATGAGAACTAGAGGGAGTGGTGACATTATCCTTCCTTTACAAAGTGTGAACAAAGTGTGTAAACCTGTTTCTTGATGCATTTTCTATGGCAATAAATGAATATTTAGGCTAGAAATCATAACAAATGGAGGTTTTGTTTATTTCATGGATTTCAAGATGGAGGGGTTCTATACTCAGGACACAGGAACCAGGTAAAGACTTATGTGTCATAACATGATGTACAGACTACATGGCAAAGCACAGCCAGCATGCCAGACAGCCCTATCTTATAACAAAGCCATTCCCATAATAATATGAATCCATTTCACCCAGAGCAGGGCATGCTTGAACCAGATACTTCCAAGTGTCCTCACTTCTCAAAGAGCTTTAAAAGATACTATTGAGGATTAAGTTTTCGACAAACAAAATTTGCAGGGGTTACCCACACAAGCACGTACTATAGGCAGAACTCTTTCAGCGTATGTGTGTATGTGTGTGTGTGTGTGTATCTGTGTATATCTGTGTGTCTGTATGTCTATGTCTATGTATCTGTGTCTGTGTGTCTGTCTGTGTGTCTATCTGTATCTATACTCTGTGTGTGTGTCTGTATGTCTGTGTATGTGTCTGTGTGTCTGTCTGTATCTCTCTCTGTCTGTCTCTCTCTCTGTCTGTTCTGTCTGTTTGTCTGTCTGTCTGTCT
>CM053765.1:82767819-82840456 GCA_028658305.1 Pachyuromys duprasi | reverse complement strand
TCACCTGGCCTTTCTGGAGGCTTCTCTGAGCTTTTAAAGCTAGCTGAGAGGACTACAGTTCTGCTAGACTACGGACTGCTGAGGCCAGTTGGTGCTATGCTGTAGATTAAGAGACAAAAGCTTAATTTTTTTTTAATATCTTGCCCTCTGGCCAGGACACTAAGATCAGCAAAATAAATGCCAAGTGGGTCGCTGCATTGCTGCCATTCTAGCTCTGAACATCTAAGAGTCCAGTTTCCCATTCTAAATCCAGAGTGTGGCAGCAAATCTGATTTGAGAGCCCAGTGGGTCACTTCAATTCTGATTTGGCACACACACGCGGCCTGCAGTATCTTCCTCCCTTTTGACCTCTTTTCTTTCCATCTTTTATCAAGCTGAGGTCTCTGAAATGAGTGGCTGCCCAGGGTTCCAAACACTAGGTTCTGCCAAAGGCAAGGAAAGATGATTCTACTTGTCATCAGTGAGGGTCGCAGTGCAGCTGGCATGATGAAATCTGTTTGTAGTTGTGCACCAACCCTGCTGCTGACAGCCTACCTCTGAGCCAGAGTTCAGATTTTCACTAACTGCAAAGTTCACTTCTTCTTCTGGCAGCAGATCCCTCCCAGAAACAAGCTCCGTTGATCCTGAGTGCCAGGACCCTACTCTCTGGTACCAGGCCCCTTATTACTGCACTTGGAGCACTTGGATCTGGAAAATAGGGTGAGATCTCTATGATTTCATTCCATGAAATGCTTTGAACATATTGCCTGTGTCCTTTTGCTTAGTACTCTGGGGCAGGGAAAGAGATTTGGGTATACGCATTTATCTGCAAAAGAAAATGAATGAGACAAGATGAGAACTAACAGAAAGACAGCCTCACTCATGCTGGTCTCCAGAGAGATATAAAGGGTGAAATGAGACATAACCTACTACTAGGACCCACGAGCCTAGTGAAGGAGTGAGGGAAGCAAACCTAGTCCAGTTTAAACACAAAATTTTATTGGTACCAGGAATGGAGGTACGTACTTGTAGCCCCCAAATTCAGGAGGCAGAGGCAAGAGGGACATGTATCATGGGCTACAAACTGAAACCTCAAAACACTAAAAAAAAAAAAAAAAGTTTTATTGGAATACAGTAAATACAATGGTGCCTCTTTGTTTGTAATTATTTCACATTTAATCTAACAATAACAAAGCTATAAAAGCATATGCTCCCAAAGCAGAGGGTATTTACTGTCAATCTAGTTGCAGAAAAAAAAAATGTTTTGAATGGCCCAGTTCCTACATTCAAGGTCCTTTCAATTGCTTTACATATTTGATTCAACTTACACAGCAACTCCTGTTCCATGAGGACTGATTCTGGTTTGCATACAGAGACTTGAAGAAACAATGTGACACTTTTCTGTCACATATAAGTGTCTAGATTTGACCTAAAGACATTTCTCTTGTTTTATTCCTAAAAGGCAAGACTTGAGTTCAACCCTGATAAAGGAATTTCAGTGAGTTGTGGGCTGAGGGAGAGGTTTTAGTAAGTTGAAAGTATGGCCCAGGTGAAGACAGAGGGCAGGAGTGAACACAGCCAAGCACATGGCTGTGTAGAAATATCAGACTTTCCAGGACAAAGAACAAGTTTATTGACTGGAACAGAAAGACAATTCAATGGGTATATTCTTACAGTTCACCCAGCAACAGACACCTTATTTCTAGCAAAGCTTGAAGCTTTTCTGAGTCTAGGTACTTCAGGCTTTGACAAGCCATCCTGCTTTCTGAGGGCTAATGGTTACATTCTCCCAGAGCATTGATTGAAACCAATAGTCTCTTCACATTGGAGTCAAAATCAAACCAGCTACCGACCTGATGTTTATTTTAACAACACACTCACATGTGACCAGAGTTTCTGTTTAACCAGGTGCAGAGAAAGGACACAGCATTGGAAACCAGCCCACCTGGCATCCTGTTTGTCACTGGTTCCACATGTGACCTTGGATAAGTTACTTCAGAGTTCTAAGTTCACCCCCCCCCCGGGCTATATCAAGTATGGGGCTTAGGACTAATCATTTCTTATCAGCACAAACTTCTCAAACTCAATGGGCCGAATCAACACATAAACCATTAAGAACCTCAAAGACCACACACCAGCTGATTAGCTACCTTGGTTTTTACTTAGATATGATCCCATAAAGTTAAGAATCAGGAGGGCATTGTTTGAATTTGTGAGAACTTAGGTATCTGTAACTGGAATCTGGGCATTCATGCCATGAAATGCATTAATTGATCTTAATGTTTATCAGGTTTTCGCTTAATGCCAATGTGTGGCTGTGAATAAAACAGACGTAATGAGGCATCACTACAGTACAGAATGGCAAAAGCCAGAGCAGGAAGCTCTGATTAGAGCTTTCCCCTAATCATGTGGCTCCAGAGCCAAGCAGCTTAGATCCATAACCTGACCTTGCAATTAAGTGTTCATGCACCTTAGCCAATGACTTAGCTTTTCTGTGTCCAGTGACCTCCTCTGTAAAACTAAGATAAAAATAGTGTGTGTTTCAGGGCTGTGGCACAAGATCAATTCTGCCAGTTTTATTTTTTCTCCCCTACTATCTGACCCTAGCCTATCAGGTCTCATCAGGGAGACAGAAAGACCTGAAGGGGACAGGAACTCCACAAGGAGACCAACAGAGCCAAAAAAATCTGGGCCCAGGTGGCCTGTAGAGACCGATGCACCAACGAAGAACCATGCGTGGAGAGGACCTAGAACCGTGCTCAGATGTAGACCATAGGCAACTCAGTCTCCATGTGGGTTCCCTAGTAAGGGGAACAAGGGGCTATCTCTGACATGGACTCAGTGGTCCACCAGTTCTTACAATGCTTCTGGAACTGCTTCTGCATGGATGAAATGTTCTGTGAGTATCACCCATGAGGATGTAGACTGAGATTGAGAGATATAAACTGTCAAAGCATAACTATAACCACCGGGGCCCAAAGGCTCAGATTTATCTGAGCAAGAATCAGAAGGTAAAGGAGAAAGAGAACTAGTGAGAAGATTCTCCAGGCAGTAGGCATGGGTATGTCACAGGACCGAGTTAAAGGTATATAGGAGTTTAGGGTAACCACAAAGACGGCTGAAAGGTAAGGCTGAGACATAAGCCCAAATGTGATCATGAAAGCTGTATAACTGCCCTCTCACACACCTTACCCCCATCCAGGCACTGAAGAAGAGATGCATAGCCCATCATGTAATTTATCTGGGACAAACTGAGTGAACCATCCCACTCTTTTTTTTTACATTTTTATTTTATATTAATCACAGGTTGTGTACTTTGTATCCCAGCCATAGCCCCCTCCTGCATTCTCTCCCTATCCCTTCCATCCCTCCCTCATCTCTTCCCTGCCCCTTTCCAAGTCCCCTGATAAGGGAGGTCCTCCTCTCCTTCCTTCTAACTCTAGCTTATCAGGTCTCTTCAGGACTGGCTGCAATGTCCTCTTTTGTGGACCATACCACTCTTAAGAGAGCACACTACACTGGGCAATGGACTCAGCTTGTCATGTGGTCCAGAAGGAGTTATCCTTGGGAGTTCCAGAATCAAGGAGCTCATGGTGGGTGCTTGATACAGTGAGGCTCACCCACTGAAGTCAAAGTTGGCTGAAAAAAAGAAAACTGAAAGGAGTAGAGCTAAAAACAGCCCTGGGTCTCAGAGATGAAAATAGACTGGAGAGAACTAGGAGAGAGATTAGGCTAGAAGAGAAGCTGCATGGAACCCGAATGCCAGAGCCTGCTTACATCAGTTCCTTGATACTTAGAGTCCTGAGTGGATAAGGGACGCTCTGGCACATTAGCAGCCTAGAGTTGAAGGGTAACAGAGCAAAGGCTTCATGTGGAGTTAGGATTGTACTCAAGCATTGCTCTCCACAAGGGGGTTGCCATGGTTGCCACTGAGCCCTCCTCACTGAGTGAGGGTAGGAGGGAGAGCACAGATACTGTTCTTAAGATATTAATCTACAAGCACCACTGAATCTCCTTTTCATTCATGTGCAAATGAAGATAATAATAGAACTATCTCCAGGTATTTTTATGATGGGAACATGGGTTAACATATTCAAAGTGCTTAAAAAAATAGTGAAACTATGGCAAATGTTCTGTATTATTGCTTAATTGCATTTGACTTTACTTACTCCCATAAGGAATGCATTGATGCTTCCTCCTTGATTCCATGTTGATTGATTAAAATATAAAGGTGATTAATGTATGGTTCTCACACTTAGAATGTTTGGTATCTCAGGAGAGCATCAGATAAGGAAAAGGATGAACACACAAGGACATTTGATGGCTGCTAGCTGGAGGAACTGGTCAAAAGACCAAGAAAGACAAAAGAAGAGCCCAGATACAGGACATATGGAGAATACATACAGAATTCTATGCCCTGATCTCTCTTACTTTTAAGGTTTCCTTAGACTAAGGCAGGGACAAACATCAAGAACAGGAAACAAGAACAGTAGATTTAGTAAGTCAGTTTGTAGATTAGCTTACTTTGCATTCATGAGTCCCTGGGTTCAATCATTATATTTCTAGAAAATGAAACAAAACTAAACAAAAAATAAAAGTAAAACAAAAATCTAGCAAGTAAAGTAGTAAGCACAGCCTAAGCAGATATAGATTGGAGCCCTGCCAAGCCATTGGCCACTGACTAGAGAAGATATTGTTCTCATTTATGAGACAGAAAATGAGGACACTTTCATACCTTGAAATAAGTATGTATTTCAAAGACTTACCAACATGCCATGACCATGTCCCTTCCCCTTCCAGATATGCAGGCTATTTATTGTCCTCCGTTGATTTGCTGATGTAAATAATAATAATAGTAGTAATAATAATAACAACTATAATATACCGTGTATCTTCCTTGTGTGACAATGTTACAAAAAGAAGAAAAGAGGAGGAAGAGAAAGAAGAGGAGGTGGAGGAGAAGGTAGCATCAGCGAGTTTCAAATATAATCTTGGTTTTCATTTCAACTTGAAATTCATGTTTTGGAATTGAATATATTAAAGTTAGAATGACTGTGCTTCTGAGAGGTGCCTGACATGTTTAAAGAGGACTACAAAGATCTCCAGCTACCATGTAAAGAATGGAGGCAGCTACAGAACAACCTAAGAGCCCTTATAGCAATTTAATTGTTGTATTTGTTGTTTACGTCTGTGGTAACTGACTGGTCCAATACCACCTATAAGACTCATTTTACCAACTGTTTCCAGAGAGACATGAGTACAAAGATGTGCTTTTACTCAAGGTAGTGCTGGTTCAAAATATTTTTCAGTCATTTTAAGACTTGGCATGCTCTTTGTAGCAGTGGCTCTCTACTGTGACCCTTTAACACAGCTCCTCATGTTGTGGTGATCCCCAGCCATAAAATTATTCTGTAGTTACTTCATGATTGTAATTTTGATACTGTTATGAATCATAATGTGTTTCTCAATAGTCTTAGCTAACCTCTGAAAGGGTCCTTCGACCCTCAAGGGATCATGACTCACAGGTTGAAAACTTTTACTTTATAGTAAAATTGTGAAAAACAGAAAATCAAGATTCAGAGTTCCAATTTCCTTAAAGAAAACTCAACTTAACTTAGGGGTGTTTCCTTGCTGACAGTGTGTCCCCATTGTTAGTTAATGTCCCTAAGTGCTGCAGGGTGTGTCTCCCATTCCCTTCACCTAGAGGTGGAGTGGCTCTTCAGAGGCCCTTTACTATGTAAGCAGACATCTTGGTTCCCTGACCCCTTTCTGCCCCTTCCCCCATTTCCTCCCTTCCTGCCCTCTCCCTCCCTTACCCCTCAGGATGCTACCCTTCCTCTTCCCCTGCCTCAATGCTCCCCCAAACCTGCATTTATATAATATAGCTTCGTCTCTCCATTAGCTCGTTCTGTTTTATTTAATCAATCACACGTGAATGGATTCTGTTTATTTGCTTCAGGGAGTTAAGATTTGCTGCCTCTGCACATTTGTAATCCATCCTGCTACTTAACTCCATGCTAGAGGTGTGGCTGAGGGATACTATTAAACACCATGCCCATGTAACTGCACCCCGTTTTCTCAGAGCAATACAGTCCAGAGTTTGAGCCAAGAGCTGAAAATCAAATAGGATAGGGATGGAGCTAATGAGGGAAACAATGTGCTGTAGGCCTTACTCTGAAGGATGGGCTGTGAGGAGAAGGCACCTTAGTACTTTAAAGGCCCTGATTCATTGCTGGTTGTGGTGCACGCAGAACCAGAAAAGGCAGTAGGACCAGCCCAGGGAGAAGCCACAGAAGAGGAACTGAGGCTTATAAAACCAAGAGAAACCCACAGGTAGGCTTGCCTTACCTGGGTGGCAGCTGGTGTCCGACCTTCTGAGACCATTTCCCAAAGATGCACACCTTCAGCAAATTCAGCAGGTTTCTTTTCTTTTCTTTTTCCCCTTCTTCTCACCGTGTGGGAATGTGAAGCAGGAGTCAGCAAATGTTCGCTGTCAAGGACCAGAGTAAATAGATTGGACTTGGTGGGTCACTTAGTGTCTGTGACATGTCTTCTTTGTTTTTGTTTGAAAGAATGAGACATGGGGGTAGGAGGTGGCTAAAGCCCCATAACTTGGGTTAAAGGACAGGAAAGGTAGACCCCTGCTCAGAAACTCATTTCTCATCTTAATGAAAAATAAAGATACCTCTCCTAAGGAATGTGTGAAATTTTCCAACAAATGAACTAACATAAGATAGTTTATTAATTAAATCTTTTAAAAAATGTATTAGCTTACAAAGACTTAGGTGACATTTTTTCAAACAAATTTGTTTCTACTGTTTCTTTCTTGCCCCCTGCTGCTTCCCCCACTGCCCTCTTCCCCTGTGCACTTTTTAAAATTTGTTTCTTCACAATTTATTCATTATACATCCCTATTGAAGCCCCTTCCCTCAATTCCCCAAGTCCTACCCTCCCTCCCTTTTCCACTCATCCTCTTCCCCTAGTCCACTGAAAGGCAGAGTTCTCCACTATTGCCATCTGCCCATAGCTTGTTAAGTCTCATCAGGACTGCCTGGATCCTCTTTCTCTGTGGCCTGGCAAGGCTGCCTCATCAGGGGCAAGTGATCAAAGAGCAGTCAACCAAGTTCATGATAGAGGCAGCCCCCCTGCTCCCCTCACTCAGACATCCACATGGAGACTGAGCTGCCAATAGGCCACCTCTGAGCAGGGGGTCTAGGTCTTATCCATGCATGGCCCTCCCTTGGTCCATCAGTCTCTGCAGGACCCCAGTAGCCTTCTTCCCACTTCAGCGTAACCTATGACCTTTTATCTCCCCACTCCCACCTCAGCACCCCTTGTTCCTTTCATAGTTTTCTAATCTCATTTTATAGAACTAGATAAGAGACAAATCCAGTCTTAACTGATGTCCCGGGAACAGTCAGTGAGGTGAGTACTTGTGATCACGCCTCAGTCTACCACTGGAGCACAGCGGGTGCCTAACAGTGTTATTTATAGTCTCCAGACTCAATACTTTCCTAATGCTTAAGAGGATGTCCCTCCAGCCTCAGACAGAGTTAAATATGACACGCTACAAATGAGTTGTGGTGATGAAGTGTAGGAAAGAATCCTCTGAAGATTTCTAGTGTCATCTGTTGTCATTTTGACCAGAAACTCAACAAGGATCCAGACACATTCCTTTTATTTGTAGAATTAATTGAGTTGATTTGATAATTTAACCCAAGATCTAATGAAAATAAGATACAAAATATACAAACCGACAATGACCAGAACATATATGGAAGCAGAACACAGACCTACAACCTGCAGCAGACATCCCAGAAACACATCATTTACCATAACTAGCCCAGGAGGCTTGCCTGCTGCCTATAATCAGATTTATAGAAAATCGGGCTGGCAGTAACCCATATGCCTGAGTAATTAACCCAAGAAGCCAAGCGTGGGTCAGACTCTATTAATAATTTTGTCCCCCATTCTAATAGAGGAAAAGCAGAACAAAACCAAATACGTATTCTAACTAATCACATAGGGTACCCTGGCTTCAGTCTCCTGATGGCAACACCTCCAGCTAAGTAGCAAGAGAAGTCCCTGCCCATCCCACTCTCTCACTATTAAGCATCCCTACTCCTCTGCTGACCCGTCAGTGACACAAGGGACAGCAGCCAGTGCCCCTGCTGTAAAAGCTCATTCTCATCCTTCCCTTGTTTCGACAAAGTTTGCTTGCTCCTCTGCTTTTACTGTTCCCATGTTAAAACTTCACCCATCACAATATTTCTGAATTACACTGAATTCAAAAGTAGAAAATAACTAATCATATTCTAATTCCTCACACTAATGTTGTCTGTAAGGTAAGCAAATCACAGGTCATATTGAACCAGTGTTCCATTCAGCCAGCACTGGCTGGAGACAAAGTTGCTTCCTACGAGGCTCTCTGTGAAATCAAACAGAAGACAAGGAATTGGTGGAATGAGACTGTGTGTACAATCCTATAGAGGATATAAAGATATCAATGAAAGAGAAATAGGAACCTAAAGTACAAATTCCAAAAATAATACGCTAACTGCCATGTGAGAAAAAGAATGTCATAACAAACTCATTTAGAGCATGCTATGTGGAACCAGTTAGACACAATTTTTATTGGGCATTTAACTTGCAAAAAGGGAGACATTTTAAGTGTGTTTCCAAGGATAATTGATTCCGGGGCTCACTCTAGGCAAGGCATCTTTTGGCTCCAGGATACAAAGAACCAATCTTGGAAAATGCAATTGTAAGAGACTAAGATGTTTAGGGACATTTTAAATTTTTAATTGAAAGGAAGTAAACTAATGCAAAAGAAAATGCTACTTCCTTAGTAGGGTCTGGTGGTTGTTTAAGGGCTTAGCACATGCCAACATTTATTATCTCATTTCATTCTACCAATATCTCCCAAAGTCAGACACTATTAATTATTACGGCTATTTCACAGATGAGGAAAGAGAAAAATGGAAGAGAGGGAAACCTTGCCCAAAAGCCATCTCCCCCAGAAAGAGCTCATTAACTACCTTGCTTCCACTAAGCTGGCCATGGGGCTGCTGCTGATGACACTGCAGCCCAAGGAAGGAGAGAGGGTCCTTTTCACCTCTACAAGGCCATCTGAGGACTAAACACCCCTGTAAAGACTTTACCAAAGCAGTGGGAACAAGCAGGCATCAGTAATACATTTGAGGTCCTGGCCTCTCAGTACTCTGGCTCATCAAATGGCTAAAAGCATTGTCTTCGATTCTGTAATGGACTAAATCATGGTACTCCAAAATTCATCTTAAAACTCTAACCCCTTATATGACCATACCTTGAAACTGGAGCTAATTAAAATTATGCAGCCATAAGTGTGGGGCTCTGATCTGGTATAACTGAAACCACATAAGATTCTCTACTTTTTACCTGCCTTTCTTCCATCTCTCCCCCACATACCTCACGTCCTATGAAAGACATTAAGACTGTCTGCAAGGCAAGAGAGGAGCCCTGCTAGAAAAACAAGCAGTTGGAATGTCACTTTGCGCTTGCAGCAGAAAAGAGGAACAGAGGGAGAGAGAGAGAATTTCTGTTCAGTAATTTTGTGATAATAGAGGTAAGGAAGACAGTTCCCTCATCCACATTACCTCAAAAGTTGATTATATTAGAAAGTACAGCCTCTAGAAGGATAATTAAAATAAAACCATGAGGATGGGCCTTCAACCTGACTACTGTCCTTGTAAGAAGAGTCTGGGACACCTAAAGAGATACTAAGGCAGGACAGCCATATGAAAAGGCAATTTTTAAAAAGAGCCACCTGAAAGAGAAATAAAACTTACTAGTACATGATCTAAATTTTGTCACCAATCATCCTGAAGTCATTCACCTACCCCAAGTGACAGTGTTTCTATACCTTCTACTGCTTGAGAGGGAACTCCTGGTACCTAGACTCTTCTATTATAGTTCAAGAAGGGAAGACAAAAGAGGTACATCATCCATTCTGATGCCCACTAGTTAGTTCTTTACTAACACCCACTAGCCCAAGTTAGTGTCAATGAGATGCTTATCTTTAGAATATGATGTTCATTAGGAAATGATGACATTCACATGACTGGCAACATCAGTCATGTGATTCTTTTTCTGTTTCTAAGCCCTTTATCTCACAACTGGAAGAGAAGAGGACCCAGAAGCATGTCACGTCTTAGTCACATCCAGAAAGTCACTCCAGTGAGGAGGAATATCTACTAGTTGCCAGAAACACTAAGCTGTTTCCTGAGGGTCAGGAAACATTTCATGAAGATGAGCCAGGATCTTGTGTTCAACTGGCTCTCTGAAGTGCCTTTCAAAGTGGGCTAACATCTTGTTTTGTACAGAGGATTTCATCTATGTAGTAGTGGTGTGTTCATGGAAGGCCAGAGAACTAATAAAATAATTTTTACCTCTTTCATGATGTCTAATGTTTCTGATTGTACCCTATTTGCTAGAAAACAGCATCCACTTGTGCAACAAGGATTTATTGAAGATCAATTATATGCTAAATAACAAAGCAAACCAAACACCCTGCTTGCATGATGTTCACAGTAGTCAGGGAGAGAGACAATAAATGAGATCAATGACAAGGAAATTATCATAGCATGATAAAAGTGAAAAATAAATATGTCGAGGAGGGAAATAAGAAGTTCCAGGTACAAGAGGGATAGAGCTACACCTTGGAAGTCCTACCAGGGAAACCTATGCTGATCACCTGATGTGGAACAGAGGCTTAATAGAGAATTAAGATAAGTGACCTGTAGCCACTAGATCATGATGCACTCTATAACTAGATGTGGTCGTTATCCTTGTGTACGTATATTTATTGATATCTAACTCAAGCAATTTATAAGAAACTGAGCATATGACTGGGGAGGCTGTATGTGACAGGAGCTGCACATTTTGTAGGATGAGTCAGAAAGCTGGAGACACAAGAGAGCTGTGGAGAGAAACAGTTTAAACAGTTTAAAAGCTCACGCAGTCAACACCCCTGAGGAACTTATGCTTCAGTTTCACTCTCAGGCAGGAATAACTCTCTTATCTTGGAAAAGATTAGTTTTTGCTTTTGGGTGGGAGTATTCTCATTTTTGTTTATTTGTTTTTAAAGAGTTAGGGATGGAAGCCAGACCTTTGGATGTGCTGGACAAGTCCCTGCGCTGACCTTCACCCCCTGCCTGAAAGTCAGCATTTTTACTCTGTTTACACCTTCAACTGATTGCCTAAGGCCCAGCTACAGCTGAGAATTGAGCCCAGTCTCAACTTACTGGTTAAAGTAAACTGGGAGCTCTCTTAGGACCCCCGCATAGACTGACCCAGAGTTGAAGTTGACAGACTATGAATGAACGTACAACTCTGTCCTTTGTGCCTGCCTGACTAATAGCACCATGTTCATTCCCAGCCCCCTTAATCCTACCAGAAAACAGGGGACAACGTTCTTTCCTGTAGCCTGTGCCTTTCTTAAGAACGGCTATTCCCTGGCTTTAGAGGAAATTCGCGGGTGTCCTCATGGTCCTGCCACTCAGCTGTCCTGTCTGTGAGCTGGACTTCCAGGTCCTTAGTTATTCCAGATATAAAGCGGGTCAAAACATGTCTGATAATACAAACCTCTGAAGACTTTAGCTATAAAGAGGATTGAATGAACCCCTATCATGTCCAAGCACAGTGGCTATGGCAGCTCTAACAGACTGTTCATACCACCTTACGAACCTGTAGCCTGGGCTGTGCAGAGGGCCCTGAGCTTAGTAAGATCCCTCTGAAATTCTTACTAAGTTTCAACATTTTTACAGCACTTGGTTATGCAAACTTTGGTTCAAAATTCCCTTTTCTCCCTTTCACACATGGGAAACATGTAGTCCACTGGTGTTTATTCCACTGTCAAACAACAGCCAGTAAGTGGCACAACTAGGGAGTTCTTCTCCTTGATTTAAAATAGTTCTGGAAAGCACATTCCATGAGTACCCTTTACCAGCGCTTAGTAATCTAAGTGGCCACCACCCTTCATCATGCTGACTTTTTATACCCAGTGGTCTTTGTCCCTGGACCAATATCCTTCAGCCTAGCAGCTATTGAGAAACGACTCCTGTATGCTGATGCATGTAACTGATGAACACAGGGTCTCGTTAGACAGGCCTAATAGTCACTGCTCTGTGGCTAGAGGCAATGTTTCGTTTGAAGATGGCAGGGGTGGGGTGGATACCTGTTATTAGTCACCTGTGAAAGTGGGTGGAGCCAGGCATAGTTTCTCACCCTGGAGAGCTTCCTCTCTGCTACAGCAGATGGTGATACACATGAATAAATTGTGAGTCACTCTCCAGGAAATAGCAGGGCTAGGAGGCCAGCACCGGAAGCAGACTCCTAGAGATTCCTGGGCTGCTGCACCAGCTGTGAAGAGATAGAGGACAAGTGTTCCAAAAGAGAATTAGGAGCAAACTTCAGTTTGTGGATCTTGACTCAAGGCATCTGCAGGGATGCAGCAAGATCAGGGCTCTGCACCACCATCTCTTGGCTTATTTTACATCTTTTTATACCCTCTTCTGCTTTGGGTGAGTTTGGTTGTTATAATTTTATTTGTTTTTTTTAATCCAGTACATTAAACTGCATATAAAGGAACCAAGGCAATAGAGTCATCACCCTGCACGGGGAAAGTTTTGAAAAGAATAAGAGCTGCATATGTCTGGGTGATTCTGCAGTGGAGAGTGGTGGCAGCTGACTAAAATCCCAGAGAAGCCAAGGAAAGAGTAACAGTAAAGAGGAAGAAACTTATTCTTCCGATTAAGAAACAGCTGTTCCTGGGTAATACCTCTAAGCTTACACATTTTCAGGAACCCTTAGGACATAGCCTCCACCAGGCTCTGGTCAGTAGGTCTGGGTAGGATCTGAGAATCTGCATTGCAGATGGTGGGTATACTGCTGCTCTACAGATCAGTCTCACAGCAGCAACGTCCTAGATGAGGGAAGGTCCTTGGTCCTGGGTCAGATACATCTTATTGTGGAGATTGGAAGAGGAGGGAAAAATATTAAAATGCTGTTACCAGTGAAGAATGTATCACTTAAAGCCCAAGAATTCTTCGACACATCACTTAGAGAATAGCTAAGGAAAAAGACAATAGGTGTATTCACCAACAAGGTTCCTTTCTTTATCCTGATGCTTAGTATGATTTTAAGGAATGACCCAAATCCTAATTATACCTGCCATCCCTGTGCCTTACCAGAACACCTAAAAATATAATCATGAAAAGCAACTACATTTTATTTTATTGTTTGCTCCATTCTCATAAAAAACTATGGCTCACTGAAGAGAGCTCCTCTAATATGTCAACTGGTTTGAAGGAAAAGAAAATGAGCTTTGTGATCAAACTAATTACAGACAAAGGGAGGTGTAGGAAGTTGAGAGCACCTCTTACTTGCTGGCTCTTGACAGTATGCCAACAGTGCTTCATGAGTCAGTGAGAGGAACCAAGGACTGCAACATCCCCTTCCCATGTGTGATTAAAGCTGCCTTCTTGTTCTTCAGTTTCTCTCCAGCTTCCTTCTTTTCTTTCCTCCTGTATTAGAAGTTAAATGCAAATTACATCACCAAATACTGGGTGTAAGGAGAGTATTTTGAAGTTGTCAACATTCATGGCAGGACAAGAAAACGAGCATCATGTAAAAAACGATGGGAGGCTAATCTGTGGAAGCCATTTGGAAAGTTCTTCAGAAATGATGAATAAGCCAACAGGGTTATTTGCAAACTTATAAACAATGCATTAATTTCCATGACCTCATGCTAATATATTTTGAAATTACCTCAAATATAAAATATTTTCCCAGTAAAGCTGCTAGTCCAGCCCTAGCAAAACAAAAGCACCATAAAACAGGAAAATAAAATTATCTCTGATGGTTGTTTAATCAATTTTCTGTTGCTGTAACAAACCACCTGAAGATGCTTAATTTATAAGGAAAGATGCATATTTTGATTCTTGGTTCTGGAAACTGGCAAGTCAAAGAATATAACATTGGCATCTGTCTTGCTTTTTGTCATGGTGTGCTAAGAAGAGAAAATATATAAGAATGACCATACTTCACAACATACTCTTAGCACAACTAATCAAGTCCCTGTAGTAAGATCCCCTTAATGGAAAAAGGTATTAATTCATCCATAAAGGGCTCTTGCCCTATAACACAAACACTTTCCACAAGTGCCCACTTTCAACAGCACTGGACAGAGGGACTTCCAACACATAAATTTGTCTTGAACTGTAACCATGCAGTCACTGACCGTGATGCTATGCGGCCATAGCATAGCATCAGATAGAAATCAGATAGTAATGTTCTTTCTATCAGTGACTGAGCCTGACTGAAGTAACGAGATGGTATGTGTCATTCCTCCTTCAATCCCTGGCATTTGTAAATGACTTGGGAGCCTCTTCTTTATTTAGAGGTAGAATGCACTTGCACGTTTCACAATCCAGCCTTGCTTTGAAAGTTAATAATACGTAGCACTGAGAATCAAACTCTGGGCACAAGCCAACCATACAACATCCTACTCTTGTGTTAGAGTCCTGTTACTTCCATGAAGTCAAACTCAGAGATGTCTCCTAAGGGACAAGAATCATGATTAGGAGTTCCCAAACAAGTAAAAGAGCCCAGATAAAATCACATTTTGTCAGAGCAATGAGAAACAACTAGCTGAGACCAAAGGGACTAAGGAGCTTTTCAGCCAACCCCTGGACTTATTTCCAAACCTAAGATGCCATTATTTCAATAAATTTTGAGGTTGTAATAGATAATCAACCTATAACATGATATGAAGCGAAGAAAAATCACATAATAAAGACTTGGATCCACATGTCAAATAAGTAGTAAATGATGACCAAAGAGAACAGCACCATGAAAATCGCATAAGTACCTGTTGTGAGCTGTAATCATGTGACAATACTGAAAAGCTCTGGCCTCCTTACATTATGTATTCAGTCTTTAGTAAACATGTCTGTATTATAAAAACAGTTCACTTCAAAGCACAGAAAGACAACTAGTAACGGTTCTAATCCAAGGAGCATTTTCAAAAGCAGCCGATGTGTTAAACTGCCAGTTTTTACCATGATATAAACTTTCATAATTGTCAAACATTCTATTAAAAAGCATATCTTAGCAGAGTAGTGATACACACCTGTGATTCCAGCATCTAGAAAGCTGAGACAGGAGGATTATAAGTTTGAGGCCAGAAGAAAATGCATGAAAAGAAGAGACAAGGCCTATTCCCCTCCAATCTGGTAAAAAGCTAACCAAGTGACATGCTAAGGAATATAACCCACCTTCCTCAAGTTCAGTTATTCATCATAGCATTAGTCAGCACAGTTCTCCCTCGGTGCTATGTAAGTGAGCTGTGGCTTTAGCTCACACAGCAGTTTTGAAATCAGAACAAACAGAATGCAACCCTTGAGATGCTTACAGAGGCAGGCAGAAGAGGATCACATCTTCCTGGGATGAAAGCCATTTTATTGTGTATTAAAGAAGACTTTTGAAAGTAGATACAAAACTGGAAGGAAGGCTTTGTAGTTCCCCAAAGCTTTCATTGAGGCACCTGCAAAGAATTTATTAACCCCTGGCTTTAATCTCCACAGCCTCCTGAGGGTGAATGGCAAGATTCACTGTCCCCATTTACCAGATGCAGGACCCAAGGATGAAATACACACACACACACACACACACACACACACACATGATACATTTCTTTCATTTAAACAACACAAAACAAGTGACAAACCAATTTCCTAAAGATAAAAAGAATATGATTTTAATATGAACAAATATATGTGTGCATATTTAAAGGACACAGAAGAGCATGTAACAATAAAACATGGTTGTTGGTTTTCCCTCCAAAGACTCTTGGATAGATTCTAGAGAAAGCACCCTCAGTCATTTTCCACCACTATATCACTCCACTTATAAAAGGAAAGTATGGAGAGAAAGCCTGAACACCTTGAGTTGATTCTCAGGTCAACTTAATGAATATTTCATAATATGGTTGTGGAGTGGCTGCCCACAGAAAGTCAGAAACAAGGGGATGAAAGTTAGGCAGGTGCATGTACAACCTATGATGGACAGTAAAGTTCTTTTTAAAAATTTTTTTTATTAATTACACTTTATTCACTTTGTATCCCCCATAAAACCCTCCTTCCTACCCTCCTAATCCCACCTTCCCTCCCCCTTCTCCACACATGCCCCTCCCCATGTCCACTGATAGGGGAGGTCTTCCTTTCCTTCCTTCTGATCCTAGTCTATCAGCTGTCATTAGGAGTGGTTGTACTGTCTTCCTCTATGGCCTGAAGTTCTTTTGGAAAAGTCTTCATCCTCATGAGTCCATTAGGGGACTCTAGATACCAGACTGGGAAGGGAGATAACATTGAACCCAGCCAGTGACAGCCTGGTCCCTTTCTGTCCCTGACAACAAATGAGGATGTGAGAGCTTTCCAGCCTCCAGACTATTACCACTGTCTAGGTCCCTCTTCTGTGGGCATGAATGCTTTCCTATGCACCCAGTCCACCAGTCCCCGAATTCTACATCCTTATGGAGCTCTTCAAAGGCAGTTCTGATCATGTCCACACAGAACTGCTTATGCCTTCAAACCAAAGGCCTCTTCTGTCTCAATGTTTTCTCATGTTCAGAAGAAAAAGGCTATAGTAGCTACTTCATACTGTTGAGTGGGGAGGCATAAAGTATTGTAAACTCTTAGAGTAATTTAGGCATGCAGGGACCACTGATTGTCAATTGTCAACAACAACAGTCTCATAGCCCTTCCTCTTGTCATGACACATGACGTATTAATAACAAGGACTTCCTGAACATTGTTGCAAATGATCCTCAACCCAGAGTGGATATCCTCATTCCCAGGTGATGAATAAATGAAGTGCTAAGAATATCAACCATGTGAGAGTTAATCTTTGTTGTTAACAGAAGTGCATTTGGAATTACTAAAGTAACACACCTCTGGGTTTCTATTTCAGCAAGTTTCCAGAGAGGTTCAACTGAGCAGGAAAGACTTATTTTGAATGTATCTCAATGTACATGGGGGCAGCCAGGACTAGGATACTAGAGTGAATAAAAGAAACAAAAGAAACCAGCTGAGCGTCAGCATTCATCTCTCCTTGTTTCCTGACTATGGAGACAATGTAACCATCCTCAATCCCAAAAACCAAAAGGAACTCTTCCTTAACTTGATTTTCTTTAGCATTTTGTCACAGGAATGAGAAAAAACATGCCAAATACAAGGTATTGGCTAAGGATTTTCAGCTAGTGGCTAGCATTGTACATCCCTGTTATTTGTTGGTGTTAAACCCAAATCTTAAGATCTGACTCTATAACCTGGAGTAACTGAAGATAACAGGAAAGTGAAAAGAGGCTACGGTGGGGGAGAGGAGAGAGGAACATTAGAGAAGGAAATCGTAAAGCACAATTGCTATGAAGGAGGAAATGAGGAAAAAACAGATGGAAAGTCTTACCTGGGAACAGAAGAGGGACCACCACAGAGAGAGAAGGAAGGAAGAGACAACTAAAGATGTTTGGGAAAGCCGTAAGTTATTATTTATTTCATGAATATTTCAAATTCCATACAATATATGCAAGCTTGATGTGTGTGTGTTTAACTGAAGTTATGACAGTTGAGGTGATGATGTTCTCACAAAAGGAAACCATAGACTATCTAACAACCCCAGTGCAAGGCATGCCCTCCTTTTGAGTTGTTTCTCAGGAGGGCCCAAGAGATTCCCAAATTAACATAAACTTATGTTTCCATTGCCCTTCCTTAGTGCCTTCCAGAAAAGGAGGTAAGACCCTATTGCTGAAGACACCACACACTTCAGACACAGGATTTAGAGGACTTGACTTGACTCTGACATGGGGGCTCCTCACTGAGACCAGATCACATTGTTTTGGAAGGTGCCATTCAAGTTTCCAATCGAGAAAAGTAACCAAAGGTCCTACCCAACTGTGATGACAATGAACCCCAGCAATGTCCATCATAGCAAAATATTCTAACAGGTATAATAGTGGCACTAACATTCTTGGAGTAACTAACAGCCATCTCCTTGGACGTAAGGCCCACCCAGTAAGAGGGGATTTATGCCAGCCACCCGCAGCTGGCAAGGCCATATAACCTGAAAGACAACCTACTACTTCCACTTCCTAAACCAGAACAATCTTAACTGCCTTCTGACTGCATTGTATAACACACACAGATAAGTATAGTTCTCATCCCTCACCAAATAAATATCTTGCAACAGATGGAGAACATTACAGAAAATCATAACTGGTCAGAATGAATGCAGAGATTGCCTGTGGGGTGTGTGTGTGTGTGTGTGTGTGTGTGTGTGTGTGTGTGTAGCATTTATTTATCTCTTGTTTATTTGCCTTTAATTACAGTAGTATGCCCCAAGTAAGAGCAATACAGCTGCATTTCCTAGGTCTGCCTGCTGCTGGCTGTATCAGTGAGGCTGTGATGATTGTGTTCGGAACAGCTGAATGTGGATAGAAATGATTTGCCCACTCCAGATCCTAATCTTTAAACAATATCTACATATCTGTTCTCTGTTTCCTTGCCAAGTCTTCAGGCTTGATGTTAGTGGCCAGATATCGTTTAAAGCCACGGCTTACCAATCTAGGTATGTCTAACCCAGTTGTCATTGGTGTTAGTTCTCAAATCTGAGACAAATTGCTGAGGTGCCTATGTAACATATCAGAGCAGATCTAGGTGCCAGATTCTTCAAGCATCCCTCAGTCCCTACCTGTTACAGGGTATGGCTGACATATCTAGCCCCCATTCTAAATTTCTCCAGGCCAGGCCCTGGGCTGCCCTTCCCCCAGATGCCCTTCCCTATACAATCAAGTTATTTTGGTTACTCAGTCTTGTTGTTTACCCTTTATTCTTTTGGTCAGTCTCTTGGCCCAGGTCACTCTTGGTTGGTCATCAGCTTCTCTCCCCTTTCCTCTTCCCCTTTTTCCTCTCTTTACATGGTCTGGCTTAGGGACATGCTCACTCTGGACTCTCCCAGATGTTTGTGCCTTTGGCTATGCTCTCTCTACAATGAACTTTCTCTCCACTATACCTAGGAGCAATAATGTCCTTCCTTTTTTATTTCTGTCTTTCATTCAACTGGAATAAAAAAAAAAATTGCCTACCCGTCCTCTGTTCCACCTCAGGCACAGGGCTTCTAAAGCTTCTGTGCTCAACAGTCAGGCATGACAGGAACCATGGAGCCACCTCCCTCTGGGAAACCACTTTTGAACTAAGCAACTCATTGAACACTCCCACAGTCATGCCTTAGCCCATCCCAGAAGATCCTACCAACTCCCTGAGTAAGTTTCTGTCCCGTTTAATCCTAAAGGAGGCCTCTCTGTACTTTAGGCCAAGGTCAAGCAGGTTTGTGCCTTCATGTTATAAACAATGATATGTGATTGAGAAGTGTCCCATTCATTTCCTTTTCCAGCCTTGACACCCAAAAAGCTATTAAATGCCTTTTTTAGGAGAAGTATATATATATATATATATAGACATATATGTATTTGTGTATATGTGTTTGTATACATATATAGCATATATAAACAGACAGACAGACAGACAACCTTAGGAATTTCCTCCATTACCAATGAATCCACAAGAAAATAAAATGAGATATGTAGGTTTCTTCATGACTGAACTATGTCACTCATTTTCTTTTTAACCTCTGCCATATCATTAGTGCCAATAAGCCCTGTCTCCTGAGGAGATCACAGCATGGCTGGCACAGTAGATAGGTAAGTGCGGGAGTGGAATGGACTGAAGCCCTGGAAGAGCTGGGCTCAAGGGAAGTCAAGGTAAGCAGCAGATGCCCAGAGCAGGTGCCTAACCCAGCAGCTCAGACTAGCACAAGCCCAGCTGGACCAGGAAGAGTTGGGGTAGGTAGAGTTGGAAGGTGGGAACCAGAGTGGGAGAGAAGAGATGTGCTTCTTGTACTTTTTATTTAATCTATAAACATGTTCTTCCTCTTGTTAAATGGAGGCTAAGGGGAAGTCATTAAACATCTCAGGCCTCACAATGACAGGAAGATGAAGCAAGCTGGAAAAAAGCCAAGCCAGAGGCTTGGGGGACAACTTCTAAAACCTGTTCCTTGCCTTTCTCCAGGATGAGCCATCTTCCAATTATAACCTGACCCTGAAGCCACAGAGATGACACAGCATGAGGGGTCCCTGTGTTGGCTGAGATTTCTAAAGGCCTGACTGGACAAGGGAGTTGGCACCTCTTCTTTCTTTACTCAAGTGTTACTACTGAGCTATCCCCCTCATAGGCCTCCTCATCCTAATTCCTACATTTTTAGTGAACTCACAAGAGAATAAAGTGAGACACAGAGTGACTGCTACATCACCCATTGTTTGAACCTCTACCCCAGCATTCAAAAGAGGTCTCAGTCCTAGAGTGTTGTTAACTTGACCTCTTCAGAGAGTGACTTTTATCTCAAATGGCCTTGAGGGAAGTAGGTTGATGGAGTATGAGTCACAGTAGAGGCAAAGACTCATCATTATGGAACTTGAGAAATCCTGAGTCTAAGACAATCACTTGTGGCCTCTCACATGCTGATGTAAAGCTCTGTAAGTCAAGACAGAGCTAAAATGAAGACAATATGGTATTCTCTTATTAATGACCTTAGTTGCTTTGACAACAAAAGGAAAAGGAAAGAAAAGCAGAGGCAAAGTAGCTAGTCATGGGGAAATACAAACCCAGGTCATCTTAGAAAAATTAACAAAAAGTTATATTTTGTCTCTCCACCCCCTACCCGCAAATCAGAGTTGATAGTAAGAAAGAGTCTCAGTGATGGTAGAACCAGCAATAGGTTCATGCTGGGTCATGCTGAACTACTCTCAGCTCTACCACAGACACATTGCTGAATCCATCTGAGCCTTGGTGGCTTCCTTATCTATCAAATGTATGTTAAAAATTAATCACAGTGAACATTTCCTTTATTTTACCTTTTTTTCCATTTTTCATGGTGTGTGTGTGTGTATGTGCAAGCACATGCATACATTCACCTGCGCACTTGCATACATGCATCTTTGTGTGTGGGGGGCCACACATCCATGAGTATGCAAGTGTATGGGGGCCCAAGGTTGACATTGGGAGCCATCCTCAGTCACTCTTGTGACTTGTTCTTTGAGGCAGAGTCTCTCAGTCAGATCCAGAGATAGTCTGCATGGCTAGTCCTATGAACTAGCTTGCTCTTGAGCTCTTGGCTTTGCCTTTTAATTGCGTTCTGGGCTCCCATCTTCACAATTGCACAGCAAACGCTTTAACTACTTAGGGAATCACAATTAATGCATGCTAGACACACAGTGTCTTATTTATGTCATCTCAAAAGTTAAAACTCTTCAGTGGTCTGGATGTGTTTTGTTCTCCAAGGACAAGTATACTGGAAGCTTCATCCCTACTACGGTGATGCCAACGTGGTGAAACTATTAGGGCCTGCTAGGAGATTATTAATGCACTGGTACTGAGCCCTTGTGATAGGAGTAATACTGGTATTGTGGAATCAGTGGCTAGGGTTTGTAAAGTCAAGTCACCCCATTTTTTTTCTGCATATGGTTTTTCCCTGTCTTCTTCCTAAGTCAAGAAGGTTTTGATTCAAGCCAAACATTATACTCTTTGGCAATTTCATCACTGAAAATCATGAGAGCTCAGTAATCATGAAGCAATCAGCCTCAGAAATTTATCACAGAAACACCAAATGGTAAGATGTGATAAGCTGCAACTAACCAACCTGAGACCAGTACCAGCTCTCAGCCTCCTTTCTTCACCTGTGACATTGGCACTGTAACACCCCTGTCTTGTGCAGAATCGCATAGCCTTTCTCTCTCCTTCATCACATTTTCTCCCCTCTCCCGTCTCTATTCTATTTCTTCTCTTTTCCTTATTCCTTCTCCTTCTTCTATCTCCTTTTCCTCCTCCCTTCTCTTTCTGTCTGTCTTTACTTCTTTCTTCCTTTCAGAACATTGATACATGAGCAGTACATTGGTAGGTAGGTACATAAATAGATATATTCATGTAAGTATACCCAAACTGGTACTTAGTACATCCTAAGTGTACAAATATTTCCTTTTTTTTTTTTTTTGTAATCCTATCCCCACTTAAAATTTCTCATTGGAAATTTTGCAGTTTTACTTGCACACTCTTAGTACCTATAGAGTAACTTTTTCACTTTTATCTCTTTTGGTTTTTTTCATTAAATTTTACTTTTATATTAATTACAGTTTATTCACTTTGTATCCCAGCTGAAGCCACCTCCCTCATTCCCTCCCAATCCCATCCTCCCTCATCTCCAACCCATGCCCTTCTCCAAGTACACTGATAAGGGAAGTCCTCCTCCACTTCCATTTGACCATAGCTCATCAAATCTCATTAGGACTGGCTGCATTGTCCTCCTTTGTGACCTGACAAGGCTGCTTCCCCCTCAGGGGGAGGTGATCAAAGAGCCAGCCACTGAGTTCATGTCAGAGACAGACCCTGTTCCCCTTACTAGGGAATCTACTTGGAGACTGAGCTGCCATGGGCTACATCTGAGCAGGGGTTCATGAATGGTTCTTGGTTGGAGTATCAATCTCAGAAAAGACCCCTGTGGCCTGATTTGTTGGTTCTGTTACCCTCCTTTTGGAGCTCTTGTCCTCTCCAGGTTTTACTATCACCCCCTTCTTTCATAAGATTCCCTGCACTCTACCCAAAGTTTGGTTATGAGTCTCAGCATCTGCTTTGATACACTGCTGGGTAAAGTCTTTCGGAGGCACTCTGTGGTGGGCTCCTGTCCTGTTTCCTGTTTTTTTTTTTTTTTTTAATCTTCTGATGTCTGCCCTGTTTGCCTTTCTGAGTGAGGCTTGAACATCCTACCCAGGGTCCTCCTCCTTGCTTAGGAACATAAAACCAGACACACTAAATCAGAAGAAAAAGTGGGAAAGAGCCTAGAACTCATTGGCACAGGAGACAACTTCCTGAACAGAACACAAATGGCACAGGCTCTAAGATCAACAATAAATAAATGGGACCTCATGAAGCATAAAAGCTTCTGTAAAGCAAAAGACACTGTCGTCAGAACAAAATGACAGCCTGTATCTTCACCAACCCTATATCTGACAGAGGGCTAATATCCATAATATATAAAGAACACAAGAAGTTAAAAAGCAACAAATCAAGTAATCCAATTAAAAAATGGGGTACAGAGAGAAACAGAATTCCCCGTAGAGGAATATAGAGTGGCAGAGAAACACTTAAAGAAATGCTCAATGTCCTTAGCCATCAGGGAGATACAAATCAAAACAACCCTGAGATTTCACCTTATACCCATCAGAATGGCAAAGATCAAAAACTCAAGTGACAACACATGTTGGAGAGGTTGTGGAGAAAGAGGAACCCTCCTCCATTGCTGGTGGGAATGCAAACTTGTACAACCACTCTGGAAATGAATCTGGTGCTTTCTCAGACAATTAGGAATTGTGATTCCTCAAGACCCAGGTATACCACTCTTAGGCATATATCCAAAAGATGTTCAAGTACGCAACAAGGACATTTGCTCAACCATGGATACAGAAATTGTGGTACCTTTACACAATAGAATATTACTCAGCAATTAAAGACAAGGAAATCATGAAATTTGTAGGTAAATGGTGGGATTTAGAAAAAAATCATCCTGAGTGAGGTATCCCAGAAACAGAAAGATACACATAGTATATACTCACTCATAAGTGGATATTACACATATAATATAGGATAAACATACTAAAATCTGTATAATTATTTCTTTAATGGAGAAACTACCACTCTTTTCATTTTCCCCGCAGCTACCTTTTCTTGTTTTCTAACACTGAAAACTTGTAGTTTATAGTTAATAAAGAAACTCAAGAAAAATAGTTAACATTATATGAGAAATCCCAGACATGTTAAACAAAGAAGTAGTGTTGTTATTGTTATTCCTCTCCTCCCCTTTCTCCTCCTGGCTCTTTTCCATCTTCTGCCTTCCCTGCTTCTTCCACTTTTTCTCCACCTTCCTCCTCTTCCTCTTCTTTTCTCTTCCTGCTCCTCCTCTCCCCTTTCTTCTATTCTTTCTCCATGTAGTCATTTGAGCAGTATGTCTATTCATAGACAAAAGCTGACACAATGGACCACACAGTGAGACAAGATAATCCAGCAGGCAAGTCTGCACTCCGGAGCCAAAGAATGTGGACTTGACTCTTGATTCTGCAACATGCTTTGTGGCCTCTGGTAAATGATTACGTTCTCTGCTCTTAACTCTCATCATCTCATAAACACATGTGAGTATCATTCAGTGATAGTGTTTACCTCCTTACCTTGGTAGAAACTGAAGCAAGAGAAGCTCTTAGAAGAGCACCTGGAAAATATTAACTGTGCATTGCTACTATCCCATATCCTTAGCACTGACCTTGTTTTATAGATAAATATACAGTGTCAGGAGGCTATGATATCCCCAGGATCATACATCAAGGAGCCCTCCACCATTCAGCAATATGGAAAAAAAAAAGTCTGAAGGTCAAGCAGCCGAGATAGCCTTGGAAGCCAGTGTGAACTAAATGTAGCTCCCAGAATGCTTTATCTTGACTCAATCAATCATATAATATTCCAATGTCCACAGTGTCTGGGGCAGAGAAAATTCCAAGGGAATGTTGGAGGCATACAAGCATCACAAACTGATAAGAAAAATTAGAAGGAGGAATCGTCTGGAATTGGCTCTTTTGAATGCTGTTGAGTGAGTCATGGCCATGCCAGCAGCGGCAGTGGAGGTAGAGGAAGGACTGACTTACCCCAGGGTAAGCAGCTAAGATGAAATCTACCAGAAAAATAGGACCTGCTGACTCTGAGAGCAGGCTTATTGTGGGGTGTGTCCTAGGTTGGAGGAGATGAGTACAGAATGCCGACTCCTACAAGACCTCAAGGTCTGTCCAATCCTCCTCCCCAGCACTCTATGTTCACTCATCACCTGCCACTCAGAAGAACAGAAAAAGTCAAATGGCTGCTTAGGAGGAACAGTTGCCAGGGTCTCCCTGACGGGAAGCAGAATCTTGTCCTTAGGAAAGCCTCAGTGGACTTTCAGTCTGTGGTTCACAGGCAGTCCTCTCTGAGCTCTCACAGGAGCATGTCTAGGCTGTGCTAAGGTGAGCAAGGCACAGTGTCTCACCCCTTTCCCATATATGGACATGGAAGACCATGGAGCTGGATAGGCTTGTCCAGATCCACCAAGCTGCTAGCATCAGGAGCACACCCTGACACAGAAACCCGGTTTATGCCCCTCCCTGCTCAGGATATATGGCATATATGGCAAGCCAGAGTCCAGGTGTCTGCTGTCACATTCTGCTTCCCCTGGTCTCATGTCTCCACCTCAGTCCCATTAGCTAAGGAGGGGGACCACAGCAGGAATTGGGGACTCTGTCAGCCATTGCTGGGGGAGTCTTGGGAGCAGGACATGAAAGCTTTCTGGGCTTCTCATCCAGCATTGTCAGTGGTCTGAAAGATACATTCTGACAACTGCTTGGAATCGGATCCAGAGTAAAGCCCAAACTGACATCTTTGCCTGGGTTATTTCTTCTCTTTGTTTCCTCATCTTTTGCTGGAGAAAAGTACAGAGAATTGTCAATTTATTTAAGGGTTTTGCTAAACAATTTTTCAGCTTCTCATGATATATAATGCCTGCCCATGAGGTCACATGCTCATCGCTGGACATTTTCAAACATACAAGTGGCCCAAAGACTCCATTTTCAGAATAGACACTACAGAGCTGAACTGAACCCTACATGAGGGAATCTGTGAGAACACTGGTTCCCAAAGGTGTAACTTGTATTCGCCTGAGGAACATTCAGAAAATGAAGAATTCTCATCCCTTATTCTGTGGGTCTTCTTGAGAGTTGAGGCTTCAGGTTTATCCTTAGAAATATGTAGGTGTGCAACAGCAGAGCATCACAGAATGGGTGGCTGATGGGACAGAAATGTATTTTCTTGCTATTCTGGAGCTCCAGTGTCAGAGATCAAGACACTGGCCAGCCTGTGAGGAGCATGGTCTTTGTCTCTCTGCTAACATCCGGTGTCGTCACACAATATTTAGCATTCCTGAGATTCTTTATGCATCACCTCTATCTCTGACTGCATCTTCACAAGGCATGCTCCTTGTCTGACTCTATGTCTAAATGTCTCCTTTTGAGACAGATATAGTCTTATTGGATTAGGGATCACCATACTGACTTCATTTTAAATCAATATCTTGTAATTTACAAATAAGTTCACATCCACTAGCACAGGGATTGGGACTTCACACTGTCATCAGCCACTGTTTTTTTTTTTTTCCCCTAGTGGCAGTGCTTTTTTTGGGGGGGGGAGGGGAGGAATGTGTGTATGTATTATGTATGCATGTATGTATTATGTATGTATGTGGTGCTAGAAACTGAGCCCAGAGCCACATGCATGGAAGGAAAGTACGCTCCAACAGAGTTATGTTTCCAGTCCTCCTTTACCATTTGTTTTTAAATAGGTGCACAAGAAGTTCCACAGGATGTCTTTAAACTTGCAGTATTCTTGACTCAGCCGTCTTGGTAGGAGGAATTTCAGGCCATCAGCCCACGACCCCGCACAACCAGAATTAGAAAGATATAAGTGGACCCACAGCTCCATGGTCAGAGCTTTTGAAATGACATGTACCAGGAACCACCCGGGCATATTGTGGAGCCATGGGCTCTGTTTCAGTGGTTTGTGGCAGCGGGGTTTGATTTGTGAACAAGATACACTGATGTCGTAAGTTCAAGGACCCTAATTTTGAATGCTGAGGGTTTGTTTTTGTTTTCAAGACAAGCGCCTCCTAAAAATCCAAAAATGTTTATCATGCAAAAGAGGCATCTGCCCCATTTCAAAAACCAAAAATGTTACTTTTAATATTATGCTGGTTATTTCAATGTTATTCTTTATTTTATTATTTTCCATCATTTATATTTAATTCCCCCCCCACACACACACACAGAGGAAAATGCTTGCAAGGATAATTCAGGATCCTCATGCCTGTCCACAGAGAGCAGTCTGATAGAAGGGTTTGTAGACAGCTTTCCAAAGCCCAAGCTTTGGAAAACATTCTCATTATTATCTGCAGCCGTGGCCTGTTTAATCTTACATATTCAGGGTTATTTTGTTATCCTTATGTTCTACCCCCACTCACTTCCCAACACTACCATCTGTCAGTCCATTGCAGCACAGCCTGAGCCCAGCGCGGACGCAGCTGTCTCCCAGAAGGTGACCCCAGGCAAGTCACCTGTGAGGGCCTAGTCAGAGCCTGAGCCTCAAAGCCCACCAAGGCCAGCATGTACCATGGAGCAGCATGGGCTCCATAATGGAGCTTGTCCCCAGATGCCTTCGGGAGGAAGGTGTACCCGCCTTGCACACACACCACCCAGCCTCTGGTGCAGAGGCCTTGACAATGGAGCAGGGAAAACCAGGCACAAAGACGACAGCTGCACAGCAAGGCTGGGAAAGGGACAGCCTCCCTCACTGCACAGCCTTACTTATTTATAGATGCGCTAGCTCTTTGTGAGGCTCAGTTAAGGACGCCTTTCCATAAATACATAGAAACGGATGTTATTCTAGAACCTACTGATAATACACACAGCTGAAGAGGTTGTCACTGGATTAACAGTCTCACCTTCCTCTCAACACCCCCTCCCCCAAAAATAAAACAGAAAATTAAAAGAGTATGTGTTTTGGTTTTGATGTTTGCATGCAAGAGAGAAATTCTATTTAAGAGTGATGTGGGTTTTTTGTTGTTGTTGTTTTGTTCTGGGATGTTTTGTTTTGTTTTGTTTTGGGTTTTTTGTTTGTTTGGTTTTGTTTTGGTATATGTTTTTTCTGTTATGAGAGCCAAAACAAGATTTCTTAGGGAATAGAAAATGAGGAAGCAAGGCTACACCTTTGCAAAGCAGAGGCTGGGTCTTTCACTTCCATCCTTCGCTGGGAGCATCTATTTAACCCAAAAACATTTTTTTTTTCGTTTAGAAGCTGCACATGGCAGTTCATATCCCTGCAAAATATCATCTACCAAACAGAATTCTGGCTCTTTCTGCTCTGCTCACTTCCAGAGCTGTGAACAAGCCACAGCCCCTAGCCCTTTGTTGTTTCTCCCAGTTTGTTCTACAGACCCTTAATTCTATTATCTGGCTGTAATTTGGCTCTGTGTCTCTCCAACATTCTTCCCTTTATTCTATCCCCTTTCTTTTTAATCGATTGATTCATCTGTAATTGGATTTTCTCTGCCTCTTACCAGCTATTAAAAGTAGCTGTGCCTGCGTGTATGTGGGTGAGTGTGCTTTTTAACTAGGCCATGCTTTAGGGTGCCTTGCGATCTTCCATGCTGCCTGGCATTTCCAAGTATGAATTCAATTCCCTGGGCCCTAGTAAGGCAGCAGGGATCAGCGGATAGACTATAAACTTTAAAAGCAGATAGAACCACAGCATGTTTTGTTTTGTATTGTTTAAGGCTGACATTTATTAAGCTTGTACAATATGCCAGACTTTTTTCCAAGTACTATATAAAGCATTAATAATCCTCACCACGCCCTTTTAAGGTAACCCTGGTTATTTCTCCATTTTATGAATGAGAGCATGAACTTTGGAGTGGCATGGGAAGGGGATAAGGAAATTAGCCAAGGTCCCACACAAACTGGTAGTCAAGTTCTTGATCTAGATTCAGTTTTTTCAAGTTCTTCACTACACATTCAACCCTGTATGCTTTTGGACAGGGTTTGTTTTCCTTACCTCCTTCAGCTTTACCAAATTAGTAAAAGCTGATTTCCCTTGCAAGGGGTCTGTAGGGAAGTCACAGCAGAAGATCTGCAATAGCGCTAAGAACTTGTTCTGCCCAAGTATGGGGACTTCACTAGGCAAGTGTTGTCTGATCTGAGGATTAAGCCAATGATGCAATAAGGCAGCTTGTGGACGCCAGGAAGAGAAGCAGAGTGGTGTCCTCCTCTGTTCAGGAAGCCCCTTCAGTGTGTTTTGAAGAGACAGGAAGAGAAATCAGGCAAGTCCAGAGAGAACCATGGTAAAGATGGGCTGTTGACTGTCAGTGGTACCTCAGACATTGGAGTCCCATACTCCAGCCCTCTGCCTCTCCTAGTATGATGTGGCAGCAGTGTGCAACCACCAACACTCTTCTGCAACTCCTGGAGGGGATGGCCTCTCTTTTTCCCCCTCACATGGACCAACTCTGCCAGAGCCACCAGGAAGTACAAAGTGGTTCTCAGCTTCACTCCACACATAGTTCTTTCTTTTATATTATTTATTTATTTATTTTCACAATTTATTCATTATATATCCCAATTGAAGCCCCCTCCCTCAATTCCTCCCAGTCCCACCCTCCTTCCCTCTTTCCCTTAACCCTTCCTCTAGTCCACTGAAAGGGGAAGTTCTTCACTATTGCCATCTGCCCATAGTTTGTTAAATCTCTTCAGCACTACCTGGATCCTCTTCCTCGGTGGCCTGGCAAGGCTGCATCATCAGGGGCGAATGATCAAAGAGCAGTCAGCTGAGTTCATGCTAGAGGCAGCGCCTGCTCCCCTCACTCAGAGATCCACATGGAGACTGAGCTGCCAACCGGCCACATCTGAGCAGGGGGTCTAGGTCCTCTCCATGCATGGTCTTTGGTTGGTACATCAGTCTCTTCAGTACCCCCTGGGCTCAGATTTTTTTAGCTTTGTTGGTCTCCTTATGGGGTTTCTGTCCCCTCTGTGACCTTCTATCCCCCCTCCTGCCCCTTCTTTCTTCCATAAGACTCCCTATGCTCTGGCTGTAAGTCTCAGCATCTGCTTCTATCCCCTGTTGGGTGGATCCTTTCAGAGGACCCTCTCCACTGTTCTTAACCCTTATCACAACAGTATAAAGTGGATACTCAGATCCATATGTGTATGGGAACCAAGTCTCAACACACACTCTGTCCACTGAAATACAGGCATCCTACTTGTTTCAAAGTGTAAGTGCAGAGACTTAAAAGATGAGTGGGCATGTTGCAGGAAGTGAGCCAACAGATGTACCAAATGGAAACTATGGAATGCTTGTTGCTCAAGCATTACTTATACTGTATAAAATTTTTGAATTCACTTTTATTTGTTTATCTTTTATTGAAAGATATTCATACAATATTCTCTGATTCTTCTCCCCTTATTCCTCCTAGTTCCTCCCACCTCCATCCAGATCCACCCCGGTTCTGTATCTTGTTAGAAAACAGACAAGCATCTAAGGAATAACAATGAAATAAAATAAACCAAAAACAAATCCAAATATAACAAAACAACCAAACAAGAAAAAGAAGAAACAAAAAAGTACAAGAAATGAATATAGATGCAGAGACACACATTCTCCTACTCAGGAATCACATAAAAACGCAAAATTGGAAGCCATAATATGTATTCAAAAGTCCTATAGGTAGAAAACCAGCAGCAACAACAAAAAATGCCCTGAATTAACGTTATGAGACAAAGAACTTCCAAAGATGCTATCTACTGATAGGCATGTGGCCTACCCTTAAGAATGGTTTGTTTCACCAGGACTTGTGGGGAATCGCAGAGATCAGGGAGCCTGTATGGGTCTGACATAGGCCCTCTGCCTGTATGTTATGGTTGTGTAACTTGGTGTTCTTATGGGATTTTTAATGGTGGGAGAAGGGGCTGTCTCTGACTATTTATTTATGCATTTATTTATTTACATCCTGATTGCAGCCCTTCTCCTCTTCTCTCACCCCGCTCCAACTCCCTGCTACATTGTTCCCTCTCCTCCTCAGAGAAAGGGAAGGCCCATGGGGCTCATAGAGACTGAACTTTCAACCAAAGAACATGCATGGACTGATCCTAGGTCCCCTGCACATATGTAGCAGATGTGCAACTTGGTCTTTATGTGGATCCCCCTACAACTGGAGTGGAAGCCCTCTCTAACTCTGCTTCCAAAAAAATCCTGGAAACTCTGAGCAGAATTATTCCCCGCACTATTCAGAAAGGCACAAAGCACAGATTAAAGGGGCAGGGGCAGGAATTTACCTCTGCTGTGAAAATCAGAGCAATATAATTTTTGTACCTTCTAGAGTCAGGCAAACTCCACTGCCAATATTCGTAAAAGCGATTTTGTAACGATTACATTCATTATCAATTAAATCCTTTTGAATATCTTTTTGTCAGGAAATCCCCCAAAGAATGTGCAAAATTCTGCAGATTTAGAGATTTGTTTTAATTCTAGCTTTCCCTGAAGCCATGCAATCAAAAAAATGTAGAACTCCTTTTGAAATAAGAAGGGCATATGTGTATTGACTGTAGCATGTCTAAAACCCACAATCTAGACAGGCATGGTGGTGTACTCTTTTAATCCCAGCTCTTAAGAGGTAGAGGAAGGCATAGTTCTGTGAGTTCAAGGACGGCCTTGTCTAAATAGTAATTTCTGGGGCAGTCGGGGTTATACAGTAAGACCCTGTCTCAGGAGAAAAAAAAAATACATCACTAACTGGATCACTGTGGTGTTCCATGAAATTCGAAATTATTACAATCAACCTGCATTTCCAACTTCAAAAAGACAGGTCAGGAACATGGGGCATCTCAAGAACACCTTGGTTGTTAACTGAGAGATGCCCTACTCAGGAAACAGGCACGGTTGCAAGTAGATACTTTAGTTCTGAAATTTGATAATAGGATCACCTACTCTTGTGTTTTAAAAAACATGAAATATACATGTTAATAGGGAAAATTTTAGGATATTCAGGAAAAAGAAAAAACAGGAAAAGTTGTAAAAAGAAAGGTTGGGTCCATTGGAAGCCCATTGGCTGCTCAGTTTCTAAGTGAGTTCCCTAGTAAGGGGTACAGGGGCTGTCTCTGACATGAACTCAGTGACAGGCTCTTTGACCAACTCCCTCTGGGGGTGGGGGGTGAAGCCTTGCCAGGCCACAGAGGAAGATGGTGCGGCCAGCCTTGATGAGACCTGATAGGCTAGGGTCAGATAGAAGTGGAGGAGGTCCTCCCTATCAGGGGACTAGGGAACAGACACAGAGGAAGAGGAAGGGTGGGTGGGACTGAGAGCAGATGAAGGAGGGGGCTGCAGTGGGGATACAAAGTGAATAAATTGCAATAAATAAATATATAAATAATTTTTTAAAAGAACACACAAAAAAAAGGGTTGGTTGTTCTTTATAAATTAAGTGATTAACTATGGGAGAAACTCAGAAAAGAAGGTATAGAAATAGTCCCGTGGAAATAAAGTAATATGCAACATATTTGGTGAGGGGAAATTATGGTACAAGTTAGCAACTCAGACCAGTTTTGATGAACTAAAATGACCATGTCTAGAATGTTCCAGAAGAATATGTAGCAAGTTGTAAACTAGTTATTTCTGGGATTATAAGTGGTTGATGTTTTCTTTTTGTTTCTCTAAGGGAACAACAACAACAAAAAAGAAATGAGCAAACAACTTGAGGGCAAGTGAGGGTTTAAGACACACAGGGAGGTTTTAGTGTACAATTTCCACTAAGTACAGGTGTAATTGCCAGCCAAGTCCACGTGGAGACCCATGTCTGATATCTGAAGAGGGTCACCAGTGGCCAGCCAGGCTACCCTTGTCCTAGCCTTCAGTGTTCTCTCTTGAATGTCTTCCTTGTTTTCACTTTCACTTAGAAAGCACAGGGACTGTTCTGCAATCCTGATGCAGGTCGTACACAAAGCCTGCCCCAATGATAACCCTCTCTGATAAAAGTAAGCCAGTTGCTTCTCTGACCCACAAGGTCTCCTCTGATCTGTGATGAGTGACTTGGTTGGTTCATGGGGTTTGTTCTACTGATATGTAAGAAGAAGTCATAGCAATCCAAGCGGAGGAAAGGTGATGCTTCCAGACACACTACCATGGGCCAGGTGTATTTCTGGTGGTATTGATGTGGTATGTATTCTTGACATCTAGCAAGGTACATAGGAGCTAAGTCTTGGGGTCTGCCTCTGTCTATTTAGCCAGGCTGGCAGGTCAAATGATGTCAACTAGCTGGGGGTCAGTAGGGCCAGGGCCTGAGTGCTATTGTGTCTGACTCCCAAGAATCAAGCTAACTCTCCACAGCTCTCCCCAACCCTTGTTCCTACAAGGAGCTGTAGCCAAGTAATTATCAAAGTGAACCATAGGGTTCTGGAACAGCACCTATGAAATCAAATTGAATGTCTGCCAAATGACTCCCTTACTAAATTGCCAGTGCCTAGTTCTGGCCTGCTTCAAGGAGAAAAAAGGCCCCTACACACGTTCATGCCACGTGCTAGAAAACATTATATTAGTGAGAAAGTGGAGGAGGGAGAAAGCTTTTCTCCCTCGCTGGTCTTCCATCCAGGAATAGCTTTCCAGCCTTCTCCCTCCCCCAGCCCTGCAGTTGGTCTCATTATCGCTTCCACCCTCGCTAATTATAGTCACTGATTACCTAACATCAAGTCCTACTGTCACCTGCTTTGGCCTGACAGATTATGCCATCTGGGCCACGTGGCCAGGGTACTGGGAAGCATGAGAGGTCACAGAGAGGGGTAAACAGCACTAAATGGGAAGAAATGTGTTTATAGCCCTGACAGCTGACTGGACCATTAGAGGGGCTTTAGCTGCAGTCCCAGCTGAAGCCTCTCTCCAGGGGCCTTACCACCCAGTGCTATTAGCTAATGGGATGTGGTTGTGTTGCTGCTCAGGTTCCAATCCTGGCCATGAGAAATGGGACTGCACCCTCTCCTAAAAAGGAAAAGAACAAGGATCCAGTAGAAAGCCATGGCTTGCAGTTTCACCCGCATCAGAATATGCCTGGGGAGTAAATAGCTAGTCGTCAGAGAATGAGCAGATCGGGTCTGTTTGCTACTTCCACTGTTCATTGTATATTGTTTTCAACATATACAGGAAGCTCATTTATGAAACTAAGTAGATTCTAGATGGTGACTCCAATTTATTAACAACTTTTGTGTTCTTAGCAGCAGCGCACACATCTGATGTTCATGTGCCCGAGTGTGACCTGGAAATCTTATTAAGATGCACATATTTAATCTGTAGGTTTAGGGTGAGAAGTAGCACAGGTTCTCTATTTATAAGGAACTCCCAGAGGAATCTGGCCATGCTTTGAGTATCCACAAAGTAGTCAGTGAATAGAATTCAATGACTAAATTAACATTAGACAGAAAACCTACAGACCAGTATTTCTAAATCTATGCACAGGAGAACACTTCCAGACAGCCAGCAGCTTCTACTCTCTGCTCAGTGCCCGTGGGAACCCAGTGCACAGGATTAGCATCCTGCCGCTCCAAATGCCTCCAGTGGCCAGCTCTATGAATAGTTTGTATTCTACTAAAAGTTTGGTGCTCTCTGACCTAAATTTTTATGGCAACTTTTACTGAAGACTTTACACTACACTGATTGCTTAACCTGCCCATTAACTTCTTGATTTGGAAAATGCCTTCTCAGCTAGGCCTATTCACATGAAACAACACACACACACACACACACACACACACACATTTGAGAAAGCCTTCCAGGCTGAAGCAATGCCCTTATGACATGCTGTCATAAAACACAGGCATGTGGGCACTCAGTTTCCTTTGACAGCTTCTAGCTTCCCCCTCCTCCCAATCTGAAGAGGAAATAAAAATGGCTGAGGGAAAAGGCAGACAAGAACCCCCAGGAGGTAACGAGCTAAAGACTGAATATGTAGGTGGTTGGAAGGGGAAGCTTAATGTTAAAGACTGGAAGTGTATCTGGAAGTATATGAGAAAGAGATCTTCAAGACTGGTTTGCTTCAAGTGTTACAGAAAGACAAAGTTTGTCATCCTGCATTTCAAAAGTGATTTTACTTGACAGTAAGAAGTGGACCACATGAATATTACGTAAAACAGAAGACCAAGTGGAAGATACCATGTGATCACATTTTGTACGTTCATATGTACTTAAGTGCCTGTATCTGTCTGTGTCTGTGCCTGTGCCTTTAGGGGAGTGTAGTGTAGTGATTAAGAATGCAGGCCCTGGGCAGACGGCTTCAGGGAAGGGCTCTTGCTGCATAAGCATGAAAACTGCAGTTGGAATCACAGAACCCACATAAACACTGGTTTGGTATAGTGCTCCACCAGCAATCCTAGTTCATTTGAGACAGAGACTGGGCATTCCAGGGACAAGCTGACTGGCTAGACTAGCCTGAATCCATGAGTTCCTGGTTCAGCGAGAGATCTTGCCTCGATGTAAGATGGAGAGTAGTCAAGCAAGGCACTTGTTATCAATCTCTGTGTCTCCACATCCATACAGCACCCATAACACATATTCCAGCATGCATACACAAACACACAAAACACACTCAGATGCTCATGCATGAGAGCATATATATATCCTTCCTCACAAGCTCATGGGGAATTATAGGAAATGATGCTTTGGAAGCACCTAGCACATTGGTTCAAACAAAGCACTCATCAATTGGAGCTGTTATCATAATACAGGAAAAGGGCCTGGGGAAAATCACAAACTACGCCTTCTTGCTGTGCTTGATTATTTATTCTGACTTACCTGACATTACATGGTTGTGTGGCCATCTCCCTATAGGGCTAGAAATTTTGCTATATGCAGCTTTGTATAATAAGTCAATATCATAACCAATTGACAACCCTACTTAGTAAACAGTTAGTGCCTAATACCTTTTTTTCCTGGGAAACTTGGCATGGAATATCACTCTATCAGGCCCATAGTATTCATGGCCACCACTCTCACAAAAAGAACATTTGTTACAGATAGAATATGCATCCTTGGAGCCAACCAATCAGAATGTGTACACACAGTTCTTCGGGTACACAGCTGAGCAAACAGTGGGTGCCTCTGTGTTCATTGTAAGAAGTCGCTGTTTCTCCCAACAGGAGGGTCCCCAAGCAAGCAGAACAGAGGCTATGTTCCCATCCCCACTCACTCAGTGGAGGGTCCTGCACTGGGCACTTACCCCACAGTTGCTGGTAGCCCCGATAGCGGGCTGATAAACAGGAAGCATACCTTTCTAAGAAAGGGCTCTGTTCAACTGTCAAATAAGGCATGTAGTAAGTAGAGACTTATAAAATGTGAAGTAGGTAAATGAATGCATAAATGGATGTTACACAATGAATATATTTTCTCAGACTGACTTTGCATTTAGGTGTCTTCTTTTGTGTTTTTCCTGGTACCCTTTGAATTCTCCTATAGAAAGCTCTCATTTTATTTCTCTGTGGCTATGGGTTATTCAGGACTGTAGTTTGTTTCAGCAAGTTGATTTCCTGGTATGCAGGATTCCAAGGCAGATGAAACTCAGCTCTGGGAGAGCTTTTTATGTAAAATCTTTTTTCTACCTTGGTTGAGATGCTCCAAGCAATCCTTTGTCTCTTTCCCGTGCTTTTAAGTGAAGTCTATAATATACCCTCTGCTTCAGGCATGCAGAAGCAGTAATTACTGGCAGCCTCTCTTGGGTGTCTCATCAAGAGGATGATGATGGGCAAGATCTGACCAGTGTTACCCAAGATGCTTTAGTGGATGCTCTGCTGTCTGGCTGCACCGGGATTTCTGTAGGGAGGGTCAAATAAGCCAATAACCTGTTACAATTGTCTGGGAAACAACAGCTAATTACCCAGGGCCATTCTACCAAGGGCTCCAGGCTCTTGATTTCAACCTAGAGATGTTTTAGTGCCCTCACAGAAGCTTATAGGCATGTAGAAGACTTCTCTAAAACCCTCTGAGGTCCACAAGCCCCAGGATCAGCAGATTCATGGCAAGATGTGATATGATTCTAAATGGTATGGGTCTGTCCTTTTTGTTTTTGCAACTGCATGGCGTTATCTCTGGCCAGGTGTCTCTACTATTAGAACAATCTTTCTTGCTGGGAATTCTACACTTGCTTCTTCCTGGACTTCTGCCCCTGCCTCCAATAATACTGGAACCAGGTCAC
Organism: Pachyuromys duprasi; assembly: GCA_028658305.1. Classification (NCBI taxonomy): domain Eukaryota; kingdom Metazoa; phylum Chordata; class Mammalia; order Rodentia; family Muridae; genus Pachyuromys; species Pachyuromys duprasi. The sequence continues at coordinate 82,803,496 of CM053765.1, read as the reverse complement.
CTCTCAGCTGCCCGGCCACATCTTCTTTCAGTTCTATCAGTGAGAATGAAGTTCATTTATTCATCTGTTTCCATACAACATGCCAGATAAAATATCAGGGTCTGGAATCACAGGCCTCATCCCCCTTCACTGCCTGTAACTATCTGGCCTAAAGTAAGTTTCTTTTCTTTTCAAATCTCTGTTTTGTCATCTGCAAAATGGGGTGAGGGGGATCACCTAATACTATCTATAACCTAGCTCTGTGTGAGTGTATTGATGATCCAGATGAAGTAACTACAAAGCCCCTAGCACACAAAAGACCATGCATCTCAAATTCTGTTCTTGTGAGGGAATGAAGGGGGCACCTAGAGGAGCACACTGGTACATTCAGCCACCTGGAGTAGCTCGCTGGTGGCTGAAACTTGGTCTGTGAGGAGAGCATAGGTAGAGGAGAGGCTGGAGGCCTCGTTCTGTTCGAGGTGATAAAAGGCTCCCAGTCCCATGCCGAGGAGTCTGAGCAGGACAGAGGAAAAGAGCATCCATCAGGAGCTGTTGATCAGGGAACACCAATCTGATTGACCCCTTAGAGACTTCTCTACTGCTGGGACAGCAAAGGGAGACCATAAAATCGAGGCCAGGGGCAGCTGCCATTATCTGGCCCTGGAAGCTATCAGAGGTAGGAGTTTATTTCAAAGATGTTTCAAAGCAAACAGAACGTAGTCCTTGCCCTTGGGAAGTTCATGGTCTACTGGGGCCCATTTCTTAGAGAAGAGAGCTGAGAAGGAAAAGATGTGCCCCAGGAGCTAAGGAAAATAGTAGTATCGGCACGTGGTGGTTCGGAGGTCCAAAAAGCTGCAGGGAAGACAAGCACTGGAGGGGGGGGGGGTACCCTCTTTTCAGAAGGATCCTTCCAACTGTCCTGGACATGTTCATGTAGTCTCATGGCACCGTATGCAGTGAACAAGAGGAAAGATGAGAGATTCTTTCCTGAGGTTAAGGTACCCCATGTTCCACAAGTTTCTAAACCCTTCTCCCACAATCATGGAATCCCACTACCTACTGTCAGCACTATCATGGCAGTATGGAGCGTTACATAAAGGTAAGAAATGATTTCCTTTTCTTTTTATCTATGGACCTGCTCTAAAAGTTTCTTGGAGAAGCTTTTTTTTTTTCAACTACAGGAGCTCTGAAATGAACTGGAACTTAATGTCATTCCATTAACATTTCAAAAAATGCCAGCAAGAAGCTCCAACCGATAATTACATACAAGGGGGAACAAATTGGGTGTGTGCCTCACACAGGTCCACGAGACACCCCCCCCAAATGTTTCAAAGTAGATTGTGTCATCAAAAACTATGTGAAATTATTCTGTCCCCACAATTACAGATTCAAATGACATTTACATTTGGCCAAATGGTCTCTAATTGAGCTGCCCATTAAGTGACGGCATGTAGAAGCAGTCATGAAATGAAACCTCATTTGCAAGCTGCAGACAGGAAGGTGGTGATTAGTTCTAAGGTGAGAAGCACATGAGTCCTGATCCTTCTCTCTAGCTCTTTCAGAAAGGGGTGCCAAGGCCAGTGAGGACCCTGTCCTTGTTCACAGAGCCAGTGATAACCCCATTCTTGTCCACAGTGCTCACACATCACTATCTCATGAGCCACTCTGATCTCTGCACCACGTTTGAATGGACAGCGCAGGTGCTCTGCTGTCCATGTTTCACAGCTGGGAAAAAGCTAAAGACAGAATTCAAGTGACTCACTGAAGTCATGTGACAAGCACAGGAAAAGGCCACATTCAGGCCAGCACCTCCAAACCCCAATCCTGTGCACCCACCACACCATGTGACCTGTCTAACACCTTTAGTAATGGCAGTGTGGAGGAGTAGGTTTGGTAAAGGAGACAGATGTGTGTGTGCAGCCAGCACAGCACCAGATATGAAAGTGACCACACAAAGAGGAGGTAACCTGCAGCAGAGCCCCCAGAGAGAGCCCAGCACAAGCTATTTGCACCTGGGGCTCAGCAGACTGCTTCACTTGCTTCAAGGGAGCCAAGGAGAGGGCCGCTGGGAAGGATGGCATGTGCAGCCACTGACAAACTCCAAGTAATGGCACATACTATACTGTTTAGAAAATAATGAGAAGAATGGCTGTACATTGCAGCAAATCACCGTTTGTTTATTCTTAGTATTGACTAGGGTTTGTGTGAATACGCAGATACAGAATCAACAGAGGTGGAGGGTCAGCTGTATTGGTCTTTGAAGGAGTTCCTCAGGCAACACTGAGGATGCTCCCACAGTTTACATTGTCAGATCCAAAGCAAGAAAGAGGGGTTCAGCAAAGAGCATCAGCTGGAGGGCCATGTAAAACACACAGACCAAAACCAATTTTGTCCCACCCATGAATGTGCTGATGAGGGGACCTGCTATTCCAGTCCATGAGAGACTGTGAGAACTATGGAAGACCCTACTAACACCTGAGTTCTCCAGACTCCTGTAGCTGTGCTTTGAATAAACTGTAAATGCTTAGAAGGCTTCACAATACCCAGTCAAGACCAATGCTGGTTTCTTTCCTTAATTTCATCCTTTATCACCCCTCAGACCTACACACATATCTATGGACACTGGTACACTCCTCTCCCCAGCTGTCCATATCCTTAGCTGCTTCCCCACTTCCTCTGCTATAGCTCATGCTCCTTGTTCAGGTTTCACTTCCTCCCTCCCCCACCCCAATTGCTTACCTCCTATTTGACCCTCAAGTATTGGCATACAGGTTACTTCCCCTGGGATATAGCTCAGTACACCTCTGCCCTTCCTTGGCTAGGTTTGCCTGCTTTCCTCTCCCACCTCTGTTTGCATCCCCAGCTCTCTCTGTAATTGCTTCATTCTCATTCCATCCTCACCACCTGGCAATTACTGAGTGGAAACAGCAACTGCTCTCATATTCACTATGGTAACCTCAAGCCAGGCACTGCAGTATTTTGTTGAATGATGGAATAGATTAATTTTTTTAATTAAGTTAGCCAGTGGTAAACTCTACTAAACAAAACAAAAGAAGGCCTTGCTCCTTTACAGGAGTTAAATTCAGCTGGCTTGAGCACCACTAAGATACTGGCTGGACAATAGCCTTATGTCATATGACACAATAGCACGTTAGAGTCAAGATCCTGCTGGAAAAGAAGAAAGTGAGCAAGCATCCTATTTAGTGAAGTCTGTCTTAAAGAGGCTTATTTCTGTCTGGGTGTGATCCAAGTTACTGAGGGCTTTAAATAATTGGGAAAGACATTATCTTTGGAAGCTAAAATCCAACCCTTGAATACCTTGGTTCTTGCCAAATATCTCCCACAACCCACATTAAGTGGATTACCCTGTCCTTAATCACATGCTAAATGCCTGCATCTGTGGCTGGCATCAGCTGAGTGTGCAGCAGCTGCAGTCAACACTTAACCCCCTCCCCTGCTATCACAGCATAATGCAGTGGGTGAAGGGCTCCAAGCAGTGGGTAGAAATTAAGACCATACAGGTTAAGGTCTTCATGTAGTCATCCATTCAGCACCTGTTAATGGTCAAATATGTCCTAGGTGCAAAATGGAGAAGTCGGGCATATTTCATTTTTTTCCAAGGGACTCTACAGGAGAAAAATTAAGTACTTACAGTACTAATAGTGCCTTGTGTTTGCTGGCATTCAGACTCAGTGTGAACTTGAAGTTCTGGTTCAGGGTGTTTGGGGTAGGGGCTAAGAAACTGAGGTTCTAATATTCTTTTGTTTAAGGTTGATGGTACTAGTCCAGGGACCGGACTCTGAGCACACAGCATCTCACTGGAACCTAAACAGGAATAATGAAATCTTTATTCCCTCAGTTACTTCTTTCAGGGATGGTGGGAGTAGGTGCAGAGGGGCTTACTGAGCCCCCACTTACCCAGTGCTATCTTAACTGTTAAATTCTTTGTTTCTTTACATCAGTGGTTCACAACTTGTGGGTTGCGATCCCTTTGGGGTCACGTATCAGATATCCTGCATATCATATATTTACATTACAATTCATAACAGTAGCAAAACTAAAGTTAGGAAGCAGCCAGAAAATGATTTTATGGCTGGAGGTCACCACAACATAAGGAACTATACTAAAGGGTTTCAGCATTAGGAGGTTGAGAACCACTGCTTTACGCAAACCCAAAATCCTTAACCCCAACTTAATCACCCTACACCTAGCATCTGAGCACAGGCATGGCTGACTTCTACTTCTGCACATAACCTAGCATTCACTGAGTGGTCTTTCAAACTGAGGGCAGTGCACATTCGCAGCCATAACTGCTTCTCTGTGGTTAGTCTTTCTTGATGTTCTCAACCTGTGGGTTTTGACCTCTTTGGGGGCCACATATCAGATAGTCTGTGTATCAGATATTTACATTACAGTTCATAACAGTAGCAAAATTACAGTTATGAGGCAGCAACAAAATACTTTTATGGTTGGAGGTTACCATAACATAAGGAATTGTGTTAAAGCGTCTCAGCATTAGGAAGTTGAGAAGTGCTGGCTCTGAGTGTACTAACTGGAAGTTCTGAGAATGCTGGAGTGCTTATCACCAGGGAATCTCAGCAAGCCATCTAAGAATCTGTCTCCTGTACCACATATCCAGTATGTCCTCACACTAGTTTATGCACAAACAACAGAGCCTACTCCCAAGGGAAAAGTATGAGAATTGTATTTGGTGAAGATCTCCTGTGAGCAGGATCTCTTGTTCCCTGAGCTCTCATTCAGGAGATGTTGGGTAAATTAAGGATGAACTCCTGGGGCTGAAAGGATGGCTGAGTGAGGCAGAGCATTGTACTGCCATGAGGACCCGAGGTGGGATCCCAGAACCCAAGTTGGGCATTCAGAAAACGCCTGTTACTCCATAGTTAAGAACCATATATGCTTTGGGCACTGGGTAATTATCTACATGACATATAGTATTTCATATGCTGAAGAATAACTGCTGAAGAATAAACGTCACACCCAAACTCACTCTACTAGGAGGAACTACCCTAGGTACTTCCTCTCTCCAAACTAAATCCCTCATTTTTCTAACCCAATGAATCCTTCAGTCATCAACTCAGACATGCTAATAATGTAAATATTATGACACATTTGGTCTGTAACAGGCCTAATAGGCAATTTTCCTAACATGTTTAGAGAATCTGATAAGAAGAAATTTCATACTGTACTTGGTGGGAAATGGCCCCAATAACTATTGGAGACAGACAGGTGAGCACCTATCTAAAGCCACCCTAAGAGCCAGCTTAGGGCAGAGAGAGCAGACAGCCTCCACCTTGGAGAGACTGAGACGGTTGAAAAGAAGCCTGAAGTTATTGCATCCAGCCTGATTTGGAAGCAACATAACAAGAATTACCTTACGTGTGAGTCAAGGAATGCAACCTTGCCAGTATGCGGCAGGGCGTGGGTAGGTGTGGCTGTTCCAAAGTACCACCCCCATGCTCACATCACACTGTGTTATTACGACCAGTGCTTCTCTGCACTGATATCCTGCTGTGTGATTACAGCTTTATGGTATCAGGCCCACAATCAAAAGGGATGGTTCACTTGGGCCTTTAGGTAAACAGATGCTCCTGGTAAACACTTCCCCTAGCAACTTCCCAGCTGCGATTAGCTGCAGTCTCCTGAATGGGTGTGCCATGGACCTATTTTGACAGAAGTGCTAGAGACAACTGAGATAATAAGAAGGTCATTGGTCTGGGAGGTGAACAGCCTTGTGAGCAAAAGGTGGAGTAATATTTGGGAGGTAGAATTGAATATGAATAACTGGTGACTTAGCTAAGAGGAGGAGAGCAACCTTGCCTGGTTGGCATACACACAGATGCGTGTCCCGAGCTGGAAAACACTGTGATGGGAGCAGTAGAGGTAATGTGGGAATGAAGAACCCTTTGAATGTTTTGTGCTTGAGAAAATTTTAGCTCTCAAAGTAGAAATAGGGAGTGGTCAATGGGCACATCCAACTTACTTTGTAGCTAGAGACATAAAACTTTGACACTTGAAGACATGAAACTTGATGTATTCACCAAAACAAGAGTGAGAGAGAAGAAAAAAGATACAAGACAAAACTACGGGACCTCTGACATCATGGATAGGAAAAAAAATGTTAAGAGTCCATGCGGTGGGCACACAAGAGAACCTGGTTTGGGGAAGTCAAGGAGCCTGATGGGAGGCAGCATTTTGGATATGTAAAAGGAACATACGCTTTATTTTAAAAGTAGACAATTAGCTGATGGAAGCAGTTACAGAGACCCACGGAGAAACCTTAGGCAGAGTTTGGAGAACCTTGAAGAAGAAGGGATGAAGGACTGAAGGAGCCAAAGAGATGATGGGCACCACAAGAAAATCTTCATAATCTTCATAATAAACTAACCTGGGCCCACAGGGGCGCACAGGGAACCGTCAACCAGAAAGCATGTATGCAATGGACTTAGGCCCCCTACACGTGTATAACAGATGCGCAGCTTGGTCTTCACGTGGATCCCCTAACAGCAGGAACAGGGGTTGTCTCTGACTTTGTTGTTTGCCTCTGGATGCCTTTTCTGTAACTGGGCTGTCTTGTCTTCCCTCAACAGAAGAAGATGCACCTAGTCCTACTGCAACTTGATATGTCAAGGAAGATTAATGACCATGGGAGGCCTCCTTTCTCTGAGGAGAAAGGGAAGGAAGGTTGGGGAGGGGAGAAGAGATGAATGGAGTAAGAGGAGAAGGGGAAGCTCTAAAGACATGAAATTACATCTGGATGTAATATAAAGTAACAAATAAATGAATTAATGAAAAAAGACAATTGTAAGCAAAGATAAGGCAGATGAGGACTAGGAATTGACAATAGATATTATATCACTAGCACCTAGGATAATGGATTAATGTGGGGGGCATAGATTAGATGGTAGAATTTGAATTAATTAACTCAAGGTTGTAGCCCAGAAATGAGGAATATAGAACAATTTGTTTCTAGATTACCTCTTCCCAGTCTCCTCGCCTGACTCCATGACAGACATTCAGGTATCAAGAATTAGTCTCTCTCTCTCTCTCTCTCTCTCTCTGTGTGTGTGTGTGTGTGTGTGTGTGTGTGTGTCCTGCAAGAGGCTCTCATTACATATTTTTGACTGGCTTGGAGTTTAGTATGTTGGCCTTAAACTTAGGGCGTTTCCTTCTGTTTCGGCCTCCGAGTGATGGGATTACAAGCAAACTATGTCGTGCTTTTTTCTTTCTTTCTTTTTCTTTTTAAACCCAGACTCAGTCCTGGAATTCCTCAGTGCAGCACTCTGGCCAGTGCTGCCAAAAAACTGGACTGGTCTGGCACATCTAAGCCTATTTGTCTGTCCTGAAATGCACTGAGTAAGCAATACAAGACTTCATGTCACAGTTGCTCAGAACCAGAGTGTCACCAAAGCAGCTTCAGCCAGAGACTCAGACGCTGTCAAGGTTCTCCAGAGGGAGTTGCTCCTTAATTAGAGTTGAAACCAGACAATCCTTAAGGCAACCCAGACAGAGTTCTCCCTCTTCCCTAAACTGTACCTGTTACAGGCATAGAGGGAAAACGCCTACCTAGTATATGATTAACACCAGGAAACTGAGTCTCACCCTAACACTTCCTCCTCTGCATTTCTCCTCCTTCTTATCTTTATTGGCTTCCTGAAATGCATTTTCTGCAAAGGTGGACGCTGTTCTAAATCTCTGTCTATGAACACAATTACCATGTCTGCTTCTTCCACAAGTTAAAAATGAATCAGAAGATGCAAGATATTAACTTATCCGCCCAGCCATAGGCAGCCTGTCTTCATCTCTAAATGATGCAATCCCCTCACATAAAACATGAGATGACAGCTTTATTCTTCAGTCTACAGTACTTAGCATTATGGAGAGACATCTGCTGCAGACAAAATTTGGGTCTTCAGAACATTAATACTTTGAAATGTATTCCTCTTCACCACCTGGAGGCTCGTGGGTCCATTTGTGGATGTTTCTACCTTGTACTGCCTTGCAAACTAATGAGAGCTCAGTTCATGGTGAAGCAAGTTGTAAGCTCTGTTGTGCTGTCTACATTTGCACTATAAAGGAAAGGGCAGAGATTTGACCATAAAGAGCCTTGCTGTAATCTCTAGTTCCCTTCATCACTATTTCTTTCCACAAACATGTCTCACATGTTAGATCCTACAGTAAACTCTGGAATAGACTACACCCAAAAATAAGAGTTTTGGTTTCTTTTCTCACCTAGGTCTCAAAAATGCTCTTCAGAATTTCATATGCAAAATAATGTTTGTGACTTTTAAATTTTTCATCGAACTCTGAATCAAAATATAATCATGCCCTCTCACAAGCCTATCTGCTTTCCCTATTCACATGAAAACATTACCAAGAACTTCCAGGTGTTTTGTTTCATATTAGTTTTGTACCCAATTGTTTTAGTCCTAATCCTTTCCCTCTACCATCAACCCCTATTCAAGCCACCTACATCTCATCAGCAAACTAAAAACAGTCTCCCAACTGCCTCCCAAGGTATAATCATCTTCCTACAACTTGCTCTCCACAAAGCAACAGCTCATATTTTCATATCTCTAATCTTATCATTTTGACACATTGCTTAAAACCCTTTTAGGACTCCCCACAGCTCTGAGTGTAATCACAATCCATAAGTATTCACATGAGCATCTGCAGCCACACTACATCACTATTCTTTTTGCCTGAGGGACCTTGTTACAACCAGCTTTCCTTATAGCTTCAAATTCTTCAGGCCATCTCCCAACCCTGGCTGTGTACACATTCTATATTTCCAAGTTTACCAAGCTGTACTGTAGTGGTCATTTCAACATACCCCCTTTCCTCACTTTTCTAACTAAGCCAAATACTACATCTGTAAAACTGTGTTTCATGAACTTCTATATTCTCTGTCCAAGTCAGAAGTATGCATTATGTATGAGCCAATGATGAAGAGACTTATCACTTTTCCTTTAGCAAGACTAATTGTCATTATCTCTCTAGGGCTTAGTAGAACACCAGCCATGGGGGCTTGAATACAACTCAGTGAACAAATGAACGATCATGCAGGCAAGCAGCTATGTGGCTGATGCTGTAGTAGAGGAAAGTGTACAGCTCCGTGAGAGTCCAGGAGAGCAGTGTCTCCTCAGCACATCAGGCAGAAAGGGATGCACCTCAGTCACCTAAAGGGGCTAGTTCAGAGACTGCACTGTGCCACATGAAGCTGTGGGCACTGACTGAGTCTGTGACACCGCTGCTCACTCTGCATGGGGAGCAAGGGGAGGCCCCAGGAGCACTTGACTTCTGACATCAGTCATAAAGGAAAACCAAAAGCACTCAGATCAAACAGAGAAAGAGGCACAGAGCTTTTCAAACACAAGAAAAGGCAAGTGCCAGGCAAGCAGCCACTAAAGAGGGGAAAAAGCTCTGCGGGGTGAAAGGGGGTTAAGTAGAGCAGATATTGTGCTATCTTCTTGTATCCTCCTTCTGGGCGGGGAGTGCTGTTTCCCCAGTTGCTGAGAGCACAAGGACAAGCATTTCCTGATGTCAGTCCTCATGAGTGGCAGCTGTACATGACCTCACCAAAGGTCAAGCTGTTCCAAGGACAGCCCTTCTTAGCTTAGTTGGGAGTAGTGACTTAGCTATTTGGGTTTAATGGAGACATTTCTGGTACCTTCTTACTTCAGAGCTTTGTGTGGGGATGGCACAGGCCACCACTGATACTGTACAACTGTAGCTTTTTTTCTGTGTCTTCTCAACAATAAGTGCTGGGGCTTGAATACAACGCAGTAAACAAATGAACAATCAAGCAGGCAAGTAATTATGTGGCTAATGCCGTAATAGAGGAAAGGGTACAGCTCTGTGAGAGTTCAGGAAAGCGGTGTCTCCTCAGCACATCAGGCAGAAAGGAATGCACTTCTGCCTTTATAGTTGACCTCACTGTCAGCTTCTTAGTGCATTAGACTGCCTACCTGGGACAGGCCACTAGAAAAGACTTAGGCAGAAGTGTTTGCCCATGGCATACTGATGAAGGAAACAGAGTAAGGGATGATGGGACAGTGTCAAAGGGAACTGTGTTAACTCCCAGAAAAAGGAGAAAAAGAGTGATGGTAGCTTCGCTAACAGTGTTCTCACTGTGCTATCTTAGCTATTTGGGAAATTAGACCCTTCTCTAGGCATTCCCAGGTAAGTGAGAATCAGATAGTGACTGGAATGTGCTGGCGGCATTAAAACAGATAATCATCCAGTAAAGAATCATACCAAAGGAATGGACAGCAAATATTAAAACTTGAGTCTCTCTGCCTGCTATCACCAGTTATCAAGCTTGCCAGAGAACATTCTTCAAACACATGAGGCTTCAAAGAAGATGGGAAACAAAGGTATGAACTTGAATGAAGGGAAGCAAAATTCATTCAGAGTGAAGAATGGAGCAGGAATATCACTCATTTCACAAATGTTTACTGAGCGTAGTCCATGTGAGCCTCTAGAGAAGGGCTGGGAAATGGTGAATAAAGCTTTGCAGATACCATGTTGAGAAGCAAGTGCATGCTTGGTGACATATACTATAAACAGTGTTGCTGAGTTCATAACAGTGTCACAAATCAGCAAAATTCCAGTGCCATTTGATACTGTGTGTTACATCCGAACTGTTTTTTCTGAATGATTATAACCATTCATGTTATTCACTCATCACAGCATAATATAGAGTAGACAGCAGTATTGATGCTGCTCTGACCTCTTACTAATCATGTGACCTTGTGTAAATTATACATCTGTCCACTGGGGACAATTATACCAATCTCTAGGCATGCACTTTGACATTATGCAGTAGCTAGTATGCCACAGTGACATAATAAGCCTTCATTCCATGTGAATTTAGCTATACCAAATAAAGGTGAGGAGTAATGGAAAGAAGTAACTGTCTAAAGACATAACTAGGACTGATTACATCATTTGGGAGACACAGGAGAAAAGTGATATTGAGGGGCTCTTGTTCAAATATCGCTAAAATTTTCAAGGTGAAGAATGCAGTCCTGGGACTAGCACAGGGACCCTGAGTGTGAGGCCTTCAAAAACTGCTTGGGTTGAACACTAAGATGCTGGCCTTGGATCAGGCTTCCCCTATCTCAGTGGACCTTGGTTCCCTAGTATCTCCAGTATGATGAATGTGCTCTACGACAAGCAAGGTTGTAGAACTAAAATATTTGCTTGTTCCCTTGGTAGTCTACTGTATGATATGTGTGTGTGTGTGTGTGTGTGTGTGTGTGTATATATATATGGAGCAAAGAAGATATTTGTTCAAAATTAGCTAGCAAGTAAGTAGCAGGCCCAAGGTTCAAACTTGAGCCTGAAGACCCCAAGGTCCATCCAATATTGCCTTAATAAATGTGTGTTTTTTTCCAGCTCTCTTCTACAAAACTTGCCCGAAGCCTTTGAAATGAAAAATTGCTTGGTGAACAGAAAAAACCTGCTTTTCTGTACCCTGGTAGGAGTGAATGATTCCTAATTCAGTTCAGGCAAATTGGGCTAGAGGCAGAACAACACATGTGGTTGTGTGTCTAAGTTGATATTCCAGAGTTCTAATTGTCATATAGTGAATGCTCAGGGCTGACATCACTAGTGTGCAGGCACCCAGATGTGAGTCTGTGTGGAGGGAATGTTACAAGGGGAAAAACAAAGGTCATGTTAGAGTGAGTTGTAGACATAGTCAATGTTACTGACAACGAAAATCTCAGTTGCTAAGTGATAAATGAGTCAGCAGTAGGGTGGGCTTGATGTTGAAACTAAATTCTGTTGTGTTGCTCAAATACCTACTTGTTTTGCAAAAAGATAAAGCAACTTCTTGATCAACACATATAAAATGTCAACTTGAGAATACCATGCAAAATGTAGGGGACAAAGCAGCCTCTCTCCTCCCCCCCTTCCACACACACACACACACACACACACACAATCTTAAGTATCCTTCTATCTTTGTCATTCCCACTGAAGAGTTTTTGAGGGCTTCCATAGCCCAACCCAAGTTTCTCTTCCTATCATCACCATCTCTAGTCTCATCTCGATCCAGAGGTAACTCTACCTGGGCAACAAGTCTGTCTTGTGTCCAAATGAGAAACGCAGGTCAGGGCTTGCGTGATGGATGAGGAGCAGTGTCATGCATTGCCAACTTTTATCCAGGAATGTCTCTCTCACCTTACTTCACACAAGCCCATTCCACTAGATTTAAGCATTCTCCCTCCCTTCTAGTTCAGGATTCAACATCATACAGGAGACTAGTTTTCTCAGAACTAGTAAGTTCAAAGTATCTGATGCACCACAGAATAGGCACAGCAACATAACTACCTCACCAAACTGTGGTGTTCGTGAAAGCCTCGCCTTTGCATTTCAGCTTCGTCTCTGCCTTTCCTTATATGCTCAGCATATTGGTATTTTAACAAAGCAGGTCCTCGACAAATACTAACCCTCTTTGCATCTATCAAGATTGCTTAGGGTGATCACTGATGTGTCCTTTTACATGACAGTTGGTACTTCTTGGAAACAGCATCAAGCTGATTATTTGATGACACGAGCATCACCCCAGACTGCAGGGGGTGGGCGGGGCAGGAAAAAATATGTTCTGGAGTAACACAGATGCTGCTCTGTTAAATTATTTAAGAATTAAAAATTATGTAGGAGTTGCAATTGACAGAGCATCAACACGAAAGGACAACCCTGTGCGTCTGTTTCCTGTTGACTAAAATTCAGCTGGCCCTTTTTGCTGAGGCAGAGCTGTTAATCTTGGCTTTTGGTAGTGTATGCCAATAATAATAAAGAACTGCCTTTTGATAAATTACAATGTGCTATGTGTTCGCTGAGCTGGTGCAGATATTATCACATTAAATCTTCTCCGAAGCCTCAGAAGGAAGAAATCATCATTGTTGTTATTATTATAATATTCCTACTCTGTATACCTTTTTTGGAGATGAGGCCTTAAAGGGGCATGATAATTTGCAAAACCAGTCATTGGAAAAGCTAGATTTAAATCCAGACCTGTAACTTCTAATCCAACGCTTAAAAGAAGTATGACTTGGTACGGTAAATGGGGGTTACTTGAATCATAAAAGGGTACCCCCTGATAAATATAGCCTCTTCATTCTGTAAGCAATGGATATGAGCTCTAAAGAAAAGACGGAATGCTGGGATTTGAAACATCGCATCTGAAACAGATACATAAATTCATACAGTTTCATACCCAGCTGCTAACCATGCTGCTTTTGTTAATAACAGCATGATTCAGATATAATTTGTGTACTATCCAATTTACTATGCTAGTTACAATCCACTGGTTTTTTTAAAATATGTTCACATGCTGTATGTCCATCACCATAAGTAAATTGAAGAGCAATTCAATCACCTCACAAAAAAACACTGCGTCCATATCCACATTGCATTACGTCCCCAACCCAGCCCAGCCCAGTCTCACTTATATGCTGGTCTGACATTGAGCCAAGTGGGCCTGAATTTGCCATCCTCCTCATTCATACTTGCAAGTATCTGGAATTACAGGTTTAAATCAGCAGCCCATGCCAGATGTCTGTCAATGGATCCATATGATACATGCTTTCTGTCACTGGCCTTTTTTTTTTTTTTTTTTTTTTACTTAGCGTCAGGTATGGGTTTTTGTTTGTTTGTGTGTCTTAATATGTTAAGGTTGCCTCACTCAAGGCAGCAAGGTGTGACTGATAAGGGGACAATCCCCAGTTTCCATTAGCCTCAAAAGAGAAACTATTCAAATTAAGAGGAAACTCAAGTGAAAGCAAAGTTCTTTGTATACATTATGGGATAAAATGTATCTCTCACAAACACAGGTAACCTAAGAACCTCAGATGCGAACTCATGTGGAGTTATAGATTTTACAGAAGTAATAAGTTAAAATAAGCCTGTTAGAGTGGGTGTTAAACTAAAATAAAAATTATAAAAACTAAAAATCGTAAAAAAAAGTTAAAAATTCAGATACAAAAATACCGACAGAGACAGAGAATGGAAAGAGAGTGGGGGGAGGAGGGCTTTGTCCTGTGAGGTTGGTACCATGCTGTCAGAATCCAAGAAATTATAGCGGTTAGACCAAAGACTGGAGGACCCAGCATTTCCCATGCTTTGATCTTACCCTTCTAGCTTCAGCAACTGTAAGATGAGCCATTCAGTCTGCGCTATGTCACAACAGCATCTAAAATCTGACACGATATTAAAATACAACTTCCTCACAACTTTCTAAGGTTATCCTATTCCTAGCGAGGAAATTACTACCACTGTGCCGCTTCTCCTGTATTTCAATAAAGTCAAAAAGATAATTTATTTTTTCTGAGTCCCAGCCTTCCTCAAGAGCCGTTTTCAGGCAATGGTATACTATGTAAACAAATGTATAAAATAGGCAAGCCAGTATTCTAAAAGTCATTGTGGATGCTTCTTCATATCCACACTTTCCTAACACACACACACACATATGAGGATACACTTACTACTAAGCTACTAAGCTTTGGGAACAAGCAATCCCAGTGCTGTTTCAGATGTTCATATCTTTAAAATTTGAACTTGAAAATTCTTCACTTTGTCACTAAAATATTATCAAAGCCTAAATGAGCAAAATAAAACAATCACAGATTCTGTATAACGACTGGCCATACAAACCCCAATTAAGATAACAGGTAGTGTGCTCCATGCTGTTTAAAAGAATAATATGTCATGACGAAGCACAATTTAGTTTAAGAATGCAAGGCTGCTTTCCCTTCTGTATCTGCCCAGAACGCTATCATTTGGGCGAATCACAGAAGGCCAGTGTGACTTGCCTGTTCAAACACTGTACTGCCTATCGCTCCACGGCCTAATCTACTCCTGGTATTTCTCAGTATGTTTTTATGTTTTTCCAGGAATCTTCACAAGTCCTTCAGCTCTGGATATCACATTCTTCTTCCTTTAAAAATGTGTTCATGGCTTTGCCAAACCTTAATCTATTGAAATGTTTTTCTACACAGACATTCTTGCCAATATACATGCAAAAAAAAAAAACACCCCAAAAAACAAAAAAAAAACCCACCTTTCTGCAAGCATCTAATGGAAGTGGCCAGTTACATAATAGTCAAAGACAGCGTTTCCCACACAAGAATTGGAATTTTTCAAACCAAAAAAAATTGAGTTCCTAGAAAAGGGCAATCCTGGAAAAATACTTAAAGTTTGAAATTCATCCTAAGTAAACATACCACTGTGATAACCTGACGGTGTACAGCAGAGAATAACAATAAGAATAATAAAAATCACTTAAACTTGTCTTCCTGGTTCTGTGAGTAAACTGGGCTCAGCTGATGGACTCCTCCAGGTTGTCTTTTCTGTGCTTGTTGACAGTTGGTGGGTAAGTCCAAGATGACTCCTTTACATGAAAGTTGACATCAGCAGCTGAGTGGAAACAAACTGTGTACATGTGTGTGTGCACACGTGTGCAGTGTGCGTACATATATGCTTGCATGTGTGTGTGTGTGTGTAGGTGCCATCACAGAGAATAAAGAGGCTGTATCAAAATAGTAATTGCTCCCAACTTTGGGTGATAAAATTAGCTACATCGCTATAATTTCTTTCACATTCTAAGATGTTTCTGATGAGAATTATGCTTAGGTTCAAAAGCAAATGAAGAAGATTAAGAAGAAACAGAGGAGGAGAAAGGAAGAAGGGGAGGAGAAAAGGTAATGCTTCTGTGAATGTCAGACTTTTTGGTCAAACTCTAAAATACGAATAGAAAAAAGACTAGTTTGGGTGCAGAGATGGCTCAGAGGTTAAGAGCACTGGTTGCTCTTTCAGAGGTCCTGAGTTCAATTCTCAGAAATCACATTGTGGCTCATGACCACCTATAATGGAATTGCATGCAGGCAGAATACTTTCTACATAATAAACAAATAATCTTGAAAAAAAAGGCTGGTTTTTACTTTGGGTTTTTGCTTGTTTCTTTTGTTTTGTTTGTACTGTTTTCTAAGCTTATAAAAGGAGGAATCTGTAGCATTTTTTATTTTGAAATGACCATTCACAGGCTTCTTTCATTCAATTGCTCCTGACAAGAAAATGTAGTGACCAGCAAGGATAGCACCCACCTTTGATTCATTCCCTTTCTGTTAAGTTCGCTATAGCCCTTGCATTTCTCTTTTCGATTCCCCAGAGTAGAGTGCTTCTTTGGCAACTCTCTCACTCTCTCCACAGCTGTGCCAAAGGATATGAGGTTTACCCATCCTCAGCATACCACGTGTTTCTTTGAAGCAGGACTTGTCCATGCTTCCGTCCATCCTGATACATAGACCACTAATAACAGTTACCAAACAGTTGTTTGTTAAGTATGCACCATCTCCATCATCTTGTCATTGAAGTAACTGAGGCCATATAGGTCTCATACTTTGCTAGTGTCAAACGCTGAGCTGGGATCCCAGTTCCTTCTTTCCCAAGTACCTCTATAGCTACTATAAAATGCTGGAAACTACCATGGTCTGTGGAACATGTAGATAGCAAGTCACGAGGGACCAGGGGCATACACCTGCCCACAGAATTACACACAGATTCATTAACGAGTCTTCTCAGTAACTGCCTTTCCACAAGAAGCTCTTCCTAGTACTGTGGCCTCAGGCAGAAGAGCATAACCTACATCTAGGAGGTAAGTTTTCAGCTGGAAATGGCAACAGTATAAACACAGTTTGGAAACAGCAGAGCAGAAAATACTAGGATCTGGGTTAAGCAGGGCTGGATTCAAATGTTCATTTATGACATGTCTTGGGTAAATCATTTCTCTTTGTTGAGTCTTAATTTCCCATTTGTTAAGTGGGTATTTCAGCATCTACAAGGAAGTCACAAACTCAACCACCTCTTAAGAGGAGAGGTGCATTTAATTGATATTTTTAACAATGATATGGTGCCCTGGTTGTCGACAAATCCAAGCTGACTAATGTACCCTTTATCTACCTACAATGGAACCTGTTACACTTTGCTTGTTTTTTGTTTGTTTGTTTGTTTGGTGTTTTGTTTGTTTGTTTGGGTTGTTTTGTTTTTATGTTTTCTTTTTGTTTTTAGAAATGCTCTTCTCCTACAGTTCTTGAAGAGCTACTTTTGGAAAAGCTCTAAGCATCCATGGTAGGGAACTCTCCATCTTATAGATTCCTGCCTACTTGTGTCCCCTAAATTCATTCTCTTTCCTCTCTAAAATTCATGTCTGCTAAACTTGCTTGAAGGAGACACTGAAACAATGAAATGCTTACTTGGCAGGTTGTGTCTCCTTTGTTGACTCATATGAGCTTTGGATCTCCATAAGTACTACTAAAATTATTTAAACCAGAGTCTTTGAACATTCCGTAGCTGCCATGACCAGACCTATGGCAATGGAATTTAATAAGGATTTCTCCATATGAAAGTTAATGAAGTATTTTTTCCTTGTAAAACTACATTCAAGGAATAATCATATTTAAATGTGTTGCACGTCTTTAAACTAGAAGTGATATTTTTGAGCAGAAGGCTTCAGATCAGATGAGAACAATGAATGGAATTTAGTACAAATAAAATGTCAAAGTTACTAAGGAAGCACTTTACCTGTTTTACACCGTGCATTATGGAGACCAAATAATTTGTACAGACTAGAAAGTTATGAGGCAAATATTTTAAATACAAGTGAAGCAAAATATGCCTATATATTTGAACAGATCCCTGTCTAGTTATTCATGGAGTATGGTAAAAATTTCTGTGACTGCCTCAGGCTGTGAAGATATGAATCTCTCAAAGAATAGTGTCAAAGGGAAGGGAGCTTTCACTAAAGGCAAAACTAGTCAAGATTTTCCCATGTGAAAATTTCTCAGTTACCAACTCTATTTGGCACCACTGCAGAAATGATGATTTCTGTCTTCTGTCACAAAATCAAGATTACCAGCAATCCAAACCTGTCAATCCACTAGAGACTGAAAGCTCATGTGGGCCAACAAAGGAGACACAACTTGCCACGTAATCATTTCATTGCTTGAGGAAAGATTGCGTATGCAGAGAGAGAAGGACAAAGGGCAAAAGGTAGATCAGCCATGCAGCCTTCTGCAAAGTATGTGTTGGAGGGGCAGTACTTGCCAAGCCATGGTGTGGAAATAGCTTAATGGATACAATTCTATTTCCCACTCAGTGTTCTCCCTAATTTTCCCTGAGATCCCAGTCACACATTGAGATGGTCCTAAGCAAATCAACTTAGTTCTAAAGATCTAGTCAGTTTAAAACTGTATCTCTAGCACCTATACAGCTATGACACTAACCAGCCTTACTAGACAGGGACATTGGGAAACTTTGACAATAAACAAAAAAATACCCTTTGACTTAAATCTGTCTTAGTTATCTGTGCTGCCTAGCTTTATGTCAACTTAACACAAGCTAAAGTCATCTGAGAGGAGAGAACCTCAGTTGAGAAAATGCCTCCATAAGATCGGCCTGTAGGCAAGCCTGTAGAGAATTTTCTTAATGAGTGATTGATGGGGGAGATTCCAGTCCACTGTGGGTAGAGCTTTTCCTGAGCTGGGGGTCTTGGTCTCTATAAAAAAGCAGGCTGAGGAAGCCATTGGAGCAAGCCAGTAAGCAGCACCCCACCCCCCACAAGGCCTCTGCATCAGCTCCTGCCTCCAGGTTCCTGCCCTGTATGATTTCCTGTCCTGACTTCCTTTGACAATAAACAATGATGTGGAAACCTCAGCCAAATAAACTCTTTTCTTCCCCCTGTTGCTTTGATCATGGTGTTTCATCACAGCATGACTAAGATATTCTTCCATCTAATATTTATAATTTCATTTGTGATTGTTTGGAGAATACAAAAGAAAAGAATATCCTTTCTTGAGCTTGATTGCATATACCTGCAATTCTGGCACTCAAGAAGCAGAAGAAGACAGATTATTCAAGAGTTCAAAGCCACCCTTGTCTACAGAATAAGCTCTGAATAAACTGGGAAATAAAGTTACAAAATAAGACCATACATAGAAAGAGAAAAAGAAAAGAATATCCTTGTAAGAAGATGCCCTTGAATAGCATTGAGTCATCTTAGAGACCATCTGACCAACCTCACCACAGATAAGAAGACAAAGGCCAGGCTGATGAAGCAACTTGCCCTAGATTTCCCAGCAAATTTCCACAAGAGTGAACCCAAGTAATAGGCTTTTACCA
Organism: Pachyuromys duprasi; assembly: GCA_028658305.1. Classification (NCBI taxonomy): domain Eukaryota; kingdom Metazoa; phylum Chordata; class Mammalia; order Rodentia; family Muridae; genus Pachyuromys; species Pachyuromys duprasi. Next base: position 82,784,314 of record CM053765.1, on the reverse strand, counting down.
TGTTTAATGCATTCCTTCTCACTGATCCACACACAACTCCTCAGTAGCATTCTAACAAAGAATGTTTGCTCCTCAGCCATGAGCTTGACAGCAGAGGGAAAAAGGTAAGAAGTTATGTCCACTGTGAATGTTCTCAGTCTAGACCCAAAGACTCTCTCATAAACAAAAGCAAAATACAGTCTAATGGGTGTAGAGGCTTCCGCCAGGAGACAGAGGAGAGAAGAAACTCCTTTTGAGGGTAGAGGAGCAAATAGAAGTGGTAAGACATAGAATCTGTGTAGTAGGCAAAAGCATGTTCAGAGCCCTGTGAAGGTTCCAGATCCTATATGCTGTCTCTAGATGGCATAATGTTGAAAGATGCTAGAAATGTACTAGATCATATCTTGGATGAGCTACAAGTGCATGGACAGGGTTTCATCAGTTTTACTACCTTCTGAACACTGGAAAAGAACTTCTTTGCCATGAATCTCTTCTAGCTTCTTCTGATGGCAAGGACCCTGATCCATGCATGCATCTCATGTTCTATTCTGTGCATATCAGCACTCAGCCTCTCCTCTCTCTCCCTCTCTCTGTCTCTGTATCTCTCTGTGCCTCTCTGTCCCTCCCCTGTGTGTGTGTACATGTGTGTTGCAGTGGAGCTTTTGTGTGCAGCACATATGTGTATGTATTGCTATGCATACCTGTGTGTAGATGTATGAAGGACAGATAAAGACATCAGGCGTCCTGCTCCATCATGTACTACACTACATTCTCTTAAGAAAGGGCCTTTCACTGAACCTGCAACTAAACTGGCAGCAGAAAAGCCCCAGTGATACTCCTGTCTCTTGTCTACCCCAGAGCTGGGGTCATAGAAACATGCATTGTCATACCAGCTTTTTACATACATGCTGGGGATTGAAATACAGGTATTCTGTTTGCAGAGCAAGCATTCTTACCTAATTAACAATAAGTAATTAGTGCCCAACTTTCCAGAGTTAATACAGGATCCCATTCTATAAGAACACAAAATGTGTTACTTTGGTGCCCACGGCACTTACATCTATGGGGATTTCAAATGAAGCACACATATTTAAATGTGCAGATTTAATATCCACATGTAATATTTGTCTTCCTAATTTAATAATGATAGAGTCACATATTCTGAGTTATTGAAGGATATATTTTTGAAAAGATACAGTACAACCCACATCAGGGGACTTAAAAGTTGTAAGCAAAAGATGGGTCACTTAAATATTTTTCAGTAAGGACCATATTGAAGCACTGAATTAGACTGATTTAAGTGCAGTATTTGGAGCAATGAAACCAGATGTAGTATCCAGACTAGAAGGCATGAAGACAGTCTCTGAAACAAACAAACAAAACCCCAGAATTTCCAAAACAATCCTGTACAACAACAGATCATCTGGAGGTATCTCCATCCCTGACCTCAAGCTATACTAAAGAGCAATAGTAATAAAAACTGCATGGTACTGGCATAGAAACAGAACATTGGATCAATGGAACCGAATAGAAGACCCAGAAATAAACCCACACACCTATAGATACATGATTTTTTTATAAAGAAGCCAAAACCATTCAATGGAAAAAAGACAGCATCTTCAACAAATAGTGCTGGTCTAATTGGATGTCTACATGCAGAAAAATGAAAATAGATCCATATTTATCACCCTGCACAAAACTAAAGTCCAAGTGTATCAAAGACCTCAACATAAAACCAGACACATTAAATCGGTTAGAAGAAAAATGGGGAAGACCCTAGAACTCATCGGCACAGGAGAATACTTCCTGAATAGAACACCAACAGCACAAGCTCTAAGAGAAACAATCAATAAATGGGACCTCATGAAACGGAAAAGCTTCTGTAAAGCAAAAGATACTGTCATCAAAACAAAATGACAGACTATAGACCGGGAAAGGATCTTCACCAACCCTATATCTGACAAAGGGCTAATATCCAGTATATATAAAAAACACAAGAAGTTAAAAAGCAAGAAATCAAGTAATCCAATTAAAAAATGGTGTATGGAGCTAAACAGAGAACTCTCTGTAGAGCATTGTAGAATGGCAGAAAAATAGGTAAAGAAATGCTCAATGTCCTTAGCCATCAGGGAGATGCAAATCAAAACAACCCTGAGATTTCACCTGACAACCATCAGAATGGCTAAGATAAAGTGACAACACATGCTGGAGAGGTTGTGGAGAACCCTCCTCCATTGCTGGTGGGAATGTAAGCTGGTACAACCACTCTGGAAATCAATTTGGGGTTTTCTTAGACAATTAGGAATAGTGATTCCTCAAGATCCAGCTATACCACTCTTAGGCATATATCCAAAAGATGCTCAAATAAACAACAAGGACATTTGCTCAACCATGTTCATAGCAGCTTTATTCATAATAGCCAGAACCTGGAAACAACCCAGATGTTCCTCAACGGAGGAATGAATACAGAAATTATGGTACTTTTACACAATGGAATACTACTCAGCAATTAAAAATGAGGAAATCATGAAATTTGCACGTGGGACCTAGTGGGACCTGGAAATGATCATCCTGAGTGAGGTAGCTCAAAAGCAGAAAGACACGCATGGTACATATTCACTTATATAGACCTATAAGATAGGCTAAACATACTGAAAACTACACACCTAAAAAAGATAAACAAGAAAGAGGACCTAGGGGAAGATGATCAATACTCACTTACATAGACAAATGGGATGGACATTGAATGTAGGAGAAAACAAGCAACAGGACAGGAGCCTACCTTAGAAGGCCTCTGAAAGACTCTACCTAGCAGTGTATCAAAGCAGATATTAAGACTCATAACCAAAACTTCAGCAGTGTTCAGGGAATCATATGAAAGAAGGAGGAGTTAGTTAGACTTGGAGAGGACAAAAGCTCCACGAAGACCAAGTAGATCAGAGTACAGGGGTGTTTTATGAGACTGTTTCTCCAACCCAGGACCATGTATGGATATAACCTAGAACCCCTGCTCAGATATAGCCCATGGTAGCTCAGTATCCAACTGGGTACTCTAGTAAGGGGAACAGGGACTATTTCTGACATGAACTCAATGGCTGGCTCTTTGACCGCCCCCTCCCGCGAGGGAGGAGCAGCCTTGCTAGACCCCAGAAGAGGACATTGCAGCCAGCTCTGAAGAGACCTGATAAACTAGGGTCAGATAGAAGGGGAGGAGGACCTCCCCTATCAGTGGACTTGGAAAGGGGCAGGGAGGAGATGAGGAAGGGATGGGGAGAGGGGGAGGGAATAAAGGAGGGGAGTACAGCTGGGATACAAAGTACATAACCTGTGATTAATATAAAAAAAAAAAGACAGTCTCTGAAGCAATTATGAAATTCAGAGAAAGGAAGGAAGACAAAATTTATCCACAAAATTTTGGGATCAATTCAATGCTGGAAATTAGGAGAACTGGAAACCCAAATGACTATGAGCTTTTGAGTTTCAGAGTAGATGGCATAGTGAAACCTACAGAAAAAGGAACAGAAGGACAAAAGCAAATTGGAGAGCAGGGAGACTAATTTTAGGCACAGGCTTCTTAAATTGACATTGTCTATTGTGTTGTCCATCCAAGTGCAGACAGTGAGAAGGTGGTGCAAAGTACAATAAAAGAATTCATTTGGTTGCCACAGCTAGGGAAGAGTTTGAAGTAGATGGGAGAGCAGGCTGAGTTACAAAGATGAATTCAGCATACAGTCTATACTGCAGTACTCTCACAACACACATACACATGCACACACACAGAGAAATCCAGAATGAATAATAATGGCAACTTAGCATACTTTAAATTTGGTAACATAGTAATCTAACTTGTGTTCTTGTCCTGAACTGTGATGGAGAATGAGACTAGGTGTTCCGTACACTTCTGTCTGCTGCTCTTGCTGGGCTATCTCATCACTTTAGCATTCTTTTAAGGCTGTACATTTTTTGTGCACATTTCACTCTGCTAAGCTGCACTAACTCCTGTTCACTGGTTCACTCAGTGAGCATACTGATCTTGTATTGTATATGACATGGTATGATATTCATGAGAAGTCCCTTGGGGAAGAAGTTTCACAGTGCTTATATTTCACAAAGGAGAGAGAATAAGAGAAACAGCAAGAAAATACCAGGTAGTAATTAATGTAGGAGCATTTTAACTTGATTTTATTATGGTTTCTTATGCCTCTACCTCTCGTGTCCACCCCAATCCCTTCCAACACCCCAACACTAGGGGAGAGGGAACACAGTTCTCTTTAGCTACTTCCTGCTGGTAAGGGTCATCCCAATCTTCCAATCTTCCTTTCATTCCCTTCAGTCTCCAAGATCTTCTCATCAAACTGCCTCAATAGCAACCAGAAGCAGCAGAGGGAGCAGCAGTGGCCTTCTTTCTCAACCCCCCCCCCCCACACACACACACAACCCTCTCCGGCTCTGACACTTACAATATCTCAGAGTACAAGAATCAAACTATCCACAGCTGAAAAAGATCATGCCCCTCTGAAAGCCCGAATGAGTAAAATCCTCTGCTGCTGTGGACAATCTGAAGCAGCTCCATATTCCACACCTGGGATTAAAACAAAAACATGTTTATGTAACATAAATGAATTTTTTTACATGAGAAAAGCATTTTTATTTCTATTTTTATATTAATCACAGGTTATGTACTTTGTATCCCGGCCGTAGCCCCCTCCCTCCTTCCCTCCCCCTCTCTCCATCCCTCCCTCATCTCCTCTCTGACCCTTTCCAAGTCCACTGATAGGGGAGGACCTCCTCCCCTTCCATCTTACCCTAGCTTATCAGGTCTCTACAGGGCTGGCTGCAATGTCCTCTTCTGTGGTCTAGCACATAAATAAATTTTTAAATAAACCAAAACTTCCACTACAAATGAAAGCTGGGTTTAAGATAATAGATTAACTAATGGAAAATAAAAGGATTATATTCATTTTAAACATATCTAAGTGCCCTATGAAGAGATGACATTTTAGGAGGGACCTAAATTTTAGGAAAGAATGATAAGAAAGAACCAGTCATGCACAGATCATGAGATGATTTTTTAAATAAGAATTTCATACATGTTTACAATTTGTTTCAATCATATTCACACCCATGGCCTTCCTCCAGATCCTCCCTCACATCTTCATCCCAACTTCATGTTTCTCTCTCATTTTAAAACTACTGATTCCACTCAGTGCTGCATCTATACAAATGAATGTGGGGCCATCCATTTTAAGAACACGGTCAGCCTATCAGGGACCACACCCATAAAGAAAATTTACTTCCCCTATCCTACCGGTCATCAAGTAGTTGCTAGGAAAGGAGCTCATTTGACCATCCACATCATGCTGGAATGTTGACTGGCTTGGTCTTGTTCAGGCAACAATAGATACCACAAGTTCATGAATACAATAGTTCTGTCATGTGTTTATTTAAAAATTTATCTCAACATCTGGCTCTTACATTCTTTTTGCTGCCTCTTCCATGATGTTGCCCGAGTCTTGTTTGGATCAGTTGTAGGTCTCTGCATTAACTGTCATGTACTACACAAAGATGCTATTCTAATGAGAACTAGGATACACACTAATCTATAGATACAGACATAGACATTTGGGAGGCAGTTGGATACTATGTCCACTTAGGAAAATAATAATTCACTTGTAGGCCTATGAGCTCCCCAAACTTGGGTTCCTAGAAAGACTTATAGGTGCCAGGTATGAGTTTCATCCTGTGGAATGAGTCTTAAATTCAATTAGAAAGTAACTGATTATCCCTACAACATTATTGCCACTATTTTTCCCATAGATGTAGCTTGACAGATCAATAATTATTGTAGTTTCCAGTATTTATAGCTAGATGAGGCTGTTGTTGAACTTTCTCCTCCAGAAACACTGAGATAAAAATCACAGGCCCTATATTTTCCCCTAACACTTGCTCTGTCCAGTTTAATATAAACCTCTTTTGTATCTCACCTGCTCACCAGGTCAGACTTCGGACTAGCCAGCAGTGCTGAGAATGGCACAAGGCCACCCAGTCTCTGTAATGGGTTTTCCCTTGCATGGCCACTCTAGTCATATTTCTATGACCAGTACATTAGCTGTAAAACATGCATCTTTCTTAGATCATCCTTACTTAATTCTTTTTCTTTTTCTTTTCTTATTTTTGCATTTGTGATCTGTTTTGCTTTAATAAAGGTTTTCATGCATCCCTAAGTCCTTAAATGGTTTCCTGCATGATCTGGCTTCCAATCACTTACTCTGTGCAGTTGAGACTTCAGTCCCTTCAGTTTTAGTCTGGGCAGAATTTCCCTTCATTCAGAAGAACCTGCTTTCCATCTGTTGTTTTGTTAGCCCTTATATGGAGTGGTTGTAGACAACTATTTAAATCCTCCTGAATTCCTAACCAGAGGGAATCCCTCTGTATCCACTCAATGTGATTGTCTAGACTTCGCTGAACTAAGGTTAGGTCTGTTTTGACCTGAGAGAGACCCATTTCCTCAGAGGTCCAAACTATTTAAAGGTGGTCCCCTCCCATGTACTTCAAGAGAAAAGACATAATCGCAATGCTGTGCAATTAATGGGATTAAATTAAAAACTATTGAATGTGGACAACTGCCAAATAACTGGTCAGTCCAGATGCGAGAGTTATACACCTTAAGCCAGAACTTCACAAATATAAAGAGAAAGGAAGAGGTATGCTCACTGACCCCGGGCATCCATTTGGAATGGTTCAGGCTTGGAATGCTAGACAAAAAGGGCCATTAAGGGTAAAGGGAAATATTTGACACATAAGCAGCTAACTTCCCAATTATCAGGAAACTTAAGACTATCTGAGGAAACTGCCATGGTCCATGCCCTGGCATCAAAGGGGATATAGCATTAAGGTGCAGACTGGGTGATGAAACAGCCAAAGAAGCAGTAATGGAATCTAAGATTTTCCTGTTACTCTCAACCCTCTCTTCGCCTCCCCTTCCCTCTCCTCCCAAAAACTACAACCACTCCAAGATAAGGGTTAATTCTTTTTCTTAATCATAATTGTTTTCCTAACTAGGCAGGGAAACTTTCTTTCTTAAGGTTTTGTTTTAAAGATAAGAAGCTAGGACCCTGGCAGTTTGCTCCCACGTTTACCATCCCTCCAATACAGCAAGGCGATGTCTTCCTTCTCGCTCCATTTCCAAGTTTGTTTTAGGTGGTTAGCAAAGAGTCTGAACTATACATTGATGATGAATCAGAGTGGTTTCAGACTTTGATATACAAACAAGCAAACAAGATACTGCCGGCATTTTAACCCCTTTTCCTCAATGCCTACTCTATAAGGCTTTTATTCACCTGTTATGAGTTACTTTTCTTCTTTCCAACCATGGATAGTAGAGAACATTTTGTTTCTGAGTTTTTCAACATGTCTCATCTCTTCTTTCCCATAATACATCACATCAGTGAGTCTTTTGCACCAAAGTAAAGCAAGGAGAAACAGGGCTTCTATTACTTTATATGTCGGTATGGTGCTGATGTACCTGTTTTCCCTGGGAATGTCTGGGCTGTTCTGGTGAACAAATGTGTTAACAATTATGGAAAACACTGCACATGGCATTAACAAATGGTGAGTAGTCATTAGCTGTTTGCTCTTTCAGCAGTCAGGATAGGCCCTTATGCCTCTTAATTTCACTGAGTTACAACAGCAAAGGATCACTACTTATTAATTATTATATTTAATAACATCAGCATATTATTCTATAAGTTAATCTGATGGTAGTGGTGAGTCGATAGGTCATTGTCATTAAGAGATTGCCATCAGTCATAAAACAGAGGAAAAAATGGGCTGAAGAGATGAACACTAGCAATTACACACATCACTTATATTTCTGTATCATTGGTCAATGAAAGATGTGTGTATGTGTGTATATCTAAATTGAAAACATGAAAAATGTATCCCTTTAAAAACTCCAGAAGGAATTTTAAGAAACATTGGGTACTGATAAGACATAGGATGGCTAAGGCTCTAATCACTTACATGTGTGTATATATATTCATACATATATAAAACAGTCTATATAGATATGTTATATATATATATATATATATATCATAGTCTTAAATCTGTCAGTATGCCTCTCCTAGAAGCAAAAAACATATGTAGCAGTGTCTCCCATATATAAAGGGCGCTTATGTTCCAAGCTCTTATTGGATATCTGAAACCATACAGCATCTCAAACTCTGCATATATGCTGCTTTCTTCTTTACATATACATGTACAAATTTAATGGCCTTTTCAAATGCATTCAGCAGTTAAAATGCACAGTGGTTTTAGCTTTTGCTGACTGAAGTGCAACAATGAAACTAACATGAGTTTCCTCTTTACTCACAGTTTCATAAATGGAAGATTCATTCTCACAATGATTCCTAACAACCTATACATATAATTATTTTCTTCCACCTTAATCTGGTAAATTTTATTTCACTTACAGCTTTGGTCTCATATGTTCAAACTGCCAGCATCATTACTTTTATATTTTGAAGTCATTATTAAATAAAATGATGAATAATTAAATGTAAGAACTATAATACTCTGGTGGCCAGTAGATAACTAGTGCATTTAGTAAGTCACTACCAGATGGGTAGTGTATACAATGTGTATACTCTGGACAGAAAGATGATTCACATCCTGGGCATGACAAAAATGAACAACTGAAGACTTATTCATGCTTCTCATAATGCCAAGCAATGTAAGTGTTTATTTATTTCTATGCCTGTGTATGTGTTTGTGCCTGTGTGAGTGTATATGCACTGTGTGTATGTGGAGCCCCATGGAGACCACAAGTGTCAAATCTGCAAGAACTGGAGTGATAAATGGTTGTGAGCTGTATATTGGTGATGTTATAAAGAGAAACCCAAGTCTTCGGTAAGAGCAGTATGGCGGTTTGAATAAGAATGGTCACCATTGGCTCATGAATGTGAATGCTTAGTCACCCAGGAGAGAGCTGATCTATTTGATAGGATTAGGATTAGTAGATGTGACCTTGTTGGAGGATGTGTCACTGGGTGCAGGTTTTAAAGTTTAAAAAAACCACGTCAGGCCCATTCTCTCTCCTGCCTATGGATCAGGATGTAGAACTCTCAGATACTTCTCTAGCACTATTTCTGCCTACATACTGCCATGCTTTTCCCATCATGATAGTAATAAAATGAACTAATCTCTGATACTGCAAGCAAGACCTTAATTAAATGCTTTCTTTTATAAAAGTTGGCATGGTGTCTCTTTACAGCAACAGAACAAAAACTAAGAAAGAACTTGTTGCCAGAAACTGGAGTATTGCTATGACAGGCCTGACCCTGCTGTTTGTTGGAGGAACATGGAAGACTTTAAATTAGAAATGTAGTTGTACACTTTAAGAAGGGCTTAATGGGCCATCCCAGTAGGAGCATGGGAGACTGTGCTGGGGGCAATTTGAACTTGTGGGGCCTGACTCAAAAAGTTTCAGAAGTGACAAATATTAGTAAGTAGCCTAAAGACCATTCTTGTGATATCTTGGCAAGGAATGTGGCTGCTTTTTGCCTTTGTCCTAAATATCTGTTTGAGGCTAAACTGATGAGTTTTAAATTAATGGCTTTGGTAGAGCTTTCAAGATAGCCTAGTATTGACTCTGTTGTGTGTTGTATGTTTCTTAGTAATCATTCTTATACAGAGCTAAAATGAAAAGGAGCAAGCAAGGTGTTGCTATAAAATGTTCAGTGTGAGGAGAAAAGGAGCACGAGGAAAGGTGATTTTGGAGCCAAGTCCTGTGCTCAAAGAGATAAAAAGCTTAAAGAAAAGCCTGCTGCTAAATGAAATAAAGAAAGTGGTGACCTCAGGGCCAGATCCCCTTCCCCACACTTAGCTTCCAACTTGTGGAATGGAATTAAAGGGAAGCTTAAGCAGAAAGCAGAACCTTCAACAACAGAAGGCTGATGGAGATGTAATTGAAAGAGAGGACCAAGTTCCAGTCCTATCAAATAGCAGAACTTGGCAGCATCTGGATTTAGAGTCAAGAATACGAGAAGGGTTGTAGAGTCTCCCTCTGCAAGTAAGGAAATCAGCTGAGGTCAGGAGTATATCAGGGATGTCCTTGAATGGAGGCCAAGAGATGCCATTTTATGAAGTTCCAAAGGTGAAGTCTGGATTGTGTTCAAGACACCAAGGTGTTGGCAATTCCAGAACTGTAGGATACCTGCCAAGAAAAGCTGCAGACATGGTATGAAAACAGCCCAAGATAGAAAAGTGTGTTGTAGTCAACAAAGATGAAAAGATTGGAGACCTGAAGAGTTCTTTGACACCTGACATGGAGATGAAGAATGTGGAGTATTCCCTGCATTATTTTGGTCTTGCTTTAGTATTTCCTCACATAGCACCCTTTCCTCCCTTGTGGAATGTTAATGTATGTTGGAAGTATGTGATTTCCTCTTTGATTTTGATTTTATATGACATTAATGTTAAGAGATTGCCCCAAGAGAGTTTGAACTTTCGGGCTTTCTATATAGTGATGAGATTCTGATAGACTATTGGGATTTTTGAAGTTGTACTGAATGTAATTGTGCATTATGTGGATAGAAAAAAATGGGGTCAGGAAATGAAATGTGTGGTTTTAAATAAGAATGGTTCCCATATGCTCATATATTTGAATGCTTAGTCACCAGGAAGAAAAACTGTTTGATAGGATTATAAGGATTAGGAGGTGTGGTCTCGTTGAAGGTGTTACTTGAGGTAGATTCTGAGATTTCAAAAGCTGATGCCACACTCAGTCCACCCTGTCTGTCTGCGTGCCACCATGTTCTTCACCATGATGAGAATGGACTAACCTCTGAAACTGTAAGGAAGCCCCAATTAAATGTTTTCTTTGATAAGAGTTGCCTTGGTCATGGTGTCTTTTCACAAAAATGGAACAGTGACTAAGCCAAGAAGCTATCTGTCTAGCCTGACTTGCAATTTAAAATGTAAGACTTCTTTATTTCTGGACATTTCCAGTTAATATTTTCAGGAAGTAGTTGGCCATGGACTGCTGGAGCTGTAGAAAGCAAGACTGTGTACACAGAAAGGGTGCTATGTTTATCATTGATCAAACAAGGGAAAAAAAAAACATTTTTTCTTAGAACTGGTTGGTAAAGAACATGACTTGAATGATACCCTTCTCTGAATAACTCCTGTTCTAGTCTTCCCCTTCAATAGTTTTCTCACATATCTATTCCTGACATCATTTACCCAGTACCCCTACTTTGGACCCTTTTACCTGTATCTATCTAGCCTCTCCCCTTGGGACTTTGCCAAACTTAAGTTTCAATGTGCTTTGTTTTTCCTCAATACTCATCCTATCTTGCATTCTCTCATCTCCAGCTTGTACCATCCACCCCACCCCACACATGCATCCCAACCTTGGCAAGAACTGTTTCTTACAAAGGAAAAACAAATAGAGAGAAATTTGGACAATAGGAGAGCAGCATGGAATCATGTTGCTGTGACCTACCTGGAGATCACAAACAGAACCTAGTGTATCCTCAAAACAGTGTCAGCTTCTAGCAATTTTCTAGAATAATAATTAGGTCTCTACAGGATGGAGGGTGGGGAGAGTTTTGTGCCTTTCCCTTCTCTCTTTGCAACTGGCTATTCTAGGTGGGGAAGCTGGATAAAATGACTGTAGCGGCATGATGCTGGCCCACTTTAAAGCTTCTATTATGAAACCCAGTTGCATAAGCTATAAGAGCAAATAACATATTCTCGGGAACAAATTCTAGTGAATCAGCTCATTTTAGATTCACATCTTCATCTGTCTCTGAAGTGGCTTATTTAAATTTTAATAGAAAATGTTGGATGTGGCGCTCCAGTGGAAGCAATGAAAATAACACTGTTTATCCCCAAGATAAAATTGTGTTGGGAGTTGAAAAAACAGAGAGAAAAATATGATGCTAATTTCTTGAAAACAAACCTTCTATGTCCCACTTTGTAGAAACTGGACAAAGCAATATAAACTCTATTGTCCTGAACAAAGGCAATGATGGCTTCTTCAGTGACTCACTATCCTTTTATGTGTAGATTTTTAAAAGCAAAAATCCGAAAAAAAATCCTTTTGTAAAAGTGAAAAAATCTTCCAAAACAAATGTTTGCCATTGTCTTGGGGTAGTAGCAGGGGTTGGGGCAAGAGAAGGCAGCATGGGGTAGTAGGAAGGTCTTATAAACCAAATATCAGGAGTCAATACTAGCGTTCCCACTTCCTAGATGTGTGATCATGGAAAGGGAAATTAATAACAGTGGGACACAAACTAGGCTCTCCAATGAAGGACCTGCATGGTGTGCCACAAAGAGGAAGTCTAGCGGGTGGCCAGTCACTTGCCTTGCCCAGTATAGCCAAATGTCAGTCTTCTTCACACTTTCTAGACTAAGAGTTAGCCAACATCTGGCTAGTTTCCTGTGCTCGAAGACAGTTTCATGGGAACACAGCCAGGTCTGCTTTATAGATATCTGTGGTTCCTTTAGAACTACAGCCATAGAACCCCATGGTTGCAAGAGACCATTTGGCAAGAGCCCAGAATATTTATTCCTCAAATTTTCCTGGAAAAAGTTTACTAACTTTGTTCCAGAGAGTTTTGAAATTTAGGGTTCATATCAGGCAAACCCAGCTTCCCCTCTCCCATGTACAATTGCTTGCCAGATCCTGTGGCTTCTACTTGCAAATTACCTGTCCAGTTTTTGTGCCTCAATCCTCTGTGGTTGTAGTCACCACTATTACTGAAGTGATTTACACACATACACACACAGACACACACACATACTCACACATACACACACACACATACTCTTACACATGCACACGCATTTTTAGAAAGTGAGCTTTCTAAAATGTAAGACTTGTCAAATCTCTACTTAGGACAACTCACAAGAGTTCCATTGCTTTTAGAATAAAATGAAAAATGTCGACAGTGACTCTATTGAACTAGTTTTTATTTAATGTACATTCTCTTGATATATTTTGAGGGCACCAGCCTTCTTTCAGCTTTTCATTGAAGGAGGGTAGCTTCCTTGGGCTCCAAAGAATACTAGTGGAGGATTCCTGCTCTAGGGATGGAATTCTCCATAGTCTACATCCTCATCATTTGGATAATGCTGACTCTTTCCATGAGCCAGAGAATAACTTGTCATCTGCTCAGGTAAACTAGCCTAGCTTTCCAGTCCCTCTTTCCCTTCTAGATCATTCTCTGACATGTGCTCCCATAACACTCATAACAATGGGCAACCATAATATTGTGCATTGGTTAGCTTCTTTAACATTTCCTCAAGAACTTCAGCTTTTTGCTTTTTATATGTTTTTGTTTGTTTATTTTTCATTTCATTTTGATTTTTTTTTTAGGGTAGAATAAAACTCTGCTCACAGCAAGCTCTGAGTTCCAGAACATGGCCCATCCCTTTGCAGCAGCAGAGAGTAGTGGCTAAGAGAGAAAACCCCTGCACTACTTCTACTCCTCTTCTACTTATGATTTTTTAAATTTCAATACTATAGGTCCTCACTCTATGCCTATATAAATGTGCAAATAATCACATATAATGTAATAATACATCACAATCATACTGTGTTGTGAGTATGAAACAGTATAACACATGGGAAACAAATTATATTAGGGTTTGTTATTCTGACTATGAAAAGTTGTCGATAAAATAGAAGTGCAGACTAGAGGATCGCTCAGTGGTAGAGCAGAATACTCACTTGTCATATATGGGGCCTTGAGTTTGATTCCCAGCATATGAGAAATGGGGAAAAGGCTTAATGAAAGTATGACTACGTTCTTCCCTTGAGTCTTTAACTGAGCATTTTTGGGGGTGTATAATTTTCAGAAGTTCATATGCATTATGTGCCCATAACACTGGGCTGCTTGATCTTTCCTCCAAAGTCCTCTGAACCGCATGTCTCTGATTTTTTTACTTGCTGTTCTCTTTTAATCCTAGTCTCCACAGTGAATCCTAGTAGTCAGTTAAAACTCTCTCCAAAGGATACATGCACCCCAAAGCCAACTGTTCCTATTCCCTTCTCTCCAAAACAATCTTTTTTCTATGTAGAATATTGATAATGGGTAAGTAGACTGAAGATAGATAAATCTTAGATAAATAGATAGATGGATAGATAGATACATGATAGATTGATAGATACACGATAGATAGAAGAGAATAGATAGAGAAATAGGTGAATGGTTATAATTCTTCATACTTAAATATATAAAGTATTGTATATGTTGCTGTATAAAGTATTGTATATATTGCATAAGTTGCTGCCTTCATATTCCTCATCATGGTGTTTACACTTTGGTGTGATGTTTGTATCAACTTTTAAAAAATATTTTTAGTAATCTGTATCTTATCCAAAATTTTTTCCTCTATCAGAGAACAGCAAGGATACCTTATACCTTGTTCACTTTAAAATGACCTAAATGCTCTGTCTTCTCTACAGGCAATAGGTGCTCATGAGATGCTTATTAATTTGCTCCCTATGGTTGAAACAGTTCTGTGTCACTAGCACCTACTGCAACTCAGTAGGATTTTGGTCAAATGTTTGTGGAATTGTGCCAAGATGAAGCTGCATCTTTGATGTCAGTTCCTTGCTTCTAAAATTACACCTGAAGAGCCAGTGGCAGTGCAACTCAGTATGAAAAAGATGAAGCGTTGCCATCCCTTGAGTCAGAGGGAAAGGCAAGGATCCAGTTCCGAGTAGACCAATGCAGGAATGAATCAAGAAGACTGTGGAAGGGGCTAGCATGTAGCAGCAAGACAGGGAAAATAGACTTACTTCTCTGTCCTTCCACAGGCTCTCATGGGGCCCAATGAAGGACTTCTGATTCTTAGCACACTGGCCCTTGCCCTCAGCAAGGTATCATTTCTGCTCAATGCCATGCTGCTCACTGCACTATTCTTTTCTTTGTGAAAAGTATGGTCCTTATGACACCCTACATACATATAGTTCATGGGGGTACCAAGTATGGGGCAGTGACTAAATGATAAAAAGGCAACAAGGATGAACTCTTTGTCAGGAGCTCATAGCCTGATTGGCAAAGAGAGAGGTACACAAAGAACTAAAACCATGGATACAAAAATAATAAAGGTCAATGTGTATGAAGATTTGTCTGTTTATAGTATCACATAAATAATAATGCTGCAAAAACATTTCTTTTTTTCAGTGTTTTTAAAATATTTAGTTATTTATTTTTACTTTATAATTTTTTCACTTTATATTGTAGCACCCTCCTTAATCTCCCCTTGGTCCCACCCTCCCTGCCTCTTGCCCCCCATACCCCTTCCCTATCCCACTGAAAGGGGTGTCTTCCTCCCATACCATATGACCCCAGCCTATCAAGTCTCATTAGAACTGCCTTGGTTCTCTTCCTCTGTGGCCTGGCGAGGCTGCCCTGCCATGGGAGAGGTGATGAAGGAGTGAGCAACCAAGTCCACGTCAGAGATAGTCCTTGCTCCCCTTACTAGGAAAACCACATGAAGACTGAGCTGCCTGTGGGCTACATCTGAGTAGGGGATCTGGGTTTTCTCCATGCATGGTCCTTGGTTGGTGCATCAGTCTTTGCAGGCCTCCCTGGGCCCAGATTTATTGATTTTGTTGGTCTCCTTGTGGAGCTCCTTTTCCCTCTGAGTCCTTTATCCTGCCCACCCTCTTCCAACTTCTTCCATAAGATTCCCTGTACTTTGCCCAAAGTTTGGCTGTGAGTTCAGCAAAAACATTTCTTGCATTAGAAATTTTTATGTAGTTTTTATAGGAATTCACTTTATAGAAATATATATGCATATGTGGGTATGTGCATTAAAATGTTCAAAAACTGGCACAGAGTTGGGCTTGAGTATCTCTGATTTAAAAAATACTCTCTATATGTGTTTTTATAATAAGTTTACTTATTCTGATTTTAAGGATACAATACATTTATACTAGCAACAGTCAGCATGTTGGTAAAGGAATGGTTTTGAATTGGTACCTCTATCTAGAAGCCATAGGAGCCTAGATGCTCTCTCCATATTCTTAAGGCAAGGAATCTGCATGTGACACACATGTGACCAAGTGGGAGCAATTGCCACCCAGAGAACTTTTAACCTTCAAGCAGTAATTCAAAGCCTCATAGTAGAAGAGATGATATGACCAAAAGTCTGTGTCATGAAGACACTGGTGTGATAGTAAGTGTCCAGAGATGGTAAGGGGAGCTTCCCCTCGGTTCTGTCTCTGGTATGGCAGTGGGTAGACACACTTCTTTGATTGCTGTTCCTTTTCCCAGGTTTTCCTTCAGTTCTTTGAGCCTTCCCATTTTACCTCCTACTTAATTGATTTTATTTTTAAATAAGCAAGAGACTATTTCTGTGGCCTTCAAACATTGAGAGTGTTAGGTAACTACTGTGTGTAACTAACTCTTTTTGTTAACTTTTTTTTTTTCAGAACAATTCAATTTAATGGCCACATTCCAGTATGGGGTTGTTTTTCTGAGAGCCTAAACTATAA
>CM053765.1:82737689-82767719 GCA_028658305.1 Pachyuromys duprasi | reverse complement strand
AACTATTTAGAATAAATCAAACCAACCCCCTTTTCTTCCTTCATTATCATTTTAACTTTGAGTGTTGATGAATCAAATTCATTAAAATGTCCTGCAATGATAGCTACCCAATTAACTCCTCTATGTGTCTAGTTTAAAAGTAAGTAAACTGAGGTTCATGAGGTCTACATACGTCATGTGTCAGGTGCTCTGCCTACATGATTACTTGTTCCTCTGGTTCCAGCTTCGTTTGTTTGCTTAGAGTCACAGTCCTTTTCTTGTGAGGAGTTTCACAAATCTGAAATCCATGAGTAAGTTTTGTGAGCCATTCAGAACAGTGATATCCCACAGTAGAAGACATTCCAAATATGCTTGTCCCCCACAAGGCTGGAAGATGAGGATCACAGACAATATCAAAGATCACAAGTGAAAGAACTGTGTCCTAAATCAGAAGTGTGAGAGAATGATCAAGTACAAGTGTGTCCCTAATGGAGAGGCCTTCCAGGCATTAAACAGTATCGAATAGGTGCCCTGTCTAAAAAACTTTTTGATTAATTTTATTGACAATTTTATACATGTTTATAGTATGTTAGGATTATTTTCTCTCTCAACACCCTCTTTTGTCTCCCTCTCATTCCTGTGAGCCTGCTTCAGTCCTTAACAGCTCCTTTCCCAAATCCTTTAGTCCTTGTTGCTGTTTTGTGACCCATTTAATTACCCAGGGTCAGCTGTGTGAGCACTGGATTGAACTACCTATTGGTGTATGCTAGGGTAACCAGTGGGTATGCAACTTAAGAAAATGATCCCTTCCTCCCTAAATCTATCAGTAGCAATTGTTCAGCAGTGAACAGTGAGCAAAAAAAAAAAAAAAGTTCGGTAGAAACCCCTGAGCTCCTTCCTCACTGCTGATAGGCACATCTTTGTGTTCTGTAACCTTGTCTTTTTCTCCAGATCATGGTACTGCAACTCTTGATTACCTAAATGACTGCCTTGTCATCACAGTTCAACAAGGGCATCTGTATATCTTCCTCCTGCTGCTGCCGCTACTGCTACTGCTACCCCTACCGCTGTTACTCCTGTTACTGTCCAAGGGCTAAATATTGACTTTAAGACTAAACTTGCCAATGCCATAGGACCCAGCACCATACTACACAGCCTTAACTGGCTCACCCTTTGACAACACTGTTGCAAATTCCACACCATTGATCCTGTAACATTTTCTGAGTCTGCATAAGTTAATTGCCTCAGTCATACACACGACCATACTACAGCTACCAACAAGGATATGTCAACTGGATAACTGCCTCTCACATTCTTTAAATAAGCATCTAAATGGTACTCTCACAAATTGGAAACATATTGTGTAGGTTTGTTATTTCTTAGATGAATTACTTTGTCCTGTGTTCCAGGATGTTTTTCCTATCTGTAAGAGTTACCACAAGTACCAAAACAAAACAAAACAAAACAAAAAACCCAACCAACCAAACAAACAAACAAAAAAAACAAACAAACAAGAATAACTATGAAGTGTTTGAATTTATGGTTGGCCTATTATAAAGTGTCAAGTAAGTGTTAGACATTTGGTGTTCTGCTATTATGGCATGTATTGTTTTAACAGGTGGTAAGCTTAGAATAGATTTTGTTCATTGTGGCCTATTGTTGAATAGATACTGAAGATATAGTGTGATAATGTCAACATTAAATGGTAGACCAAGAATTGAGAAAGACTGTGAAGTGCTTATTTAGTCTACAAGTATCTATGCAACAGGGCATTTGTGAAGGCTGAAGGTCAAATGAAAATGAAATGAAATTAGGTAACCATAGGTCCATATGCATCAGACTAATCTGTATCTTTAATGGAGATATCAAGGAATCTGGGAGGATAGATTCTGGAATGATGGCAGATATATAAAAGGAAAGGTTTCAGCACTGAGAAAAACCTATCATCATGTTCCTTATGAAAGGCTTAGTAGGTCACATTTGCCCACTTGTTAGATGTCTGGAATTGTTGGCTGAGATTTTAATGAAAAAGCAATCCTTCCTAAGCCTACAATCCCATGTTGGGTTTCAAGAGAATAACCCCTAGCAATCTCTTCCTGTTCCTTTTACAAATAGTATATGTCAAACTGACACATTGCAGAACAACAGGAAGCCGAATGAAGGGCATAGATTCGAACATGCATGCGCGTCCACACACACACACACACACACCAATTGGCTCTTCTGTTTCTTGAAACACGGAGTGTTTGTTTATATTTAATTATATTAATGAGAAACTTTACAGAAAGAAAAATGAGGAAAATAATATGGGTAATTAAAAAGAAAGCATGTAAGGATTTTTCTTTAATGAGCAAGGCAGCAAAGTCAGATGAAGTCAAATCATATTTTTGGCTATAAACCTATTCCTTATTTACAGAATCTTTAGTAAATAAGTAAACAGACTCTTCTCTAGTTTCCATGAGGCCAGGGAACATACTTCAGTGGAATGTATTAATGTTCAATTCAGTAAGCCTACTTTGAACACTTACTGGAGAAAGCTTATGGCTGGGAGTGTTGGAACCTATGAAACTCAAAGAATACTTTTTCCCCCACCCACTCCTACTACATAATCGACATGTGTCTCTTGAAGTATATGGTGCTCAGTTGAGAGTAATTACTCAATAAATATAGATGTGTCTTTTAGAACATGATAAAGGCATACCACGTTACCAGAAGACAGCTAGACCTCTTTCTTTACAAACAGTTTATACCAGTGGAACACTGGCTAGGCTTTCAAACACCATTAGTATGAAATTCTGTTTCCTCCAGGCATGTGTCCAACCTTTTGACATTGCAATGCAACATTGCAGTCCACAAAGTTCATGCTTCTGAACCATACATTTCACTTACAGAAAAGATAGCAATGGTTTAAGTCAGTCTATGGTTTTGTTGCTGGGCTGCATTCATAGCTGTTCTGGGGCAGCAGCAGACCCAGGCAGTTCTCATTAGCTGTTTTATCAGCTCCTCAATTCACCTCAGTTCAGTTCTGGAACCTTCCCTTTGTTGTGTCCTATTAGCACATCTACTGAAATATTTGCCAGCTGGTTTTGACTTTGCCAAAATACTTCTTGTCAGTCCTTCTGGACTAGGTTTGTTTTTCAGAAAGGGGCCTCCAATACAAAGTGGGTTTCAGTCTCAGTCAGCTCTGCCTTCCCCTTCAACCTTACAGGTATAAATCGGGTGCTGCCGTGGCCAGAGCTTTGTGTCTTTGGGATGCTTCCTATGAAGAAAATTAGGACACTGTAAGAAAGTTACGAAAATATCTGATCATCCAAGTGAGAAGAAATGAATGTCTGAGCTAAGTTAGTAATGGGGAGGCAGAAAGAGAAAGAAATGAGAAGGACATTAAAGGAAGCAAATGGCCTGGAAAAGCAACTGTGTGAGATTCAAATTCAACTGACTGGAGTAGCCTGGTGATCCGTAAAGCACTGTTCTGTATCAGAGAAAATGGCCTTTATGGATCAGAGCCACCACAGAAGATGCCAGGGGGAGGGTGACATGGAACCTGAGTCCTCAATAACAAAGGCTAGGACAGAACTGGACTCCAATGGGGAGATGTGATCAGGGAGCGTGTGTTAGAAACTCCAAAAACTGTGAGTTCCGTGGACTCCCTCATGCAAGACTAGTAAGGTAAGTAAAAAGAACCAGCACCTGCTGCTCTTGTCTGCACAGCTCTCATTCTCTTCTGAAAGCATTTCTCTTTGCTCTAAGTAATTAAAAAATTGTGAACCAGTAATAACAGCTGTTACCACTTACCCCTCACTTACCATAACATGAGGGTGGCCCCAGTGGTTGGGTCAAATCTGGAAAAATCAAGGAAAAAAAGTCCAATCAGAATTTTTAAAATATTGTGCTGACCTACTCTGCAGCATGATGATTAAGTCTTTTGTGTTGAACTAGAGTGAACAGAGTAGATCCCCTCTCCCTTCTCCCCTTTTCCACCCCTACTCCCACACACTGAAGGTTTCCCAGGGTTCTCACTGCTGTATGTAATAGATACCAGTGCCAACTAGCTTAAGAGCTTAAGACAGAAACAGTTTAACCTGGTTCCCAGGTAGTCTTCCTCCCACCATATCCCACTAACTCCACCACCCTTGTAGAGATTTCAGCAGAGTTGTGAAATGTGAATAGTAACTCCCCTCCAAGAAAAGATACCTGTTCTGTTCATTACACAACTGTCCTGTCACCATTTCTCCATTTTTGCTTTGCCACCATTTTGTGCACTTTTTTTTAGAGGATCCAAGATGGTGTTGCTTTGGCTTGCATACATATACATACATACATCCACAAGGAGTGCTGCTGACTCTGGCTTGTGCTTGCTTCTTCTTTTCCTATCCTGAGCTTTTTGGAGGGGAAAGTGTAGTTCTTCGGCTGGACAGAACCTAGAAATTGGAAAGCCGAGAAACATCCACATTTTGTTTCCCAAGGACACTGCTGTGCTAGATTCCAGGGTTGGCAGGATGAACCACCATCCATAGGTAGGTGCAGAATTGGAACATGAACCAGAACCTAGCTCACAGAACTGAGGGGCTCACGAGCTTCTTCTAAGATCAGATCTAAGTTTAGTGTACCACACATTCATCTCCAAACACCTTTAGCCTGAGAGTCACAGGACAATAAAACGCCATTGCCAATGGAGTAAGGGTTTTTGTATGACTAGCAAAAAGTATATTTGGTAGCTGGCTGGTGTGATTTAGATAGAATTTGTGTGTGTGTTGGGGGCGGGGGTGAAGTGGATATGGTGGCATACATCTAAAATCCCAGCAGTTGAGAGGTTAAGGCAAGAGCATCAGGAAGGCCTTCATGTCCAGTCTGGCCTACATGAGATGTTACACAAGAAAACACAAAAGGTAGAAATATTCATTTTTTACAACAAAGCCATTCAGCCATATTAGTTGCACATATTAATGCTTTTATTGTAGAATTTCCCCCTAGCTTGTTCCATGCTTCTATGATACCTCCTCTCCTTACTGTCGCTTCTTACCCGCCCCTCTGTATTCTTTCCCCATGAGACCCTTCCTCCCTCCCTAGCTAGGAAACAAATATTTAAGTAACACCAACCTTTTGCCTCTACATTTACTAGAGAACTTGTGTTATAGACATATGTTAGGGGAAATCCTCAAACCACAGGAAAACATTCTGAATGAACTTAGAGACTAGTTCAATAATACAATTGCAGAGGAAAATCTGGGCTTGTCATAAAAATAACTGCTCATATTTTCTAAGCCCTTTCCATTTGTGAAGATTTTACACGCAGGCTCTTGTCTGAGTTAATGAGAGCAGGCACTGTAATTTTCATCCCCTTTTGACAACTGCTGAAATTAAGGTACAGAGCAGTAAAGTACATTTTCAAAGGTCAGATGGCTAATAAATGGAGAAGGTCAGATACAAAGAGATAGCATCCTGTCTGTCTGTCCAAGAAAGAGCAAGAAGAAAGCTAGAATCTGAGGTCAGAGGCTATAAGACATTGACCCTGAGACATTCAGTTATCAAATTATCTTAGCATGGCTGCCTCTCTTAGGAAATGTGAATAGATGACCAGTCTGTTGTACAGAGGTGGATTAGTCATCCTCTTCCTTCTCTTGCAGTTCATGGCATGCAGTTCAATGCTTTACTGGCTTCAAGTCTCAAAGTCATGATTAACATGTAGATGTCTGAACATTCAGATGAAAAATCACACAAGATTATCAGGCAATAATGAAGTATTTATTTACGCATAAGATCACTAACCATACCTCATGGCATTGCCGCCAACCTGGTTCTCGGAATTGAAAGTCGACAACAGCTAGAAGTCTACAACATAGCCCATGCCCTTCCTTCCATCCCTTTGTTCTTGACATCCATTCATCATAGAATCTTACTCAGGTTGCCTCCCTTAATATGTCTCACAAACTTGGTTTTTCAGTGCACCATCAGCATGGCTGAGATGCCTATCAAGTCATGCCTGTAGGGAGTCTGCCTCTAGTCTCAATCCACTCGACCCTAGCCTCCAAGGTGTTTTCCACAGCCAGTTCTTAAGAGAGCTTTATGATCTTGGGACCAGGCTGTGCCACATAATTTAACCTCTTCAAATGTCTGAGGAGTTCATTATCTCTTCCCTCACACAGAAGGTCTACCACCAGCTTGTTTTCACTTATGTTTTCTGCTTTTAACTTCCACTTCCAGATCCATGCCTAGCTACTTCAGTTATCTAAAGGCTCCTTGTTTTCTTTTTTCCCCCCTCTATGGTAGCTTGCTCTGCTTAGAAAGTTTTCTTCGCTTTATTCTCTAGAAAAACACTTATATCATTAAAACTCAGAATAGTATGATCAACTCTTCTCAGACAGTGTTCCTGATTCTTACCCATAAGCTAGGCTGCATGTCCCTACCTGCAATTGCGTATTTCTTTGGAGGTAGAGACAGATAAAGGGTGTAGTAATCTACTAAAGTTAAAAGCAAATGCTATGGGTGCCTGGGTTACAATTTTTGTATTTTGACAGAGGCAAGTTAATTTATTCTCCTTTGTCTCATTCTTACATGTGTAAAATATGTATGTATTAGTTGTTTCTGAGACGTACCGAGATACCACAAACTAGTTAGTATAAAACAGCAGAAAAATGTGTGCTGTCACAATTCTAGAAGCCAAAGTCTTATGCTGAGATGACAGAAGGGCCATGCCTCCCCTGAAACCTGTAGCAGGCCCTGTGTTCTTCACCTCTTTCAGATTCTCAGTGGCTCTGGGTGCTCCTTCTCTACAGCTGTGTCACTCCATCCTCTGTTGTGATAATGCATCCTACTCATCTCTGTCTCTTTTTTAAGGACGATTTTTATTGGATATTAGGGTCACTTCAGGAAATAGAATAATTTGCTCATCTCAAGGTCTTTAACTTAATTACATTTGCAAGGACTCTTTTATCCAAGTAAGCATACATTTCACAGGTTCAAAGGAATAGGAAGCAACATCTTTTCTGGAGAGTTAAACTACGGACACTATAGGTCTCAATAGCTTGCTTAGCTTTTGTGGTTTTTGTAAATCTTAAGTAGGATGATGCATGTAAAACTTTCGGGAAATTATCTGGCAGACAATAAATATTCCATAAGTGACAGATTATTAGCATTACAGTGCTTAATGACAATACCACAGCTTTATGCACACATGGTACTTAGATTTTTTTTTCTTATTTTAGGACTTAGATTTCTTACATGAAAAATGTTCTATATACCTGACATGTGTTGCTAACAGCAAGGATTTAAATAGGTCATATGCTAATTAATCTACTTTCTAACAAGAAAATTCAGTTTTCCAGAATCTTTATTCTTCATAACACAGGAATCTAAGGAGTGCGTCCAGCTGAGGTGTTTTCATAAAGGAGATTATTCACGTCAACAGCATGGAGTGTCTTTCTTCTCTTTGCCAGTACTCAAATAATGAATGATTTCCTTTGAAATGAAGCTGAAGAGGTCAAGTATATGTGATAATAGACTCAGAAAAGCTGCGAATGCAGCCATCAAATAGCTAACTACCCTGCACGATTACAGATGTGAGGACTGAACCAAGAGTGACAAAGAAAATGACTTGCCCCAGGCCATTCCTTAAGAAAATGGGGAATTCACTCATAGTCATTCCAGCCTTATTCTTATCAATGATTTGTTTCATCTTCTTGACCTTATTCAATGCAGAAATCAATACTAATAGTGTCATCATCAGTTTGAAAGAAGGGAGAAAGCCAAGAACCCATTTAATTGATTTAGCCCAATCTTACTCTGATGAGTTTTCAATATTCTATTCCAACAGATCCACGTAATGATATAGATCACAGCCTTATAATTTATATCTCTTATATTTTCACCAAAGAAAAGCAGTGCGATTATACCCTCCATCTTATTTTGACATCCTACTTCCCTTGGTCAGTCTTCCTCCCTGTTTATATCCCTAATGCTCTAAAAAAATGAAAATTTAACTAACTCTGTAGTTATTCCTTAATTTCTCTAATCCAAACTTCTTTTCACACTTGTGTTCTTTGTTTCTTGGACACCTTTCCTACTTTTATATCTCCAAATCCTGTCTTCCTTGTTAGACTCAGTTGAATTCATGTTATTTGTGCCATAAAGCCTTGTTGGCGCCCTACTGGACTTGACATTTCCTGTCTCTGTAATCCAATTTCACATTATGTACACCTCTCTTGTGTTATCAACCACTTTCTGGACTGTATTTATTTATTTCATCCCCCACCTAGTTTATTAGAATGCCAAGGACATTTGCAAAAGGAGATTTAAACAAATGCTACTTGTTTGAAGGTTTGTTACACACTGGAGACTTCTTTGTGTTAGCAGGACTTTCTGAGAAAGTTAAACATTACATATTGGCCAGCCCCCCACCAACAATCTACAACTAAATTCTGAGAGTGGAGCCTGTAAAGAAAGTAAGTGGCTGTAAACAGAAATGAAGACAAAATTAACTGAGAGAAGCTAGTAGATAAGAGACACAAAGGGTATGAGGTAGCAAGGGTACAAGCGGATGGGTGGAACTAGTGTAAATGAGAAACAGCAGGTTCAGAATGAGCAGAGGCAGCAGCAGAGATAGGAGGAGAGTGTCTGGGTGTGTCTCAGTAGAGATACCCCCTCACCCCTGCAAATATTCGTGGGGCTTTGCTGCTCCAGATGACTATTCTAACTACTGTTCACCTGAAGCCGAGTCCCTAGTGATTCCCACTTCCTTTACTTTTCTGCGAAGTAAATACTCACTCAGAGGACCTGGAGATACAGCAGTGCTTCAGGGATCACCTTTCCTACAAACTGCTTGTACCTCCTGCTTCCTATTTAACTGTAATCCTCATAATCACCTTGGCAGACAAGTAGGTCTCCAAAACTTTTAGAATCAATTAGCTGGGAGGAGGCAGCTGAGACTCAAAAGAAGCTCAGGGACTTACACAAAGAAATGCAAGTCAGTAAAGACAGCAAGACATCCAGGTCCTTTGGCAGCAGGATCTGGTGCTCAGCCCAACGTTGGGCTGAGAGCTCGCAAGTTCTTGTCACATGGGAGATGCATTTGTGTCCAGATCACATTCCATGAATGACAGCAAGGTTAGTCAATCAGCATATGGAACAAAAAGCCCTAGATAGAGATGGGAAAAGCGAAGAGAAAGAGAGAAACAGTCATGTCTTGTAGCTAATAGCTTTACACAGAAAAAAATAGCTTCCTGATATATGAAGGGCTTATGCTCATATAAACCCATCCTAAGTTGAAAATGGGATAAAAAATATATTTAAGGGGTTAGCGATATAGATGCATGAGGAACAGTTGCCTGGCGAGCGCCAGAAATAGCACCACACACATAAAAATGCGTTAAGTACCCTTAACCTTCCCAACGTCAGAGCTAAGCCTTGTCTTCCTTAATGACAATCAGAATACTTAGATTGGTCTTATAACACAAAGCCTATCTTAGTAATAGAAAACGCATTGTGACTATATTTATGCTAAAAGTAGGGAAGAGAGCAGTTGCTCCACAGTGGTAGCCTGGGAATAATCAAATGTGTGATTCACCATATTTTCTCCTGGATGAATACAAGCTTTTCACTATCATAAAACTAAGCTATCAATACATGGGGACCATCAGTATATATAATTTTGAGAGTAAGGAAGTAAGGCTTTTGGTAGTCACCCCATGTAATCCTCATTTTTTTAATTTTATTTTTATTATTAGTTACATTTTATTAACTCTGTATCCCAGGTGAATCCCGCTCCCTCATTCCCTCCCAATCCTACCCTCCCTCCCTTTCTACTCCCTGTCCCTTTCCAAGTCCAGTGATGGGGAGGACCTCCTCCCCTTTTAACAAGAAAAGTCAATGAGCCAGAATTCCCTTTCTCAATGGCACAACCTGACCTCCTTTTGACTATCAGCAGCCAAACTATCAGCAGTCAAATCATCAAAAGCTGGGTACCACCTATATGTATAACATCACACAAGTATATATTATGAGGAGCGAAATATATATATTCAGTATATATTATGGGGAGTGAAGCATACCTGTTTAAAATTTGAGCTTAGTATTCATTGGTCATAAACCCTTAGGCATCTTCTCATAATGAGACTCTAACTGTAAAGAGACAGTAGGTCACTTGTCTGCTTCATAAGAATTTAGTAAAGCCAATGATAAATTACATATAAACCAGGTAACAAAATATTGTCACAAAATGATAAAATAATATATAGCATTTATTGTAGAATTGGTATTATTTTCCCACAAAATTATTAGAATAATAACTCATCATTTATCATTTTAACTTATCAAATACTGTCAGAAACAAAATAAAAAATAAAAACTTAATGGTTAATAAAATGATCACTTTATATAATTGAGGGTAGTTTGTCTATATGCTCAGCTTGCTCTACCACAAAGGAAAAAAATCATTGGAAACATAACAGACTCAAAATTAAATGTTTTTAAATAAAACATAAAGCAAAAACAGCTGCTGCTGGAACTTGGTCCCTGGGCATATTTGATTTTTGAAAATGACAAAGAGGCCAAATTGTCCTTCAATTCCCAGGCTGCATAAGCATGAGGGAAATGATTGCCTCACTGACAGCCTTCTTGAAGGACAGATGCAGATGCTTAGAAACAAAGGATATTGTATGCTGGACACACAACTTTCCGGAATCCTCACCAACAGGGAATTCTGCAGCCACATCACAAACAATATTGCTGAATTTCCTTTTCTTTTCCAAATAACAAAACACACAAAACCCAAAATGCTCTAGGCTGCTAAAAGACAACACTCCTTGACACAGGCAGAAAAAAATCACCTAGCATCTGAGACCTCAGTCTATGGCATCACCACCCCCTATCATAGCCTCTGTAATGCATCAGAAAACAACACTATTTTCATTTGTAGAGGAGTGTCTTACGGGGAGATCTAGAAATCAAGCCCAGGATCTCTTTTCTAGAGAATTTTTTAAGATATGAGTTGAATATAGTGTTTTAAAAATGTAATTTAATGGTAGTAAAATAGAGCAGAAGAGGACACAGAGAACAGAGCCAAGAAGGACCAATCAAATCAACTAGCACAAAGAGCACTACCATGACACAATGGCCATCCTTCACATATATGTTATTGGTCATTTGTTCCTCACAGGTATGTGTTTGCAGAAGTGAATTGTGACTATTCGGAGGATTTTGCAATGCAAACTTCCAGGAGCTGGCTTAGTATTTGAGGCCAGTCAAAAGGGGAAGTATTTTGGTGTATTTCCAGCAAATATGACCCACCTGGCTGGGAACCTAGAGGTTTTACCAGAGAGGAAGTCTCAGTTCTTTGAGGAAGTGTTGGTGGTTCAGGTACCTGTCTGTGTGGCTGCAAATACTGCAGGACCAGAAACAGCTCTGGTTTAACTTTCTGACCTGCTTATGTTTTTCTCTTCATCCTACACAGCATGCTAGACTAAATCCCGGACTTTTGTACCACAACTGAAGGTACTACCACAACATTTGATATTCCTCTGCCCAAAACATGCCTCCCCACCCTGAAGCACCTGCTGGCTCATCTTAAGTGCTCAACCTCTCTATCAGGAAGGGTGCCCTAACCCTGACCTGGTCCCTAATGGAGTCCCGAGAGGCTGAACACTGCAGCTGACACCTCAGGATGCCTACTTCACTATTTTGATTTCAATTGGCACATTAATCTCAGTCTCTTTAACAAAGTGAAGATGGGAGTTCATATTCTGAAAGTAAGTAAAAGAAAAAATGCCCTGGTTTGTGCTCCTACCCTCAGGTGCTGGTGGACATGGGAGTACAAGGATAGGTCCTAGAGGAGGGCAAGGAAGAGCAGTGAGACTAAAGCTTGAGAATGGCAGGTGTGTCTGTCAAAACGCTTGTATCTCAGAACTGTTTGTGGGCTTCCACCATAGGGGTAGACTTCAAGAGGGCCATACCTGAGGAAAGAATCCTCAACCACTTGAAGAAATGAAGTCATGATTAGACTGCCTAAGCTTGGGTAGGAGGTGAATAAGCATCTGTTTCCTCTAACAGATATGACTCCAGGCTGGAATGGGAGGCAGAAAGAAAAATCATCAAAGGGGACTAAGTTCCAAGGCCCTAAAATGCAGGATGGAACAGGGCAACATACAGCTAAGGATGATAACAATGGCCAGCCACAAAGGTGCAGATTGTATGACCAAGGGAAAAGGTCCAAATGAACAGATACAAGTACAAGGCTGAAACTGTCTACAGAAAGGATTAGGATTTGGAATTACAGATCTCTTAGGTAGGATTCTACCCTGGCCACAGACCTCGAATGCCTGCACTCACGTGCCCTTCCCTTCCCAGAATCACTCAGGGTGAGAGATGGTAGCTGTGGGCCCTAGATGTTTACTGGAGGATGGATGGGTGGGCTGTTGCTCATAGATACTATGTTTCAAAAAAATAAAATAAACAACACAACAGGGGTCCATGCCTCAGCCAGGAGTCTAGAGGAAGAACCAGAAGCAGAGATACAGACAGAATTGCTCTCTGGAACCACAGCCATAGAGGTGCACCTCATTAGTGCAAAGCATGGCTTCATCCTCCAACCTCATCCTTCTTCCTGACTTAGTATGTCATGTTGTCTTCAAGTACAAGCCCAGTGTGTGTGATTTGTGCATATGAGGAGTCCTGAGAGAAATCTTTAAGTCTGTCTCAATGATCCAAGTGTGGACGCCTGTGTGTGTGTGTGTGTGTGTGTGTGTGTGTGTGTGTGTGTGTGTGTATGTATGTATATATATATATATGTATATGTATATATATATATTTACACATTTATACATATATATGGGGAGGATGGATTTAAGCAATTGATTCACACCAGTGTGGGAACAGCTGAGTTCAAAATCTATGGCCAGCAGGCAGGGAGGATAGTAAGAGCTGATTCTGCAGCTTCAGTCTGAAGGATGAAAGCTCAGGTAGAACTTCTAAGTTGCTGTCTGAAGGCAGAATTCCCTCACAGGACACATTAACCATTGCTGTTAAGGGATTTAGATGATTAGATAAGGTTCTCCTATAACATTACATAGCACATTACACCTGCTGCTTTTCAAATAAACTGACCATATATGTATGTATGTATGTATGTATATATGTGCATATATATGTATATATATACATATGTATACATATATGTATGAATGTATATATGTGTGTATATGCATTAAAAATGTACATTTTTTTACAAAAATAGGTTTACTGAAACACCTAAGTAGCTATTTCACTAAATAATTGATCTCCTCCGTCTCATCACGGTTGTACATAAAATTAACCAACATAGGTTCCCCTATACTATCTTGTAGAAAGTTCTTACAATAGACTGAATACAAAAGAGACTTAGCTTTAAATAGCCAATTTCTCTGACCCCCTTTCTAGATTCTGGCAAGAGAACAAACATCCTGTCTGAGTAAGATAATTGACAGTGTGTAAAATGCTAATGGGGTTCAAGCAAGCCACTTAGGGCCTCCTGCCTTATCCTTGCAGATAGGAATAAGGTACCTGATTAATGCAGTCTTGCACCCAGTCAGGAGCTAGCAGCTCATGCTCCCTGTACCTCCTTAGCAGCCCAAGAAAACTGGCTGTTTCACCCCTGGATGGGGCTCTTGTCTTAGCATGCCACTCCTGGCTGGACTGGGCCATTCCATTGCCAGGTTTCTGTAAATCTCTTCCCAGCCCCAAGCCACATGCTTAGCTGTACTTGCCTGTCATGGGAAAGTATTTACACACCCCTTCCCTATGTGGGCCAAGGGGAAGCTCCCAGCATAGGCTGTGGGAAAACCCATCTGAGATGGATCTACCTTACGGCCTGGCACTGATGGATACTCTGCAGACATTGCCCTTTGATTCACCAACTCACTCACTCATGTCTAGGCCTAAAAACAACTTTCTTTTTATTGCTTATATATATAAAATTATTTTTGTTTTTATTAATTACAGTTTATTCACTTTGTATCCCCCCCTATGCCTCCCTCCCTCTTCCTCTCCCAATCCTTCCCTCCCTCTTTCCCACCCCTGTCTCTCTCCCAGTCCACTGATAAGGGAGGTCCTTCTCCCTTTCCCTTTGATCCTAGTCAAAACATTTTTTTTTAATGGAGAATCTATTGTCTTTTCCAGACACCAAGCATTCTTCATCTTTGGAGCTTATCTAGGAGACAGACAAAGCAGGCTGTTATAGTCTTTGTTCCGTAAAACAGAAATGCTAGTATCTATAGGATTCCATTATAGAAAGGGGGCTACGAGAGAGCTGGGCATGAAAGTGTGCACTGAACGTACTTCCTTACCAACCCTTCCCTAGCACCTCCAGTAGCTGTAACACAAATTCTTGCATGTGGTTTTGCTGAACTATATGATAATCCCTTAACACAATCATTAGTTCAGACCAGTTAGCAGACAAGGACACCAGGAGTCATTTTTATCACCCTCTTGACTTTGGAGTGATTAGGAGGGGGACTTATTCTATTGCAAAATTCATACATTTGCTAGTACACCCAGACCGTTGGTCTCATGCCCTATAACACATTAGGAAAAAGAGCTGTCTAGGAATATAACAACACTAGGCTGGACAGGCAGGCAAGAGCGAACTGTAAGATTTCTAAGGGCCCAATTTGAACACAACAGAGGCCATAGAATGGGCAAGGGTTGGAAGTTCTTAGAGAAGTGTGGGGTGGTTATGTAAAGTATCTGAAGAGAAAAATATGTAATGAACCAGCTCGGGAGAGGGAGAAAGAAAAGGTCATTGCAAATGAGGAACCACATATCAGAGGGTCTATAGCACTCAAAGTAGGGGTCAGAGACAGATAGATCTAGATGAGATGTCACGGAATAGGTAGGTAGTTCCCCTGATACCATCCCAACGTCCAGGTAGCCAGCCTCTCCTTCCTGGAATGTTGTTGCTGATTTTCAACTGCTTTTGACCTTTACCCCACTTTCAGCCTACTCTCCTCTAAACAGAACCATTTACAGCATGAGTCAGCACATACCATCCCTCTGTTCAAAATCCTGCCACCTTTTTGGCATTACTCAGGAGAAAGCCAAAGTCCTCAGAAGGTTCTCCCAGTGTCCTCTCCGGGCCTCCTGATAAATGTGCTGACCATTGCAGTCATACCAATGGCCTCGGTGGTCTACTTATACTCATACTCATCACGTGCTTGCCATAGGACCCTCTCCCTGGATGCCCCTGTTCCTGGAGTATTCTTTTTCCAAAGAATACTGCTTCTTTGAACCCTGCAAACTTATTATTCTCCACGAATTCTGCCTCACACATTCCATTTGCTACTTTACTATTTATTATTGGTGGTGGTGGTGTTAGGCCTTTTTTTTTTTAATCACCTGTGTTTATTTCATTACTGGCAAGAACATCTCTGTCCCAAGCTCTAAGAACAGGTCCTGAGAAATAGTAGTTGATAAATGAAAAAAATTAATAAATTTAAATGGTCTAAGTCCTAGCTTAAATTCCAGCTACCTATGACCTTCATGTCTTGAGTATACAGATGAAGGCTTCTATCACTCATGTTTCTCATACCAAAAGTGGGAAATTTTGGTTGTCCCTCATAAAATTTCTATGAGGTTTAACTAAGAGAATTGTAAAAATGTTAGGCATAAAATAGAATTTTAAGAATGTGAATTTTGTTGTAAGATCTTCACAGATGGTCCTAGAAAATCTGAGAAAAGAAATCTGCCTGTTTTGATATTTTCAGCAGAAAGAATCAACAAACATTTGTAAACACCAGCAAAGTACTGGGCCCAAGAAGCAGGCAAGGACAAAGGGTAACTGCCCTCAACAAGCACCAGACCCTTAAGAGAAATAGATCTAATGGTTATGGGTTACACTTCCCAGAGATGTATGTAGAAGACATTATAGAAGGAACAAACAAGCCTGTATACTTGTCTAACATGTATTTTGAGCAAACTTCAGAAAGAGGAGATACTGCCAACAAGGCAGAGTACTTAAGCAGTCTTCATCCAGCTTCCCCTGGTGATAACATCCTACACACCCACAGCACATCGCCAGAACCAGGGCCATGGTTTGTATGGTAGTGAGTTGTGGCTGCCAACTTACCTAGGTTACACAGTGAAGACAGGAACCCCACAAGAAGAACAGCAAAGCTAAAAAATCTGAGCCCAGGGGGTCCTTCAGAAACCAAAGACCATGCATGGAGAGGACCTAAACCTCCTGCTCACATGTAGTCTCTCCATGTAAGGGGAGCAGGGGCTGCCTCTATTATGAACTCAGTTGCCTGATCTTTGATCACTTGCCCCTGGCATTGCAACCTTGCCAGGCCACAGAGGAAAGGATCCAGGCAATCCTGATGAGACTTGATAAGTTATAGGCAGATGGCAATGGTGGAGAACTCCCCCTTTCAGTGGACTAAGAAAAGAGGATAGGGGGAAGAGGGAGGGTGGGAATGGGAGGAATTGAGGAAGGGGCTTCAATTGGGATGTATAATGAATAAATTATAAAATAAATAAATATAAAAAAGAACTAGCTAGAATGCTAGTGAAGTGTATTTGTGGGAGTGTTTATAGACTTGATTGGCACTGAGGGTCAGTAGAAATAGGAGGGCAGGGATCCTCCCTTGGCATCAGTGGGTGGGTACCTGGGCACTATCCAGTTGGCTGGGGTCTGAATGGAACATAATATTTAATTACCATATAATACAGGAAACCCATACTATAATCCACAGACCTAAAGAAGCTAAATAACAAGGAGGACCCTAGGGAGGATGCTTAATTCTCATTCAGAAGGGCAAATAGAATAGACACCTGAAGCTGCTGAAGAAAGGGAACAGGGTGGGAGCCTACCATAGATGTCCTCTGAAAGATTCCACCAAGCAAGGGATTAAAGTAGATGCTAACATTCAGCCAAACTTTGAACAGTGCACAGGGAGTCTTATGGAAGAGTGGGGGAATAGAAGGACCTGAAGGGGACACAAATCTGGGCCCAGGGGCTCCTGCAGAGACTGATGCACCAATCAAGGACCATGCATGGAGAGGACCTGCTCAGATGTAACCCTTAGGCGACTCAATCTCAATGTGGGTTCCTTAAGAGTGTAAGAGGTGCAGGGGCTGTCTCTGACATGGACTCTGTTGCCTGCTCTTTGATCACTTCCCATTGGCAGGGTGGTCTAGACAGGCCACAGAGGAAGAGCATGCAAGCAGTCCTAATAAGACTTGATAGGCTGGGGTCAGATGGTAGGGTAGGAGGGCTTCCATTCTCTGAGGACTAAGGGAAGGGGAGAGGGGGAAGAGAGGGAGAGGGTGGGACCAGGAGGAGATGAGGGAGGGGGTTACAATCTGCATGTAAAGTGAATAAATTATTAAATAAATAAATAAATAAATAAATAAATAAATAAATAAATAAATAAATAAAATAAGATGTTCCCCTCTTCTTCTCACAGTCTCTATCTCCATCTCTCCCTGTGCCTCTCTGCCTGCCTTTCTCTGTCTGTCTCCCCTGCCTTCTCGAGCTGGATTCTTTTCTCATCTTTGGACATCAGCTCTCCAAGTGTTCTAGCCTCTGGACTCTGGAGTTTGAGGTCTCTGGGTTGTAAGGCCTTTGTCCACTGCCAGAACTGCACCACCAGCTTTCCTGGTCCAGAGGTCTTTGGACTGGCATGAAGCCAAGCTACCAGCACCAGCTGCTCTCCAGCTTTCAAATAGATTATTATAGTACTTCTCTGCAGAATCATGTGAGACTGTTTCCTTAATAAACCCTCACTCATAGATTTATGTTTTATTTCTGTGTCTTTTTGCTGCTTTTTCCAATACAGTCAGTTTTTACTACAGCCTTACTCAGAACTCACCTGTTTCTGCATGCATTGTGCCTGTGTGTGTGTGTGCATGCTCCAGCACCCCATACCCGTACACATGCATACACAAGCACCTACGTAGTACTGAGATTTTTTTTAACATAAAATTTAACTATGAAGGACAATCAAAAAAGACTTCACAAAGCTGACAAAAGTATTTTTTTTTTAAATTTCACATACCAGTATGAAGGAAAGGATTTAAGGTAATGTTACACATAATATCAAGAAACTCAAACAAAAAGCCATGAGACTTGCTTAAGGGGACACAGCTCTTATGTGTGAAGATTGAACCACAGGTCCCTGATGCACAGCTTGTGAGTTCTGAAGGATTCCAGCATGAGGATGGATGGAGGCCGGGTGGGGTGCAGTGGGGGAGACAGGCTTGGGAGGCAGCAGGCTTTGTCCTCACACATAATTTACCACAGACAGGTTTGCTGTTATTTTCCACGCAACTGAGAGCTGCTTTCCTCAACTTTGCCCTGACATCTGAGCTCTGGCATATCTTTTTTTTTTTTTTCTTTTTTTTTTAAGGCAGGAAAAAGACTCTTTCCCCCCAGGAAGCGCTGCTGTTCTTAGACTGCCAGGCCACAGTGACCTCTTTGGGCTGCCAGCTAGACTCCTGCAAAGCAAAGAAAGTAAAAAAGGTTTTAAAAATGGGAGCACAGAGAAGGCTAAGCAGCCTGGGAAGACTCATGAGGAAGAAAGTGACTGTTGTCCTGCGCACTGAAGCTCCTTTTTGTTGCCCGCTCTCGCTGAAAGCAGTGGGATTTGAACCTCTGCCAAGAAACAAAGGGCTTTTTTGGCTAGGAGAAGCAATTGTGGTCACTGTGGGCCAAAAATCAGAGGGAAGCATTTTATGTGGTAGCAGGGGCCTAGCGTTGGTGACTGCAGGATGTAATTTAATTCTAGGATGCACCTGTTCTATTTTAGGCAGACCCACGTGATACAGAGACAACCCAGCCCCCCTCAAACTTCAGAACTATTACAAGCATCATTCATTCCACTCACTCATTTACTTAATCTCTCACTTCTTCAGCTGCATAATTTAGTAATTAAGAATATAGCCTTGAGCTACATTTGGTGTGCACACCTGCAATCCTAGCCAGCAGGAGGTCAGAAGAAGAAGACCCTGAACTGGAGACACCTGGGTACCAAAGCAAGGCCCTGTCTAAAAACAAAACCCAAAGATAGCCTTGAAATTGGAGACTGTTTTGTTAATGCATTAACTATCCAGCACTTCTCAAAGCTTTAAGGCAATAGGGAGTCAAAGCCCTCTCCTCAGAGTCACCTGAGATTGAGAGTTGAGGGTTGGAGGGGGGTGGACAATAATCATGACAAGAAAATTACATGTTGTTCTAGCCTGTTGAGTGCTAAGGGGAGAAAGAAGGTATATAGCAGAGAAAGTGGTCTGAAGGATGCTGGACAGTGAAATTTTGGATACCGAATAGCATTAATGCATGGTTTATCAGGCACAGAACTTGCTGAGAAAGCTGCATGTAAGCAGAGATTAAGGCAGATGTGAGGGTGGGCGGGCCGTGTAGACATGGAGGAAGAGGAGAAGTCGCACAGTGAGTGACTAGCTACAGACAAGGTTATAAGGAAGGAGACATGCCAGCTTTATCCAAGATCAGTAGTGAAGCCCAGGAGATAGGCACATAGAAAGAGGAGAGTGATGGGGGACAGGGTAAGCCTAGAGGCAGAACCTTCAGAAAGGCTGTGCAGCCATGGAGGGTTACTGCCCTTACCAAACTATATGAATAGCTATGGCAGGCCTTAGCAAAAGAGTGTTATGATATCTCTCATGTGTGGACAGCGTCACTCAAGCCATTATGCAACCATATGTGAAGATCAATCCAGGGAAGACAGAGAGACGACCATCACAGCTATCCTGAGGAGACATGACCTAAGACAGCAATTCCTCTGGCCAAGGCAGTATTAGTGGACAATGATGAGTAGCTGGACTCAGGACATATTAAAAGCAGAAGCAAATTTCCAGTGGACTGACTGGAGGATCTAGGAAAAAGGGGGAAGTCCATAGTGGTGATTCTTAATAGTCTGAACCAATGGGGACTATGATGGAGCTTATTAAAGTACAATATTAGGGTTGAAGTGTTAGCTCAGTCTGTAAAATGTTTGCCTAGCAAGCATGCAGAGCTGAGTTAGATCTTCCAGGACATACATAAGAAAAATCTGGTTGTAGAAAATATTGCCTATAAACTTAGTGCTTGGGAATGGTCAAGCAGATTCCTAGGACTCACTAGCCAAAAGAGAAATATATCCCCAATCTCCTCCATTCTCATGCTGCTTCTATCAGTCTATTAACCTCCTCCTCCTCCTCCTCCTCCTCCTCCTCCTCTTCTTTCCTCTCCTTCTTCTCCTCCTTCTCCCAGGAACCTGCTAACAAACCAAAGATTATACTTTGTATTCAGATGTCTCTGTCTTTAAATTCTATTAATCAACATAATAGAGCCCATATTTGGTACCAGCTATTTTCAATTTTTAGCTAAAGTTGCTGTTTTCTGGTTTTAATTCTAGCAACCTCACTTCTAAATGATTGCATCAGTCTACTTCCCACCCCAGCCTCCGGTTACTCTATCCCTGAGTCCATCTTTCATAACAGTTACCGACACATCTTAGTCAGGTGCAAATTTGATCTCCCTCACTGTTTCGCAAAGGACATCAGTTCCCCATTGTTGGTGGGATGCAGTCAGACACTTGTTTCTCATTTCAGTTCCTCCACAAATTGGATTCTATCTATCCTCTCTGGCTTTCACTGTTCCCCTTTATAGATTCAACACATATGTTTAAGAAAATAAGCCACTCTCTATGGGACACTGTCTCCTTTGCCTCTGGCTTCTTCTACCAATGACATTACCCCTATGTCTTAACTTTTTTCAAGGTTTTTGTCAAACTCTTCTCCTTAATGGCAACCCCATTTCTCTTTCTCCTTCAAATATACACAGTGCTTGGAACTGGACTTTTACGATAGCTTGACTTTGACTTATTGTAACTTTTCTCTGCCATTGTTCATCCCTGATATTTATCCTGCTTGTTTGGATAATACTAGTTTCTCTAATAAATTGTCCCCATATTTTGGTGGCTTAGCACAATAAAAGTTTCTTAATCAGATGAGAATGTAGTATGGGTCTACTCAATTAGTAGAAAAGTTTTCTCCATGTAGGGGCTCAGGGATTCAACGTCTCTCCAACTTGTAGCAGACTCTTCTGCTTCCAGCCATAGAAGGAAAAACATGAAGTAATGACTGAAATACGTATATTTTATACTCACTTTTTATTATGAAAATCAATCAGTTGTTCTTTCTCAAAAGAAGGTACAGTTCCCAGTTGGACAGTCCCTTCCTGAAGACAGCTCTATTATGCTACTTAAAGAAGAGCAGAATAGTACATGGATAGAGATAGTGATGATAATGTTTAAATTATTGACCATTCATTATCATAGGCCTTCTGTGATGGGAGTTATAAATAGATATGATCATAAGGAAGTAGATATGCTTTTCAACACAAAGTAAATAATTATATTTATATGCATATATAGTAAATATTTTAGTGGTTTGTTTATTTGGATAAGGTTTCTCTACTTACCTCTGATTGGACACTGAGTAAACTAGTATAACCTTGAACTTGTGCTTCTTTTCCTTCTACCATCTGAGTACTGAGATTACCAGCACCTGCTATACCCAGCAATAATCCCTGTTATCTTTAAATCTTTATTATTTTTTATTTTATGAGTCTATTTTGTCTATATGCATGTTTGTGCACCATATGCATAACTGGTGCCCATGGAAGTCAGAAGAGGGTATTGAATCACCTGGAATTCAGGTTATGATTTGAAGCCCCTATAGGGGTGCTAAGAGCCAAACGTCCTCTATAAGAGCAGTATATATTCTTAACAATCAATCTCTCTAAACTCTAATTCTTGTTTTTGAGAGGGTAAATTAGTTTTCATGCCATTAAGGAATAATGATAATAAGCAATATTTCACGGGCATTGATGAAATGGACCAAAGACTTCACATAAAATGTTATGTAAGTTTAAAAAGGTATTGGTGAAGACTTGAATCTATGTAGGCCTGTCTAACTCTAAAGCTCATATTTTATCTGTTACTACTTTTATATTTCCATCATCTTACATGGGTAACTTACAACTTAATAGACGTTAATATTTAGGAAGTGCGTCTTCACACTGAACCCATTGGAAGAGGAGGAGAACGAACTATGGGAGTCAGAGGGCTCAAGAATACTATAAGAACATGGCCCACTGAATCAACTGAGCAGGGCTCATAGGGCCTCGCAGAGACTGAAGCAGTAATCATGGAGTCTGCATAGGTCTATGCTAGGTCCTCTGCAAATATGCTATAGTTGTTATCTTGGTGTTTTGTGGTACTCCTAACAGTGGGAGTGGGGGTGTCCCTGACTCTTTTTCTTGCTCTTGAATCCTTTTCATCCTACTGTTGCCTCAACCAGCCCTGATAGAAGGATTTGTGTAATCTTATTGCATCATGTTATGCCATGTTCATTTGATATCCCTGTGAGGCCTGCTCTTTCCTGAAGGGAAATGGAGGAGAAAAGGATCTGGGAAAGAAAGCAAGTGGGGGAGCAGCTGGGAGAAGTAGAGGGAGGGGAAACTGCCATTAGGATGTATTGCATGAGAGAAGAATTTTTTTAAAGTGCTTCTTATTTTTATACCTAATAAAATGTTTATGTGTATTATAATATTTAACTCATACTATGCAATGTATATATGCACATACATGACTATTATGTATTTATTCATATATTATATATTATGTGTATTATGTGATTATGCATTACATATACGTAGACACAGAGAGGCACATTTTACACAGTATATAAAATATACAGATAAATATATGTGTGTGTAAATATTTATCCTTTTATTTGTATATGTGGCTTATATGTATATTTAAAATTCCAGCTAGGTATGGTGGTGCACAGAGGTAATCCCAGCACTCAGCAATTCAGAGGCTGGTGGATCTCTGTGAGTTCGAGGCCAGCCTTGTTTACAAAGTGAGTCCAGGATAGGCAAGGCTACTCAGAGAAACCCTGTCTCAAAAAACCAAAAGAAAATATATTCTCATAAATACATAGATAATATAAATA
The DNA here is from genome assembly GCA_028658305.1 of Pachyuromys duprasi. Classification (NCBI taxonomy): domain Eukaryota; kingdom Metazoa; phylum Chordata; class Mammalia; order Rodentia; family Muridae; genus Pachyuromys; species Pachyuromys duprasi. Next base: position 82,744,760 of record CM053765.1, on the reverse strand, counting down.
CATAGATATAATCACCTATCTACCTCTCTGTATATATAGGATATATGTAAATATATTTAATATAATATATTTATTTAAATTATATATTAATATATTTAAATTTTATTTAAACAATAATTTCTAATTAAACACACACATACAGACACATACATGTATATATATTATATAGTACCATTATTATGTTCATTTTATAGTTAAGTAAGTTGAGGGAGAAAGAGGTAAAACAACTCATTTAGGGCCTTACAGGAAGTAATGCCCTTCTCAGGTGAGCTAAGCAGCCAGAACTTGAAGCATGGCTTGCCACCCATGCTAAATCTCCAGGTTGGTTGGACTATTTATCTCTGTGGGCATGAAATAGGGAGATCATTAAGGCCTGAACTCTGCTGTGTTCACCACCATATTTCCTGTACCTAGCATTGCCTGATAAACTCTGATAAATATTTATCAAATTGAAGTGATGAGTTCAGAAAAAAAAAAAAGCATCAGCAAGAAAAGGCATGTGATTTAGAGGCTGAGAGGTTAGAGAAAGAGTGACAATCTCTGGCAGGGAAAGGCAGCATTTCAAGAAGCAAATTAAAGCCCAAGTGTTTGGTGAACTTCCACTGTTTGTCTTTCTGGGAAACTTCCGCAGTTTTGGCTCCAGTGCTGGAGAGCCACATGCAGCAAAGAGACCCTTCTACTTCACCTTGCCCATTGAACACGACCTTTTTAACCCTCTCCTGGTGTGCCTCTCAGCCAAACATTGCTGAAAACCCCAGAGACAGGGAAATGTTTTTCTGTTTGCATTGGAAGCTTGGGGAAGACATCTGAGGCAGAGAAAAAACCCAAGTCTATTCAAGCTCATTTGTGATTGGTACGTCACCAAAAATGAAGCCTGCTTAAAGGAAAGTCTTAGGATTTCCTGATGAGGAAGATACTGATCCATGGTAAGTAATTAATATTTATGAGAGGTGGTGGATAACAGAAACACAAGCATGCTGACTACCCTGGTTAATCCATCCAATTGGAGGCAGTAAAATCTTACTCATTTTATTCCAAGTAAAAGGAAGTGAGTTTCATGCAGTATTGGCTTTTGTTTGTATTGCTATTTTATCCTTTTAATGAACTGATATTTACACTTTCATTAAAGATAGTGTTTTGTATTTAAGCTTGGTTCTTCCATTTCAGACAAAAAGACAGAGAGAAACATACACAGATATATGTTGTGTGTGTATGTTTGTGTATGCATGCAAATAACCAGAAATAAAGAGAGGGAAATGACCTCTGTTGGAGGAGAAATAAAACAGACAGGAATGAGCGAGGGGGCTGTGACAAGAGTCTTAGGCTCAGGGACTGGATAAATTTGACATGTTAGGCATCCCACAGTGTGACTATCATAGGTTACATTTTCGACGACAGAGAGCCAGAACCAAACACTCCTTAGAGCCAATAGACAGCTATAGTGCATTCTGTCACTTGTCAAGGAGTAAAGCCCTGTTGCATACCTTATCTGCATCCATGTTTTTACCAGCTTCAAACAAGAAAGGCCCTAGATGGCACAGCTAGCGAGCTCACAACCAGGAATGGAACCCAACAACAGTGAACTTGAGGACTGCATCTATAACATTATTGCTGTATGAGAAAAGGGATTCCAGGATGCTGTGGAGAGAGTAGAAGTTCAATACTTAGTCCTGAAGTAAGAGGATAGCAAACATCAAATCATTAGTGATAACCAAATTAATATACATGAAGCCATTATTAACTCATCAACTCAAAGCCTAGTCCTATTTTTATTTCATAGCCTACCCCTAATGAGATAAAAATCATGAACCAGAACTTCTAGGTATGTCTGCATTGTAAGTATAGTGAAATAAATATAAAAGAACAGGTTAACTACAAGTGAAGAAGTTGTACTCCAAGGCACCTTGTATTTCCCATATTCTAGAAGTGTTCTCTGGTTCCCATTCATGCCCATGGCTCTTGAATCAGAAGACTCTGGATTCAAGATTCAGATCTTAGAGGAAGATACAAAGTACAAATGTTCAAAAGGAGGGCCCAGATTCCTTTGTTCACTCAGCCCTTTTTGAGGCCATCAGGAAGCTTAGGCAGGAGACTGAGGGTTTAGTAACTGCTTCAGAGAGTGATAAGCTTTAAGCAAGGATATACAGCTATTAGACAATTAGAGATTCAATTCTGTAAGGAAATAGTTACTTGTTTAATCAATTAAGATTGACACTCCTCAAAGAATTCTGATTAAAGGTTGACATGACAGTAGGTTTTTTTAACTGTCTTGTTTCTTTTCAGCATATCTACAAAGAATCAGATATTTTATAAAGAATATCGCTAATGCAATAAGCAAACCAACACAATTATCTTTAAAGGAACAAATTAATAGAGAACATATAGGAAGCAGAAATAATTAAAAATATTCTCAGAGAGAGGCTGGCAAATAGCTTCTGGCTAGGTAGCTCAGCAAGTAATGGTATTTGATGAGTCAGTAGGTCTGGCAACCTGAATTCTATCTCAAGACCCCACAGAAAGGTGGATGAAGAGAACTAACTCTTCAAAGTGACTGTGACTTCCATATGCATGCTGTGAAATGTGAGCATCCCCACATGAACATCATGCACATACAAAATAACAAAAGCAATAATGATAAATTCTCAGAAAGATTAGTTACTGCATTCAGGAAGCAAAGACAAATTCTATTTCAACTGAACATAGATAAAATAGCAACCAAAAAATTTGCAAAATTAAAATGGCAAAAGCAGAAAAATTAATTTCTAAAATTCAGTATAGTATTTGGACAGTAAAACTAAAGAAACCATTTAAAACCAAAGTTCAAAGAGCTAAAAGTAGGAATTTCAAAATGAAAATAGAGGATTTGTGCAGGAGAAGAGATAGCTAAATATTAAGAATTCTGTCCTTCCTGATCTTTGACTAGCATTCCAGCTTTCTGGCCCTGACAATGAAGTCCTACTTTCAGCAGGAAGTAATTACAGAAAAGACTGTTTCACCCCTTGCCCCCAGCTGGTTGACATGTTAGATCAAAAGGAAATTCCCTGGCATAGGGGACAAAACGGCATCCTACAGTGCCATTGACACATGAGGAAAACAGGCCTGGAACTCTCAACAGGTAGATTAATTTACTAAAATAGTTCTACTCAATCTGCTTTATGTGGAACAAGCAGGTATTGTGTGGCTTTAAAAGAAAATTGTTTCTACACAAACCACTCAGGAATCATTAGAGATAACCTGACTGTACTCAAAAAACATTGCAAAAAAAAAAGGGGGGGGGGGACAGGGAGTGACCTGAGATGAAATAATTTACTAGTTCCCATTATCACTTCCAAGTTCCTCCTAGAGAGTAACTCTAATGTCAGTCATCACAGACCTTTTGGACCTTCTGCTTTTGCTAATTACTGTTACATCTTGCATAATTAATGCCTTAACTAAGTAGTAATTCCTGCCTGGGTACTATTAAGCTGGGTACCATTAAGGGCTATTAGATCCCAATATAAACAGGTACCCATCACAGAGTCAATGCTTTGACTCAGAATACCACTTAAGGGTGGTCGGGGTTGTGAGACAAAAATGGGAACAAGAACAACACACCTTGCAAGTTGATGGGAGACCAAAACAGGAAAAATACACCTTACAGGTTAAGAGTTCTGTTTGCAGTAAAGAATAAGTTCCTTTTTGCCCTATGTCTGTGTGACCCATTTGCACCAGAAAATATGTCAAGATATACACATTGTACACTTGTCCCTGATTGCATGTAGGTGGAAGGTAAGAAGGAAGAAAATACATCAGGATATATGCTTGTCCCTGATTGGACCTGATGGGAAATATAGTGGCCTTGTGGGGTTGGTTGCATTTTAAGCCTCTGTAAGGCATGACTTGTGGGAACCTGGTATAGACCTGGTTCTTCCATCTGGCCAGTATTTAAGTAATGTCTCCTTCAAATTAAAAAAAGATAATAATAATTCTAGGAGAAAAAAAGAGAGAAAACACAGTAAAGGAAAGATAAGTAAACCGTAAACTTTTTTTTTTTAAGTTCCCAGAATTTATAGAGTCTACACTTTGAAAGGCCGCGCTGGGGATGAAGCACATTTGACTCTAAGAAATTAACACAGGCTCTCATCAAAGCATATTAGCATAAATTTTAGAACACTCAAAGGGAAAGGGGAAAAAGATAAGCACACATTCTTCAGAGCTATATGAACTTCATGTGAGACTTGATTCTGGGAAATCCTGCAGAGAACTGGTTAGAAGTCCATATTTAGGCAAATCAAATGAGAAAGAGGAACAAAGCATCTCCAAACTGACACCTTTAAGAGTTACTGTCCAGTGAATTCTCATTCTGAGAGATGTATTGTATATTTTTCCTCAAGCAAGGTACTAAATCTCAAAGAGAAAACAGAAGAGCTGCCAAAGCTGTGATTCTTGGTAGATGCAAAGGTAGCTCGTGGTGATGGTTAGTGTCCACACATTCAACGGCTTCTCTGCAAACATCCACAGAGAAAATGACCCAGAGACCTCCCATCACGCTCCCATCACCTCATCAAATTTCACCATCCCCAAAAGCACCAGGGTACATACTAAATCTTTAATTCATGGGCCTTTAGGCAGATATTTCACATTCAAACTACAACACACAAAATGTAATCCTTATTTCAACAACAAAAAAACCAGATATAACTATTTTGGGAGTGTAAAAGAAAATTAGTCTTATTTCAGAGCAAGAAGTGAAGAGAAAATATGTTAAAAATTTAAAATTAAATAAAAAACAAAGTATAGTAGCATATTCGTGTTGGCTGAAAATACAGAAGTACATAACAAAAATGAAACAGAGCTAAGGGCAATCAATTGCTGTTGTAAAATGGAAAATCAGTTTTCTTCCAGGACAAGAACCATGATAGGTTGTCTAATCCCAAATGGCCAGCCCTAAACACATGTACATATGAGAACACTAAATGTACTAAGAAAGAAATGACTTGTTTCATGATATCCTTGTTTTTTATTGCTGAGCAATATTCCATTATGTAGATGTACCACAATTTCTGTATCCATTCCTCTGTTGAGGGGCATCTGGGTTGTTTCCAGCTTTTGGCTGTTACAAATAAAGCTGCTACAAACATGGTTGAGCAAATGTCCTTATTGTGTACTTGAGCCTCTTTTGGATATATGCCTAGGAGTGGTATAGCTGGATCTTGAGGAAGCGCTTTTCCTAGTTGTCTGAGAAAGCACCAGATTGATTTCAAAGTGATTGTACAAATTTACATTCCCACCAGCAATGGAGGAGGGTTCCCCTTTCTCCACAACCTCTCCAGCATGTGTTGTCACTTGAGTTTTTGATCTTAGCCATTCTGATGGGTGTAAGGTGAAATCTCAGGGTCATTTTGATTTGCATTTCCCTGATGACTAATGACTCTGAACATTTCTTTAAGTGTTTCCCTGCCATTTGATATTCTTCTATCAAGAGTTCTCTGTTTAGCTCTGCTCCCCATTTTTTAATTGGATTACTTGATTTGCTGCTTTTTAACTTCTTGAGTTCTTTATGTATTCTGGATAGTAGCCCTATGTCAGATATAGGGATGTTGAAGATCCTTTCCCAATCCATAGGCAGTCGTTTTGTTCTGACGACAGTGCCCTTTGCTTTACAGAAGATTTTCAGTTTCATGAGGTCCCGTTTATTTTATTTATTTTGGGGCGGGGGGGGGAAGAAATAGTTGTAGAGACTTATTTCCATGGTATAAACAAATTAATTTTTTCTATTTTTTAAAATATTATTTGCATTATTAGTTACATTTTATTAACTCTGTATCCCAGGTGAATCCCACTCCCTCATTCCCTCCCAATCACACCCTCCCTCGTCTACTGCCCCCTTCCATGTCCACTGATAGGGGAGGACCTCCTCCCCTTTCATCTGACCCTGGTTTATCAGGTATCTTCAGGACTGGCTGAGGTCCCATTTATTGATGTTGCTCTTAGAGCCTGTGCTGTTGGTGTTCTGTTCAGGAAGTTGTCTCCTGTGCCAATGAATTCAAGGCTCTTTCCCACTTTTTCTCCTAAGTGGTTTAGCGTGTCTGGTTTTATATTGAGGTCTCTGATCCACTTGGACTTTAGTTTTGTGCAGGTGATAAGTATGGATCTATTTGCATTTTTCTACATGTAGACGTCCAGTTAGACCAGCACCATTTGTTGAAGATGCTGTCTTTTTTCCATTGAATGGTTTTGACATCTTTGTCAAAAATCAAGTGTCCATAAGTGTGTGGATTTATTTCAGGGTCTTTGATTCCATTGATCCATCAGTCTGTTTCTATGCCAGTACCTTGCAGTTTTTATTACTGTTGCTCTATAGTACAGCTTGAGATCAGGGATGGAGATACTTCCAGAAGATCTTTTACTGTAAAGGATTGTTTTAGCATTTCTGGGTTTCTGGTTGTTCCATATGAAGTTGAGAATTTTTCTTTCAAGGTCTGTAAGGAATTGTGTCGGTAATGTGATGAGAATTGCATCGAATCTGTAGATTGCTTTTGGTAAAATGGCTATTTTTACTATATTAATCCTGCCAAGCCATGAGCATGGGAGATCTTTCCATCTTCTAATATCTTCTTCTAATTCTTTCTTCAGAGACTGGAATTTTTTTTCATTCAAGTCTTTGACTTGCTTGGTTAGGTTCACACCAAGGTATTTTATGTCTTTTGTGTCTATTATGAAGGGTATTGTTTCCCTAATTTCTTTCTCGGCCCTTTTGTCTTTTGTATACAGGAGGGCTACTGATTTTTTTGAGTTAATTTTGTATCCAGCCACTTCGCTAAAGGTGTTTATCAGCTGTAGGAGATCCCTGGTAGAATTTTTGGGGTCACTCAGGTGTACTATCATATCATGGGCAAATAGTGATACTTTGGAACTGGAAAAGATTATCCTGAGTGAGCTATCCCAGAAGCAGAAAGACACACACAGTATATACTCACTCATATAGACATATAATATTGGATAAACTTACTAAAATCTGTACAGCTAAAGAAACTAATCATGGGAGGACTCTTGCTAAAATGCTCAATTCCTATCCAGAAAGGCAAAGAG
>CM053765.1:82712564-82737589 GCA_028658305.1 Pachyuromys duprasi | reverse complement strand
GGAACAGGGACTGTCTCTGACATGAACTGATTGGCCTGCGCTTTGATCACCTCCCTCTGAGTGGGGAGCAGCCTTACCAGGCCACAGAGGAAAACAATGCAGCCACTCCTGATGAGACCTAAATAGACTAGGATCAGAAGGAAAGAAAAGAAGACCTCCCCTCTCAGTGGACTTGGGGAGGGGCATGGGTGAAGAAAGGGAAGAAAAGAAGGGATTGGGAGGAGAGAATGGAGGGAACTATAGGGGGGATACAAAGTGAATAAACTGTAATTAATAAAAAATTTTTAAAAAGAAATGACTTGTTTAAATTTTAATAGCAGTTTCTTTGTTGGAGTTCTGTACATTAGGTTTAGGTTTAATAGATAAATACAGGTGAGGAAATAACAAAGTGACACTATTTTTCCCTAACATAGAAGACTGGGGATAGACTGACCATCTAATGTTGATCTATTGGACAGTCAAGGTACTAGGATCCACGTAGATTTCTTTTTGCCTCTGTAGAAAACATGGTGAATCCTAGATCCCAAGATGCCTTCTGTGACACCAAACATCATATCCAAGATCTATTAACAAACAGAAAAGAGGCAAAGATAATTTTATTTATTATTCATTGGTGTATATTTTTGTGTCTGCATTAATTTCTGTGTACCATATGTGCACAGGTGCCCATTGAGTCAAGCATGCAAAGATCCTCTGGAACTGAAATTACAGGTGGCTGATACACACCTGATACAGTTGGCTCGTCTCCAAGAATAGTATGCAGTCTGAACACTGAGCTGTCTCTGTGGTCTTTTGTCCTTATTTTTAGAATTTTTTTTCTTAGTAGTTAGACATATACTACTCTTACTCAATCCTAATGGCCAAATCTTCGTGCTGAGAGTATGCTTGTTACATAGACACCTAGGCAACATATTCTTGCCCATAAAATCAAACTCCAAATCTTCAGATATAAATGTAGTTCTCTTCCCTAATCAAAGAAGCTTCACTTTGCAGCAGAGACCAATTACAACTGGTCATAATGCAGAGATAACTGATCATGGACGCCTAACACTAGTTGATGCATGTACAACACAATTCATGCACCTAAGGTGCAGGGAACGTTTTGGAAGAGTGGGCAGGAAGATTGTAAGAGCCAGAAGATCAGACAGACACTGCTGTGAAACTGTAACTCCTGAAAATTATAGGGAAAAATCTGGCTATGTAAGCAAGAACAGAACAATGACAACAACAAGAGACATGCTAATGTGGAAAGGGGAAATCTTGAAAAGCCCCACACCAAGACAAAGAATGAAGCAGACTGCTAAGAGAGGCAGATTTAGTCTTCTCCAGGAAGAAGCCCCCTAACTGGTTATCCAAAATCTGCATGATCAGCCCACAAATTATATACATACAAGCAACACTATATTTTAACTAAAATTAAAAACATCAAACTTATCAGCTCCAAGGGAAAAGACCTAGACTACAGTAAGCAATTATGTGATATGGATACCCAGTTTACAATGATATCCTGATGGTACTCAGCACTTACCACTGAGGAATGGGGAAAGGAAACAAGATAAATAAAAGGCATAGAAAAAAGGTTCAAGGGTAATGGCTTATCTGTTTTTTAAGAAACTGATTTAAAATTTAAAAAAAACACATCTGTTTAAATTTTTTTGTATCTGATAAATATGAAGATAATTATGTAAATGTATTCAATTCATCATTTTCTTTGAAATAAGAATCTTGAACTTTTAGCAGTATGATTCTGAGGAATATAAGCCAAAAAAGGCTAACAAACCTTGTCTTCTAAGATCTTTCAGATTCTGTCTTTGTAAACAATGATAGTCACATGTTACTTAAGAATAGGGATACAGTCTGAAAAAGGCCGTTCCATAATTTCACAGACATCACAGAATATATGTAAACAGACCTAAATGCTGTGGTCAAGACTGTATAGTATATATTGTCATCATATATGGTCCATTATTGACTAAAATGTTACAGAACTTGTGTTGTATGTTAAAGATAAGATTTGGCAATGCCAGATGGGCCATCTCCAGATATTTATTAAGCATTCATTTTTTTCTCTACATTTCAAATACTTCACATAATTAACAGCTGGTTTAATTTCCTTTTTCTTTTCTTTGAGATTATCATTCTAAGTAGCCAAGGGTGATTCAGCCATATCATATGGACCATTGTTTTCTATCTGAAAATGCAATTTTAATCTTTAGAATAAACTCACAGAATCACCAAAAACTAAGCTTTTTAAAAAATATTTGAAGTGAAAATGTCAATTTGCAGAAAAATCAATAATATAAATATTGCCTCAGAAGGACTGCTTTTTGAAACCTTCAAAACAGTTTCTTACCTAGTAATACTTCTTGAAATAATAGGTTTGTTTTTGTTTTGTCCTCCAAGAGGTTTATGTGCAAGATAGAGGCAAGTTCACATGTTATTCAGTGTCTTCTTCTATTTCCCATATAGTTTTCTTAGAAAACATGTCCTGACACCCAAGAGGCTGAAAGGTATGCTCATGGTCAGACACTCTTCCAAATGAATGCAATGCTAGTGCATTGCAGTCTCTTCAACATGCATCATCCCTTTTTATATCTTCACAGTTTTAGGGAACCTGAGAGTACGTGGGATTTATCAGGGGTAGCCCTCAATTCAATAAACTCTCTTCGTGGCATATTACTCTTTACAAATAAGGTTGACTGGTAGTTTGTTGTTGTCGTTGTTGTTGTTGTTTGTTTTTTTCTGCAAGTCTGTTAGCAAGAAGTAAGCAGTAGTTAGCATGCTAAGTAAGGAGTAGTCAGAATGCTATCTGTGAGATTCAAATATGCCCTTACTTCTAGTTTGAAGTTTTCTTTTTAATAATAAAGTTAGCTCCCTGCTTCCCTGGCTGGAGTGGCCTGTGGTCTCTCAGGAATGTCTGCTGGAGCTGGGATCCCAGGGGATAAAACAATGAGTTGAGGGAGTAAAGTTAGGATGGGGCGAGGCCTGGGGGTGGGGGGCAGCAGCAGGTGGTGTGCAACAGGACTGCGGATACAACTAAAAGATTTTTGAGCAGCTGAGGGAGAGGTGAAGATCTGCAGTTCGTCTGCCTCCCTGGCCAGTGTGTCAAAAGCTAAACTTTTTACCCTTTAAAAAATATGTTGGTAGTGACTAACATGAGATGAATCCCTATTGTGTTAAGATGACTGACCACAAAGCTTTATTCTAAACAATTCACTATGGAATAAGTTTTGCATGTCAGTTTACTGGTTGTTGTTTGAGACTGCATCCCAGAAGATTTCATAAGTTTCTAATTACCTGCGCAAAGGCCAATGTGTTCTCCTATTGAGTCACACTGCAATTAAATGAAGAAAACTCAAAATGTTCTTCTCATATGCACAGGAGGTGGTGGGAAGGTTCATTGACTTCCTGTTGGCAAGGATCTGTTTATTGAGTAACTGTCACTGAATCCACCAGCTCCACAGATCTCTAGTTTCTATCAAGACTGTTATGACATTCACCACCACCATACTTAGGTAAAATGAGGTACTGTTTGTCTTAGGTTGCTATGGTAGTCTATGCTTGTTTGTTTTTAAAAGGAGGTTTATTGTTATTAAATGTGTGTGTGTGTTGTGGAGGTATGGAAATTTGAGTATAGGTGCCTATGGAGGCCAGAGGTATTTTATTTCCCTCGAGTTCGAGTCATAGGAGATTGTGAACCACCTGATATGGGTGCTGGAAACTGAACTCTGGTCTTCTGCAGGAGCATTATGCACTCTTAACAGCTGAATCATCTCTCAGCCCCACCCCTTGATTGTATTTTAAAATGCCTCCCCAATCCCTGTACACCCCACCTCCATTCCCACCCTCTAAGGTTGTTTACTTGTTCTTGTTTCTCTTCCTCAAGAGTGTGATCTCCCAGAGGAAGGGTGCATGGCTTTGATTGTGTAGTTTTACAAATAACATAGCTCAGTAAATGGTATGCAGTAAGAGCTTGAAACTGTCTATTAAGAAATGATAAACGAAATTTAGGATTTGTCCAATGGCATTGTGCTAAACACTGACATTGCTACCTGGACAGTGTAGAGTAAGGATCATTATGGTCCAAAGTCTTCCCTTACTACTTCTGTTCTAGTTAGCTTTTCTGTTGCTGTGATGAACACTAACAAAACCAACTTGGGAGAGAAAAGAACCTGGAAGCAGCAACTGTGCCTTCTGTCATTTTCCTAGGTTCATGCTCAGCACCTTTGTTATACACCTCAGGCCAACCTGCCCAGGGATGACACCACCCTCAATGTCCCTGAGCTCCTAGATTCTTCTCTCACACAACGCATCCCAACCATAGTTTCCTCTCCCTCTACTTCTCCCAGAATCCTCCCACCTCCCTCCTCTCTGAGCTCCACACCCCCTTCATCTCCATTCAGAAAAGAGCAGGCCTCCAAGAGACAACAACAAAATGTGACAAAACAACATACAATAAGACAAGGCAAAATACCTCACATCAAAGCTGGGCAAGGCAATCCTATAGAAGGAAAAGAGTCCCAAGAGCAGGCAGATAAGTAAAGCTCCCACAATTAGGAGTCCCACAAAAACACCAAACTAAAAGGCACAACATATATACAAAGGGCCTGGTGAAGACCCCTCCATGGCCTTTGTTTGTCAATTCAGTCTCTGTGAGCTCAAATACACCCGGATTGATTTAATGGGCCATGTTCTACATCACCTCTGACTCTTACAATCTTTCTACCTCCCTTTCATGAATCTCCCTGAGCTCCAAGAGGAGGGCTCAATGGAGTCCTCTAATTTAGACTCTCCCTCCACATAATGTATTGCTGTGGGTCTCTGCATGAGCTAGACCCACTTGCATCAACTAAAAATCAAAAACAGTCCCCACAGATATACCCACAGGCAAGTCTGAAGAAGTGAATTCTTCTATTAAATTTCCCTCTTCCCTTATATGTTAATTTGACAACAAAAATAACCAGACTAACACCTAATTTACAAAATTATAAAGCTGCAAAAAAGGCCATCAGACAGAATGAAACCCCAATGTGTTTATTTGACAGTAAGTATATTTGGAATTTCCCTCCTCAGTGATATCAGAATTCGGAGGTTTCAATTCCTGCAAAAAACTATTCCTACAACCAACAGAAAATACAGGACATAGCAGTCAACACTGGACAAAAGAGGAACATGTGTAACTAATGTATTGTCAGAAATCTTACATGACCAAGAAAAATGACACCTAGGACAAAATTTCTTTCCACTGTTTGGGAGCTTCTTCCATCTCTTGCTTTTCCCATAAATTCACATTGGACATGACCTTTAGCCTTTGCATATCTCAGTTCTTGAAAAGATAAGAATTTTCCTGAAGGTTACAGATCAGAGCCTGAAGCATCTTAGGATGCATGCCTCTATAATCTTTTCCAGGCCAAAATGAAACTATTAATAACTGTGACTCTGCCTACATTTTATACAGAACCTGATATAATATACACATATTCAAAACTGCGTAGTTATCAGTCACTTTGAGTACTTAAATAGTCATAAGACAAGTGTTGTTAATAACAGCATCATTACTAAGTGTAGTGGATTGAATGATTAACCCCCCCCCCCGGGCAGTTTCTTGACAACTAAAACATCAGAAAGAGATCTTATTTGTAATAGAATCTTTGGCATCCTTGAAAGGCAGAGGCAAGGTCATGTAGAAACATGGATCAGGAACAGAATCAGGATGGCTCCTGCAAACCAACAGGAACTAGGAAAAGGAAGAAGGTGCACTCACCTGTGCCCTTTTACAGAAAATATGGCCCAGATGATACCTGGAATTCAAACTTCTAGCTGCTACCACTGTGAAATGCTGAGCCTCTGTTGACCTTTAAAGCACCCAAAATAATCATTGTATCATTTGTTGAAAACGTTTAAAATGTTCATTGAAAACCATAATGATAAATAAATTTAACATTAGGAAGTATGTAAGAAAAAAGGAATTAAAAAATACCATCAGTGAGACAGAGAGACATCTCAGTGAGTACAGTGTTTGCCTTAAAAACATAAGAACCAAGTTTGCTCTCTAGAAACCATGGGTTTTATTTGTTTGTTTGTTTGTTTATAAAAAGCAAAGATGACTGCCAGTTGTAAGATCTCTTTGGGCCCACCATGCTCTGCTACCTCTCCCAGTATCTCACCAAATAGGCACAAATATAGCCACCTGTGTACTAAACACCCTAAGCCTTGCCCTACAAAATGGCCCTGGAGACTGCTCAAACAGCTGCATAGGAGGCCACTCGTGGTAAGACACCTCAGCCCAATGTTACTGATGCTATAATCTAGCAATTCCACTCCCATATATGAGTATACTATTACCAACTCATACCTAGATATGTAACCAAGAGAAAGAAATCAAGCCCATAATAGTTGTTCTATTTGTAATATTCAGACCATGAATAGCCGCAGAAGTCTTTCCTCAGTAGAATAATTTGCAGTATGTATAAAATGAATAATACAATATAAAGGAATGATCAATTATGGCATGCTATGACATGATGTCTCTCCCAGACATTACAGCACATGAAAAAGAAAGCCAGGAACACAATAAAAAACAGCATTTAGTTCCATTGTTCTTGATCATTGAATTCCAGGATAGGTAATTAAACTCAATGAAAATTTGGAGACAACTACAGAAAACCACAACTTGTCAAAATGGAGAGAGCAAGTGTTTATGGGTTGCCTAACCTCAATTGATACATTTTTAACACAATTCTGGCACCTAAGGATTAGGAAACATCAAAAAAGAGAGCATAAAGATTGTAAGAGGCAGAGGACCAGGATGTCTGATGTGAGATTGTGTAGCCTGGAAATGACAAAACAAAACAACTAACAAACAAACACTCATGGTACCTTAACACCATGGCTTCTTAAATAACACCTAGAGAAGTTCATCAATAGACATGCTAACCTGAAAAATGGAAACCATACCTAGACAAACAACCATAAGCAACTAAAGAATGTTGAGAGGGGAGAGACAGCCTTCCTTAGGAAAGAGGCTGTAGTTGGTTACCCAATTCTAAGTGGTCAGCCCTAAAGTTGTATACTCACAAGTTACACTAAACAGACTGAGCAGGTTGCATTCATATATTTAGGTGTGTATATTCGTGTGTGTGTGTGTGTGTGTGTATAACAATAACAAAAAGAGGCTATGGCTTTAAAGGGGAACAAAGGAAGTTACATGGAAGGGATTTAAAAAAAGAAATGGAAGGGTGAATTGATGTAATTCAATTTTTTTTTTTTTGTAATTCAATTTTAATTAAAAAAATCTATGGACCATGAGGTAACACTATGATAATGTTGAGCTGATTCACATTGCTAATATTATTTTTGTCAGTGAGATATTAAATTCATTAAGTTAAGAAATCAATGATGATATGATGAGGATAATGGTAGACAGAAGAGAAGACTTTTGGTAAACATAGGTATGGAAGCAGCATCTGGTATTGAAATTTTTTTTCTGTTTTAATCTAGCAAAATGGGCATATTAAAGGAGTAAAAATTTTATTGAGTTAAAAAGCCATCCAGTTTTGCATATATATGCTATGCCTCTAAAGAAATGTAACAATTATAAAAAAACCAGGAAAGCACCCAATTTGAAGGACTCTGGGAGTAACTGGTCCTCTTTGTAAAGGTCCTTTAGGGTAAATGGTTCATTGCTTCCTTTTATGAGAAGAGGTGGATTCTGGGTGATTTCAGGCTTTGCTGTTCAGGGAGTTAGATAATGAATTCACTGAACTATATACACATATGCTTGAAGGTTACAGAAGACTGGAACGATGCCCTGAAGACTTAGAGAGTAAGGAAAGTCGTCTTAGCAATTACCATCTGGCAAATCCAACACTTCCATTATTATTTAAACAACACTCTGGGAAACAAAAAGAGTGATGAGCTTGAAAAGAGAGACACAGCAGTCAAAATCTTGAGTAGCAGCAATGGAAGCAACACTAGGCGTCAAGCATGAATTTGTGGTTTTGCAGTACGTGCTTTCCTCACCATCCTTCCTGGTGATCTTTTCTACTTTCCTTGCCTTTCAGTCTCTTTTGGTGCCACCACATCTCCCGGTTTCCCTCTCAACACTGACATGCAACAGAGCATGGCCCCTCTAGACAGCTGCATATAATCTTGTGACTCTAAGTATGATCCTTAAGCTATTCTCTCCCACATCAGCTTCAGACCTAACTCCTCACCTCATCTTCATACTCATGATGTATCTGTTTGATGTCTCTATTCAACACTTAAAAAACATCTCCAGTTTAAGCATTTCAATTTTCCGTTCACACTCTACTCTTCCGGCTTTATTTTAGGACAATTTATCACATTGCTTGAAGCTCAAATCCCCAAGATAGAGAATGGTCACAAATTAGACACCTATGTTTCACTTTTAAGTTCATTCAAGACATGTACCATTATGGTCTGTGTTACATACTCTACACCTACTGTCTGTGTCTCCAAATAACAAGGTAAGATTCATGAGCCAGATGATTTGTTCTGTTATTGATATACCATCATTGTCTAGGGCAATGCCTGGAATGTTTTAGACACCAGAACCATTGGACTAATAAATGATATACAGAGCCATATATGTGTGTATACATAATATATATATATATATATATATATACATGGGTGACATGATTGAAATGGTAATGTAAAAGGCCCTTATCTATAGTACCATCATATGCTCATTAAGTTGTTTCCAAAATTTCTACAGATAAGATGTGAGAAATTTGAGTAGTTAAAAAGGAGAGAAGTCCAGGGCAGTAAGTCAATACTAGAGTCTATACAGCATTCAGTGGATCCTCATTGTTTGCATATTCTGTATTTTTGAATCTGCCTCATGCTAAAACTTAGTTTTTGTCTCAAAACTAGTGTTTGTAAAGGCCATTACACCAGCATTTGAGTCACCAACCTACGTATTACCAGCCAATATTTAACACAGCAGTATTTTGCCCTCCTGTTGCACTGCTTATACTGTTAGGGTCAGCCTTTCCTGCACTGTATTTAGTGCCATGTGGTGTGCACTTTGATGCTTTTGGTTGGAAATTTTGCAGTGTGGAATGACCCACAGGAGCAGTGCTGAAGTTCTATCTAGCTTTTGAAAATGCAAGAAATTATCACGACAAAACATATGTGTCAGAGAAGTTTCATTCAGGTCTGAGTTGCAGTCTTCAATGAGTTACGGGGCTCCGAGTCAGGGAGTCAGCAAAATTGATTAAATAAGATATCTTTAAACAAATACACCATTACTTAATATCATATATTGATGTGGGTGCTAACGTTGCCCCCCAAATTGCAGGAATTTATCCTTACAAATAGTTTTTCATGGGCGCAAAGCTTTAGTATCTGTTAGGTTAATTTTGTTTGACATAATTAACATAACTTTGGATATCATAATTACTAGAAATTCTCAAACTTATTATACTTTCTAAAACTTAGAAAGAAGACTTTGAATGGATCATAGTATGAATTTTGTTATTAAAGGTTCTACATTTATTTCCATTTGAATAAATTATAAAAGTATAAATCATACATAATTAAAGGAATTACCAAAATGTACTCAGTTTTCTTCCCAATATGATATAGCAGTTAGACACTTTCTAATAAGATATACCAATAAGGCACTTTCCAGTAAGATACACCAGCTAGACAACCTGCCTGAATGACTGAATCTGAATGGATGAAGATGATTGTGAGCTTACTAAGAAACAGGGTTATTGTGTCTTTAATCTATCCTTCAAATTTATACACTCTTCACCTGTGTTCTACTGTAAGAATGTTAGAACATTTAAACCTCTGTATATGTACATCTGCCTACCACTCCCATACTGAACTTGTTAAATGACTCTTGAGAAAGTTGATCTATGTCATTCACATTTGGGGCAGCAGTGACCATAGTTAACAGTTCTTCAGACTTGCTCTATTTTTAAGCTGATTGTACATAAAACTCATCACCAGCACTTTGTCTGCAATTTCCTTCTTCCCTTTGTAATGAAGTGGCTAGGCATTATTACCCTCTTATCCCTCTCGTCGGTGATTACTAAACCAGAGCTGCACTGTTATCTTTAGGATGGATTGATAAACCTTTGTAATGGACCACACACACACAACCAAACATGCATGCACACTGGCATGAAAGCACACACACACTCATGCAACACACTCACACACAACCACACATGAACACACACACACACAGTGGAACTTCCTGAAAGTTCTCATTTACTCACTCACAAGATCATAAAGTATGAGAGTCCTCGACAGCAACAACTACCATCAGAAAAAGGAAAAATCCATAAAAATAATCTGCCCAGCTCCAGGGATCCCACTGCAAGACATGCCTTGACAGGCTGATGTTTACTTAGACAGAAACAATTGTCTTCTTGTGCTTCTCTGATCCTACTACAAACTTCCTTTTTTCACATTTTAACATCTCTGTAAATGAAGTGGGCAGACCTGAACTGTCAGTAGTGCTCTGCTTTTCAAGTGAGACATGGGAAAAAATGATCCTTCTTATAATTGATGGTATCTTTAATTGAACAGAATGCAGGGGCATTGATCAAGTACCAGGGGGCTAAGAACTGTGGATGCAGTGCAGGGGCAGAAGAAAGCCTGGTAGCTGGGGCAGAAAAACAAAGGTGAATGAGTAGGATGATTCACAATTGGAAATGGGGAATATTTCAGTTCAAAGATTGTTCAAAGGTCAACTTGTCTGTGGTTAGCATCCTCAAATATTTAAAAGGCTGTCATTCTGTCGAAACAAACGAACACATTTGTTTTGCCCAGTACCTCAAGGCAGAGTGAGCACCAATAGAGTGAAGTAAATAATGCATGTGAGGCTCAAAGCACAGGGGTTATGATTAAAATGCAAAATGTCACCTGTAAGCATGTGTTTGAACATGTGGTCCCCAGTTTGTGGTGCTGTTTTAGAAAGTTGTGGAACCTTTAGGAGGAGAGCCTCGGTGGAGTAAGGGGGTCCCCAGCAGTGGGCCTCAAGGTTTATAAATAGCTTAGACCTGCTTCCTGTCCTGTCTTTGCTTCCTAGTTCAAGATAAGAGCAAGCAGCTTCAAGATCCCCCTACTGCAGATGAGCTAGGCCTAACGCCAAGCCGTCCCTAACTTGATGGACTTACATCCTCTCAGATTGTGAGCCTTGCCAGTATTTGGACACAGTGATGAGAAAAAGAAACATGTAACTGGTTCAAGGGGATTTTAGAAATTTTGATTAGTAAACAAACAGGTGGACTTCCATGTGAAAAAGCCAGAATGTGAAAAAGAGACAAGAACACACACATGCATATATATATATATGTATATGTATGCATATGTATATATAGACACACACACAAATACACATATGCTCTTATACTCTTTAAGATTATTTTAGTCTTAAATTTGAGATTTGATTGTTTAATTTCTGAGAGTTTTATAATTCTAAATCTCCAAAAAAATAATCAACCTGTTGCTCTGATTAAAATATCATGACCAAAGTTAACTTACAGAATGGAAGTTCACTTGTGCTTATGGTTCCAGACAGGGAATGCGCAATGGTTAAAGAGGCATGGCCCAGCAGGCAGCTGAAGGAGGGAGGTGGCTGATCACAGTCCACCACATGGGAAGCGCCTAGGAAGCTGGAAGAGGGGCAGGTATAAACTTTCCAAATGTGCCCCAATGACACACTTCCTCCAGCAAGCCTCTGTAGACTAAAAGTTCCATGACCTTCCCCAAAAGAAACACCAACTGAGGACCAAGTGTTCAAATATGTGAGTCTACGGGGGTCAGTTTTTGTTCAAACCACTACCATGACCAATTTAGCATCTACTAGGAAATGAATTTAGATAAACGATCAAAAAGAATAACGAAGAGATACATGTGCTGATACCAAACTTTCAGTAAGGAAGATTTGATCACTATGGCCATTTAGAGGATGGAGAAAAATACAGTATGTGAAATACTTCACAGCCATTTAGAATAACCACCATTATTAACACCATGTGTCCACAAAGGAAAGTTGTCAGTGTTGAATGAATCAATGTTAAAAAAAACAACACTTCTTTACCAGTGTTAGAGAAAATATCATGTCTGCATATAGACAAAGGCCAAATAAGAACAAGAAAATGAAAAGAGGTGATTTGTTGAGTAGCAGAATTATTGATTGATAATTTTTCTTGTAAAATTTCAGTCCCATTATTATTGTGGTTGGCTGCTTAAGTGATCTCTTTTGGGGTGAAGAGAGCTGTTATTTCTCCTTAATGGACACAAACTAGGTTCTCTCCAGTGTGAATTCTGTGTATGATAAGCCCCTAGTGTTTCTTCAGAGAACACTAACCTCTATGACAACTTAAAATATTTTATCAACTATTACCTTCTCTTCGCCCACATTTCTGACCCATTCTATGTCTTCCACCTTGTTACCACCACCCTGCTCCACTCCAAATAATGATGCCCAAGCTATTAGTTCATTAGTTAATTAATTAATTTGTTGTTTTTGTAAAACAGGGTCTCACTATGCTTTTGCTGTCCTGGAACTCACTATATAGACAAGGCTGGCTCCAAACTCATTGAGATCTGCTCACATCTGCCTCCTGACTGCTGGACTTAAAGATGTGAGCCACCACGTCCAGCCAAACTTCACTTCATAAAGCTTGTTTTTCAGAAGCTTCCTAAAATTTCTAGTGGGCAAGATTCTTGACTATCTTTATTAAAATGCCTACATACTCCTTTATATATTCAATGGTTGATTACCTGAGTAGAGAACATGAGATTACTAAGCCTCCATATTTGAATATATTGCTGGTTTACCATTCAGTGTTGCTGTGTTGGCTGAAGCCATTTGAAATCCTCTCTCTCCTTTTACCTTTATTCTAGATATTCTAAAGTTGACAACTTACATGTCTTGATATAAAACCCTATATACAGTGTCAAAAAAAAACCCAAAAAACCTGTCAGTGTATAATCTTACATACATGACTCTGAGAGATATTCCTGCATTATTTTTGACATTTAATCATTTGCGTTACCTATCATGTAATGTTTTTGTATAGCAGTGTGTGTGTGTGTGATGCAGTTTTGTGTGGGGGCATGTGAGTTATCATGTGCATGATAAGGCTAGAAGAGGAGGTCTGATGCCTGCTCTATTGTTGTGTGCCTTACTCCTTTGAAACAGGATCTCTAACTGAGCTAGGGTGGTGGCCATCAAGCATCACAGGATCTATCTGTGGCCTCAGGACCCCAGAGCCTCACAGTGTGAGGGTTGTATGTTCAAATGAAACCTCATATTTAAACTCAAGTTCTCATCCTTGTACATCCAGTGCTCATCCACAGATGTCACTTTCAGCCCATGTTGCACTTTTCTATCTTCTCTTTCTGAAGCTCATAAAGTTTAGCAGATGTGCTGTTGAACTTCCAATATTCTTTACTTTCTTCTTTGTCCATTATCTTTACTTTTGTTGTTCGACAGTTCCTAAATTTTATATAGGATTTTAATTTTTTGAGGGATAAAGTAAAATAAAAATACATTTCTTCTAAGGGGTTTTAATTGCTTTTATGTTACCTTTATGCAAACATCTTGGTATTACCCCAAGGAAACAAATTTCCTTGTGTTTGTGATGCTATTAGTAATGACGTTTTCAAATCTTTTCCTCTTTTCCCAGCTACCCACTTCACTACAGTCCTCTTCATAACTGTTTTTGTTTATTTCATTAGTTGGCTGAACTTTTGTGTGTTTCACTCTTTTAGGGGAGGGTTATTTGTTTGGTTTGGTTTTTCGAGACAGGGTTTCTCTGTGTAGCCTTACTCTGTCCTGGACTCACTTTGCAGATCAGGCTGGCCTCGAACTCGTAGAGATCCAACTGCCTCTGCCTCCCTGAATGCTGAGATTACAGGCATGTGCTACCACTCCCAGCTGTGTGAAAGGCTTCATGTACTAACTAGCTGTAGAGGTTAGTTGATACAACTATTTTTTTAAGCAGTAAAGCATCAGATGTTTTACTAGAAGGAATGAGTCTGGACTTGGATTTAACTGCTGGGTTTTGCTTGGGGTAGCCGGAGAGGGTATTATTCTGGTTGATGGTGATCTCTAGAGATGCAATATTTCTTCAAAAAATCGCCTTCAAATCTACTGCTACAAATAGAAATGGGTGTGTTGGGAAGATAGCTCAATCTGTAAAGAGTTTGCCTTCTAGGAATGATGATATGAGTCCAATTTCTAGAAGCCAGGTAAAGAAATATGACTGTTGTGGTCACACCTCTAATTTCAGTGCTGGAGCAATGGAAACAGGCAGATCTCTGGGAAATCATTGGTCAGTCAACATATCTTACTTGATAAGTTATAGGTCAGTAGAAAGTCTAGCCTCAAAAAAAGAAGGCTAGTAACTGAAGAACAATAAACTGAGATTGACCACTGGCTTGCACACAGATGAGCATACATACCCATACACAGCTGTCCATACACACATGCTCCTGTATGCAGTTATATACATACATAGGAATAGGATAGATGCCTGGATGCTAGCCCTATTATATACTAGAAGGGCACTGATGTGTCAGCGCATTTTATATAGACTTTACCTGGTCCCTAGTTTTGACCTCATGTCACACAACTTGGCTTTCCCAATTGTTGGTATCCCTAAGACATATCATGAATTCAATTCTCAGAAAGTGATTTTTATTCTATTCTGTAAGAATAAGAGATGATAAGAGACTTCTGACTATGGTAGATTGGGGAGAGACCTGAGCCAGAAGTCTGCTAATCACCATGTGCTAGCTGATGCGTCCGACTGTCCACTGCTCCTAGTATTTTCCTGCAGAGCTTCTCAAGGATGCTATGAGCACATAATTTTCAGACATCTATGTGAGCCTATGTGTGTCTCTGCTAAGTTATCACTCATGCCTGCATCAGTTTCTTCTCAGAAAAGTGCTAGAGCCATTCTCCTTACTTGTTGCTCTACTATTAGTTTCATCATTGTAGAATGCAATCCTGTTTAAAGGGCTGGGGAGGGAGAAGGGGACAACAAACTGTGGTAAACTGGACAATTTAAAAGGACCAAAATGAAGTTAAATACATGGGGTAAAAAAGAGAATGGGGATTCCAGGCAGATTTCCCTGGTGTCATAAGCATGGAGAAATCCCCAGGTATTAGGGTCTTTAGGTCCTGGAAGCCAATGCTACTTAGCAATGAAAAACAAGGAAATCATGAAATTTGCAGGCAAATGGTGGGAACTAGAAAAGATCATCCTGAGTGATGTATTCCAGAAGCAGAAAGACATACATGGTTTATACTCACTTATAAGTGGATATTAGATATATAATATAGGATAAACATATTATAATCTGCACACCTACAGAAGCTAAGCAAGGAGGATGCTGGGTAAGATGCTCAATCTTCATTCAGAAAGGCAGATCAGATAGACATTGGAAGAAGGTGAAAATAAGGAACAAGACAGGAGCCTTGTCAGAGCCAGAAGGGCTTCTGAAAGATTCTGCCCAGCAGGGTATCAAAATAGATGCTAAGACCCAGCTGCTGCCAAACTTTGGGCAGAGTTCAGGGAATCTTATGAAAGAATGGGGAGATAGAAAGACCTGGAAGTTTCTGGAGCTCCACAAGGAGAACAGAAGAACCAAAAAATCTGGGCCTAGGGGTCTTTTCTGAGACTGATACTCCAACCGAGGACCATTCATGGAGATAACCTAGAACCCCTGACCAGAGGTAGCCTATGGCAGCTCAGGGTCCAAGTGGGTTCCCTAGTAATAGGAACAAGGACTGTCTCTGACATGAACTCATGAGCTAGCTCTTGGATCACCTCCCCCTTGGGGGGGAGGGGGAAGAGAGGGAGCAGCCTTACCAGGCCACAGAGGAAGTCAATGCAGGCAGTCCTGATGAGACCTGATAGGCTAGGATCAGATGGAAGGGGAGGTCCTCCACTATCAGTGGAATAGGGAAGGGGCATGGGAGGAGATGAGAGAGGGAGGAAGGGATGAATTGGATGGGGACAAGGGAGGGGCTACAGCTGTGATATAAAGTGAATAAACTGTAATAAATAAAAAATTATATTTTAAATGGAAGTAGAACAACACTTATCTTACAAGCACAAGATTGAGAACATAGGGCTTATTCCTCAGAATGTGCACTCTGAGCTCTGCTTCCTCGTCTGTAAAGTACAAAGAGTAACGGAAGCACTAGCTCCATGTCTAGCAAAACAGTAGCCAAAACCAAACATTGGCATTACTCAAGCACAAAATATGCGTTAATAGGGAAATTTTAACTTATGAAGCTACTAAAGTAAACAAAAGGAGCAAAAACAAACAGCAAGTGAAGAAGCAGCTTTAAAACAGAATCTGGGCAGAACTGACGGAACATGTCTTTAGTCCCAGCCCTGGGGAGGCAGAGACAAGTGAATCTCTATGAGTTTGAGGCCAGCCTGGTCTACATAATGAGTTCCAGGCCAACCAAAACTATACAGTAAGACCCTATCTTGAAATAAGAAAGAAACTAATAGAGTCTGTTTCCCAAAAGACCCTAACATTGTCTAAAGGACTAAGAATTATCGTCTGTATAAGGTACTACCTAGAAGCTGACACTTGGTACCTAGTACATGGCAGCAGTTTTCATTGCCATAAAGCATGATGAGGTAGGATAATAAGCAGCCTTGCGAGTCTGAAGAGGGGAGTTGGAGACTCCCTGCTGGGTTCTAAAAGTAGCTTAGAGGTGCATTGATATTTCAGCCAAGCCCTATTGGTAGTGAGACTTACCTCCATCTATTTTGTTACCCTCACATGTCCTTTTCCCCAAAGACGGCAGTGTGGGGGTTCTTCCGTGTCCCCAGTGCCAAGCACTATAATGAACACACAGTAGTTTGATAATAAATGAGACTTGTTTAAACGCCTTAAATACTAATTTTTTAGCACTAGCTCAATAGGAAAGAGAAAATAGCCAGTTTTCTGTTTTTCATTTAATTCAAGTGTCTGACAAAGTCCAAATTAATCTGCATTATAGCCTGTGTTAGCCTAGGTAGGGCACTTGTTCATGTTGCTCTTGCCTTAGCCTAGAAAGCACTGGGATTATAAGACCACTCCTGGATTCCAATCTGTCTATTTATAAATTTTTGTACATAAATTAAGCACACTGAAGCATTCAACCATCTCTTTCTGTGTATTTCTAAGGCTAGAAAAGCCTCCATGTGCCATCCAGCAATATCAAGTGAGACAAGGGTGGATGGCTTCTGCCTGTATCATAAATTGTTTTACCAACTTGTTCCCTCTAACAGTCTCAGGTCTTATATTAAGATAAATGGAGATAATCATTCAAAGTGAATTAAGTCATCCTCATAAAGACAAGTATATGTTCTCTCATTTGTGGTTCCCACATTTTCTATAGATACACACACTGAAGTATGTACACATGGCACAAAACAAGAAGTAAAACAGTGTAGAAGGACAAAAGTGACTAACAGGAAAGGTAGAAAGGGAAATGTGCTCAAAATGCACTGTATGCATGCACAAAATTTAAAAGGAAACTGTTGGTATAATGTTCTTTTTGAATGTATACAATTTATCCTTGTTCATTCAAATGGTAATTTCTCTACCCCACCATCTGGTTTCAATCCAGACATTGCTTTGTGATGCTTATTCTCTAAGCATCACCTGTCTCAAGTTTGTGTAAACATGCCACCATTTGTTCTCTGTATTGTCAATAAGACAACCAGCCACACTGCTGAGCAATGGAAAGAATAGGGTGGGACATCCTCGTCCTGAGGGGAAGAGAAGGAAGTCAATGGGAGGTGTAGGAGAGCAGAGATCTGCAGGAGAGGACCTAAGGAGAGGAGAGATGAACCAGACCTAAGATAAGACTAAAAACAAGTATAACAGGTAAAATCTGAATGGTAAGAAACTATGCAGGCATGGAGGTTTAGGATGGAATAACTATTGCCCAGCATTGTGCTCTAGGTTAATTAAATAAATCTTAGTCTCTGTGTAGTGATTTGGGTATACAACTGGTTTAAGAATAATCGCTGCTTAACTAAAAGATAAATCAATAGTAAATATTAATATTCAACAACAGTAAGCAAATAAATTGAAGGGGTAGATAGCTGAATGTTTCGGGAGAGCCTGTTAGTGCTGACTGCATTTCTATATGTCTGATGTACTTACCAGGTGTTTCTTGTTAGCTAGACATCTTGTCACAGATTATTAAAATGAAACAATGCTTGTTAAAACAAATGGGAAAAAGATGCTCTCTATAATACCCAGAATGTTACTCTTTGTAGACTTGCCAGACTACAGTGTTCTACAGAATTTTCCTGTCACTAAAGGAAGTGAGTGACTCTTCCCGTATAGTACCCAGGCTTGGAATGAAGTGTCCTATTTTAATAGGACTCAGTGTCTGTCAAGTATTTATATGATGTGCTTCCAGCTAAAAATCCCGTGAGAATCATTTCATTCATGCAACAGAGAAGCAAGAATTCAGATAAATACTCTAACTGGGGTCATGCCAAGGGCCAGGGCCACACAAAAATCTAAGCCAAAGGTGAGTAGGATGGTTGGGGGGTTGAGGGAACATGTTCCTTTCTTGATTACCCCCTCCTGATTTCATGTTCAATCTATGTAGTTTGGGACAAGTCATCGATCTCTCTGGGTCTCTGTTTCTTTACTTAGGAAATGAGAAGGTAAAACCATGAATGGTTCCACTTTGAGTATTCAAGCTATAGAAACACCCCCAGATTTTCTGAGTTTTCCACAAAGAAACATAAAAATAAACTGCACTCTGGGATTAAACTTTGTCACCAAAGAGCCCAGTGCATTCTTGTTTCTCAATTTCAGTTTCTCCCTTTGAATGACAATGAGCCTTATGGTTGGAATGATAGCTGCTACTAGGCAGAAACTATAGTAGGAAGTAAGGATGACTAGACCTCTGAGTGCCTGCCCTCAAGGAATATACTGCCTAAAAAAGACTACAGTGACTTAATCAGCAACCATGCTGGAGTGACAAAGGCCATACTGTTGGAGGTTGCTCTAATGCTAATTACTGACCCTGAAAATCTGGTTACTGCCCACTGGATACACCCATCCTTGTTTGTATAAATGTGCCTAAGACATACCTGATTGGTTGATTAAACAGCATATACTGGGGAGGGTAGAATGGGGTAGGCTTGGCTAGGGTTCCAGGCCTTTGAGGAGAATCACAGGAAACAGGAGGCAAGGAAGGAGGACACTACAATGGGTTAGCCTGGAGAAGAAATCATGTGGACCTGAGGGAAGGCCCAACAAAGGCGTAAAAAGGCCCAGATGAAGAATACAAGCAACTACCATGGGATTCTGTATGGAAGGTAGACCAGATGAGGAGGATTAAGGAGGATGGCATTGGGTGGGGGCTGGGAGATGGGTGGTGAGGACAGTGAGACAGTGTAAGGAAAACATCTGCTGGGCCCATGGTAAATAAAGCAATTATAGATCTATCAGGTCTTATTATTTGTGATAGTGGATTAAATAATACCTCTGTGATAATCTTAGGGCTAATAATAAATGTTATACAGCCTAACGTTGATTCTTAATTTCATACAACACCATACCTATGTGGAGACTGACATCTGTTCCAGCGAAGATGGCTCCTATCTATATCCCAGCCTTGTGTGTAACAGACTCACACGTGCATCCATGATAATGTACAACCGCCAATGCTAACTCGTTGTGTGATTTGGACCAGTTGACTAGGCTCCCTGGGTTTCCTCATCATAAGACAGAAATGGAAAAATCTATTAAAATCTGAATTAAGGTATTAGACATGAAAACTCTTCCTCTGGCACCCAGTGCATATTAAAGAATCCAAAAACTGTTGGCGTACTCCCTTGATTTCTTGTTCTACTTGTAATGAAACATGGATTTCCTCTCCAAAAGAGTGAATAGTTTTTAAAATCCTATACAACTTTTTCCTATACAACATTTTCCTTTAATTTTATAATCTAATAACCTTCGACATTATGCAAAAGGTCAAGGAGATAGTTGAACTAAAAAAAAGAATAAAAGATGATAAATAGATGTCATTTCAGTTTAGGAGGAGAAATACATTTGTGTGTGTGTGCATGAACCACACATCCAAACTGGCATTTTAAAGTTCTCATGAAAAAAATAATTCTGATCCTAGTTTATCAACTCTCATCAGGAGTGGCTGCATTGTCTTTCTCTGTGGCCTGGTAAGGCTGCTCCCCCATCCAGATGAGGTGATCAAAGAGCATGCCAATCGGTTCATGTCAGTAGACTTGACCAGGGGCATGTGTGGAGAAGGGGGAGGGAAGGTGGGATTGGGAGGAGAGGAGGGAGGGTTTATGGGGGATACAAAGTGAATAAAGTGTAATTAATAAAAAATAAATAAATAAACAATTCTGGTTCATTGAGTTTACTTATAAACTCTGGCCAAGGTTTACACTTAAACAATGTGTTTAATTCTGTTGCACACCACTGAATTATTGTAAGTGTAAACTCAAAGTCCATATCTTACAAGTTTTTCCATGCTCCTTTGTTCTGATTTTTTTTCCATTGTCTAATTTTTTTCTGCATTGCTTTTCAGTAACTATGTGTTCTTTACCAAGCCAAGGTGGGGGATACAAAGAAAGAGAGAGAAAAACAGATAGACAGACAGAGAGACAGACAAACAGAGAGAGAAAAGTCTCAATGATAAATGTAAGGCTGTTAGATTCCAGAGATTGTTTGCCAAAGAGCAAAGCTACCATTTGAGCCAGGACTAGCTGGAGAGAGATTGTGCTGGTGCAAGTCCCTTTCTGATAACTGGATTGGGGAAATAAGCACTTTTTTTTTTCCTCAAAGCCCTCACTACTTTTGCACGGAAATCCAGACCTAGGTCAGCATTGAATTATATAGAATGCCTCCATTTCAGCTATTGAACAGGGTTGAACATATCATACAAGTTAAAGGTCCTAATAGGCACTGATTATCATCTATTAGGAGTTCAGGTCCCTGCCACACAGTTGGAATTCAGGTTTGAATTCTAAAACATTCAACAAATTTAAAATAAATAGCTGACTAGTTGAGGACATCCTCTGCTTCTATCTGACCCTAGCCTATCAGGTCTCATCAGGGCTAGCTGCACCATCTTCCTCTGTGGCCTAGCAAGGGTGTACCCCCCAGGGGGAGGTGATCAAAGAGCTGGCCACTGAGTTCATGTCAGAGACAGCCCCTTCTCTGATAGAGGCTCCTTACAAGGGAACCCACTTGGAAACTGAGCAGCCTATGGGCTTCCTCTGAGCAGGGGGGAATAGGTCCTCTCCATGCATCGTCCTTGATTGAAGTTTCAGTCTCTGGAGGGCTGGGCCCAGGTTTTTTGGCTCTGTTGGTCTCCTTGTGAAGTTCCTGTCCCCTCCAGGTCTTTCTATCTCTCTCTTCTTCCATAAGGTTTTTTGCACTCTGCCCAAAGTTTGTCTATGAGTATCAGTATCTCCTTCAATACCCTGATGGGTAGAGTCTTTCAGAGGCCCCCTCCCCTATCAATGGGCTAGGGAAAGGGCATAGGGGGAGAGGAGGGAGGGTGGGTGGAACTGGGAGGAGACAAGAGAGGGGGCATACATCCGGGATACAAGGTGAATAAATATAATAAGCAAACAAATAAATAAATGAATAAATAAAAAGAGCTGATTAATTCTTTCCAAGCAGAGGCACTAAGGCTCAGGAGAATTGCTATGCACCATTCTAACATCAAACAAAAATGCAGGAAAACCATAAATAATAATCATAAACATATGTAACCCAGTAAAGCTCTCTTGGAGAAGCACACAGTGTTAAGTACAACCCAGTATCAGGCCATTCTAGCATACAACCCAACAGAAGACAGAGTCCTGCACCCATGTTGTACAAGGCTGAGAAACCAGACCATTGGCTTATCTCCCAAAGCCATTGTTCCTCTCTAGAAGAGAATAATGATTCTGCCACTGATTACCCATAATACTTTGGGGCTAGAGTGTCTCCAAATGGCCATATGTTTGGTCACCAGCCTGTAGCAGTAGTGGAAGGTGATTAAAGTATTGGAAGGTGGAGTCTTCAGAAAGGAACTTAGGTTACTGGGGTTTGTTAGAGTTTCCGGTTACAGTCCCTCATTGAAGGAAGTCTTGGCAGGAACACAACACAGGAAGTTGGAGTCAGGAACTGAAAGAGAAACCACAGAGGGACAATGCTTACTGGTTCACTCTCTGACCTGCTCAGCTACCTTTTGCATATAGCTCAGGCCCACCTGCTCATGGATGATACTGCTCACAATCGGCTGGGCCCTCCCATATCTACCAAGAAAATACCCCCACAGACATGCCTCCAGGCCAGTCTGATGCAGGCAATTCCTCAAACAAGATTCCCCTTTCCCTGGTATGTCTAGGTTTGTGTCAAGTTGAAAAAAAAAAAAAGGACTATGATACCTAGTATCTGTATTAGAGACGAATCTTCATCCAAATTCACTTTTATAACAAATATACTCCCACTGTAATTAATCTGCTTTCGAGATAGTGACTAATACATTCATTTACCAATCTATTCATTAATTTATTTTACCCAAATGACCTAGCCAAATTTTACTAGGCTCCACACTCCATACTGTTGCATTGGTAGTTAGCAATTCAAGCACACTGAACTAGGTATATGGCAGACATTACTACATATCTTTGTGTTGTTGGAGACTAGCCAGGAGTAAACCTCTGAGGCTACTGGTCATCCTGTGGTAAAAACAAAACAAAACAAAAAAAAACACATAAACTCACTGGGGAAGTAGGCACACTGCCGGTTGAATGCATCTGAGACTGATGCATAGATTTCAGTGTTGAGAAAACTGCTTTCACAAATTAGCTTAGGAACACTGTGTGTGTGTGTGTGTGTGTGTGTGTGTGTGTGTGTGTGTGTGCACATGTGTGTTTATACACAGTATGGTTTGGGTGTATTTTGTCCAACCTAAAATTCAGGCCAAATTTTGAATGCCAAAATAGCAATGAAATGAGCCTTTAAGATGTATTAGGTTTTTATACTTCTTGTAGCAACCAATTAGGTCTCAAAAAAGCAAATTGTCCATGGCCTATCCTGCAGACATCATGGCCCTCAGACAAACTCCATTATGCCATCCACCATATTTTGATACAGTACCAGGCAGTGACCAGACATAGTTCTTAAAATTTCTTGCTTCTGGACCTGTGCTCAAGAAGCCTGTGCCTTTTAGAAATCATGCATCTGCAGTCATTCCTCTACAACATTAATGGGACCAAGACCATATGTAAATATGGCATGTGTGTAGTATTTGTCAGTGGCCATATTTCGACATTCAAAAAGATCTTTATTGAGTTCCGGAGAAAAATTGTACACTCTTGAAACTTGAATCACATAATTATCACTTAGAAGAATGTTAAGAAGAAGGTTGGCACTGGTTTCCAATCACCAAACAATTACGAAGACTTCTCTGCAACGCATTCAGAATGAAGCAAGTTCATAAAATTACATCTGGACCTGAGGTCACAGGCCACGTCCTAAAGGTCAATAGCTCAAGCCAGCCTGCTGGCCTGTCTGTTGACAGCATGTCTGTCACTCAGCACTGTGAGGACACAAAGGGCATAAAACAGAAAGATTCAGCACCAAGGCTTGAGAAGATACATTTTATTATGCAAGGACAAAGGGGAGTGAGCCACAAATAATGGTTTTAGAAGGAGCCATGATTAGCCCAACCTCAGGAACAGTCAGCTCTGCCTTTATAAGTCTTCTCCATATGCCAGGCAGCCAGAATGCTCATTTTCCCACAAAACTTGCCCCCAAGTTTAATCCTTGCTCTTGGTAAAGATAAACTGATTGTGGTTCTTGCCTCTCCTCACTCCTGTCCTCCACTCACTCGTCCATTCCTCAGTCAAGGACATCTTGAGTATAAAGTGTGTTTTTACTAATTCATACTAGACAAACTCTCCTATAAGAAAGTGTCTATTTTATTGTACTAATTTTCAATGTGGAGTGATGTAAAACATTTCAGAAAGGAATGAAATGATAAAAGAAGATAAAAATCTAGTAATTACAACCTACCCTGTTTCTCATAAACATTTTACAGTAATGGCACTGAAAGGCTGAGATTCTGTGGTGTGCAGTCAGGATGTGAACACTCAGCATGGGTATGATTTGGAAATTATAGGCTTCATTTCCTCATCATAATCTGAAAATTTGTGATAGTAATACTTATCTTGAAAAATATGTATTGGTTTGCATATGCAAAGGGCAAAGTACACTGACTGGAGCAGCATAATGGAATGTAGGAAATATATACAGACATGTTGAAAAGAAGGAATTCAAGAGCAAGACAGCTCCCTCTAAAGAAATAAAAAGCAAGCCAACACAGGGTACACAGCTGTATCTCAGCACTCAGGGAGGCAGAGGCAGGCAGATCTTTGTGAGTTCGAGGCCAGCCTGGTCTACAAAGCAAGTCTAGGACAGCCAAGGCTACACAGAGAAACCCTGTCTCAAAAAATAAATAAAAATAAAAGCATACAATTATAAAGGAATGGATCGATAGATTTCAATACATGAGAACTTTTAACTATTTTACAGTAAAAAATTCTTACCATTTACATCAACCGAATTGAGATAAAATTCATATGATTTTTTTTTTAGTTCTGACAATGACCATTCTGTTTTCCATCAATACAGTTCTTAATCTATTCTATAATTTTATAGAATGAAACTATGAAGTTCTCCTTTATTATTGGCTAAGGTTGATGAACAAAAAATGGGCATAAACAACATACTGAAGATGCAAATATTATACCCTAAAAATACTTATAAGAACCATAACAGAGATTAATTATCACATATTAACAAGAAAACTACAATCCACAGGAAAAAATATCCAAATGCTATATAGCAGAAATTCACTAAAGAATTTTAAATAGCTAGTAAAAATATAAAATTGTTTTCTATTTAGCTGGTTGTCTTTTATTTGTCTTTTTTTTATTAATTACACTTTATTCACTTTGTATCCCCCC
>CM053765.1:82679460-82712464 GCA_028658305.1 Pachyuromys duprasi | reverse complement strand
TTCTGACAATGACCATTCTGTTTTCCATCAATACAGTTCTTAATCTATTCTATAATTTTATAGAATGAAACTATGAAGTTCTCCTTTATTATTGGCTAAGGTTGATGAACAAAAAATGGGCATAAACAACATACTGAAGATGCAAATATTATACCCTTAAAATACTTATAAGAACCATAACAGAGATTAATTATCACATATTAATAAGAAAACTACAATCCACAGGAAAAAATATCCAAATGCTATATAGCAGAAATTCACTAAAGAATTTTAAATAGCTAGTAAAAATATAAAATTGTTTTCTATTTAGCTGGTTGTCTTTTATTTGTCTTTTTTTTATTAATTACACTTTATTCACTTTGTATCCCCCCGTAGCTCCCTCCTCCCTCCTCCCCTCCCAGTCCCTCTCTTCCTCTCCCTTTTCCACGCATGCCCCTCCCCAAGTCCACTGAGAGGGGAGGTCTTCTTTTCTTTCCTTCTGATCCTAGTCTATGAGGTCTCATCAGGAGTGGTTACATTGTCTTCCTCTGTGGCCTGGCAAGCTGTTCTCCTCTCAGGAGGAGGTGATCAAAGCGCAGGCCAATCAGTTCATGTCAGAGACAGTCCCTGTTCCCATTACTATGGAACCCACTTGGAGGCTGAACTGCCATGGGCTACATCTGTGCAGGGGTCCTAGGTTATCTCCATGCATGATACTTGGTTAGAGTATCAATCTCAGGAAAGACCCCTGTACTCAGATTTTTTGGTTCTGTTACTCTTCTTGTGGAGCTCCTGTCCTCTCCAGTCCTTACTATTTCCCACTTCTTTCATAAGATTTCCTGCACTCTGCCCAACGGTTGGCTATAAGTCTCAGCATCTGCTTTGACAGTCTGCAGGGCAGAGCCTTTCAGAGGCCCTCTGTGGCAGGCTCCTGACTTGTTCCCTGTTTTCTCCTTCTTCTGATGTCCATCCTCTTTGCCTTTCTGAATGGGGATTGAGCATTTTAGCAAGAGTCCTCCCTCTTGATTAGTTTCTTTAGGTGTACAGATTTTAGTAGGTTTATCCTATATTATATGTTTATGTGAGTGAATATATACCGTGTGTATCTTTCTGCTTCTGGGATAGCTCGCTCAGGATGATCCCTTGTTTTCCTTTAAAAATTATTTATTATATTTGTTATACAAAGCAGTAGGTTTCATGTTTTTACTCAAGCATGTTGTGTACTTTGACTACATTTACTAATCTCTCCTAGCGCCATGTCTTATCCTTTTATTCTTTCCAAAGAATAAAAGGTCCTTACAAGTATTTTTAGGGTATAATAGTTGCATCTTCAGTATGTTGTTTATTTTAGTAGTGAGTGTGTGTGAGCATGTGAGTGTGTGAAAGACACAGACAGACACAGAGAGAGGCACAGAGAGAGAGAGAGAGTAGCTATAACCAGTAAGGTAATACCAATGTTTTCAACTACCACATAGACAGAATACTTTAAACATTGATAAAATGTTTTCTAGGCAAATCTAATTATGTGCACCACAGCATGCTTTCAGTCAGAGATGGACTACATAAGGGAGAGTGACCCCATGAGTTTATAATATAGCTTAGATGTATGGTAGTGTGTGCCCTTATAAGGGCATTGGTACATCTCCCAAGTCTTTGTAGGAACATAGGGAAGCACACACTCAAAGAGCATTTAGACATGCTCTGGGGACTCTCTTCTGTATACTTCTTAATCTGAACAGCTTTCTCCATTTGTTGGAAAAAACTGAAATCAAACACTTATGTCAAGAGGCTTCTACCAGCAAAAAGGTACTAATGCAACTCTAAGGCTCTAAGGAACGCTAAGGGTCCAAAATTCCAAGGAAGGCTGTTTTTGGCCATGATTATATCCAATGAACATCTCTGAACCAATCATTGATAAATAAAAAGTCAAGTTTCTTAGCTGGAGCCACACATAACACAAGCCACTACACCACAAAATGAGTTCCCATCACTTGCCACCTTCCAGATGAAGAATGTAAGGGCAGAATTTTTAGAAATAAGAAATTCTATTCACACAAGAAAATCTGCTAGTCAGCTACAAAGAAGGTTAATATATAAGCAAATGGATGAGGTAAGTTTGAATCCACTCTCCTTAGAGAAGGAAGACTCACTAATTACCATGGTATGATTTTACAGATGTGTAGGTGAAGGTAATTGATATGCACTGTAGAATAGAAAAGCTGACCCTTGGGGAAACAACTGTAGTGAAGGTATGCTGAGAAGAAGCAATCTTTAACTAAGACAAGATGCTTTATTTATATCATTCTAGATTACAAAGGATCACAACTAGTGTTCAGGGTCATTTCCTACCTATCCCTAAAGTTAAAGTAAATGGGGGAAGAAACTCTGGTAAGGTAGGTATAGCAGGTGCTGTTTCTCATTGCCTTTGCCCTGAATGACCGTAAGTAAGCTACTTAAATGATCTGAGTAAGTTGCTACCTTAAAAAAGTAAAAATAATAATGTTTACATGATTTAAGTAGCAAATATATTTAAGCACTTGGTGGAGTCTCAACATCAAATAAATGTGAATGAAAGCACGGACATATGAAAATTTGTTGAATCAGTCACACATCAAACAGCTGTGGGTGGTTTATAATTTCATCTATTAAAAACAAACACCTTTTGACTATTTTGTACTGGTTTTTGAGCAAAATTTGTTTTTTATTTCCCTGGGATAAATATTCCAGACTGAAACTGGTGGATGTATGATAGTTTCATGCTTTATAAAGAATCCTCAGAATTCTTTGTACCATGTTTTCATAGAGTCCTAACAACACATAGATAATTTCTCCACAGCTTTGGACATCACATTGTTTTGTTTGTGCTATTCTGATGTGTGTGCTAACAGTTCATTGCAGTTTTAACTGTATTTCCCTAATGACTTGTGATATTGAACATATTTTATGTTTATCTTCCATACTTCCATCCTATTAGGGGAAATGTCTGTTCAAGCATTTTGCTCATTTTTTAATTGTGTTGATTATTTGTATTTTAAAAAGATTTCTTTATAAGCTTTGATAGTTCTTTGCACATTCTGGGATATTAGTTTATTCTTTTTCAGATAAATCCTTCAAAAATCTTTGTTATATTTGACACAAGCTTCCTGTGGATGGCCTGTAGTTGAATCATGTTTCTTTAAAGCCCTCTTCAGATTTCTTTTACTTGCTACCTTATGGGCCATATATACATAAGATATTAAAAACACTTATTTTGCAATAAATTTCTATCTTCTGTCTGCTCTAAATTTTGTCTTTTCTTGCTGTTATGTGCTACTGTGACACGTTTTAAATTCGTTGATTCATCTATGAAAACTTCTCATGTGCTTTTTTGTACATATAGTTATGCATGTGTGTATCTGCATACATTTACCACAAATTTACTTATCTTAACATTTTATCAGTTCAGCTGAAGTACAGAGACTTTACTCAATTTTTGTCTTTTTAATAAACCTCCTACACGTACACTGAAATGGTCTAAATATTTCATCTACATACTTTCCCTACCACATCAGATAGTACTAAAATTTCCCCTTGAACCATCAGTCACAACTTAGAAATGCCAAAGGCAACTGAAGATGTACCTACTTACCATAGTTTTGCTTTCCATGATTCATCTTCCTCTCTAATGTTTCAATACTTTCTTATCGTTTTTGTTTAGATAACTTCCTGCAATCATTATGTGAGGAATATTTTTTTTAATCTGAGAACACATTTTCTTAGTTTTCCACTATCTTGGAATGTTTGGGTTTCCCCTTTCATTTCTATGGGCTGCTTGGAGTGAACAGAGGAGTTCAAGCTCTCTTCCTTCAGGACTTGTGGTTTGAATAGGTATGGCCCCCATAGACGCCTGTGTTCAAATGCTTAGTCCATAGAAAGTGGCACTGTTAGGAGGTGTGGCCTTGTTGGAAGAATTCTATCACTGTGGGGTTAGGCTTTGAGATCTCCTATGCTCAGGCTACACTCAGTGTGGCACTCAGACTCCTGCTGCCTGTGGATCAAGATGTAGAGCTCTCACCTTTGCCTCCAGCATCTTGTTGGCCTGCACACTACCATGCTTCCCATCATGATGATAAAGGACTAGACCTCTGAAACTGTAAGCCAACCCCTATTTAATATTTTTCCTTATAAGAGTTGCCATGGTCTTGGTGTCTCTTCACAGCAATAAAACCCTAACTAAGACAGGACTTGTACTATATTTCCTTTGGCCTCCATGATTCAGACAAGAAATTTCTATTGCTTTTCTTTTATAGGTAATATAGGTGCTGTTTCTCATTGCCTTCAGGACTTTTCTATGACTTTAATATTTAGAAGTATGACTATGTATCCTAAATATATTTCTTTGAGGCATCCTGTTTGAAATCCATTCAACTTCTTGAACCTGTAGGTTTAGGTCTTTTACCAAGTCTGGCATATTTGCAGTTTCTATTTTTGCAAATACCTTCCCAGCTCAATCTCTTTCTTTGTCCTCAGCACTACAGAGCATAAATATTGGCCTTTAGTTATAGCCAGACACATATCTGGTCTTTTTATCTTTCATACTCTTTCCTATTGCTAAGATTAGATATTTTTCTCTATTTTCAGTTTGCTGAGTCTTTCCTCTTTTTCTTCAGCTATTGAATCCTTCTATTGAGAATTTTTTTTGCTGTTGGTGATAATTTGTTTGGGTTTGAAATTACTGTATTTTTCAGTTCTGAAATTTGTTTTTTATAGCTTCTGCTCCTTTGTGAGAAATATTATTTCTATTTATTTAAAGCATGTTACAATCACTCAATGAAACAGTTTTTTACAGTAGTTGTTTTAAGTTTCTCTTTATTTGAGTGGAGAGGATAGAAAAATATTGTCAGTATACTAAAAGAAAGAACAATAAAAATTACTGAGGATAACAGGCAGAAAATGGGATGATACAAAGAAACTTAGGGACAGGGGACTTCATGACTAAAATAAAAGCTCTAACATTTATGTTGACAGAATACACAAAGAATTCCAAAACTAAAAATTTAACAGCTGAAAGCTTTCCAAGTCCTGACATAACCATCATCTCATTGTCTATATTCATTGTCTTTATTTATGTGAGGTTTTCCTGGGTCCTAGTATCATGAATTAGATCTAATTGGAACTGAACATTTTAGGTGTTTTTTTTTTCTTTTTTTTTTTAAGACAATGCAGCTACTCCTGATGAGACCTGATAAACTAGGATCAGAGGGGAGGGGAGGAGGACCTCCCTTATCAGTGGACTGGGGGATGGGCACAGGTGGGGAAGAAGGAAGAAGGGCAGGGGTAGGAGGGGAGGAGGAAGGGAACTTCAGGGGGGATACGAAGTAAATAAACTGTAATTAATAAAAATAAATTAAAAAAGAAATTGGTGAGTTTATTTTAATTTATTTTAATTTCCTGGCTTTCTGTAATATTTTGTCATAGAAAAAAATAATGTCTCCTACTTTCCAGTACACTGGTGTTACCTGAGGCTGACCAGGCCTCTTCGCTGAAAGTGAGACTTCCAACTCCTCAATAGATCTCTCTCCTCCTAAAACCCCGATGAGATCTGCAAGGCTGACTCCCCACTTCTCATTACAGCAGTTCTCCAGCAACATCAGTACCAGGTATAGCAAAAGTCTGGAAGCTCCACTAGAGAGCCTCTGATGTGAGCTGGGGACAGACTGGGCCCTGTTCTGGTTGGTGGAAATCTAAGATGTAGTTACTGCACTGACACTGTGGATGGAGGGGGTGTGTTATACTTTGAGCGTAAAATATTCTGTCCTGATGAGCTCCTGTGTTTAAACGTTTGGTGCTCTGCTACTGATGCTGTTTCAGAGGGCTGTGGAACCCTTAAGAGGCGGGCTTAATTGGGAAAAGTGGGTTACTTAAGAGGAGAAGGCAGGGCAGGAACGGCAAGCCTTGAGGTTAATTTTCCTGCCTAACTTCCAGCACTCCCTTTCCCCTACCTCTCTGACTCTGCTGCCTCCCTTTGGATCCTGTTGTCCTAACTGGGCTGCCATGTCTGGCCTCAGGAAGAGAGAATGTGCTGAGTTCTACAGGGACTTAATGTTCCAGGGCAGGTTGGTATCCATGGGGACCTCCCCCTTCTCTGAGGAGAAGGAGAGGGGAGAATGGGAGGGGGGGGGAGGAGAGTGGGGGCTGCAATCATCAGGATGTAAAATTGATAAATAAATAAATTTTTTAAATTCTGAAAAGAGTATGCTCGGTTGTTATGAAATAAAATGCTAAAGCTATTATATCCTTGTGATGTTTATTAATATCATCATTGTATTTACATGCAAGATTAAGATTTACAGTGGTCCTGGTAACATCCCTGGCAATACTATGTATGGATATATAACCAATTATTTTAGTAATGTTCTACTGCTATGAAGAGACACCAAGTCCAAGGTAGGTAACTCCTAAAATAAGGAAAGCATTTAATTGGGAGCTTGCTTAGAGTTTCAGAGATCCCATCCATTTCGTCATGGTGCAGATCACAGTGACATGCACGGTGCTGGAGCAGTACCTGAGAGCTACATCCTAATTCACAGACCAAGAAAGAGAGAGATAGAGACAGTGGTATGCGTGGGGTGGCCTGGAGTAGGCTTTTGAAACCTTAAAACACACTCAGTGACACATGTCCTCCAACAAGCCAACTATTCCAAGGAGGGTATTCTTCCTAATCCCTGTAATCCTTTCAAACAGTTCCACTCCCAGATGACTAAGCACTCAAATCTATAAGCCAATGGGGTACCATTCTCATTCAAACAACCACACCAGTTAAGAAAGTTAAAGAGTATTGGTGAGAAAATAAATAGCTGCCTATGGACATGTGGCTTTACACTATTAGACTATACAGCTTTCCTCAAACAAATCCTCTCTGCCTCGTGTCTAACATGTCTGACACTCTCAAACTTAAGCTTTATCCCTTTAGCATATGTCATGGTATCTGTTGAGTTCATGAAGAATGTATGACACTACTCTAGACCACAGTTGTGCTCCACACTGTAAATTCTCAACAGCAATGAGGAACAAGCAAATAATAAACAGAGACAAACAGATACAAGGTATTTTATACCAGCTTTTTAAAAAGTGTATTAAACTTAGTTGTTTGGAGGATTCACACACATAGTAGGGGATATGTATGGAGGTCAGAGGACCACCTTATAGGAGTAGGTTCTTTCCTTGTGGGTTCCAGGGATTGAAATCAAGTCATCAGTCTCAGCAAAAAGCACCTTTATCTACTGGGCCATCTCACCAGTACCAACATCATATTCTTAGCCCACAAGAATTACGTACATATGTACCTTAAAAAACCCAAAAGTCCAATTTTTTAACACTGAGCTATAACTATTATTTACTGGCAAGTGCTTGATGCATTGAAAAGATCACAGGGATTTGGCTATAGCGTGCTCTCTACTCTGTTGATTTTTATTTGGTCTTCATAAGTAAATATAAATTAGCCTATTATGTATCAAGTACATATATGTTCAAAGGTTGAATTATAAATCACTCTCTAATGTTGTTAGTCTATAATTTTTATACTGTTATGATTTGAGACTAGAAGTTTTCCCAAAGGCTTATGTATTTGAATGCTTTGTCCCCAGATATCTTGGGATAATGTGGAACTGGGGGGGCTTTGGCTTCCTTCTGCGTCCACAGCTATCTGCTTCCTGGTCCACCAAGATATGAACTAGTCACTAGTCACACTGTAAGCTTCTGCGGCTATGATACAAGTAACTCCATCAGGCATGCCTTCTCTGCATTGATGGTTGCCTTAGTTATCATTCTAGGGCTTGGAAACAACACCATGACCAAGCAACTTCTAGAAAAAGAATATTTAATTGGGGGCTCACTCACAGTTTCAGAGTATTAGTCTACCAACATCATGGCAGAAAGTATAACAACAGGCCAGCTGGCATGGTGCTGGATAAGTAGCTGATCCACAGGCAGACAGAGACAGAGACAGACAGAGATATAAGGCCTGATATACACTTTTCAAAATCAAAATAAAAAAGCAGATCACATACTTCCAGCACACAGTGAAACAGAAAATACATTAATATTCCACAAGGGAGGAAAGGTTGCATAGTGAGAAAATATTGGACCAAAATAAAGATCAAAACCCAACATGGCAACCTTCAAATTCTGTATCTCCATATCTGTTATCAAAGCACTTTGTATTTTCAACTCCTTTCTGCTTTGTGGATGGTGACACACTTCTTTCTTGGGCTGGGTCCACACCTAGTCTACAGCTCTCCTTGCAGGTATCCCAAGACTCTGTCATCCTGGGGTCTACAGCATAATACAGGCTTTATCTTCTCAGCTTCACGCAGTAGCTTCTCCAGGCCCCCATGCAGGAACTTCCCTGCCAAACTTGGCTTCGGCGTTTTTCCTTAACTGCAGAAGGTTTTATAACCAATTTCCTGTATCCTTGTCTCTAAAGCTAGAGCCACCTGGCAGAAGCTGTCAAGCTCTTCCATTTGCTGAGGCTGGAACCTAAGTGCCTCCTTGACTGGCACTTGCATAAACCTTTCCTTGTTGATGGTTTTCTTTGAGACTTCAGCTTTCTTTTATTTATTTATTTACTTATTATTTTTTATCATTACAGTTTATTCACTTTGTATCTCACCTGTAGCTCCCTCCTCCACCCCTCCCAATCCCACTCTCCCTCTACCCATGCCCCTCCCCCAGTCCACTGATAGGGGAGGTCCTCCTCCCCTTCCCTCTGATCCTAGTCTATCAGGTCTCATCAGGACTGGCTTCTTTGTCTTCCTCTGTGGCCTGGTAAGACTGAATCCCCCTGAGGGGGAGGTGATCAAAGAGCATTTTATGACAGAGACAGTCCCTGTTCCCATTACTAGGGAATGTACTTGGGCACTGAGCTGCCCGTGCCCTACATTTTCACACTTTAGAAGCTTAGCTGGGTGGAGGCTTACCCTGAGGGTACCACTCTCTTTATTCCGTTTGAGTTAGTCCTTTCCCTAAACTTTCTACCTCCTTGCTCACTGGACTTGGCTCCAATATTACCTTTCCTGGTACTCATTTTCTCCTCAAATTGTGCATGCTGTGTTTCTTTTTGAGATGTTTGCTGTTTTTCATTGTAGGTCAGCATAAGAGTGATCACTAATAACCGCATATAAAGTCAGTATTAGGCTGTCTTGAAATCTCCTCTGTCAATAACATTAATCAAAAACTCTTCAGTTTAGCTTCAGGCAGATTATGAGTACAAGGGCAAAAAGCAGCCACATTATTTACCTGAATATCATAGGAACAAACATCTCTAAGCCACTTGCTAATAGTCTTCCCCTCTGAAACCTCTTGAGTCAGGCCCACAGTCTAAATCAACTCAGAGTCATCTGTATTCATCCAAATAACAGTCTGTTTGTCATGCCTGTCACAGCAATACCCCAGTGCCTGGTACCAACTTCTCTCTTAGTTACCGTTCTATTACTGTGAAGAGACACCATGACAAAGGCAACTTACAGGAAAAGACATTTAATCGAGGCTTGCTTACAGCATCCGCGGTTCAGTCCATCATCATGGCAGAGAGCATGGCAACAGACAGGCACTCATGGGTCTGATGGTGCTGGGGAAGTAGCTGAGAGCTGCAGCCTGATCCTAGGCAGAGAGAGAGAGAGGCTCTGCTCGGCATGGGTTTTTGAAAGCTCAAAGTTCATTCTCAGTAACACACCTACCCCTACAAGGCCTCACCTTCTAATCTTTTCCAAATAGGTCATCAAATGGGAATCAAATATACAAATATCCAAACCTATGGGAGCCATTTTCACTCAAACAGCCACAGCGGACGGACTTGCCTTCTGAGTCCAGGACCCCAAATAAATTTCCATATTAAGTTGTTCTGTCACACATTTTCATCCCAGTAACAGGAAAATGTATAATTTTAAAATTGCTTTGCTTAGACATAAGCCTATAAATTTTAGAAACTGCTGTCCTATACTTCAACCCATTAATTAAAACATATGTTTATGGATAGTTTCATACTTTAAATAAGGAATTTGTTCACTTCATTCCCCATTTCCCACTTTTTTTTTCATGGGGGAGGGATTCAAGGCAGGGTTTCTCTGTGTAACCCTGGCTGTCCTGGTTGTCCTGGTATCTGCTCTGTACATCAGGCCTTCCTGAAACTCAGAGATCCACCTGAGTGCTGGGATTAGAGGGGTGCCACCATGCCCGGCTCCCATTCCCCACTCTGATCTCCCTCCCATTCATTAAATCCCCTTCTCAATATGTCCTACTTTCATGTCTTCTTTTTGTATGCTTCCACTCAAAATTTTTGTCCACGAGTGAGAGAAGGAATATTTACTAGAACAAGGGCTATGTATCAGTGACTGTGCTACTAAAGAAAATGACACTCCTCCAACAACTGTCAACTGCCAGGAGTCCCCTGGGGGGCGGGGGGGACGGTGCACAAGGCCTACTCCCTCATATAGGATGAAATGTTAACTGGCCCAATCTTGGCAGACTTTGTGCAGATAAGCACAGCTGTAGTAAGTTCATTGGTACAATGGTTATATA
This sequence comes from Pachyuromys duprasi, assembly GCA_028658305.1. Lineage (NCBI taxonomy): Eukaryota > Metazoa > Chordata > Mammalia > Rodentia > Muridae > Pachyuromys > Pachyuromys duprasi. The sequence continues at coordinate 82,701,928 of CM053765.1, read as the reverse complement.
GACATTTTGTACATTTTTCTAAATTCTCCAAAGCAAACAAAACAAAACAAAAAACCTCTTTGAGCACAAAAATCTTATCCCTATAATTCTTTATCATTTCATGGATCTGTTGATGCTGTCTTTACCTTACTGTTTATAATTTGAAATGACTATTGTATGGATCAGACTCTAAAAGTAGAGTAACTATGATGCTCTTTTTGTCTGCTGGCATGACTCAAAGCCTTCTTAGCTGAATTAATAAATTTCCCTCTGCTTCATTATTTACTTAAAAGTAGGTTACAACAGTCTTTGGATAACACAGAAATCTCTGCAAGTATCATCTGGGCTAAAATAAAATCAAATCAAATCACACTCGATCATTGTGCTTTCATATGCTTTCCTTATTATTATACTTTATCTCTGAAGTCCTTACCAGCTCCCTACTGCCTGCATTTTTCCTTTGCTGTTAACTAATCATTCATTCATGAATGCAATTAACATTTTCTGAGTACTTACTGTCTACCAAAAACCAAGTTGCAAAGATTCATAAGACTTTGTCTCTGCTGCTAGAGGATTTATATGCCATGAAGACAAGCTGATGCATAAACAATTCATAATTAATGGAGGTGTTGTGATAGAAGTACAGAAAGTGCTATGGTCCTAAGAGTGATTCATTTTTCCTAGGAAGTTTGCTTATGGGAGCTCACATGCTAGAAAATGAATTTTCTCTTTGTAAACTAAATTGACTTACTTGAAATAAAAATAGCTTCCATTTGTAACACTTAGCAGAGTGTTTTTACATCCAATTTTTTTTAAGCCTCATAGTGAAGCCTATAGTTTAGTGGGCTTCTTTAAAAATATATTCCTTAGAAATGTAGGTATGAGGCCCATGATAAACCATTTGGACAGTCATGCTAAAGCCCATATGTAGAAGATGCAAGCCCAAACTGAAATAGGAGTCAGTTATAGCCTCTCAGAGTTATGCCAGGAGGAACTAACAGCAGAGACTTGCTTCATCCCCTTTACCTCAAGGCCATATCTTATCTGAAGTCTGACTACCATCTTGCACTTAGGTTATTCCTACAACCTTCTGGTTGGGGTTTCTGATTTATATACTACCCTCTCAAGGCTATATGCCACACTGGTCACAAAATAATTTTAAATGCAAATTATACCCGATTATTCTCGTGCTAGAAGCCCATTCATATGAAAGATCTTCCTATTCCCTGTACTCTTTTGTAATACATAAAACTTTCAACTAAACCTACCAAACTTCTTCAAACTATTTTTTGGTCATTCTTTTCCTGGTCACTGGCTTTGTTCAAATACATTATACTGTACCTCTTTAGTCTTTGGTTTTCAATCATTCTCTCTGGTAGAACCATGGTATATGTAGAAAATTTGGCTTTTTTGCTGTTTATTTTTAAAGATTACTTAACAATAGCAGAATCTTGCAAACAGAATTTTGTTTCTGCACTTTTTATCAATAGTTTTAATATTGTATTAACTTCAGTTTAGGAATCATTAGTATAGTTTATTATCTTAAAGTATCAGAAAGAGACCATTCTTTAATTATACATAAAATATTAATGATATTTGTATTTATTTAACATAGAACATAAATACATTATGAGCATTCCCAGTGCCATGATCCCCTACAGACCCAGCTGAAGGTAAATCAAAACAGGACAGATATCAGTCTACACAGTCTACACATGCTCAAATCAGGTAAGTGGGCAATAAAATAAATAAATCTTACATATTGGTGAAAAGAACATTATTAAAGAAATAGGAGATTTTCAGAGAAGAAGGTGTTTTGGAGTAGAAGGTTCATAAAGGTCTTCATAAGGAAGTCATATCCTAGATAAGTCCTGATGGGGATCAAGTCCTGAGATTGGGAGAAGAGTCATCAGGGTAGAAGAGCAGTAGAGGAACCCCTGAGTCATGGGAAAGCATTAGTACTTACATAGAGGAATTTTAATTAAGAACATGGCTGCTCTGGCAAGAGATTACATCCAAAGACTTTCTAGGTCTGTGTGATCTTGCTGAAATGCAAACATGCCTTTAATCCAGGAGACAGAGGCAAGCAGATCTGAGTTCAAGTCCAGCCTTGTAAAGAGCAAGTTGCAGGTAGAGAAAAACTTAGGTCCAGGCATGGCGGTAGAAGCCTTTAATCCCAAACAATGAAGGTAAAGTTAGTTTGTAAAAGAAAGCACCCATGTTTGAAAGTGATATCTAATTGAGTGGCAAAAAAAAGTGACAAATCAGAGAGAGATTTGACAGAACAGGATATGCCCAACTCTCACAAGAAGAGATAGAAAAGGGAAGCTACTTAATGGGTAATGCAGAAAGAAAGAGACGAAGCAGTTTTATTGGGATAGTAATAGAGACTGGTTGCAGAGAGAGAAGTCAGGTGAAGACCGAAGGAGCCAGAGAATAAGGAAGAGCCAGGAGATTAGAGAAGATTGTTGGAGTTAGTTTGAAGCCAAGCAGAGCAATTCAGGGTCCAAGAGAGAAGCCAGATTGAATAAGTCAGCTGGGAGAGGAATTTGATCCAGAACAGCTGAGTTGAACCAAACATCCCAGAGCTCAGTAAGAACAAGAAAGGGTGAGCTTATTAAGTAGTGAGTCTCAGAGGCTGAAAACATTCTAAGAGTGTTAAATTGTATGGAGGATAGAAGCTTCCAGAACTAGGCCTAGGTCAGCAGACAGAAGCAATAATCTTCTGACACAACAATTGAAGCAAGGGAATAAAAATCTTTTTACATACCCAGAAAACCTAAAGTCCAGTGTGGTGAGCATATGGATTAAGAGGTTGAGTTACATGAGTGATTTTAGAATGTACAGAGCCTTAAAGGCTACAGAAAGAAAGTTTTCAAAGGTAAAAGATGAGCCTAAACACAATACCAGCTGCTGGTTGGAAAAGGAGCTTTGGGAAAGCAGAGTAGAAGTGAGGAAACAATGAGGAAGATATCAGAAAGGTCCTTTCAGGACAATTTGGAGGATGCCTACCTAGTGCTGGAAGAGGAAGTGGAGATGTGAGAAGTGAATTAGAAACACATCTTGGAGATAAAAACCAACAAGTTCATTGTGCAGGGGAAAAAATGTCAAGGATGAGCTTTAGCATTCTAGTGAGAAACAACTGGATGAGAACAGAGTCATTTACTGAGATGGAAAAAAACGGAAAAAAAAGTGCAGGAAAACTGAGTTTCATTTTGGACATTTTACTTTTGATGTGGCAATGAAACACTAAAGTGAAAAACATCAATTGAGCAGTGGAAAAAATATGAACCCCAGAAGAAAGTTGTGAGCTAAACATGCAGATGTAGGGGGTTTGAAATGCAAGGATATAGTAATACAGTAATACTATGAAATGACACAGAAATGTACAAACCTCTCAGCACATAGTTCAATGTATTTAAAAAAGTTAGTAAGTAGGAGCTGGGGAAATGGCTTGGTGGATAAACAGATTTCCACAGAAGTAACAGGACCTGAGTTCAATCTCCATAACCCACACAAAAAGACTGGGCAAGGTTGTATGCATCTACACTCTTATAACACAAACACTCAGCACACACACACACACACACTCACACACACACAGCATCAGAATCAGAAGTAGCTGCTTGTGGTTAGGGTGTTCCTTACACAATCTAAGCTTAACCTTTGGTGTGAAGAGTCTTATGTGTTTAATTCATTTTTCAGTATTTTCTTCTCAAGAGAATGACATGATGAGTTACTTTTTAAAATTAATTTATTTATTTTTGTATCAATGACAGGTTAGGTACTTTGCATCCCAAGCATAGCCTCCTCCCTCATTCCCTCCCACCTTTCCCCTCCCTCCCTCATCTCCTCCCCGCCCCCTCCAAGTCCACCAACAGGGGAGGACCTCCTCCCCTTCCATCCAACCCCAGCTCATCCTGTCTCCTCAGGGCTGGCTGCAATGTCCTCCCCTGGGATCTAGCCAGTCTGTCACTCCCCAGCATGTATGGGGGAGGGTCAAAGAGTCAGCCATCAAGATCATGACTGAAACAGTCCCTGTTTCCCTCACTAGCGTCTTCAGTCTGACACGGAGCTATCATGGGCCCCATCTGAGCAGGGGTTCCAGGCCACATCCACTCGTGGTCCTTGGTTGTAGAAACCGTGATGAGTTACTTTTATGCTGTGGTGAGCAAGAGAATTATGGTTAAGAACGTATATATGTTCTCTCCATATTCCCCAATATGTCCTCCTATTTGCTCCTAGGTCCTGGAATAAAGCCAGTCTTTTATATATACCTTCCCCTGTCCTCTGCCCAGGGACCCCTGTTTCATTTACTTTTCTTTTCACACTGCTGGGGATCAAAGTCACAGGTTGCATGCACTAGGAAAGTGCTCTATCACTAAACTACATTTCAGCTACTTACTTACTGTGAATATTTATTTATCACAGTTGGCTGGTTTAACTTTATTGACTTGGGGGGCAAAGAGGAGTGGCATGCATTTGCATGGCATGTAGTCCATATTGAAGGCATTGTCAGTGGGCAAGAAGGTATCAATAGGAGAATCCATGGAGCTTGCAGCCAGCCTAGCCAAACTGGCAGGAACTAGGTCAGTGAGAGACCCAGTTTCAAAAAGTAATGTCGAGAGTGACTGAGGATAATACTTGATACCAGGAAGAGTTCTCTGGCACACACATACACCACACATATGCACATGCACTAAGACAGAAGTGAAGAAATGTAATATAAATAAAATTTTTAAATAAAAAATAAAATCCTAAAATATAGCCATTTTCAAATATTATAGGTTGTCTTCTGGTTCTCTCTGTGTGTATGTATACATACATACATACATACATACATATATATATATGTGTGTGTGTGTGTTCGATATTTCAAAAAAATTAACAGCTACTTTTTAGAAGTCCATCAGTTTGGGGTTCTAGCACTAGTGAGTGAGGGCAGGAGCTCTTGTCAACGAGCCCACTATGAGCTCCTTGGCCCTGACAAACTGCCCCAGCAAAGTGAGGACAACCACAACATTAATCACAGAGATGCAAAGTGGGCTAAATGATTTGAAGATAAAACAAATGTCAACCTTTTATACTACAAATTGTTAACATAATGAATGTAAATGGTTAGTAGGACAGGCAAACTTTGCCAAATTTCCTTTTCCTCCTTTATTCCTTCCTTTTTCCTTCCAGCACTAAGATGTAGACATCTTTGCCTTAGTTCCAACAACCCAACTTACAATAGAAGTTAAAGGACATGGTATGCCAGCCATGTGAAGGGTATAATTTCTCCTTCTGTATAAACAAACAAGTATAAACTTACAAAACAGGATCTATTTCTTCCTTAAATCCTCAGTGGTATCAGCTGCTTCATGGTCTATATCAGCAATGGAGAAACTTGGCAAATGAGCCAATCTTGCGTAATTGTCAGAGAAACTGGTAAAATAGACCTTCCTAGGATGTGTAAACGTCAACCAATGCTACATCTACTTACAAGATATTTATTTTTCTAAGCTAGAATGAAGTAAACACAAGGGCAGGGCTTACTGTCAATCTCATTTGGGGTTCTCTTCAAATCTTGTGAAGCTCTCCTTAAAAAAAAAAAGGCCTATGTGTGGTGTGGGTTAGATTAAGTTTCGACAGGAGTTCAGAACTTGTCATTCTTGTTTCCATTTGCCTATTAAGATGGCACAATTTACCCGCTCCAGTAAATGAACTACAGAGGGCTACAGGCTGAAGCCTGCAAGCTAGAGTGACACCTCCCATAGAGAGGCATTCCAGGCTGTGACCCCAGCAAAGACGAATGACTAACCAGTTCATACACTATCTTCTGTTTACATGTACAATCAACAAACCAATCATTTATACATGGGGCTAGCGCCTGAATTTCGAGTGCTTTTGATTATTAATAAAAGTGACCATGTTAGAACTCACAAGTAAGTTTGACAAGACACTTGGAGTCTTACCAGAATGAAGCTCCTAAGTCCCAAGTAAACATTGCCCTGCTAGGCAAGAGCTCTTCCTGCCTTTCTCACTCTCAGGAGATTCTCCCCAGGCCAGTGGCATAAATAAGAATGAACAGAAGTGACAATGCTGAACAGTTTTAAGACCAGAATCACATGGCTGTAACTTCAAAGATGGCAGATTGGCCAATTAAAGACCACATGTCTTCATGAATTTACATAATTTCAGCTCTCACTAATCAAACATGAGCAGTAATACTGCCTCTTGTTCCTTCTAACAGTCACTTTGAAGGCATCAGCATCTTTAAGAAAGTAATTTGAAGCTGCAAAATTCCAAGTGACTCATCCATTATATTAAACTTACTGCATAGCTGCCTACTCCTATTGGTTCTTGGTATCCCATGGCATGCATTTACATTTAGGTCCTGTAAGGTTCGGTTATGACCTTGAACAAATTCAGGACCCAGATCACAATACTATCCACACTTTGAGCCGTTATGAATGACAAAGTAGGTCTGCACCTTTATGGCACGTAAAATGAAGCCTAGAACCAGAGAAAACCACCATGCGATCTGGGGTATATTTCAGCAAGGACCACTGAGGCTGCCCAAGAATATGTTTTAGTTCCTGCCTTTGAAGCTCAACTGGGTCAATGGAAGGTAGACAGAGATAAGCAAATGCTATGTGATCACAATATTTGAAATAAGATATTCATCCAACCCCTTGCTTTGTACTTTCTACCTTACCCTTTTGACTTTTCATTGCTTGGTGACTTTCCTTAATAATCTCATTAACTTCCATGGCTTCAGTCATTAAGTGCACAAGATACGAGCTATAACCCATAGACTAGAATTCTGCTCTGGTTCTGGGATGCATGCACATAGCAAGCTCATTTTTCTCTTCTCCTGAACCTGTGTGTCTCTCAACTAATCACTCCCGTCCTTGTGTGCATGCATCAACAGTGTCCCCGTCTAAGAACACCTCCAGCAGCCTACTCTGCCTGCTCAATAATGTCTTTTTGATCTTTTTGTACTTTTCGCAGAGGCCTCAGGCCACTTTCTACACTCACCTATGCTTCCTAGACATCCACACAAAGAAAGCTTAACATTTCTTTCCAGACTACACCCATATCTTGCCTTCCTCACTATTTTCACTCTTATTGATCCATCAACCTACACAGTCCTTATTTGTCACTATCACCTTTCCTCCTTCTTATGCACCAATGGCTGCTAGCTTTTTCACATTTTCAGTGGTTAATCTATCTCTCTGGAATTACTATTCCTCACCTGTATTAACATTTGCTTTAGGTTAACATATGAACAAGTATTTTTGATTAGTCAAAATGAAAAAAATAGCTGGCTGTGGTGGTACACACCTTTAATCCCAGAACTGTGGAGGCAGAAGCTGGTGGATGTCTGAATTTGAGGTCAGCCTGCTCTACATAGTGAATTCTAGGACAGCCAAGGCTATGTAGAGAAAAGGAGTCACACACACACAAAAATCAAAACAAAGTAAAAACAAAAGAAATAGCAATTTCAAATATTTTTTTTCTTTTTTATTTCAATTAATTACAGTTTATTCACTTTGTATCTCCCTTGTACCTCTTTCCCTCCTCCCCTCCCAATCCCACCCTCCCTCTTCCCCAACCTTGTTACTCTCCCAGTCCACTAATAAGGGCGGTTCTCCTCCCCTTCCCTCTGATCCTAATCTATCAGGTCTCATCAGGAGTGGTTGCATTATCTTCCTCTGTGGCCTGGCAAGGCTGCTCCCTCCTCAGGGGGAGGTGATCAAAGAGCAGCCAATCAGTTCCTGTCAGAGACAGGCCCTGTCCCCATTACTATGGAGCCCACTTGGATACTGAAGTGCCATAGGCTACCTCTGTGCAGGAGTTCAAGGCCATCTCCATGAGTGGTCCTTGGCTGGAGTATCAGTTTCATAAATGACCCCTGTGCCCAGACTTTTTGTATCTGTTGCTGTCCTTGTGGAGCTTCTGTCCTCTCCAGGTCTTACTATCTCCCACTTCTTTCATAAGATTCCCTGCACTCTGCCCAAAGTTTGGCTAATATTTTAACCTCAATAAAATGTTCTTCCTACTTCATTAAGGGATACTTTTTTTTTTCTTAAGAACAGACTGGTAAAAATAAAAATAAAAAAAAAAGAGCAGACTGGCTTTATTTGTAAATAAATGCCCAGGGATATAACAGATAAAAGACAGCAAATGATGATTTTGGCAAATGTAGAAATATTAGTACAAAGCCGGAAACAAAACTCCTTATAAGAAAATGATCAAGAACATGGTATTTTATAGTGAATTTTAAAAAATGACTCAAGTGAGATGTGTTTGTGGTATAGGTTGTTTAAAACTCAAGTCTGTGTCTTTGAAACTGTTTTCTCAAAGCATTCAGTCCATGAAACTAAGGAATCAACATTATCTCATCTGAAGAACAGTATGAAAATGTCTGCATGAATTCTATTTAAAACTCTTGTATGACAGAAAATATTCTCACCTCTGTGTTGTCCAATATGGAATCCACTATAATGTGTATTCTAGAAATGTGGCTAATGTAACTGAGGGTGTGAAATTTTCATAATTGAGGTGGTCACATGACTAGTCGTTATTGATGCTTCATGAATCAAGCCATGGATTTATTTGGGGGGACTTCTCTAATTATTGCTAACAAATTAAGGACTTGGTACAAATATAAGAAAGCTCTCGGTACATCTGAAAGTTTTAGCTGGTTTTGGAGACAGCGTTGGTACAAACTACAGAGGAAAGGAGCCCTGGGGAGAATTCAGTGTGGTCTTCCTAATGATAGAGGGAGTAAAGGCCCAAGGCTCTGATCACTCAGGAGAATGCCTACAGTCATAAAGTGTTTAAGGGTCAGGCCACCCCAGGGCATCTGTGCACCTGATATTACTGCTGTGAAGTTAATGGAATGCTTATTTTTCGGACAGGGTTTCCAGAGCCTGAGGAAGGCTTTGTGGTAGGAGTAGCTAAGGGCCCAGGTCCCTTCTGGCCAGTGACAGGCTGCACAGGCCCTTTCTTTTGGGGGATTAGGATCTTGTTCTTGCTCTTGAACACTTTGTTGAGGTCCAGCTTGTTCACAAAGGCGTCCGGCTCTTCTGTGAGAAGGCTTGTGTTGTAGGTGATGGGTTTGTACATGCTGAACCATTGCTTAGCCTGTGGGCTAATGCCATAGCGAGTGAAGGCATACAGCAGGCCCAGGTGGGTGATGAGCAGGCGGTAGTAGGCGGTAAAGGTATCTGTGAGAAAATGCCAGTATAATGCTCTGTCTAGGAACCAGATCTCAGTGTCATGAGCTAATCCAGGTTTCCCATTTTTGTAGACAAGGCAAATTTTCGCATTCCCATTGCACGAATCCAGCTCAATTATTGCACTGTGATTATCAAAGTGAGGCTTCTCTGGCTGGTCTTCATTGTCTTCTTGAGTATCATCCTCTAGGTCTGCCAGAGCTGTTGAGTTAGCAAGTAAATGCATGGAAGACTGGACTAGTTGAGTCAGTTTTGAAATGCCGTTAATCACCATGCTTCCCAGTGGAATGATTTGCTCATCTAGCTTCACACTCCATGTCATATGAAAACCATTGGTCATCAAGTAGAAGTTTCTCACATCCTCAGGCATCACATAATTGTTTTTCTGTTCCCATGAAGAAATCATATGACGTTCCACAGGCAGCTTTTCTATTATGCTCACCTCTGTCACACCTGGGGAAGATTCTAGGATGCGGGTGACGCCCAGGGTCAACTTCTCTAGGTGCGGCTTGCTGCTGGCTTGCAGTGGGGACGGCATCTCCTCCATGGCACGTGTCCCAGCTCCTCGGGCTAGTGGTGGCCACAGCAACTGGCACCATGAGGAGCTGGCTGGCCGGCTCAAGGGATACTTCTTGAAGTATGTTTCATATATTCAGTGTGATTTAAGATGTCTATTGCTGAGATAAATACCATGATCAAAGCAACTTGGGGAGGAAAGTATTTATTTCATCTTATATACACCATCACTGAGAGAAGTCAGAGCAGGAATTCAAAGCAGGAACCTGGAGGCAGGAGCTGAAGCAGAGACCATGGACTGCTACAAGCTTGCTCAGTTTTGTTTGCCTCTATATCCCAGAGTTGACACCACCTACAGTGGCCTAGGCCCTCCCTGCATTAATCGTGAAAACACAACACAGGCTTTCTTAAAGGCCAGTCTTATTGAGGCATTTTCTCAACTAAGATTCCCTCCTCTCAGATGACTAGTTTGTGACAAGTTGACAAAAAACAACAGCAACTAACTAGGAAATACATCCTTTTAAAATTTTTGTATTATCAGTGCCTATCAGAGTATCAGGCAAGAAGACAATGAAGAAATGTTTGTAGAATTTTAATTACTGCTATGTATAAAACTTAACACCATTTTGACCTCCCTTAAGTACTCTTGGTTTAGTCTTTTTTTTTTTTTTCATTTTCTGAGGTCTTACAAAACTAAAGCTAGCTACCTTTGATTATCTTCTCCAGGCAGAATTATAGCTATGGCATGTTCCTTTTCCCTTCCCTATGGTTACCAAGACCCTGTTCTTTCTATCTACCAACCAATAACGAGCTACCTTAGCCAGGGAAAAACCTGGCTGCAGTATTCTTCCCATGGATATCAGGCACATAATGTATCAACAATATTTAGAGCATCTGAGTCATTCGTTCTTTTATTCAATTATGGAGAGATAATTGGAATTCAAGAATAAAGCAAAGAACAAAGAAGGCAACTAGATATTTGGACTGCCTTTATTCTCTATGACTTACAATTATTCTCCTTACAAATCCCCTGAAGAAATTTTAGATATACTAAAAACATTTGTGGTTGGAAAGGCAGGTTACGGTTATAATGCTTATTACATAAAACTCTTAGATTAATAACCCATGTGCCCACCTAACCAAACTAGCAAAAGAGGAAGAAACTACAAATAATGTAAACAGAAGGAAAAACTAATAGGGATTAGGGCACAAAGAAATGAAACAAAAAATAGAATGTTAACATCAAGGATTTATAAAACCAAAAGCTCTTCGGAAAAAAAAAAAGAGTAAAATTGATGAACATTTACCTGGGCTAAGAATGATGCACTGGCTAGTTTTTATGCCAACTTGACACAAGGTAGGGTCATCTGGGAAGACTTTTAGTTATAAAATACATCTATAAGCTTGGCTTAGAGGCAAGTTTGTGGGACATTTTATTGATTGATGATTGATGTGGGAGCATCCCACCCCACTGTGGGCAGTGCCACCCCTGGATAGGCACTACTGGGATAGAAAACAAATCGGAGCAAGTTAGGAAGTGGAAGGCAATAAGCAGTGTTCTTCCATGGCCTCTGCTTCAGTACTCCCAGGTTCCTGCCCTGGATTCCTGCCTTGCTTTCCCTTAGTGATGGCATGTGACCTGGGCATTGTAAGAGGAAATAAATCCTTGCATCCTTAAGTTGATTTTGGTTATGGTGTTTTAGTTACAGCAATAGAAATCCTAGGATAGCTAGAAGGGAGAAAGGGAGATGGGGAGGAAGAGGAAGAAAGGAAGAAAAAGAAGGAAGGAAGGAAGAGAGAAAAGAAAAGACAGAGCACTCAATTATAAAAGCGCAGCCAGTTAAAAATGAGGACCACAATACTAACCTCCAGGAAATTTCACAACGCATAAAAGAATACTATGCATAATGTCAGGCAATAAGTAACCCAGATGAAATGGGCTAATCTGCAGATAAACACAAACTGCGGCTGAAAGGATAAATGTACAAATCATACAAGAATAATAATGCAATTCAAAAGAGCTGAGAAGAGCCCTGTCCTGTGTGCCCTAACTGTAGAATCATAGCCCAAACTTGAAAGATGCTTATCAATCTTTCATACATTCTTATAAATAAATTACAAAAAAAGAATACATTCTTAATCTTTGAGGCCAGTACTATTTACTCTAATACCACACTTAGACAAAACATCACAGGAAAGAAGCACCTACAATACAGTGTCCCTAGAAGTGGTACACTCATGTGTTCTGTAATAATATCTCAGAGGTCTGTGGGCCTTATTTACAACAGTGATCCCATAAGGCTGTGTCACATAGCAGCACTGTAGATGTCTTCAATCTATGGGCGTTTCCACGAACCTTTTCTTTTTGAATTGATGTGACTTGTTTTTGTTTTACCTATGAAAAAAAATGAACCCTAGAATAAACCATGTTGCTTCAGTCATTACTGACAGCCCTCTCAAGCCGTCCCGTGTGTAGTGTGTTTTGTTTTAATTATTTTAAATCCTCACTCCCCACTCAGGTACTTTTCAACTCTGCCAGCAGGCTCCAGCAGTTTGGCGCCCGAACCAGGGACCTGGGATACTGGGAAATCAGTGAAGGGCACCGCGGTGTTGATGAGCTCAGATCATAAAGGGGCACAGTGGGTAAAACTGAGAGTAAAAAATGGGACAAGGCAGTAGTATTATGTTTTGTTTTATTTTTGTATGGTCTTTAATTAGAGACAGTCTGTTTCTGTGGCATGAGACAAAGAAAGTGAAACTTTCAGGGTCAGAGAGGAGGAGGAAAGCCAAACAGGAGCCTTTAAGACAAAATAGGATTAAACCATTGGCTCCTCCTGAAGAGTTCTATGTCTCTTCTGATGACGATAATTCTTTGTTAGGAGAAGACTCTGATGATGACTCAAATCCTGATGAGGTTGCAGAGCTGGAGGATTCCGAGAGATATCCTCCAATTCAGGCTCGGGCATCTAGTGACATATCAAAAGACATGCACTACGACCAAATGTAAGAAGGTGAAGATGGCTTCAAATCTAAAAAATCAGTGTAATCCATATTGTGGTGTAAAACACCACATGCTGATTTCATAACCCACACTCATCTCAACACTCAGAAGAAGCAGTGAAGAAGTGATAACTTGTATAGCCATTTCATATCAATGTTTTATATATAAGGTTAACAAATCACTACATTTAAAATGCTGCTGCTAGAAAGTTGCACTTTACATAAGGAGTTCACCTTGTGGTTTGTATTATAGATCTGTTGGATTATGATAAGTCTAGGCGTATCCTGATTTGAAGATCAATGCTCTACCTTGCATGAAGCATTTGTCACACTATTTTTCCTGTTATTTATGAAAGACTGATAATGGTTAACCTGCCCAATGTCATCACCCTGTAGGTGACACTGCTGTCACCGGAATGCATCTGTCTTTATAGATTAATTTTCTCCTACTCACATCATGGATCTTCTTTACGTGGATTACTCACTGGATATATATAACTTTTCGTTTTCCTTCATTTTTGAGTGTCCTTTTGAGTTCTTCATTTGGATTTATCCTTCTACTATTTGCAGCAGGCACCCTGCTACCAAGACTGTCCTCCATCCATATATTGTTTGACTGTTTTATTTTCATTTATTAGTTCCCTACCATTGTGTTCAGCTGGCTTTCCAGCCCATGATTTTCCATAAACTGCATGGCATATGTTACCTAAGTTGTTTTCGGTGGTTTGCTTATGTGAACGTTTAGACTGTGACAAACACTAGACCATTCTCTACTTAAATATATTCATAATCACCCTCATTGCAAAGCTGAGATTGTCAATACCTCACCAATAACAACCCTGAGTTTGCAGTTTACTAGCACAGTTGCAAGTAATGGAGGGTGTTCGACTAGAGCCATACCTCTGGCTCCATATCCTACTGGACTCCCCACAACAATGCTTTGGATGTAAGCTAAACGTAGACCTAAGAAACATCCAAATGCTCTTATATACAATTTATGCCATTATGAAAATATTCTAAATATTTTTCTATATAAGCTTGCTGTTTTTATTGAAGTCATTCTTATTGTTATATTCTTCAAATTTAGAATGCTTCATGCATATGTGAGCTTTAGATGTCACGCAGATACCTTCATAAATCCCTGAAGACCCCTCTAGGATTCTGCAGACGTGGACAGCAAATGGAATAATAGTGGTGAGGATGTCCACTCACAAGGACAAGGTCCAACATCACTCTTTGCTCAGAATGTTTTCACTCCACTGTGTGTAATCAATCTTTGCATACATGCCAGGAAACAATGCGCTCTGCTAAACACATCTTATGGTTTTCTTTCTGAATATTCATAGCTTCCAAAATAAACAGTTAAAAATCTCTATCTTCTGATTTCCTCAGATATTAAGATCAAATTGTATAGATGTAATACTTTGCATAGTCTAAATATTGAGCATTTAGTAAAAATGGACATTTTTCTCTGCATAGAATAATTTTTACAATTGAAGGAGGATGTTTTGCAGAATGTAGGGAGAAATGGGAACTAAATGAAATTTATCTAATATATACTGCCAGAGCTCATTTTTCTAATAAGGCTAGAGAGAAATAGAAAGGCATGTTTGATGAATATCTCTGAGTTGTTGTGGGATACATGTTTTGAAAATAAAATGCTTTCTCCTTAAAGTCACTTATCTCCAACTGTTCTTAAGTCAGTTGTCAGTGTGAAGGTTTGAAGTATTATTCTTTCTACCCTGATTTTATGGTAGAAATAACTTATTTTATTTTCTTCTTTCAAGATTTTAAAAGCATTTGCTATTTTACAATTATAATCATGTAATATTTATGGGCACTCAGTGGTGTTATTGTGTTAGTTAATCATTGTCAAGTTGACTAGGTTTAGATTTATCTGGGAGAGAGGCCATACCTTTGGATATGTCTGTGAGGTCATTTCCAGAAAAGATCAATCAAGGGAAAAAGACCCACTCTGAATGTAGACGGTGCCCTTCCACAAGGGGCGGGCCCAGAATAAAAAAGACAGCTGAACGACAGCATCCCCTCCCTCCACTTCTTATCCACTGAGAACTGGAAAGGGGTTCCTCACTACATATCATTCCATAATGATGTTCTCTGCCAAGCACCTAAGGCCAATAAGGGCTGAACTGGCTGAAAATATGAGCCAAAACAAGGCCTTCCTCCTGCAAGTTGTTTATATAAGATGTTTTCATCACACTAAGGAGACTAACAAACACAGTAATATATACCCAGTAGAATGAGTCAGTCAGAATGAGTGACACTGAAGTCTCCTTAATCGCTTATCATTTCAAGATTAACTGAAACTTTTACCCTTTAACCATCAGCTTTTCATCTTCCTCTAACACCTAGCCTCTTACAGTCACATTCTGCCCTCTGCTTTTATGAGTTCAACTGACTTAGATTCTTTGAACAATTGAGGGCATGTGATGTTAATTTTTGTGTCTTGCTTGTCTCACATACAATAATCTCATACATACACACACACATATATATACATATATACATATATACATAACTACATTTCCTCCCCTCTTCATCCATTTGTCCATTGGTGGAGACATAGGATGCTTCCCTGACTTAGCATTGTAAATAAAGTTCAATGAATGTTAAGCATGGGTATCTCAACATTCTGAGGTCAAGTCCTTAGGACAGTGGGGAATACATCTCCATAGCTCAGTGGTAGAATGCTTGCCTAGTATGCCAGAGGCCCTGGGTTTGATCCCTAGCACCACAGAAAAACCTAGCCATTGTTTCCAGGGACACGCTTATCACTGGTCTCATTCTTCTTAAGCAATAGCCCTTTCTTTGACTCTATCTCACTTGTAGCTGAAGGACCACTTAATGGAACAGGATAAAGGAAGTGGGGGGGGGCATTAATACCGGTCTACAAATACTTCTCAAAACAAATGTTTCTGAATTTCTCTTTTTATGCTGTGGAACAAAACTGTTATTTGTTCCATCTACTCAAAAGATGTTACTAAAAGAAAAGGAAATAAAGATGGGAATCACATTTCATTTAGGTTAGGACTGTGATATATCTGGGTGCATTCTGCCTTTCTGCAAACTCTGCTTTACTCAGTATTCTGTATTCACCACAGACTCCACCCATGACCAGCCAAGCAGGACTGTGTTGCACCAAGCATATTCCAGTTTATTAGGCCAGTTTCAGTTTAGAATCTCAGTGTTTATGACTCTATGTATACAATTAGGGATGGGAATTATCATAATTCTCTCAATGACAGCATGTATGTACACCCTCTGTAACTACAGGGTAATAAATGCATGTGTTTTCAGCTCTATTCCTAAGTACAACTTCTGGGCCTAGCATGTCCGCCATACATACTAATAGTTTCTGAATACAAAAATGAGTCACTGAGAGTATAAAAACAGAGGACTTTGTGAAACATGGCCGCTGCCTCAGCTACTTTCAGCCTAATCCAGCTTATCAGGCCTTCAAGAGAGAAGAAAACAGCAAGAGAGTTGCTAGCTATGGGGGAAGATCCAGTCAGGACTAGGCAAGACTGCTATAGGATTTAAGGCCTGTTTCCTGGGTGTGAGCATCAGAGCTGACTGACAAATCTCCTTTCAAGTGTCTTGTATTTGGGAGCTACACTTTCTCATCTGGGAAAGATTCTAGATGCTTTCTTCTGTCAGTGAGTTTAGATTTGGATGGTGCAATAATTAGAACAAAACATTTCTTTGGGATCGGGAAGGAAACATGTTCTATTAATCTGATTGTTCTTCTTGCTTGAATAATATGTTCAAAATTCTATTTTTCTTCTTCAGACACATGTTTGTAGTTCTCCTCTGAATGGAACATCATTCTGCAAGCATGCTTTGGGATTCTTTCCTTCCTGTCTGTCCTTCCCACCTTATTCTCTTTCTTTCCTTGCTTTCATCCTTCCTTTGTTAGCATTCATTAAGCAATTGCTAATCAGCAATAGTTTATAAAGTGCTTGTGATTCAGGTTCTGTGACAAGTGAGAGAAATGCAGTTATCACTGCTGTATGTGACAGCTGTTAATAAAAATAATTATTATACAATGTGAGAACATAAAAAAAGGACTCAACCCTACCAAGAAGCACTAAGGTATCTAATGCAGTCTCAGAAGGCAAGACAGTCTTATCTAGGCAAAAGAAGCAGGAGGCATTTCTGGGAGTATGAACATGTGCAGATTCAGAACTGTGGAAAGACTCCATTGGCTCAAAGTATGGACAGGACCAGGCCCTAAGAATAAAGACACAAATTGCAAATAAGTTCTGAAGGCTCTACTCCACTTCACAAATCTGAACCTAGTTCTGGGGAGAATCACAAGGGCCTAAGACGTACATACTGTTTAGATTCCTAGATAGATGGTTACTGACAAGGACAATCTGGCAGGAACTCATGTTTCTACCTTGTGAAACTGTGGGGTGATGATGACCTATTCCCAGACCAGGAGCAATAAGAGGAGAGGCAGGTTTGAGGGAAGATGTTAGTGTAGGCATGGACAAACATTGCGCGGCTATGTCTCAGAACATATACATCACAGTAAACTACATAAACTAAATTAAAATAGGAAGGTGAAAATACTACTTTAATCTCAAAGCTATACAGATTTGGAAAAAATAACCCTGTGGATGATATTTTAAAACATGAGCATTGATGAGATCTCTTAAGAGTATGCAGAATTAAGAAAAGCACCAAAGAATTCCTACACAGACAAAAAGGCAGGCATAGCAGATATTAAAGGGTTAAACATAAGAAGAGATGGGAACTAACGTGATAGAGAAAGAAACTCTGGAAACTGCATTAGTAGAGCAGAAGCTGTCTGTGAGCATGTGGATCTTAATTTTACCTTTCTTCCCGCGTAACCTCAAAGCAGATATAATCAGCCCCGTCTAAAGACTCAGTCTTGTCTCACTCTGGTGAACAGCCAGACACCTTTATAATGAGAAACTAGCAGCTGGGAGGCAAGACACTGAGTAAACCTATGCTGTTCTTCCTGAAGTGGCCCACTGTCTCTGGGAGCTAGTTTCAACTCCTCTTTCTGCTCAAGCTTCTCACAATCCCTACGACTGAAGGCTGTTGTTCCAGCTCTAGGCTCCTGGGATTCAGGGCTATCCCTTCTCTGCTTAAAAATCCCGGGATTCCTTACTATTTGTTCTTGAGCCTACAGATGCCTCAGATTATCTTGGCTTGCTCTTGGAGCCTAAGGAGTATTAGTGCAGCATTTGAGAAGCTCCGGCTAGCAGATGAATAATTGACAGCTAAATATTTTCCACCGTCTACTTACTGCTGCCATTTCCTACATGGGTCTTCATCAACATGAGAGACTCTTCATTCAGTGCATGTGGTTGACAGCTTTTATATGCATGTGTTAGGCCCTGTTGTAGGGAATGAGGACGCTGCAGTGGAAACAACTGGTAAAGTATTTTCCCAATGGGCTTCAGGTCTAATTTAAAGGTCAAAAATGTATGTTAGTAAGTAGTTTGTCAGGCAGAGAAAACAGCCAGTGAGGAGCAGGGAACTTGAAGTAGGTAGGTATTTTACCGTGTGCTGGGGGTGGGGAGGCACACAGGGTAGTACTGAATACATAACTTGAGCAGCAGTCAGAATTCTCTAGAGGATGAAAGGATAGAATAAATACAGATTACAAAGGGGACGATTAGATTGCTTACCTGATATGGGATGGGCAGTTCAACAATGGCTGTCTGTGGAAGATGCTGAGAACCTAGCAGTTAGCCATTTGGTGTACAAGGCCAGGTGCCTCAGCAGTCCTAATCTGCTTGCTGGAGGCTTGGAGATTCCCGGAGAGTTGCTAGTCCTTGGTGCTTGTGGGTTCCAGAGTCAGTGAGAGATAGAATAGTGGTGACAGCGGCAGAGCAGACACATGTACAAGCAAGGCAGGCAGGTAAGAACCAGCCTGCATTTCCTTCAGAACCCCTTATATCTAGGACATTTCTAGAAGGTGCTGCCTCTCTGGGAAAGGGTCTTTCCCCTCAGTTAATCCTTTCTAGCAAATTCTAATAGGCCTGCCTGGAAGTCTGTCTCTTAGTTGATTCTAGGTCCAATCAAGTTGACAAGCAAGATTGATCATGGCAGAGACCTAAGATGAGTGAAAGAGAGGCTTAGAACAATGTGATAGAGAGAGCCTGTTGTTGTCGAGAGGGATGATACTCCAGACAGTGGAGACTGCAAGAGCAACGAGCTGAGCTGACTTGGCCTGGTGTGTTTAGAATAATCACTCCATTATGCAGAACAAGGAGGTAAGGGCAATCAGGGGGAACTTTGGTTATTGAAAACACTCCTTTATTCTGAGAAAGGATATTTAATAAGAATGATTGATAAGGTATCTTCCATTTTGAAAAGAGCATTGTGATTCCTATGTGTTTAGAATGGATTATAGCATTGGGAAGCACATCACTCTGGAGCTCACTCCACCACATTCAACTGAAGACTTTAAAAATGAAAATAACAATCTAGGAAGCAAGAGTGGTAGCCTGGACAGATTGCTTGTGGTTGAGTGTCGAGAGGTGGCTGGAATCTGGCTATAGCTTACATGTCAGAGAAGCATTGTGCTCTGATACAAGTACGGACATTACCGCAGGCTTCAAGGCTTTTGACCCGAGCAAATGGAACAATTTGAGGTGTCTTTGAGACATTCACTTCAATATTCAAATAGGTACCTGTTATGGTCAGTGAAAGCAGAAAGGGGACAAGTGGCTATAGAGAAATAACCAAAAGTCATGGGGCTTGGGTTTTGTTTTTCAAAGATGGGAAGTGGTGATTGATATATTTTTGTACAACTGGGAGTGTTTCCAAGAGAGGAGAGAAATGATGATAAAAGTAAAGGGGAGAAGAACCATTGAACTAGGATGTGAATAGGTAAGGGTAGAAATGCCAGTAGAAGTTCTGTCCTTAGGCAGGAAGACAGGCTATCCATTGTAGCAAGAGGGAAAATCAGGTGCCCAAGGACAGGGGCAGAATGATTAGACAACCTCAGGCGACTGCCTTTATTTCTCAGTGAAATGAGCAGTCAGGTTAGCAGCTGAAGGAGAGAAGACATGATAAGAGATTTTAAGATAGAGCAGAAAGTATGATAAGGTCTTTTAGGACTGTGGCTTTTAGATTTTGTTACTGTGTATTTATGGATCTTCAGATTTATGATCTGAGATTTGAGATCATTTAGATTTGAGATCATTTAGATAAAGTTAACCTAAAAACTGAGGGGTTTTTTTTTTGCACCTACCAAGAATAAAAAATTGCTTAATAAAGTTCTAGTTGCATGAACATATGTGGGTTTGAGTGCATATAAGGTGGAAGCAAAAATACATTTCCCCACCCAGGATGGTGGGAGTGAATGAATGAACTCCTTATTTTGATTTACATACATTTGATTTACATATCAAGAAGTGCAAATCATATTTAGCTACCAGAGAATGAGGAGTTATCTACATCTATAAGATGATGGTCCTTATAAGACCTACTCTTAGTTGAGTCTGAATCAACTCCCTTAATTAATGGTCATAGAGTAAACATTTTCAGATGAAAACATAACATGAATTCATACCATCTGGGGTTGGAACCTGCTAGAAGACCACAGGCCCTCAACTATCACAACCCCAACCACCCCCAACACCTCCAGGAAACCTTTCTAGATCATGATTTAGACTTCTACAATCTGAGTTTGAACCTGCTGCAAGACCGCAAGCCCTTGTGTACCACCACCATCACCCTCCCACACACTACAGGAAACCTTTCTCTCTGAATATTTTCATACATGAGAAGCTCAGCAGCTCCAAAACTTTAGATGTCAGAAAATAACTTTCCCTCCTGTGAAAAATGGGGCCTTCACAACACTCTCTGAGGTGTTAAACCAGTGAGTGGAGGACACAGCAGACAGGGCTTAGAATTTGTTTACTGAAAATGAAGTTTGACCTCATGAATAATGACAAACGTTATGGCCTTTGCTCAATACAGAGGTTTGTCAATCTTTAAAAACAAAATCCTGCACTTAGAGCACTAAGCAGTTTTGTTTGTGTTTAAACATGGGTGCAGAAGGGTGCCATGCAGAATTTATATAAGTGTACTCTCTCTACTCTGTACTTAATATAGATGACTGAGCTAAGGAATGGTTACGTTTTCATTGAAGTCATTTTCTATGTAAGAAAAAAAAAAACCAAGCTGCTTACTTTATATTTTATCCCTGTAAAATATGTTCATATCTAAACTCTTTCAATAGGGAAGTTAGAAAGAGCTCTGGGGAAAGAGATTGAGACAGATTCACCTGGAATTTACCTTGACAACTCAGCAATCCTCCTGTCCCATCCTCCAAATTGCTGGGATTACAGGCACAGGCCTCATTGACATTTATTGATATATCATTAATTTTAAGGTATGCCGGGTTTTACAATTTGTAATTTAGATTAAAAGCACTTCTCCAGATTCATATTTATCTTGGTTGTGAAAAATGACCTTGAGATTAACTTCAAACATCTTTCTGTTTACCAGGCTAATTTCTAAAGCACCTATGAATTCTTTAAAACATGTTTTTGGGAAACTTAGCCTATTGGTATATCACACACAAACATAAACAATGTATTTTCTTTTTGCAATTCTGTTTCTCGTCATACTTATTTGACTTACATGCCTTTGAGCCAAGAGGAGGAATCAAATTCAATTGACAGAGAATGAGGATTCAGAAAGACACACAGTTTACCTACATCCCTAAGAGAATAGTAAATTATAACATCATTAGTCCACTCTGAATCAGCCTTCTGTAAACTCGAGATTGGTTGGTATTTCTGGGATCCGTTTAGTGGTTTCACTTTTCTCAGCACCAAGACAACTTAAAATTGAAAAACTATTGTATCACATCATGTGGGTCAGTTATTATTAAACTACACAGTGTGTTTTTCTCTATGTAAAATGTTCCTGTGGGAAGGCATTACACAGGATTAATTCCCTTTCCAGCGTTTTCGGAGCTCTACATGGAAAGCTCTTTCCCTTCCATTTTGCAAGCCTCAACAAGTCCACGGCTGAGTCACAGCCTCCTTTCCCCCCCTGATGTGAGAAAACTTTCTCCCCTGAAACTTAATAAAGCCTCGGAACTGTTCCGATTAGAGTCTCGGGGGAGGGGGGAAGGAGGGAGGGACGCGGGAATGAACGTGTGAAGAGTCCGGTCCAGCCGGGTCGCGGTGACGAGCGCACGCCGGGCGTGCTGCGGCCGGGCCGGGAGCTGGCTTCAGAATCTACTCAGAGCGCGCAGTCCCAGTCACCGCGCGGCGCGCGGTCAGCTCCCAGACTTTGTTCCCCTCGCTGAAGTGGAAGTGTTTGCTACACACGGAGCGGATGCTTCGCGTTTTACCCTGCAAACAAACAAACAAACAAAACAACAAAAACGCCGTCCCAAAGCAGCGGGGTCGGAGGCAGCACAGGCGGCTCACAGCGGCGCGCTGTGAGCAGGACCTTCCCAGACGCCTCCAGTCCTGCACCCCAGTCCGGGGAGCCGGTCCCGGGGAGGGGCGCCTCACGTGACCCCAGGGTCTGGGAAAGGGCGGGGCCTGAGGAGGGGGCTCGTGCGACCCCGGCAGGAGGGGCGGTTGCCCAGGAACCGTCCGCAACGCCCGCGCGTGCTCGCCTCCGCGCGCACGCGCGCGGCGCTCGAGCCCGGGTGATCCGCCTCTCCAACTTCCACCGGCTTCTTCTCCGTTCTGCCGCCGAACAAGGTCCGGGGCGGG
>CM053765.1:82603769-82679360 GCA_028658305.1 Pachyuromys duprasi | reverse complement strand
GAGGCGGCGGTGGCCTCCGTGAGGGGCGGCGGGGCCAAAGTCGGCGCCCCGGCTCAGTCACAGTGTCCCTTCCCCATTGACCCCCTCCTTCCACCACGGCCGGGCCGCCACGGCTCCCGGGGCTTTCTAGGCGGGGCAGGGGACGGGGTGCGTCTCCTGCCGCGGCCGCCGGCCTGGTAAATGCGGGACTTCGGGTTCGGGGCGCTGCACACTGCCCTGCTCCGCGGCGGCAGCCCCCGGTCCTCGCCCGGCGGCAGCGCCTACCGTCCCTTCGCCGCCGGGCCGCCCGCCACGCCCTTCGGCCCGCTGTCGCCGCCGCCGTTGCCTGTCACCGGCTTCTCGGAGGCCGCCTCCCCCTTCGCCATCCCCTCGGGCGGCGGCGCGGCCGGCTCGGCCGCAGCTTCCTCTTCCTCCCCGCTCGTGGCGCATCAGCAGGCCGTGCAGGATGAGCTGCTGCTCGGGCTGACACAGCAGCCGGCGAGGCCGCTCTCGGGGGCGGCGGCCGCGGAGCAGCTCCCCAGCCACCACCCCGGCGGCGGCACGAACGCGGGTGTGACCCACCTCCTCCCCTCCCAGGACTTCAAACCGAGTCTGCACCACCCCTCCTCCTCCTCCGCCTCCTCCTGCTGCTGCTGCCGCACCTCCTCCCCGCAGGACTTCAGTAAGCGGCAGCAGCAGCAGCTGAGCAGCCAGAAGAGGAAAGAGTTGAGCCCGCCACACCGTCCCCACCCTCCGGACGCGAAGCCGCCGCCGCCGCCGCTCCACTGCCCCGGCCGCTTCAGCCCGCCGCCGCCAACGCCGCCGCCAACGCCCGGGCCGCTGCTGCAGTCGGCGCCGCTCGCCCAGCGCCCGCAGCCGTTCAGCCTCCCGCACACGCAGCACCTCCCGCCGCAGGACTTCGCCCCGCGGCAGCGCCCGGCCGACCTGCCCCCGCTCCCGCAGCTCCCGCCGTCGCCGCCCGCAGCCCCGCGGCGCCGCCACGGAGGCGCGGGAAGCCCTCGCCAGACCCCGGCCGCGGGCGAGGGCAGCGCCGCCGAGCCCCCCAATGCGGGCTTGCCCCCCTCGACGCCGCCGGTGAACCCCGCGCCGGGCTCCATGGAGTCGCCCAACCACCCTCTGCTCAACAGCCCCAGCACCCTCCTGCCCGGCGCGGCGCTCGGCACCGGCGCCTTCAGCAGCCTGCAGAGCCCGGACCTGCCGCACCCGGGCGGCGGCGGGGGCGGGGGACCCCCCGGCGGCGGAGGGGGAGGCGGCTCCGCGTCTCCGCCGCCGCTGCCCGGCTTCGGCACCCCCTGGTCGGTGCAGACCGCGTCGCCGCCGCCGCCCCAGCCGCCGCCGGCGCCCCAGCAGCAGCCGCCCCAGCCGCCGCCGCAGCCGCCCCAGCCGTCGCCGCAGCCGCAGCCCCCAGGCTCCTCGGCCACCACCCCGGGCGGCGGCGGCGGCGGCGGCGGCGCGGGCGGCTCTCTGAGCGCCATGCCGCCGCCCAGCCCGGACTCGGAGAACGGCTTCTACCCCGGGCTGCCGTCGTCCATGAACCCGGCCTTCTTCCCGAGCTTCTCGCCGGTGTCGCCGCACGGCTGCGCGGGGCTCAGCGTGCCGGCGGGCGGCGGCGGCGGCGGCGGCGGCTTCGGCGGCCCCTTCTCCGCTCCCGCGGTGCCCGCGCCGCCCGCCATGAATTTACCTCAACAGCAGCCGCCGCCGGCGACGCCGCAGCAGCCGCAGAGCCGGAGGTCGCCCGTCAGCCCGCAGCTGCAGCAGCAGCACCAGGCAGCCGCGGCCGCCTTCCTGCAGCAGAGGAACTCGTACAACCACCACCAGGTACGGCGGGCGGCCCCCTCGAGCGCCCCGCGCCGCGGTCCGGGGTCGGGGCAGCGCGCTCCCGGCCGGCGGAGAGTGGCGAGCTGGGGCCGGTCCTTCCCGGCTGGGCCCCGAGGGCACCAGCGCCCGGGCAGTTCCCCCGCAGAGTGAGTTCGCGGCCGGGCCGGGGAAGCTAAGGCGGCACCTGCCGCCGCACGGGCGGGCTGTCACAGACCGGGAGGAACTGTCAGGCGGCGTGCCGCTGGCGGCCGCGGGGCGCTGGGCATCTGCTCTGTGTAGTGATCGCTGAGTCTTGTGGATTTGAAGGCCAAGCCACCTTCGAATCTAGGATTAACGTGTTTCCTTCTAGACTTCTCCACATGGGCGTGTGCCGGGATCGGGGATATGTGGTATTATGAAGTGACACCGAACCGGCTCTTGCCTAGTCTGTACCTGACTCAGGACGTTTTCTGATTTTGGCCCCCACCCCACCTACTCCCAGTAGAGATTTTGGGGTGGCTGCTGAGTTCATTGATGTTGACTTTTGTTGTTGTTGTTGTTTAATGAAGTTAGCATTTATTACGGTGATCTTTCGAAATCCAGTATCAAGATTAAGTATGTCATGGAACCACAGTTTGATCTTAGCTGGTTCTTCTCACAACTTTTCTGTTGACCAAAGTTTTCAAGAATGAATGCTGTTGAAATTAACCAAAATAACAGCCAACAGTTTATCAAAATTAACCCAAGCAAAAGTTAACAGTTTTGTTGGACTGCTGTTTTCTCCCCAAGAAAGGGGAATGTGACCTAAAAGGAAGGAAAATACCGACTTTGAGGCAATACACCATTTCCCGTGCTTTATATGATCTTGAGCAACTGACTTTTGTGTGTGTGGCTCATCTTTTAACTGAAAGTTTACCATGAAAATGCATAGGTAATTTTGAATTCCCAAAGTCAAAATAGAACGTTAGCAGGGCATAATGCCGTGATTCATATTAAACTGCAACATGCTCCAATAAACAAAGAGAAGTAGGTCTTACCTTGGAGTGTCAGCGGTCACAGGGCTTTCGTGTGGAATTTTAGGTCACTGGAAAAGAACTTTGAACTGTGAGTCATTTAGTAGGCAAAATAAGGCTCTAGTGCATGGGATAATTGTGCCCTGCTCCTTGACTGTGCTTTTCAGCTATGTGAAGGGAGGAGGGAGCTGTATGTGTGCATGATAATATTAGCATTTAAAAGCCTTCAGTAGTATCCATAGGTACTGGATGTCGAGTTATTAGTTGTTCTTATAAGAAACATCTTGAGTTTTAGGATTACCATATTGAGATTTAGATCTATGTTTCCACTGCCTAAATCTTAGAAAAATTATTAATCTTAGCTTATTGACAGTAGACATACTAGCAATTCACAGTTCCATTTTTTTTAAAAAGCATTATATTGTGAATTTTCAATTTTTGATGACTTTGCCACTGGCTCTAGATTGGATTATAATTTGCTTTTGAATGTCAATGAACTTAACAGACTTCCATTAAGATTACTAAAAATAAGCAAAGCCTGAGGTTGTTTATTATATATCTCAGTGGATCCACCTATAGGCGGCATCAGATAATTACTTAACAGTTCAATGATAGCTAAGCGAAAAAGAATATTGAAAGAAAATTGGAATAAAGTACCTTAAAAGTTAAGTTAGATATTTAGGAAAATTACTTTTTTTTTTTCTTGTGCTGACCTGTTCTTAAAGGTATCATCAGTTCATATGGAATGTTTCCATTATTTTTTCATAGTAGCCCAAGCTGTTTGGGAAGCAAAATATTTTGCTCCCATAGCTGAGATCATTAAGACCATTTACCTAATACTAATTTAACTAGTAGAGCATGGGTTGTTTTAAGAATCTTCCAAGCTAACTTCAGCTTTAAAGGGGATTTTAGTAACTGTCATGAGACATCACTGTTATATACAGAGGAGGATGAAAACTTTCCTAACATTTAAGTAAATAGGATCTGAAGTAGCAAGACCCCAAGACTTCCTTTTGTAAGCCACTTAATATTATCTTGGCCAGCGTGTGTGTGTGTGTGTGTGTGTGTGTGTGTGTTTATGGTCTTATTAAATTCTTAGATTTGAATTATACACCCTCTAAGGCCCGTAATTTAAGTAGATGTGTTTTCCTCAGCCTCTACTGAAACAATCTCCGTGGAGCAACCATCAGAGCAGTGGTTGGGGCACTGCAAGCATGTCCTGGGGAGCAATGCATGGCAGAGATCACCGCAGAAGTGGAAACATGGGAATTCCAGGGACTATGAATCAGATATCGCCACTGAAGAAACCATTTTCTGGTAATGTTATAGCACCACCGAAATTTACTCGCTCTACTCCATCACTGACTCCAAAATCTTGGATTGAAGATAACGTGTTCAGGACAGACAACAATAGTAACACACTCTTACCCTTACAGGTAAGAATGGTATGTAAATGTCCTTATTTCTAATGTTTATCTTTCAAAATAGGAAGTGGGGTGGTGGAGGTATCAGTAGCAGTATAGGAAGATTAACAAAATTCAAGTTCTGACTTTAAACATGTCACTTAATTCTTAAAGGGCAAAACAGAGATGTAAGGATTTCTCTGTAAATACACAATGCATGGAAATAAGCTTCTAAACATTTTAAAAACCGTTTCTTTCATACAGATTAAAGCCTTTAAGTGGCAGTTTCTTAAAAATGCCTGAGTCGGTTATTTATTAATAGACAACCAAAATTTGTCTTTCTGATAATATAGCTAAAATAAAAAATTACGTAACTGCAGGTATGCATAGGTTTTTCTGTGGTCAGCTGTTTATATTTTAGAATGTTCGTAATACAGCTGTGATTGAGGTACAATAATATTGAGACTACGAATCTAATTCAAATTATTTCCACTGGTTCAGTGACTACAAATATATATAGATTTATATATGTGATTTTCCTCACTAAAGATGTCCTAATATTAACAGAGGTCATTATTTTTTTCGGGCCTGTTAATATTTTGTTATTCTCGCAAATGAGGCTCAAGTTTCCTCAAAACCTTTAGAGAATGAAACAAAAATTTAAGATAGAAAGAACTTTGATTGTTTTCTCGTTTCTTTTCTTCTTTCTTTTTTCTTTTATTTTTTTCTTGGGTGGGATGGGAAAGCAAACTGCTCATTTCTGATGCAAACTTCTATGCTATTGAAGGTGAGATCTAGTTTGCAGTTGCCAGCTTGGGGCTCAGATTCACTCCAAGATAGTTGGTGCACTGCAGCCGGAACATCCAGAATAGACCAGGTAGGCTGCACAGCGTGTGTCTCTCAGGGTCGTGGTTAGGAGTTCAGTGTTTACATTATGAATAGGAGTGATCATTTGCTTTTCAATTATGCCATTTAAGCCTATGTCAGAAATTATTAAAGCAATTTAATTTTTAAACGTCACTTGATTTAAATTCTTTCATATATTTATTTTTAAATTTAAAAGATTTGTAGTCATATTTTGAAATCATAACAAATTTGTTTTTTATTACAATAAATTAATTATATATCCAAGAGCACCTGACTTTAAACATCAGTCAAACTAAACAGATGCTGTCTTTTTTTCAGATTTATCTGCAATTAAAATATAATATTGTGTATTTAACATTCAGCTTTACATTTCATTTTAAGAAATCTTTCAGTAAATGTTTGTCATGAAGTCTGATGCATTTGTTTTGAGATATGTCTCTGAATAGGACCTGTTTTAATTTAGTTTTTTTCAAAACCTTTATAAAAGAAGCTTTATGGTATAGTATTTTTTATTTTACACTTATGATTGCTTATATCTTACAAATTATCTTCAATATCATTGATTTAAAAATGCTATCTATCTTTCTTGCAGACTGAATTTAAATATATACTGTACCAGGTGATGAGGATTATTATATGAGGACATAAAAACCTCAGTCCTTATATTTGAGGAGCTTTTCTTGTAGATCCCAAGTTTGACCTTCATTTTAAGATTTTGTAAGTTAAGTGAGTGGAGCTATGAAATCCATAGCTAAGGCTCTTCCTCAAGTAATTTATTATTGTGAACTGATTTTCAAAGACTGTATGGGCAGATTAATAACAAAACATTTTATAAATAGCATTCTAATCTGGAGGACTAACACTAACTTGAGTAATCAGTCATTAGCTGCTGTTTTAGACAGCCCAGCCTATTTATCAAGTTGTCCTGCCAGGATCTCAGCTTAAAAATAGTAGTTATCTTGTGGTTTTCAGCTTGTTATCTTGTTAATGTAAACTTGCCACTCATCCACTCCCATTCTCTTTTTCACTCAGTCCCAGTTCACTTGTATTATGGTAGCACTGTCATATTCTTCAGATGGAATCCGTGATTGCTTTAAAGAAGTTAGGTTGGGAGAGAAAAGTGGTTGCAATTATTCTGAAGGTGGAAAGGAAATACTCTCAGAGAGGAAAGAGCATAATTATTTCAAGTGTGAGGATGGAAGCAGTGGCTCTGGTGTGATGCAGCCTTTATGAGTCAGGTGGGCGGGGCTTGCAGTGATCCGTTGAGCTCTTGCCACTGGAGTAGAAGGAGGGGACTGTGAAAGAGGCATTTTCAGACTCAGTTCATGGACTGACAGGAGTATGATGTTCTGGCCTTCCTACTTAGACTTCAACGCCACTGTACTTTTGCCTGTTTTGTAATTTAGGATGTTAGGTAGAATTTTTGTTTTTTTCATTTTGTTACTTTAATGATAATACTTTCTGATAAACTGCTGAGCAATTAGTATTTGTACAGAAGTGTGATGTGGTAGTGAGTTCAGTGCTGGATAAAAAGAGGTGATGGAAATTGAACTGAACTGGAAGGCAAGACAGTCCAAAACCTGAATCATCATCTTCCTTGCATTCTTTACCACAGGTTATTGGCTTTGATCTCTAGGTCATAGCGTCATCTATAAAGGAGAACCTTGAATTATGCCATGTGAAACCTTTGCAGGCCAGCTTTTACGTGGTCTCTGATCTGTGTAGGCATTTCTTTTCCTCCCTGATCTCCCAGTCCTCCTGACCCCCAGCCTGCATTTTTTTTTTTTATAATATAATGGGCTTAGGATCTGTGGGGGAGGGGGGGACCGAAGCCTTAAGACAATGCAAGTATATATAACCTCATTTTTGCCTTTAAGTATTTAGATGGTTGTTATTATACACTGTTCTGTGTCCATCTTTCCACAAAGCTTGTGGTATTTGGAATTCTTAAAAACACAAAAGAGGCTATGTAAACTGGCACCAGAAACAAAATGTGAAGTAATCTCAATATTCTGAAAAATTAAAATATATATAATGCTTAATCACTTAAATATCTGAGAAGGGTTCTTTTTTTTTATTTTTTGACCCTACAGTTTTTAATATTAAGTACATTTTTTAAACCATTTAACTTATTTCCTTTAGTCTGAAATGAATCAAGTCTACAATGTAATAAATTACAGACCTAACATCTTAATCCAGGTACAACAAAAAATGACTTATAACCAAATCTGAACACATAATTGGATGTAGTAGATGGAAAAATATTTTCATGTTAATTTATTTCATTTTTTTCAGTAAAATTGTATGTGTTGATATTTTTAATTTAAAAATTTATATGAAAAAACTTCCAATTTAAGACTTTTTTTTAAAGCATATGTAAATTATGCACATTTCTAACTTAGTAATTAGGTTTTTTAAGTGCATGTGTGTATGCATGTGAGGATGAGGTGTCTCCCTTCTGGATTGCTGCCCATATCCTTTGAGACAGGGTCTTTGGCTGGCCTGGAGCTCACCAATTAGGCAGGGCCTACTGGCCAGTGAGTCCCAGGAATCCTCCCTTCTCCACCTCACAGCCCTGGGATTACTAGAACTCTCCAGAATGCCTTCTTCTGCATGTGTTTGAGGATCAGAGCTCATGCTTGTGAGGCAAGCACCTTACCAGCTGGGCTACCTGCCCAGCCCCCTTCTTAGATGTCGCTACTAATTTCTCTTAATCAAAATCTTCTCTTTTGTTTTTCTCTTTGCTTCTGAAAACTTTGGGATGTCCTTGCCTCTATCACCTGCGAACTGGAAATACATTAGGTTTGACCGAAATTTGTGACTTTGAAAATGCTTTTAGCATTTAGTAAGAAACCATGCTCAGAAATGTTGTTTATTAATCTTCTCAAAATAGAATTTTCAATGAGATTTTTTTGAAATAACTGTTTATTTGTGAGTACTTAGCTGTTTTAAATCAAAGTAAATTTCCTTTTTAGCTAAGGTTGTTTATTGATTTTACATGTGGCACTTCTGCAGTACACCCTGAGAAAACCTATCAGTATATGCTGGTCTGCTACCTGCTGGGCACTTTTAAATGTTTTCAGTACTGGATATTTGCTGTATATCATGGAAATTGCCTGGAATTAATTGGAGATGTTTTCTACCAATCAAACATTCAAACTGATATGAAGTAATAACGACTCACACTTTGGAAATCTTGTTTTAGGAAAATACGTCAAATGCCCCTTTCACAGGCTCCCCTTAGAAGCAGCGTGTGGTAGTAGAGCAAGGCCAGCCAGCATGTGTTGTCACAGTGGCCCCTGCTTCAGGGAGCCTGGACCTCAGGAATGTAGGGAGCTTCAAACTCACACAAGGCTAGCTCTGAAGAAGAATGTTCTTTCGCAGGCGTGTTTGCTCAGTGGGCACTTCCGCAGGGTTTTTTCTCTTTTAGCTTCAGTACTTTACCTGGAATATTTTTTGGAATATTATCTGCCTGCCTTTTTATTCCCACATGGGCTTGTGGCTAATGTGTGGGTGAAGAAAAATAGTAACCTAAACAGTAGACTTTAAAGAGGGGACTATGCATTTTTCAATTATTCTATTTTTTCATGTTACTTTAGGACTATTGTCTTATTTCTGTAAAAATCCACTTAATTTATTGCCATATCATTTTCATATTATAGAATGGGTTGTATTTGAACTTTTCCTCAGAATCTGGTTTTTCTGAGTTGTCTTACTAATTTTTAAATTTTAAATAGCCGTGTATTGATAAATATAAGATTCTTTGCCACGAACTTCTGTATTTGTGAGTACGTCAGGACTGTTATTTCTGAATTGCCTCAAATCTTCCTTATAGTTTTAAACTGATGACAAGTTAGATGAATAAATCTGTTCCCTTATTTTAGAAGAACACATTTATTTTATAGCTAAATATCATTTATTTTAAGCTGTTGTCTTGAAAGGGTAGTTCTCAACTGTAACATGTCTCATTTAGTAGCAAGAAATGTATTTGCTAGCAGAGATATTCTGGCATCTGATACTTGCCCCAGTTTAGTCAGTTAGCTGATTCTATAGAAGATTTTGAGAGTCTTTTATAATTGCCATTTTAATAGTAGTCTTTACTCTCGTACAGTATAGAAGTGTTCATTTTACACACAGTTGAGAGCTAGATGTCTGTGATTAGGACCCTAGCCTTAGTTACTTTAGAAGTTTAGTGGCAGATTACAGGAAGATAAATACATTGGTTGTGCACACTGAAGAGTAGAAACAGCTGTGAAAAATGGAGACATGAATAACCATGTAGGTCTTGTTTGCACAAAGGCATCTTCTCTCCTGTCTTATGTCATTTATTGTTACAATACTTTTGATCTTTTTTTTTTTCCCTATGATTTTAAGTGGCCTATAGGCACCATTTTGTCTGATAAGGTTATTTTCTAGAATATGGAGCTGCAGTATAAAGATATTCTGTGGCACAGAAGATCACAAAGCATAATCTGGACAGTAGTTTCACTGTCACCTAAGAACTGCTGGATCAGACTCAGGAGAAGCATGTTCGAGTTTGGAAAGCACTGCTACATTTTATTGATTCTTTTGGTCTCCCTTACCAAGTTTCCTTGTTCTAGAGAAGAGCATGATAGATGGGTATGGTGTGTGCTTAGGATCTTTCAGTTACAAGTCAGTTAAATTAGACTTCTTGTAGGTCGTTGGTGATAAAGGCGGAACATAAACTTCTCTAGCATCTTTGCGTGGTTCACTGTTACTGCTTACTCTTCCTAATTCCTTGATAGCACCTTGTTTAGTCTACAGTGCTGATTCTGGCTCCCCACCTTTAAAAGCATATACCCTAGTTAAACATCAAAGGGGAATAAATAAACAAACCTTATGTTTTTCTTTAGCTTTCTAAAGACCTAGTTCTGGATATTTTCTGGATTTTTGGTCCCTTAGGAAAATTATGAATGCTATAAACCTTTTCTTTAAAGAAAACAATGTATGTAAATCTATCTGTGGGTGCATAAAATCCTCGAGAACTTATGGTATAACTTGAAACATGTTGGTCCAGGTTAATCCATGCTTTACTTTGATTTCTGTGGAAACTTTTCTGACTCTTTTCTTGTTTGCTGTGCTAATCATTTTGAGAGTTTTGGCTTATCCTGCTTCCTCCACATGTACATGAATTTTTACATTTATGCATACAACAAAATTGGTGGGGATGCCATTGAAATATTTTGGGAAAAGACTTCCAGTCTCTTTGGAGGGCATGGACCAAAGCTTCTTTGGCTAGTTTCCCACATACTTTATTGCATATTTGTTGAGTATGTGTTGAGGAAAATATAGTGTAAATTTGTAGGCACCAAAGAACTGAGTGCCTTCTAATAAGCAAGCCAGCAAGGGGATTGTGCTTTCAGCAAACAAGACTGCTGACAGCACAGAAGGCAGCTCTCAGAACTGGGGAAGGGGGACCTTGAGCTGAGAGAGCCTTCTCTGTCCTCCTCCCCTCCTCTGGTGCCTGCCTTTTTGCAGTAGAGTTGTGAAAGGGAGGGGTACAAACGGTGGAAGCACTGTGGAGAGTGAGATTCCAATGTAAATATGCTAGGCATTCATCCTTTTGTGATACTAGTGTGCTCAATTTGATTTTTACTGTATAGGATGTTTATGCATTCATTGTTTTGCAATTTGGATTAAGTCAAGTATCTGATAGATGTTTAAAGTGTGGTGCAACTGTTAAATTCTTCTCCAAGATACTTATTTTCCAAGTGCCAATATCTGTCTTCCTGGATATATGAGAAAAGTAGAAGCAACTGAAAATTTTTTCTGTGTGTAATATTTATAAGAAATTGACCAGAGAGATTATTTCACTGTATTCAGTTAATACTGCCAATGAAATCACATTAACTTTATATGTTTTAGCGATGAATGTGTTAAATATTCTCCATCAATAAGAGACATTGTAGTTAACAGATCCTTAAATATCAGTATTTTCTTGGGATACAAGTTAAGTGGTAATGTATTAATCAAGTGTCCTCTTTTATGTAAGAGATTAGTCCATATAATGTCTTTAACTTTTTCTTTAAAATTACATAGGTGTTATATCTTTTCTTTTTCTTTTCTAGGATCGAAGTAGAATGTATGATAGCTTGAATATGCACTCTCTGGAAAATTCTCTTATTGATATCATGAGAGCAGAGCACGATCCTCTCAAGGGTAGGTAGAATTTTACAGCATCGATTTCATATCATATATTGGTTTGTCTGCTTGTTGAAAATTAGGACTTATATATAAACTAACTTATATGTAAAGAAATTTCATTGACATTCTTATTTCGTGTGTGCTATTTTCTGTCTCTTGTTGTTCTTTATATTAGTGGTAAAAATCTTGGAATTGTATCACTTTGAAGAAAGAGTAGTCTTAGTTGTCTAATTCATATAGCAAATCTTCCAAACTTTACCCACTAAAAGCAGCAGTAAATAGTTACTGCCACAAACAGTGTTAAAGCTTTAGCTACAGTTTTTATTGTTGTAATAAAATATTATAACTAAGAGCAACTTGGGGTGGAAATGCTTTATTTCATCTTAGAAGTTTTAGGCTATCACGAGGGAAGACAGGACAGGAACTCAAGACAGAAATCTGGAGGCAGGAACAGAAGCAGACATTGGAGTAACACTCGTAATCTTTCTTGACAAGGCTTCTAGAAGACGCTGAAGACAATGATCATTGCCACACTACTCATTATCTGTTTTTCTAGCCTATGCAATTTACAAAGTAGAAGGCAGCTAGAGAGAGGACCTGAAAGGAAACGAAGCAACAGAATGCTGCTAAGAATAAAGATTTTAAAATTACAAGGAATTCATACTTTTTTGTAAGAAAAATCCTTTTCGGCTCTGGAAAAGAAAGGGAAATATGATCATTCTACGACTTTTACCGATCAACATGTTGGCCAGTTTCTGTATCTAACTGGAGTATCTTATTTTTCACATGTAATATGCCAAAAAGGGGAAAAGAACTTTATATCTCTGTAAAATATAAAGAAATAAGACTACCTCTACTGACATTGTGTAATTATCAGCACTCTTCCTGAGCATGCCTGCTTTAGATTTTCTTCTTTTATTTACTGGTTTGTTCCACTGTTTCCTGCCTTATCCCATGATATATTTTCTTTCTCCACACTTTATGATCATTGCACTTTTATGGGAATGGGGATGCTGGCTCTCTGTACAGCCTGTCTAAGCAAGGTGACAGCAAGTAGAGTGAGCCAGCCAGGGCTAACCAATGCTTTTGCTGTTTCCCCCTCTTTCCTTTCCTCATCTTCAGGCCAGCACTTTGCCTTCTCTTCTCTTTTTATCTCAGAAAATCATTTCCCCCGTTTAATACACAGGCAAACTGCAAGTGTGTTTCTTATAGGAGCAAGATGAAGCCTATTTTATTTATGTCACTGAAACCATTATTTGCTTTGTCTTCCTCACAAGATCTACTAATAGACTGGAGATGGAAAGTGCAAATTTTAAAATGAGCTTCTGGTTCTCTTTCTGTTGTAATAAGACATTGTATTACTTGTCTGTTGCTGAAAAATAACTCAGAATTTAGCTTAAAACTAAAAATAATCATTTATTTTATATAATTTCTAAAGATTAGAATTGGGGAGCAACTTGATTATTTCTGGCTAAGGGTCTCATGAGATAGCAGTCAAGAAGTTGGTTGATCCTAAGTCTGAAGCTTCAGTTAGGCTGAGGGATTCTGTTCCATATGGTTGGAAAGTTACTGTAAAGCTATCAGAAAAAAACAAACAAACCTCAGTTCCTTGCCATATGGACCTTCCACAGGCCTGCTTTAGCCTTTTCACAGCATGGTTGCTGGTGCTACCTCAGCTTACCCCTGCTGCCCAGAGTGAATGACATAGATCAGTGTAAATGTGTCAGTGTCCTAGAGCCTAGCCTGAGAAGTCTCGCACCCTCATTTCCGCAATATCCTAACAACTGAGCAAATGTGGCTCAAGATATGTAAACATGAAGAGGCCAGGACTGGTGGGAACCATTATGGGAACTGAATTCTTGAGGGGTCAAAGGCAAATCTGAAAATTCTCATTTACTTCCACTTGTTAGTTTAAAGGGAAAGATAAAGTACTCAAGAGTGTTTGTCAGCAGGGAGAAAACAGTCAACTGGGTGTATGGAATGTGGAAAAAGTAAAGGATTACTAATCTGACTAAGAAGACTGTGCTCACTGAAGCAACCTCTCACCCCACTTTGTTCAAAATCCTTTGCTCTAGTTACTCACTTTTTCTAGCACCCACCTCCAAAATTTAAGATGGAGGTTTTTATGGTATATTCTAGGACATGGAACATTCTCATCTTGTTCGAGATGTACAGACAGCAAATAGTAGCAGCCAAAGATGGAATGGAACTTACTGTGCCAGCTTTGTACCCTTTGCTGACTGTGCACTGTGAGGATATACACTGTGAGGAAAGCCAAATTCTCTATTTCTATGGAAAGGACAGCCTGCTGGGAAAGAGACAGACCTTATACCAAAACTATGCATACACCTATAGGAGTTGGAAATACCATGAGAAGATGTTTGGAGAGGTGATAAAGGGAAAGTTATTCTTAATTTATATATGGAGTAAAGGAAACTCTGATACAAAACTGGAGTAGAGCAATGATGAATAACTAGAAGTGTCGTTTACTGAAAAAGCATGCATGCGACTATCACTTTTGAGGAGCTGAAAGACTGATCTCAGCTTGTTGTTTAGGGCCGCCTAACACTTCTGGGTATAACCCGGCTCATTCAGTGTCGTCAGGCATGTGCTATTCTTTGCTGGGGCATCAGAAACACTAACACACTGTGAGTCCCTTTGACCCAACTGCTTTATTTATCTTCAGCGTGTTATCTCTGCTGACACCCTATTTCTAATGACTGTCTTGAGTCTAGGCAAACTATTTTAAACTGCCTAAAGAAAATCATGCTTTGCCAAGTACAGTTTCATAGTTTTGCGATTTTATATTTGCATATCTTCTTAAAATAGCCTGTGATGATCTTATGTTTGTATGAGTCAGTTCATTCCCCTTTATACAAAGAACAAGACGGATCATTGTTAAACCTTCCCTCCTCCTGCTCCGAGCAATTTGCAAAAAAAAAAAAAAAAAAAACTTACTGTGTAAGCATTTAAACACAGTACTCTCCCTCAAACTGTAAGGACAAAAAAAATTGAATTTTAGCTCATGAAAATTGGCTTAAGGACTATAGGGAGAAATACAGTTTGTGTAACAGTTCTTGAGATGATCAGTCTCAGCTGGTCATAATGACTTTTCCAGTGTTCTCCGAATAGTTCAAGAGAATTCAGAAACAAGGACTTAGAATGCGATTTCATGCCAACAAATAGTTTGAAGTGCATGCTTTTCAAAGGAGTTAAAAACCTAGTCTTTATTACCCAGTATCAGCTTTATTACTCACTGATAAACTCCTGTGCTTACCACTCTGGAAGCAGGAAACCCTGCTGGCTTTAGGAGCCTACCCGTGAACCTCTGAACCGGTTGCAGAGTACCCGATTCTTGCCATCTTCCCATTTTGCCCTCTGTTTCTCTCCCATTGACTTAATAAAAACAGAGTAAAGTCTAAAGCCACACACACACACAAAACAAACAAACAAACAAACAGGTGAATTTGAAGCCTCCTGTATGAGAAATTATATTCTAGAACTTAGGAACTTCTGAGTAGACAGAGGCCTTCTCCACAATTGTGTGTTTTATGAAGAACACGTTTCTAAAAGCTCGGATATAAAGAACAAGGGCAAAAATAATTATGAAAAATAGGAATGCTTAGTTGAGTACATTTATTTATTAAAGCAAAATACATTGCAGTACACATGTACACACACACATACACACACCAGTGATAAACACGTGAAACGGTTTTGTGACTACTCCACAAAGCTCTAACTTACTCCACCTGACAGGAATTCAATCTCAAAACTGACTGTGGTTTTCTTCAGTTACATATGATTCTTGGAGCGAAAATTTTTACAACTACCAAAAGGGGGTATATATGCCAAAATCAGATATATGTTAAAAATCCAGAATCCCAAATATTATAAAATATAAAACTTGATGCCTTAAATAGAAATTTTATTCCCCCATATGTCATAGTCAAAACAGTTGTAATAAAAATATTGTACAGAATTATCTTCAGACTGTGTATGTAAAACATAGTGAATGTATTATTTGGATTTATATCCCACATCAAAAGAATGCATTGTATAATTGTAAATATTACATATTTTTAAATTCAACAATAAATACAATGTCTAAAATACTTCTGGCCTCAAACATTTTAGGTTCTATACTAGAATGCTTTTTTTAGTGGGGATGAGGAGCCTGTTCTAGAAATCCCACCTCTTAGAAGGCTGGAGGTAGGAGGATCCCTGTGAGTTTGAGGCTACCTAAACCTCAAAACCAAACCCATAAAAAGAAAAAAGAAAGATGTGTTCTTAGATTCTGTGATTTTTTTTAAAAAGTGCATTCATTTGTTTTATGAAAGAATGCATGATATTTTAATATGTTTTCTCTTATTCCTATTGTAATATAATATATATACTTGGTGTTGGGCTACATATTGTTTATTATTAGCCCTGTGATTATCACAGAAGTATTGTTTAACCCACTATCACAATTAATCAGACGCAGACCTGATACATTTTATAATACCTTATTTACCTTGGGCAGGTATCTCCACCTGTGCTATCTTAGTGACCTCCTCTTTCACCTCCAGCCCCAATCCAGTGCCATCCGCGTAACCATTCCTATCTCGCTCCTGTCCATCCAGAGTCTTATAAATACTTGCTTATATTTTTCATCTTGGCCTCTCCACACCATTATTGAAGTCTTTCCTCCGGGCCCAAGTGCTTCCTTCTCCACAGTAACACATCCTGGGGGCCTCCTTCCTTCTCTCTTCCTGTCCATCTGTCTATGTTTGCACTGATTCTCATGTTCCCAAAGCCCAGGAACCTTAGCATGCCTAGCCTACCCCATTCTTCCTTGCCGGGGTTTTAGGCCTTTTAACCAACCAATTAGGAATATTGTCTTAGCTTTACCCAACCAGGATAGGTGTATCCTGGCAGTAAGGAGATCTTGAGGGCTAGTAATTAGCATCAAACTACAAGCATCAGACTAACCGCCAACATATTCCATTGATTTTTCTTTTTCTCATGACCATTGTCTTTTGGTGGGAAAAAGTCATGACTCTAAAATACATAAACATTTTCTTAATTGTATCCTAATTTTTTAATAATCATTCTCATAATATATGTGGAAACTTAATATTTTACCATGTAGCTACTCAGAATTGAGTTTATATTATAAAAGTACAATTTATAAGAGTACAATTTTAAACTTCTGATTTTAGTTAGAGTATCTACAGTCTAAAAGGGGAATTATAAAACTATGTAAAAGTTCTTGTATGAGAAAACGTAATTGAAATATAACAGGAGTGTATATTTTTAAGTCTTCTTTATAGGTAGCTGTCTATGTCAGTAGCAATGTTTAAGAGTATAGGTGCACTTCTATCCTGAATACTTGAATTATAACACTGAAACTTCATTTTTAAAAAACCAAAGGCTTACCATGCAGAAATTCCAGTGCATTTGTGCCAATTCAGGTAAATAATCTTCTTTTGAAAGTGGTGTCACCATTAACACATCTTTCTTGTGATTTAAAATAAGAGTTTATAACTTTTAAATGGATAATAAAACAGTAAAATTCTTATTATATATAGCAAACATCTCATATATAGTGTACAATGCTAAAATGAAGTACTTGAATGATTAGGCATATGAATTTTGCATTCTTAGATGAAAACCAGTATCTTAGAGTTTGTTTTTCTTCAAAAGCATAACATTTAATCCCTTAAAATATCTCCTGTCACAAAAAGCATTTACTCATTAATGGAAAACTAGAAACTAAGATAAATTTTAATATCACTAATAGGTCTGCAAACTAAATAAAATTGGCATCTTACTGTACAATTTTCCAGACTTTTCTTTTTCTGTATGTAACTTAAAATATTTGCAATCTCCATTTGCAATCTTCTCTCCCAAGCTTATAAATGTTTTTATAATTAGGATGTATATGGACAAAGGCTAAGTCAGATATGGCCACAGACTTATACTCCCTCACTCTTCATCTGCTTGGAAGCCTTTCCATTTTTTTAGCTGATCCCTTATTTAGTTGTTTCTATATATTTTTTTAAACTTTCAGTATTATGTTTGGATGCGCTGTAGCTTACCTGTCCTTAGCATTAACTCTACTCTGTATTCACAGTTATTATAAAATTAGCTTTCCAAATACTTACCACTAATTTACCCCAAATGCATTTGTACAGCTTCTTTTAAAGCATGCAAACACATCAGCTAGCCATTCAGATGATTCTGTTTCATATGTCTGGAGGTATCCCCATAGCCCTGTGTAGCTGTCACTATGAGACTTAATAACCGAGAACTGCTTCACCAGGTGGAGCCCATGTCCTTTGATCTTCATGTCCTTGTCTTTTTTTAATCTGACTTTATTTTTTTAATTTTTTCCTCTTATTTAAATTAGGTTCTTTTCTCACATAAAATATACCCTGATTATGGTTTTTCCTCCCTGTACACCTCTCAGTTTCTTCCTACATTAACACTGATCAAAATTGCCATACAGTATACATACACCAGCATCTTTTTTTTTTCCCTTCACTTATAATATCCTGATTATGGTTTCCTCTTGCTCAACTCTTTCCAGTTCCTCCCCACCTCTCCTCCCTCTGGATCCACCCCCTTTATGTCTCTCATTTGAAAATAAGCAGGCTATTAAGGGAATATAATATAACACATGTAATGTAATATAACATTATATAATATAGTATGATAAAAACACAAACAGGTACGTTGGAATTGGACAAGACAAACAGAAGAAAAAGAGCCCAGGAGAAGGCACAGGAGCCAGAGACCCACTCATATATACACTCAGGAATCCCATCAAAACATTAAGCTGGAGTGAACATGGTGGCACACACCTTGAATCCCAGCACTCAGGGAGGCAGAGGCAGGTGGATCACTATGAGTTTGAGATCAGCCCAGTCTACAGAGTGAGTTCCAGGACAGCCAGGACTACACAGTGAAACCCTGTCTCAAAAAACTAGAGCAACAACAAGAAGACCAAAAATCACTAAGCTGGAAGCCCTGTCCTTATCTTAATGGTACCTAGACCTTGCTTTGCTGGACGTGCTGTACAGTATCTATCCCACTGATAGGACATAAATTTTGAACGTTTGTATGTACAAAAACATTGATTGTTCTTTTAAGAAGATGGCAGAACAGTATAGAGTTAACAGTTTCTCGGTTTGGTAAGTCAAAGCTTTACTGTGCATACAGTTAACTGTGACTAGTAATGGCTGCAGTAAGCACACAATATCAATAATGTCTGGATCTAGACCTTTCACTGTGGTCTAGGGAGCAGAGCTGGGTGTCTGTGGGATCCGTGAGTCTAGCTTTGTAGCACTCTGTGAAGAACCAAGAACTTGGCTGTGCATCTGTCTGGTGCTTTTGAAAATTAATAGGCCTTCATCGGCATTCCTGCCTTCAGTTCTGCGCCTCCTCTGTGGTCAGGGTTAGCCAGCGTTCTTGGTGCTGATCCTCACTAGGGGTCTGCTTATTTCCAGATGACATTTCCCATGCACACTTGGCTTGGGGCTGTGATTTATAGTTTTACTTCTAAAATTTACAGCTTCCAAAAATTTGTTAATGTGGTTCTCCTGTGATCTTTTCCATTCATCTTTGCCCTCGTGAGAGACTGTGTCATGGGCAAAGTAGCCAGGCATCTATCTGTCTTTGCTTTCATATCTGTGAAAATGCAAAGCAAATAGAGACACAATAACTATTTTTTGTATAAATAAACCTTTTCCATTATACTTTTAGTCTTCATAAGTATTTGTTTAGAACTTCTGTAATCATCATTATGGTATTTGTACATGTAGCGTAGCAGTATAAGGATTTTAGATATTTACAGATAATAACGAAAAGTTCACAACTGAGTTTTTATTATGCATTTATTTCCACAGGATATGCTAAATATGTTTGGTTTTGTGACTGTAGACACACGTATATGCGCCTTGACTTATAAGCTGAAAATACTGTCAATCGAAAATGTGTTTACCACACCTAATCTACCAAATATCAACCAAGAGTACTTTACATGTGCACAGAGCACTTACCGCAGTGTTTTATAAGGTGTGGAAGGTTTGGGGATGTAGCTCAGGAGTCCTGTATTGCCTAGCATTCCCAAGCTATGAGTTCATCCCTGCATGGCCGAAAAATGATCTTTTGAATATCTCATATTGAATACGACACTGAAAGCAAAAACTGAGATGGTGCTATGGTAGATTTCTCTACCACTGTAAATCATGGCAATCATATTAGCTTATAATGATTGCCAACCATGTCAGTTTATAATTGCCCCTAGAAATAATTTGGTCTCTGATTTGTTATTTTTTGGTAGTAGTCAGCATTATTTTTATTTTCACAATTTCTTTCATAATGAAAGGTTTATAGCCAATAGCTCAACTTGATTTTAATATTATTTTCATATTAGTTTTAATGTGATAACTATAATTCATTATCACATAGATAACCGATAACTTAAATTTAGTGTTTTCTTTTTTTTCTCTTAGTTATACTTTGCTTGATACAGTTATATTACATGATCCTTGGTGTGTGTTTGTATAAAAAGACAAAGATGAACAGCATATTATGGTTAGATGAAAATCTTATGATAGAAGATCTTGACTCAACATTGAGAAGTTGAATCTAGAGGCCTTGCCCAACCAAAGACCCACCCTATCAAAGAGTGCCAACCCCTGACACTATGAAGGATACTCTGCTAAGTTTGCAGACAGGAGCCTGAAAGACTTGTCCTCAAAGCATATGCTGAGACTCATAGCCAAACATTGGGCAATGCGCAGGGAGCCTAGGGCCAAAGTGGGAGGAAAGAGAAGAGGGCTGGAGGTGACAGGAGCTCCAGAAGAAGACCAACAAAGACAACTAAGCAGGGCCCAGAGGGGCTGGCTGAGACTGACACATCAACCAAGGACTATGCATGAACTATACCTAGGCCCCCTTCAAAATGTAGCAGATGGGCAGCTTATGCTTTATGGGGGACCTCTAATAAGGGAAGTGGAGACTGCATCAGACAGGGACTCAAGTAACCAGCTTTTTGATCACTTCCCTCTGGTGGGATGGCCTTGCCAGGCCACAGAGGAAGAGGACACACATCAGTCCTGATGTGACTTGATGAGCTAGGGTGGAAGGGAAAAGAGAAGGGGGAAGGAAGAGAGGAATAGAGGAGGGATGGCGCTACAAGGATATAAAGAATTTTGTAATTGTAAAAAGAAAAAAAAAGATTTGAGAAGTGGGGTTACAAATGACTGTCCTGCACACTAGAACTGATTAGAAATTGGAATTATTCAAGGTTGGTAATGACTACATTCAGTCCAAGTGGAGTTTTGGAATTTCATATAAGGTATTGAGACATACAAGTAAAGA
Organism: Pachyuromys duprasi; assembly: GCA_028658305.1. Taxonomy (NCBI): domain Eukaryota; kingdom Metazoa; phylum Chordata; class Mammalia; order Rodentia; family Muridae; genus Pachyuromys; species Pachyuromys duprasi. The sequence continues at coordinate 82,658,743 of CM053765.1, read as the reverse complement.
TGAAGTATAGATTATGAAAAAAATGCTGTATTAATAAACCAAGCACTGAGAGCAATGCTTTATTGAAAGCACATAAGAAAGAATGCTAGTTGTCTTCAGGTATGAATTCATGAGTGTGTGTGTTAATACAGCTGTACATTGACCACATATCAAATACATTTTTTTTTTACAACCGGCATGTAACTATTTGGCCATGCTATTTGTTTAGATACTAGTAGCTGCTTATTAATGATTACTGCCAAGTGTTAACTGTAAGTAGTAGACATTGGTAGTTCTTGAGTTGGTGCTTTTAACCACCTGTGCCTTTCTTTTTTATTGGTCTAATATTAAGCCTAACCTAGGTTCTTTATGACTGTAATATGTGATGCCATTTAGTTTTCTCTTAATGTTGACAAAATGTGTAATATTGAATTTTAGTAATTATCTCATCCCTGATAAGGAACAAGTTGGAGTAATTAATGTTATAAAGAGCAGCAATAGTGAAACTACTGAAAATAGCATCAAACTCTAAACACTGTAGCTCCATGATAGCCTGATTTGCTAGATGTCGCCAAAGTGATCAGTAGTGAATACAGCATGAATGCAGTAGATAGAGGGGTAACGCATGTCCTGGGCATGTTGGAGTTCATGATGCTACATAGAAGAGAACACAGCTTAAAATTTACAAATTGTTTATTCTGGAATTTTCTCTTTAATATTTTCACATCATGATTAATTAGAACTGAAAATGCAAACAAAACCAATAATAAGAGAATATATCTGCTTTCAATAAAGAAAGTTGGCTTAAATATGGGGAGAAATTATCTTGGCAAAGATTAAAAAGCAACACTTTTAGACCCCAATGTTTTGTTATTCCTGTTAACTTTGTTACTGGTATCAACATACAGTACATCTTTAGATAACTGCTTTTCGTTAAATTTGTATTTTATATCAGAGAATAAAATGATGTATTCATTTAACAAATATTTGAGAATTTATTATATGTCATTCTGTTGTAGATGCTAGAATCAGTAAAGGAAATGAAACTCCTATTCTTTGAAGATATTTTGTTTTAAAAAAGAGCAGTGATAAGAAACCTAGATAAATTTTTAAATGTGATATCATTTTGCTAGAGGAAGAAAGAAGCTGCTATTGGGGACAGGATGATGTATGTTGCCACCTAGCACTTTAGAGGTATGACTATGCTGAGGGGTGCCACTCTTGGCAGAAATCAGAAGCAGAAATATTCTGCAATGGCAGGATGCCTGACACATAAGAGAAGCAGCAAAAAGGCCAGCACAGTCCCTATAGACGATGAGGTGCCAACTGCTTTATTGTAATGAATTCTGATATTTTGTCTAAGCAAGAGATAGCTTGTTTTTAGTTGTCCTATTTTTTCATGTTAACCAATTGCTCAATATACATTTTTGAGGTGTTTAATTTTTTATTTATTATTTATTATAATTTTTTCACTCTGTATCCTCACTGTAGCCCCTCCACCCCTTGTCGCCTCCCAGTCCCATTCTCCTTTCCTCTTCTCCCCTTATCCCCCTCCCCTAGTCTACTGATAGGGGAGGTCCTTCTCCCCTTCCCTCTGACCCTAGCCTATCAGCTCTCATAAGGACTGGTTGCATTGTCTTCTTCTGTGGCCTCCTAAGGTGCTCCCCCCTCAGGGGGAAGTGATCAAAGAGCCAGCCACTGAGTTAATATCAGAGACAGCCCCTACTGCCCTTACTAGGGAACCCACTTGGAGACTGAGCAGCCGATGGGCTACATCTGAGCAGTGGGGCTCAGTCTTCTCCATGCATGGTTCTTGATTGGAGTATCAGTCTTTGCAGCCCCTTTCCAGGCCCAGGGTTTTTGGCTCTATTGGTCTCCTTTTGAGCTCCTGCCCCTTCCAGATCTTTCTATCTTTCTCCCCCTTCTTCCATAAGACTCCCTGAACTCTGCCCAACGTTTGGTTATGGGACTCTGCATCTGCTTCAATAACTTGCTGGGTAGAGTCTTTCAGAGGTAGACTTTCAGTGGTAGGCTCCTGTCCTGTTCCCTGTCTTCTCCCACTTCCAGTGTCTATCCTGTTTGCAGTTCTGAATGAGGACTGAGCATCTTCCGTAGGAGTATATCTAATATCCACTTATGAGTGAGTATATACCGTGTGTGTATTAGGATGATCTTTTCTAGTTCCCACCACTTGCCTGCATAGTGCATGATTTCCTTGTTTTTAATTGCTGAGTAGTATTCCATTGTGTAAATGTACCACAATTTCTATATCCATTCCTCGGTTGAGAGACATCTAGGTTATTTCTAGATTCTGGCTATTACAAATAAAGCTGCTCCAAACATGGTTGAGCAAATGTCCGTGTGGTATGGTTGAACATATTTCAGATATATGCCCATGAGTGGTATAGCTGGATTCTGAGGTAGCACTAGTCCAAATTTTCTGAGAAAGGTCCAGATTGATTTCTGAAGTGGTTGTACAAGGTTACATTCCCAACAGTAATGGAGGAAGGAGGGTTCCCCTTTCTCCACAACCTCTCCAGCATGTGTGTTCCCTTGAGTTTTTGATCTTAGCCATTCTGATGGGTATAAGATGGAATCTCAGGGTTGTTTTGATTTGCATTTCCCTGATGACTAAAGATATTGAACATTTCTTTAAGTGCTTCTCTTCCATTTGATATTCCTCTGTTGAGAATTCTCTGTTTAGCTCTGTACCCCATTTTTTTAAATGTAATTTATTTATTTTTATATCAATCACAGGTTAGGTACCTTGCATCCCAGGCATAGCCCCCTCCCTCATTCCCTCCCACTCTCCCCCTCCCTCCCTCATCTCCTCCCCACCCCCTCCAAGTCCACCAATGGGGGAGGACCTCCTCCCCTTCCATCCACCCCCAACTCATCTTGTCTCCTCAGGGCTGGCTGCAATGTCCTCCCCTGGGATCTAGCCAGGCTGTTACTCCCTGGCTTGTATGGGGGAGGGTCAAAGAGCCAGCCATCGAGTTCATGACTGAAACGGTCCCTGTTTCCCTTACTAGGGTCTTCAGTTTCTGTACCCCATTTTTAAACTGGATTATTTGGTTTGTTGATACTTAACTTCTTGAGTTCTTTATATTGTGGATATTAGCCCTCTGTTAGATATAGGGTTGGTGAATATCCTTTTCTAGTCTGTAGGCTCTTGTTTTGGTCTGGTGACAGTGTCCTTTGATTTACTGTTTCATGAGGTCCCAATTATTGATTGTTGCGCTTAGAGCCTGTGCTGTTGGTGTTCTGTTCAGGAAGTTGTCTCCTGTGCCAATGAATTCAAGGCTCTTCCCTACTTTTTCTTCTAACAGGTTTAGTGTGTCTTGTTTTATGTTGAGGTCTTTGACTGACTTGGACTTTAGTTTTGTGCAGGGTGATAAATATGGATCTATTTGCACTTTTCTACATGTAGGCATCCGGTTAGACCAGCACCATTTGTTGAAGATGCTATCTTTTTTCCAATGTTTTTGTCTTCTTGGTAAAAAAAATCGAGGATCCGTAGGTATGTGGGTTGTGCAATATACATTTAAATAGCCAGCATAGGCTAAGGAATGCATACATGCACACATATGTACATGCCTGTGTGCATATATGTATGTTTGCATGCATCATTATTTAAAATGGAAATAGCCTAATAAAAGGATTTTAAAATACTCGTAAGTCCTCCAGTTTTTCATAGACATGAAAAATTTAAAATATGCACTTTAAATTACTTACTATTATAATTTTTTTACAGTGATTTATTTCCTTGTGTGGTGTGCACGCACTTATGCCTGTGCCTGTGTATGTGTGCCTGTGTGTGCAAGTGCACACACACCCATAGGTAGTAAACATTTGGAAGTCAGAGAACAACTGTGGGAGTTGATTCCCTCCTTCCATCATGATGGTCACAGAGCTCAACTAAGGTCTTCATTCAGGCTTGGCAGCAAGTACCTTTACCTAGTAAGCCATCCCACCAGCCCCTCCTAGAAGTAGCACCTATTCATTATTTGTGGCTGTATGTGAAATGATCATTCCACAAGCTTGCTTAAAATTATAAAGGATGCCTTTCAGAGGCCCTCTGTGGCAGGCTCCTGACTTGTTCCCTGTTTTCTCCTTCTGATGTCTATCCTCTTTGCCTTTCTGAATGGGGATTGGGCATTTTAGCAAGAGTCCTCCCTCTTGATTAGTTTCTTTAGGTGTACAGATTTTAGTAGGTTTATCCTATATTGTGTCTATATGAGTGAGTATATACCGTGTATGTCTTTCTGCTTCCGGGCTAGCTTACTCAGGATGATCTTTTCCAGTTCCCACCATTTACCTGCAGATTGCATGATTTCCTTGTTTTTTTTTTTGTTTGTTTTGTTTTTTTTATTATTGCTGAATAGTATTCCGTTGTGTAGATGTACCACAATTTCTGTATCCATTCCTCAATTGAGGGACATGTAGGTTGTTTCCAGCTTCTGGCTATTACAAATAAAGCTGCTCCAAACATGGTTGAGCAAATGTCCTTATTGTGTACTTGACCCTCTTTCGGATATATGCCTAGGAGTACAGACTATCAAAGCAGATGCTAAGACTCATGGCCAACCTTTGGACAGAATGCAGAGAATCTTATGAAAGAAGTGGGAAATAGTAAGATCTGGAGAGGACAGAAGCTCCCCAAGGAGAGCAACAGAACCAAAAAATCTGAGCACAGGGTTCTTCCCTGAGACTGATACTCCAACCAAGTACCATGCATGGAGATAAACTAGAATCCCTGCACAGATGTAGCCCATGGCAGTTCAGCCTCCAAGTGGGTTCCATAGTAATGGGAACAGAGACTCTCTCTGACATGAATTGATTGGCCTGCTCTTTGATCACCTCCCCCTGAGGGGGGAATAGCCTTACCAGGCCACAGAGGAAGACAATACAGCCACTCCTGATGAGACCTGATAGACTAGGATCAGAAGGAAGGAAAAGAAGACCTCCCCTATCAGTGGACTTGGGGAGGGGCATGTGTGGAGAAGGGGGAAGAAGGGAGGGGTTGGGAGGGAAGAAGGGAGGGAGCTATAGGGGAGATACAAAATGAATAAAGTGCAATTAATAAAAAAAAATCATAAGGGATGACTTGTCTCAAGACTTTTTAAGCTTAGATCCTGTGGGTTATCAGGAAACTCAGTTTCAGTGAAATGGTGGCTTCTGTTGTAGAGAATGCAGAATATGGTGGATGAATGAATATGACCTCCATAGGCTCATATATTTGATGGGTAAATAGGAAATGTTACCTTGTTGGAGTAGGTGTGGCCTTGGAGGAGATTTGTCATTGGGAGTGGGCTTGGAGATCTCAAAAGCCCACACCCCACCTAGTGCCTGCTTCTCTTCCTTTCCATCAGGATGTAGCTCTTTGCTATTTCTTCAGCACCATGCATGCCTGTGTTCCCCATAACGATGATAACGAATTGACCCCCTGAAAATGTAAGCAAGTCCCCAATTAAATGCTTTCTGTTTAAAGAAATGCGTTGGTATCTCTTCACACCAATAGAATAGTGTCTAATAAGTCTTAAGTTCCTTTTCACTTTTTCTGTTATTAGAACTTCCTGTTTCTGCCTCCTGGCCTAGGGCGCCCTTGGTGTAGCCTCTGCCTGTACCTCAGCAAGCAGAAAGAAAGAAATTCCCTTTAAAGGATGTTTTTTAAAAATTGTACAGCCCACTTTTATCTTTTATCCTTTGACCAGACTTTACACAGTGTGGCAAAAACTGAGAAGTATAGTTTTTATACTCTGGGCCTTTCTTTTCATAAGGGAAATTGGTTTCCTGTTGTTATGGGTAAGCAGTAGTGTGAGTTTGTGGGCCACCAGCCTTTTAGACTAATAGGGAGAAATTAGTTTAAAGCAGTGTGTTCTCTCGTGTATTCTTTTGCATTGAAGTTTAAGTGTTCTACAACCCTCTATCCATGACTTTTCCTATATCCTGTTATCAATAGGAACTCAGAGTCAAGGTAATCAATAAGAGAATCAGGACAGATAGGTTCCTGTTCTGTCACTCATTCCTATCAATGATGAAACCTCAGGCAAGACTTAATCATTCTTGTGATAAAGTATCTTCACATTAAAATGATAAGAAAATAGTATCAAATTCAAGGGATTGTTAGCAGGATTAAGTAATTGGCAGTTCAGTACGTATAAAAGCCCCTTGTGTATAATAAGCCCACAGATGTGGTCATTATTACTTTCAATTGTCAGTTTCCTTATAAAAGTGGTTTTGATATCACAAATAAAACATAGCTATGAAAGGTAACTTAAAATTTTATGTTAACATTTTCACTGTAGTGGGGGATAATTGGATAATTTGAGTCTAAATTTGCTCATTATGAAGTATTTTTATTACATTGTGATGAGCTCTAATTATTTTAAAACATACATACAAATAAATATTCATTTGCAGATAGGGCGTTTTCTTTTGAACTTGTTTTCTCTGCCTTTTAAAGTCCATTCAAATGGCGAAATGTAAAAAGATTGTTTTATAGTCAAAGGGAATAGAGAACCTATTTGTGTCTACATAAAGTTTTTACAGTAGAACAAAGCTTCAGGAAAGGGGCTGTATTTACTTAATATGATATACTAGCATGTAGGCCTGCATTCCTGGATTTAGCTGAGTACTCCTTTGTGTTCTGTTTTGTGATATACTGTACATACACAATTCTTACAGCAGTGAGTGAATATTATTCGTGTTTTGTGTTTCTGTCTCTTTGACTACATTGTAGGAAAGATGTATCTTATATTTCTACCTTCCAGTATTGCATTCTATCAGGACAGAATTGTACTGATATAGGTTGCCACTTTTGAAGAAATCTACTGTTTTAAGTCTCATGTCAGAAAAATGGCAATTTTTATGCCTTTAAATAATTCTCTAAATTTAATTAGATGCAACAACATGTTAAGAAAACCCTTATATCCAAAATAAACTGTGACTCCTTTATAAAATGCAGTTCAAAAAACTGCATTTTCTAGATCATTCTGCCTTGTGCCTCGTTTGTGTATTTTTCTGATTCTTATTCCATACCACGGTTTCAGAATAGTAGACATAATTGTATGTTTCTAGAGTATAGAAGCTTGATTTAACAGTTCATTTAGTTACCTAATGTCTTCTTTCATGAAACTTGGAAGTGAATAAGAGGCAATAAATTGTCCTTTTAAAGGACAATTGCTTAGTTCTCTTAACTATATTGAATCCAAAATCAAAATGTGCCAGAGATCATATTGTGCATGTTTGTATGTGACTCTCTATACCATTAATATGTGCATGTGTATATATACATTTATGGTCAAAATTGCATTATCTGACAGTTATCCTTATATTAGTAGATATCAGTTTGCTTCATAAATACAACAAAAGCCAACAATCTCTGGCTTGCAGAGCATAGTAGCTATATTAATCTGTGTCAGATTATCTAGGATAATAAGGGTGGATATAGTACTCTAATTTCAAAATCAAAAGCTTATGTTCACTCTTCTCATGGCAGTGAATTTCATGTAGGATTACTGCCCTTTTAAAGGGAAGCTATGCTGAGATGATTTTAATGCAATTCTACTACTTACTTTTAATGTGGCCTAAAAATAAAGTATCAGGGTCAGATATCAAAAAAACATCCTATGTTTTAATGAGCAGTGCCAATGATCTTCCTTGATGTTACCATTAGCCAAACAAATATTATGTTGTGCAAATGCTAGCTGAGCTATAGCATGTCTTCAGTATACCATCTTTGTAGCGTGCATAATACTGTTGTTCTCAAATTTCATAAAAATAGTCTTCATGAAGAACGACTTTGTTACTCTTCTCACAAACCTTAGTATTTTCATTTTTTCTTCATAAATTATTTTAAACTCTAAATGATATACACTTATAATAATAAGTGTAATAATAGCCTAGAATGTCTTCTTTGCATTTCTTTATTTAAATATGCAGTATAAAATCAGATTGAGTTAATAAAAAAGGTTTGGTCTCATTTTTTTTTAATTTTTAGTTATTCTTGATTTCAAAATATAAATCCACTTTGTTGAAGTTTTGTTTTCGGAAAAAAAAAACTCTAGAGAAAAATTCAAACTGGGTTTATTTTAAAAATCAAAACAAAAAAAACCCACTTTGTTTTCAGATTAGGGCACTCGTGCTGCTTTTAAAATTTAGGTAGACATCAGCACTTGTATTTTCATTTGCTCTCAAATCACTTTGCGATCTTATGCTTTGGGAAGTAAGATGGATTTTCTCGTTTTGTTTTAAGGTTTTAAAGTTAATATACTTTGAGTTACAGATTAACTTTCTGGTTTTAAAAAATATACAGTGCTTAATAATTTTCTTCTTTACCATACTTACCCCCTCACCCCTTTCCAGATAGCTTCATAATCTTCACATTCTTCTTTTCTTGTCTTTTTCAAGGTCGTTTGAGCTATCCGCATCCAGGAACTGACAATCTGTTGATGTTAAATGGTAAGTTTTTACCAAACATTCTATGTTTCCATTTGGTTCATACAAATGAAGATGTTTAAATATGTATTACTGTACAGACAGTTCAGTCATCTTATAAAAATAAACCCATGTTCAGCCATGACAGTACTCACTTACAGTCCCAGCTCTTTAGGATGCTGGAAATGAGCATCATGTCACCGCTCAGATACAGAGCATTTGGGGCAGCATAATGAAGTCTCAACTTTTACAAAAATGAAATAAAGCTGTGGGAATTAGGAATTCCTGTGTTTTGTCCCTGAAAATGTAGTCACTGAGAAAGTATATTTGTGACAATGTAATTCAGCCATCCCAACCTCAGGAGCAAGCCTTGTTTGAATGTTGGGGTTCTGTTTCAAGCTTTGAACGAGGAGAAGTAACTTTGTTCTTAGTTTCCTATTTCCTACTCTATAAACTAAAGAAGTCTCACAGCTTATATGAATTAGAGATGATGTTCGCAAAGTGCCATAGATTCTAGTCCTAAGTATAAGCCCTTGTGTTTGTTTTAAGTAATATACTGGTGAATTCATAAGTGTACTAATCACACTGACTTTTTTACTTACTAACTAAAGAAGTTCACCAGTCAGAAAAAAAAATCTTAAAGTTCTCTTTTCTTTACATTGGACAAATTAATATATTTATAGTCACAGAATGTAGCATAAACATAATCATGGGAGTGGGAATGAGGGGGAAAGTGCCTTTCAGGAGTAATTTTGAATTAGAGGCAGGCAAAGAGAGGCAAAGAAGATGGAGGAATATAAATGATATATGCTTAAAATCACATTATTATGTTGGATTGGCTCTTTTTCATTTAAAGTTTTGTTGAAATAAGATGTAATGAAGTTGTGGAAGCCCATCTGAAAGTGAGGTCAATGTGAAGTTAAGCCATGTGGATGGTGATGATAGCAACAGAAGGGTAGAAAGGACACCTGATCAGCTTATTGTTAATGTTCTGTCCATTTGATTTGTGAAATATGATAGGCTTTGGTAACAATAAACTATATATAGATTTTACTTCCCTTAAATAGCCTATGTGGGAAATAAAGATTCTTCACTTATTTTAACTTCTGAAAAAGTCACAGAAATTTTCCATTTTCATGTGTCAGAATACATTTGAAAAGTTACATTATTCACAGCTAAACCTATGTTGTTGATTAGATAGTGATCCAGATGGTTACAGCAGAATGCCAGTCATATAGCAAGGAGGTTGAAAAGGCACAGCTTGTAAGTTTTTCAGCTTATGTTCTGCTTTTGTATTTTGTTGCTGTTGTTGTTACACTAAACTATTAGTTGGCTTTGTAAATTACTTAAAGGCCTATAAATTTTAACAGAATTATGCCTCATAAAAAAGACAAGAGAATGTTTTATTTTAGGCAGGTTACATCTAGTAGATAATATGCTTTATTTTATTTTATTATTTTATAAATATGAGCACTCTTAATAGTCTGCCATTTGGGGCCATAATGCTTACTCAGTGAAGAAAGACAGCCTGGAAATTTTGAGCTTTTTTAGCAAGGGACTAGGGAGGGAAAAGAAGGTAATCACTGTAGGACATCAGCATGTATTCAGGTCAGGAAAAGAGACAGTTTGCTCCCTGGGGGCAAACAGTTAAAAGGTGAAACAAGAGTCACTTAACTGGGTACACCCATGGGGTGAGGAAGTCTTAAAGAGTAAGACATGAAGGTCACTGAATAAAGGCAAATAACAGCACTCAGAGGTAAGGGGAAATTTTTCTTTAACAAATGCAGTTTAGCCATATTCTTAGCATGTTATGTTCCCAGGAAATCAGGGGATTAAGTGATGTTAGTACAAGGCTTTTCCCACATTAAATAGTTACTAAAAATTTCTGACTGATGAAGAAAATGTATCTTCTTATTCACAGATTTAATTTACTGTAGAGAAGTTGGTTAAGTTGCCTAACACATTATGTATTATTATTGTAAGCATAGCTAATGCTATTCACTTTTAAGATAAATGTTTAGTAATACATTTGGCATCACCATGTTTTGTGGAGATATGTGGGTGGCATCACAGACTCTGAAGCCAGTTTGCCTTTCTGTACAACCTGAAACAGCATACCTAACTTGACCTTGAGTGTATTTTTTAATATCTAAGCCAGAGTACACTGCTTGCCTCAGGGCACTGTTGGGAGGACTGAGTGAATTCACATACATATTTAGAACAGCTCCTATGAGTAAATATTAGCTGAGGAGAGTTAGTAGTGGAAATCAGTGCAAAAGATCATACAGAAGTGGAGGGTGGGTCCTGTGAACAGACAGCAAGTGGGAGATTCCTTTAGATAGTATATAATGAAGAGACAATATAACTGGTTTTCAGCTATTGAAAGGATTTTTTGTGTGATAAGCAGAAAACTTGTTATTGTTATTACAGGAAAACCAATAGGAAGAAGCTACATTAGAAGTTGTATGTAAGGAAAAAGATTAGGTTTCTTTAGTTTCCTGTAATGTGGGACCCTTGTTACATGGGATAAACTTCAGTGATACATTATTAAACAAATGCATGATTATTGCAATTAAGTAGCATTCTTGGTAAAGTACATATAGCTGGTAAAAATCAATGATTACTGTGTATCAAACCTGAATGTCTATAATTAAACATAATATATAAGTAATAGTAATACAATGCAAATCAGATATACTAACATTAGAAAGGCTTATAACTCTTGAGTTAATCATGAGTTGTAGTTAAATCTTGCCATAAAGGTTTAAATAAATCTGGGAGAATAAGAAGTCAGTCATAACAGTGATGGCACGGTATAGCACTAGGAAGAGCCTCTGCCAAACTCACACTGAGCTACTCAGATGTCCATCAGCATGAGATACAACATCACCCACATAACTCATGGAGCTGTGTAGATTAAAATTGTAGACCTAAAATGCCACATAAGGTGGAGCCTGGAGCCATTAATTGTGGCACTCAGGAGACAGAGGCTAGCGGATCTGTCAGTTGGAGACTAGCCTGGTCTACATAGCAACTATCATCTTACTAGCCAGGACTACGTTGGGAGACCTTGCCTCAAAACAACAACAACATTAACAAAAAGCCATATAAATGTAACTACAGAGAGGCACCTGTTTCTGAATAGACCATGTTTCTCAGATAAGTTTGAAATCAAGTTGATTTGATGACTAGACTGCTATTACTGTAAGTCACTGTAGTGTTCATCGGTTTTTTTAAGAAAGTCACATTAGATAGATAGGTAGGTAGGTAGGTAAGTAGGTAGATAATATTTAGACAGTTCGAATGCTTATATTTCTGAGTGTATAAACCTAGCAAATATAATATTGGGAAAAAATAGAGCCAGTGCTAAAAACTCTGTATGCTTTCTGCAGTAGTTAGGAAAAATATTAAGTTATGTATGTCAAGTATATGTCTCTATTTTGATTAAAGTGCATTTTCCCTGTTTTTTCCCCAACCCCCAAAATTATATATTTTTATTAGTACCTGACACAAAAGGGAACAGACATAGCAAAGAATGAGATGAGGGAAGTGGTATTAGCAAGCTAGTTTGAAGTTTAAATTTGCATTTATTATCCATATATACAGCCACTTATGTTATCAAGAGATTGCTTTATTTTTGGAGTGAACTGAATTCTAGGTATCTTTTAACTAAGGAAATTTACCCAAGGCTAGCATGGTGGTGCATTCATTTCATCCTAGCACACTTGGGAGATAGAAGCAGGAAGATAAGGAATATATGAGAGTCCACAACAACATAGTGACTTTGAGGCCAGCTTGGGCTAGATGAGACCCTATCTCAAGAAAGCAAGACTGTGATGCTATCCTTGTAAAGGCGGATGCTCTACATGTACTGTATTAATGTGTGAAGTTAGGAGACCTGTAGAGGCTGCTCACGTCATGGAGCATGGATGCAGTACATGACCAAGTGGGATCTGAAAAGGCCTGTCATTTGGAATATGGGTACTTTTTGGTTTTGCCTTGTTTACTCTGGAGAAGTAATATTTGTTTTAGCTTCTCATGAAGAGAATTTTAACCCCAATTTCTAGCTGAATTTGTATTTTTCTTCCTATGTTATCTTTCCAACTGAACTAATTTAGCTACACTGAGCTGAGAACCTGTAGTTAAGGACACAAAGTCTCTAAACAGTAAAAGAATTGCTCTGTTTCCTTGTTGTCGTTGTGGTCAGAACCTGAATAAAATCACTGGTAACCTACCTTGAATGTAGGCATTTGTATGAAAGTCTTCAAACTACCCCAAGAGCCTCCTTTATACACAAAAAAAGCATCAGTGATCTATGTATATAAATGGGTATTAAATGCCCCTATATATCAAAATGAGCAGCTCTTCACTTTTTAATCTAAGATACTTTCTTATAAATGCTTTGTAAAGCATATTTTAAAAAAATAAATCATTACCTTTTCCCACTTTAAGTCATACTTTTATTTGGAGGTTCAGAATGTTTAAAGAAGACATTTTTGTTAAGCCAATGCCAAACATTAGTGAATACCCTTAGAATTAATTTTCTTTTCTCCTCTCTACAGTGCCTCAGACTGTTTCTTTTTTTTTAATTATTATCAATTAATTTTATATCCTGATCGTACCCTCCCTCATCTCCTCCCAGTTCCCACCTTCCCTCCCCCTTCCTCCCATCCAGGCTCCTAGGCAGCCTTCCTCCCTGACCAACTGAGCCCAGACTATCAAGTCTCTTCAGGACTGCCTGTGTCTTCTTCCTCTGTGGCCCGTAATACTCATGTAGTGACTCTTTTGGTGGAGGTTCTTGACTATTCCACTGCAGAGTTACCCTGAAACAAACCCCAGAGCTTCACATAGAAACCGTAGTAGAGAAGTGTTAGACATATCACTTGCAGTGCTATGGGAGCAAGACAGTGATTTCCATGATAGGAAATGGTTTACATGGTTTAGCTTCATTCGTAGACAGTTGTATTTCCTGTGTATGCACATGACCAGGGCTAGGACTGTGTGTGTGCCATGTGGTCCCTGTAGAAGTCAGAGGGCAGCTGTCAGTATGTTTCTCTTCCAGGTTGGGATCCTGGGCCTGGGCCAGGTCTTCTGGCTTGCACGGCAAATACTTTTAACTTAATATCATACTGACCACATTTCTGGCTTTGGTAACTTAGAGACTTCAAATCTGAGAGTTGTTCGAAAAATAGTGTCTCTTTAAAGGCTTCTAAAATTCCCCTGCTATGAGATAATAGATAAAAAAATTTTAAATGCTTGTGCTTAAGCCTCAGAATGACATGAAACTTAAGATGCTGTGTAAGTATTTATACATGTTTTCACTATTTTAGTATTGACTAGTCCCATCTAAAAGTATAACAGGTAACAAGATCAACAGGACTGGTGCTTGTCTTACTAGGTCAGGAATTATCGGCCACATTCTAACTTCATTATAATTTATGGTATGATTTCGTATTTGCCGAAAATAATTTCATTTGTTTATGAACCTTTGATCTTTTTAACCATGGTTGAAGTTCTCCTGAGTAACTTAACTTGATTAGTATTATTGGATCACCCCTAGAAAAAGCAATAGACCTAACTCCTGTGACTTTGCTGTACACTGTTTTGGGGCCTGTTGACCACTTGAAGGTTTAGTGTAAGTGTTAGGAAGGATTCAAGGGAATTTCATTCTTTTTCATGTAATAGCTTTGTTAAAATTACTTTTATCAATCTGATTGATAACAAGTAGTTTTCCCTAGTGGGTGCAACTATTTTAAGAGCCCACCTTTTTTTCACTTTTTGATTTTTCAAGACAGGGTTTCTCTGTGTAGCCTTGGCTGTTCTGGGCTCACTTTGTATACCAGGCTGACCTTGAACTCCCAGAGATCTGCCTGCTTCTTCCTCCCCACACTTGGCTTTTAAAAGCCTTTTTAAGTCTTAGAAGAATTAAGAAATAAAATTCTAAAAGTGTGTCGTCCTCTACTTTCACCCTAAACTAACACATATGGCTGGTAAGGTGTAAAGCAAATCGGTAGACTTTGAGTCTGTCGGTGCCCAGAAAACAGATTGGCTGTCACTGTAATAACAGCTAACTCTGGTAGCCAGCTTAGAAGACTGATAGAAGCCTTATGCTGACTGACTTACTGCTTGGAAGTAGAAATGACTTAAGAGTTGACATGTTTGCCTTCCCTGCTCGTTATTATAGGAGAATCAATGCCAAATTGGCATACAGTAGCATTTCCGTATAGCAAAGCCTTACCATAAAGTTCAAGATATATTTTTTAAACCTTACATAACATAGACTATACTTAGTATGTGAAATACATCTTTTGACCTTTAAGTTTTATACTTTAGAGAGGGACATTTCTGGCAATTTCTAATACAAATTTTGAATTGATTTTTTATTCAGCATTGAATTTTTCTTGCTTCCTCAATTTGTAAACATGAATTAAGACCTTAATCTTATAGCACTCATTTTGTTTTGTTTATTGTTTGTTTCATATAAATTATCAGACTAAAGCACTCATTGTATGCACTGATTCAAGAGAAAGATTTTCTCAATACTGGTAACTTTCTGTGAAGAAATCACATTCATACATTATCCATGGGAATACTGTAAACTACCAGTTCATTTCTACTTTATATTGCCAGCATTTATCATTCTGTGAGAGTAGTCACAGAATTCTGTGAGGCAGACACATAGTCTGGTAGCTCTTATAAAATATGTCAAAAGACTAGAAGGTATCATTTCTGTCATTTGCTGTAGTCTCTTACTTTTTTCCTAGGCAGCTTTGAACTCAGCTGTGATTACAGGATTTAGCTCAGTTACCATCTACATCTTCTGGTACCACCTTGTCAGGGTTTGGTACAATGTAGGTTGATTCTACATAGCTGGTGAAAAATATATACCATACTACTCTTTAAAAATCATATTATTTTCATTTTGTTATTATTATTATTATTCATTACAGTTACTCACTTTTTATCCCAGCTGTAGCCCCCTCCCTCATCTCTTCCTGGTCCCACCCTCTGTCTTCTATACCCCTATGTCCCTACATCCCGAAGTCTATGTTTCTCCAGACTACTATTTTTTTTTATCAAAAG
This sequence comes from Pachyuromys duprasi, assembly GCA_028658305.1. NCBI lineage: Eukaryota > Metazoa > Chordata > Mammalia > Rodentia > Muridae > Pachyuromys > Pachyuromys duprasi. The sequence continues at coordinate 82,643,242 of CM053765.1, read as the reverse complement.
ATGAACAATGGAAATTTAATTCAAGTTAGTTTCATTCATTGAAAAAACTGTTTTGGGAACTGCTTACCTGTAAATTGTTACATATTTCTATCATTTTGGGTGAACAAGTACTTGTGAGTTTTAAAATAAATTGGTGTTTCCTCCTAATTTTACAGCTTTAGATGTCTCAGGTGGCATATGTATGAAATGCTTGTAAAATAATATGCTTGACACATTCTACATGTAAATCTCTATATGTGTATGTATAAGTGCTGTAAATGATAAAATATGCAAATTTTAAGTGCTGACATTATCATAGGTACTTAGAGTAACTGTTTCTAAATACCACATAGCTTTTCATATCACGGATATTTATATGTGTGGGCTCATTTTTAGTTCTAACGTTTTACAATTTGTCCTTTGTTTACATGCAGCAAGGAGTTATGGGCGAAGACGAGGTAATTCATTTCTGTTTGCTGTAGTTCATCTGTTTCTAATTGGGCTGTATTGATGAATGTCCTAAATACTGATTTCAGAATATTTTATGCAATGTCTGAAAGCTCATAGAAGAATCACACATTGATATGAGCACTTACCAACTTCTAACTCTTAACTTACAAGGTGTATTTTCATACTAATGTCTATTAAATCTGTCCTCCTTAAACTGTCCAAAATTTTAACTCTTATTAAAAATTATATCTGTATCTTCTAAAATAAGGCTGTTTTTTATCTCCTTAAGAAATAAGTTTTTAGTATTAACCAGAGTGACATGTGATGTGATTTTCTACTCTATAACCAATTGTCTTATCAGTGACTGTGGTTTTTGTTTGGCTCAGTTGGGAATGACACCTATGTAAGTAGATTACTGTCATTGTTGTCAGAAACCATGTAGCTAATGTCTCTGTAAGGCCAAGATCCTGTCAGCCCCTTTCTGGAACCCTGCGTACTTCAGACCCTTCCCACCTCTGCCCTGATAACAGGATTTCCTTGAGCATTCTTATTGGGACCAAGGGACAAGGCTTTGTGATATGAGTCCACTAGTGAACTCCATGGAAAAGCAGAAACACCTTCCTTGGCTGAATCCTCCATTCTTCGTTTTCCATGTGCAGAAGTTGAAAGGAAGAGAAGGCAGCATGAAAAGAAGAAAAAGTACATGAGTAGAGCAGTGAGCTGTACCTGATATTTATACAGATTTTGTACACTGAATAAAATGTGTTTGCTCTAGAAGTTCTCTGAAGCCATGGAAAATAGATAGTAATAACCATGCCCTTGATTATATTTTACATGTATGTAGTAGTGTCCTCATCTGTTGATGAATGCATTCTCCAAAAACACAAGAAAAACCAGTTACCGACACTGACAACCAATGCTAGTATTTCATGTTCTTAGTGGTAGTTCCAGTTGGATATTTCAGTTTAACTTCATTGCTGGAGTTTTGACTCTCCAAATACTTGACTGAATCTTTGGATTCTTCAGGTTTTTAAAAAACTGGAAGAGTGAGGCCAAGTAGCTTTCCATTTCTTTCTTTTTTCTTTCTTTCTTTTTCTTTCTTTCCTTCTTTTGTTCCTTCTTTCTTTCCTTATGTCTGTTTTTGTTTGTTTGTTTTTCTAGACAGGGTTTCTCTGTGTAGCCTGTCCTGGACTCTCTTTGTAGACCAGGCTGGCCTCAAACTTACACAGTGATCTACCTCCTTCTGACTCCCTCCATGCTGGAATTAAAGATGTGTGCCACCATGCCCAGCTCCAAGTAACTTTCTAAAGACTGCTATTAGTGAGCTGTGAAGAGAGTGGGAAGGTTACATGTTCATACCCACTTTCAGATCTGTGCTCTAGTTCACTTCATAGTGACGTGTGTACATTTGATCCTCTTGAAAATTATTATTATTTACCAATCTATGATTGGTATTTTTTTTTTTGGTTTGGTACTTTTAAACAGTTCAGAATTCTTTTCATGTCAAACCTTTTTATCTTTTCTGTCTAGTAACTTGTGTTAAGTCAGTTGGCATACTCTTGTATAAATAAAATGTGCTTAATTTTTAAGAGCGAGGTAACAGAGTCAGTGGTTTTCTTATTATAGCTCAGCTCAGTAGCTGCAGACAATAATACAAAAAGGGAAAACATTTAATCCCTTACTGCTCAGATAGGGACTTGCTGCCTTCCTAGCTGTGTCTCCCTTTGGGAGCTGTAAAGAGAGCAGCAGCACCTAAGCAGCTCTAAGGCAGTACAAGAGCCTTTTCTCTCAGGCTGTACGCCTTGGCTGTGATGGAGCTGTGGCTGTCCTATAGAGCTTTAGAGCTTGCTCAGATCCACTGCTGTACTTCCAGTTCCGATGCTCAGACGAAAGTTTTACCATTGAAACTAGCTGCTGAGGGATTTTATTTGAATTCGGAAATACTTTGGCTTAGAAAGTAATAGAAATATTTTATAATAAAAACCTGCATACCAGAAGAACAGTTCAGAAAGGAGTAGAGATGGTAGCCTGGCTATCTTCCTACTTCCTCTTTACTTTCCCCTCATGCTGCTATATTAGCAAACCTTCTAGCCACCAGAAATCCTCTAGTATGAACTCTTGCTGTAGATTTGATAGGCTAGTGAAATGGTATGTGTCCATTTTGGTTCTTCTTAGGATAAAGTTCTGTTCGTTAAAGATGTGCCAAAATGAGTTAGTACAACTGACCGAAAACCAAGCCCTAACTGGCACCAATGCCATCGGGGTGGGACAGCATCAAATGTCACAAGGCCGTCTGACTTTCTGGTGGCCAGTTGGTTTTATAAACTGTTTTCTTCCTTCCCACCTTCAACTGACCTTTCAGTACAGCAAAGAACACAACTTTTTGTTTTAAAGACTTCCTACTTGGCTATAGTTAAATCAAGCTCCTACCAGATGTCTTTGACATATTTCCGGTTTCTTAATAATATCAATGAGAACTTTAACTCAAGCTGGCTCTACATATTGATTCATGAACTGTTCTCTAGGGATGATCAAAGTATAATCATACCAGAAGTAATTGAGCAAAACCAAGATTCCTTTCTCTGAATTTCAGGAGCCTGGGGCCATGAGAATTTCTTCAGTATTAGGAAAGAGGAGGATACACGGAAACTCCTTAACATAAGGAAAACTGCCTTTCTTTTTTCTTTTTTCTTTTTGCAGTTTCTGCTTAGTTCAGTGTTTCTTCCGTCTTGTTCTGAGAGTGAACATACCTCTCAGGGTTAGGATAGGGTCAAAATTGTGCTAAGAAGTGTGTAGGATTATTAAAGCTCTGTCACTCAGAATTTTCTATTTCTAAGTCACAATCTATTCTTCAAATAGAGGAATAGCAACTATTTTCAAAGAATATATATAGGGTAATTTGAATAGCATAAATAAAGGAATTATTTTAATTAATGTACTAAGAAAACAGTTTTTTGGCAATTAACCCAAAAGTTGGTATATTGTGTATGGATGAAAAGATAAGAAAAATAATTTTAGAGGGATCCAGTTTTGAAAGCTCAGTTGCTGAGGTTTGGTATGTTCACAGTGTGTAGCCATGTAGATTTACATGCTACTATATATAATGAGTTACAAATGGTTTAATATAGAATATATTGCTTACTTATTTCCAGAATCTTCTCTCCAGCAATCTTTTGAAATGTGAGTGTCCGTGCCCTATCTTCCACGTCATTGATAAATAATTATAAGTCATCAAAGAAAGTGAGAAAAATCTCTGAAGAATGAGAGAGAGAAAAAAACAAAACAAAACAGTACAGTAGCTGCATATAGGGATAGCCAGCCATGGCCTCTGGGTGCAGCCTCCTGTGTCTTAACAGTGTTTAGGTTTGGTAGCAGCACTGGCATTATCCACTGTTTTCGTTTGTTTGTTTCCTACTTTGGTTACCTTGGTGCTACATGATAACAGAGTTGAGTAGTTATTATAGCACAGAATGTACTGCTTGTAAACTTAATTTACTGCCCCAAAGTGACCGCTCTACAAGATATACCCTCCCATACTAATTTTTAAAGAAAACAAAATCTCAATAAACTTAATTTTGAGGCAAATATACCTGGTAATTAAATTTTCAAAGATGTAACCTGCTAGTTTAGAATTGATTTTCTTGGCTCTTTATTGTCTATAAGGAAAGGGGCAAACTATTATTGGGGTGAACTATTTTCAAATACTTTTGTACATTAAGTAGTAGTTCTTTCCTTTCTAGAGAAACATACCAGATAAGTGACTGCTTGTTCAAACTGGTGGTAGTCAAGGGAAGTCAATCCTGAGCCTACCTCTACTGTGTTAATAAAAAAAAAAAAAATTTTTTTTAAAGTCCTTAACATTATACTGGAGTCTATTTACTACTTCTGTCCTAGAAAATAGGAAGAATATTAAGATTCACAGTAACTTTAAATATATATGCTTTCATATTTTAAAATTTTTTACAATATTCTATAAATAAAATTATATAAAAGCCTGTAAAAGTCAAAGAATCTTGCTTAGAGTCAATCTATAAATTGGTTGATTTGTGCAAGGTTTTTTCCCTCCCATACCCCTTCATTGGTATGTTGAGAAATGTATGTTCTGAAGTTCCAGAATAAGTTCAAAATCTGTGAAATCAAGTGCAAAAATGTCTGGGTATGTTAGCAAAGCGTCAGCATCAGCTTCTTTGCCATGCTTTCATTGCTCTGCATACACATTGCCCACACTGGGACATGAGATGGGGCCAAGCCCAAAATGCAGTGCTGCCATTGCTTTGTATAGGACAGAGTTATAAGAACAACAACAAAAACAAAGAAACAATAAACAAACAAACAAACACCATGTATTTTCTAATCCTTTTTTTTAAAAGCAGTTTTAAGTGAGTAACCTGAATTACAGTTGTTGCAAGGAGGTTCTTACTAAAAGTATCCAAATTACTGATTGATAGATTCTACCAGTTACCTATTTTTGTTGATGATTATTGCCAGAAGGAGCCAAAACCAGAATCATTGTATGTCTAGCTTGATTTTCCTAATGATTAAGAGCGTTGAACATGGAGTATCTTTTCATATACTTTTTTTTAAATTCAAGAATCTATATGTTCTGTTACTCCTTTTAAATGAGTATTAAAATTCATTGTTTTTATGACTTTGAAAGAAAGGAATCGCTATTTTCTAAAAATGAAGATTCAGATAACTGTGACTAGTATGTGAAATGTTCTTAGCCATTGTGTTACATCCTTTGTTCAGCTGAACTTTGGTTAATGGATCATATAGTCTGTGAATGCTTGCAGTAAGCACAGTACTCAGTTACTGATTGACTGTTAGTATTTTTGCAGTGAATTTGTCATGTAAGTATAAATACCATGTTATAGTTCATAAAAAACTTAAGTCATGTTGGCTCACCTCTTATTTCTGTTTAGACTCTAAATATTTGACATCTGTGTTTTTAATTTTTATCAAGATAAAAGTCTGTTAGATTTTTGTTTGTTTTTATGATCTGCTAAGTTTGCATAAAAATACTTCAAAATGAAATTGTATGCAAAATATTAGCAAGTCTAAATCCAGTCCAACATTTGGATTAGTCATTTTAATTTCCCTAAATCTAGGCACCTGTTACCCTACTCATTTTACTTTTTTTTTAAATGAAGAATTATTCAATTAAGATATGTTGAGATATTAATTCACAATTAATACTAATTTTAATGTATATTGATAGTGTTCCTTTTATCATGGGATAAAAGGAAGGAAGGGAACAAAAGATGAAGAGAAGAAGGGAGGGAGGGAGAGAAAGGACAGGTTGATCCCCCCCCTAATCTGAAAGTCCAGATTCTAACAAATAGCAAAACAAGAACCATTCCTCACCCAAGTATTTCAGATACAAGATATTTGACCTATAACTTTATGTTTGAGTTTTTTTTAATTAATCACGAAAATAAAGATATTCATTTCTTACTGGCCCCTATTTCTGATAACAAGGGAAATTTAGAAATTTAAATTAATAGTTACTTAGGATGAGTCTCTTTCAGAACAATTGAAATTCAATTTCAGTTGAAATTATCTATTGAGTAATGCCTGTTTCTTGTCAGATATTTCTTCCTATTGTTATAGCTTATCAATTTTACAGTTATGTCCAATGTATATATCTATCAGCAACTAACACAGTTCTCACCTCAAAAGAAAGATGACGTAGTTTATTTGGGAACCAAATATGAATGGCTGCATCCCAGGAACCCTGGTTCACATTGCCTCTACTGATGTGTTGCCGTGTGGAAGAGTTTAATGAACTAAAGAAAGTCAAGTAAACTTGTGGTGATAATAAGTCAATGGTACCTTGTAGGAGTACAGGAATTAAGTTTTCTCTGCAGATTAAAGAATTTAAAGGCAAGAAAAATTTGAAAGTCAAGAAAAAATTTATTTTTTTTACTTTTTTCTTTTTTTAATTTTTCTTTTTTTAATATTAATCACAGGTTATTTACTTTGTATCCCAGCTGTAAACCCTCCCTCATTCCCTCCCAATCCCACCCTCCCTCCCTCATCTCCTCTCTGTCCCTCTCTAAGTCCACTGATAGGGGAGGTCTTCCATCTGACCCTAGCTTATCAGGTATCTTCAGGAGTGGCTGCAAAAAAAAAAAATATTTAAAGAGGACAATTTCATAAAAGAGAATCCTCGGGGGGGTAGCCAAGCTATAATCTTAGCAGCTGCCCAGAGGAAGAGAAGTAGAAGAGAGAAGAGTAACCAGAACCTTTAGTTAAGGAAGTACAAGGTCAGATACACAGTGGATAATCGCTTAATGGAAGCAGAAGCTTTAGAGAGAGGAAGGGAGCCTAAAGTACCTAAAAAGATGTTCACAGGGTCTGGAGAGCACTGGAGAGGGAAGGAAAATGAGGCTGGTACAAAGTCATAGCCAAACTTGATGACATCCCATGAGGATTGTGCTATGGGGGAGGGGTTCTGGGAAGGAAAAGGATATTACTTCATTAAAGGGGTGGTTGTTCCACCAATCTCTTTAGCATGGCTTAAATAAACTCACCTACTAAGGAGTGAACTTTGGCCAGGTGATAGGCTGGCACTAGATTAACTCATTTGTGTTTTGGGTAGGTTGGAGAGTTAGGTCTCCACCCAGGCTACAGATTCCATCTTCTTAACCAGAAGAAACTAGTTTTTCTTAATGGACTAGTACTATTGCTGTGTCAGTAGGCAAGTTACAGCAAAGTGAGAGATGTCTGCTGCATGTCTGATGCCGTCTGATCGATAGTGTTGGCTTAGGGATTCACGGAAGCTATTCCAACTCTCCATATTCATTCAGTCAGCTTTGTAGAATCTTTTAACATGGTGTAGATGTTTGTTTGTTTGTTTGTTTGTTTGTTTGTTTGTTTTTCTGGCAGGGGACTCCCTTTTAGACTGGCTTGCTCCTTGTCACAGGTATTTAGCTCACCTCTTTTTCACCAACCAGTTCTCCGTAGTATGCCATGTTCGGGGTTTTCTTTATATCACATAATCATGGGTTGCTTATTTTAAGACAGTAGGAGGTTAATGCTATTTTATTTAAGTATTTATTTCTAGATTACAGTACATGTTCTATAAAGTATATGCTTGTCCTTTTGTCCTAAAACTACATCCTTCATTTAATCTTCAAGAATAACTTGTCTGCATTGTTACCTTTCCTTTCTCTAATACATTTCTGAAGACTATGTTCCCTTTGATGTCTATGTTGTATTACACATGTACAATATATCAGTGCATGTGATACCTACCCAGCTTCTTGAAAACTGCTAGCATGAAATATCCAGACACCCTCAAACACAATTTTCATTGCTTGAAATTGTCATCTCATTTTGCTTAATTATTCTTTTTTTTTTCCTTTTTCCCTCCTGATTTGTCTTTGATGCTTCTGCCATGGTGCTGTTTTGGCTTCTTACTCTTTAAATGCTCCTTTCTATGATGGAAGTGCCATGCCATCCATTGGTCTCTGGAATTTTCATTACTGCTACTGCAAATCATTTTATGGAAATTTGTTTTCTTGAAAAGTCCACTTTTTTCCCTCCACTTATTTTCACCTTCTCCCATGCATTTGTTTGTGAGTATCCAATCAGAACTTGAAGCTTATGTGTGGTTTAACACATGCCATTTCCTTGTACATGTCTCTGACATTTTACTTCTTTTTTTTTACATTTTTATTTTACATTAACCACAGGTTATGTACTTTGTATCCCAGCCGTAGCCCCCTCCCTCATTCCCTTCCATCCTCCCCATCCCTCCCTCATCTCCTCCCTGCCCCTTTCCAAGTCCACTGATAGGGGTGGACCTCCTCCCCTTCCATCTAACTCTAGTTTATCAGGTCTCTTCAGGACTGGCTGCAATGTCCTCTTCTGTGGCCTAGCAAGGCTGCTCCTCCCTCGGAGGGGGCAGGAGGGAGGGTAGAAGAGCCAGCCATTGAGTTCATGTCCAAAATAGTCCCTGTTCCCCTTACTAGGGTACCCATTTGGATACTGAGCTACCATTTGCTACATTCAAGCAGGCGTTCTAGGTTATATCCATACATGGTCCTTGGTTGGAAAAACATAAAAGACCCCTGTTACTTCTTTTATTCAGTAAATATGTGACTTTCTTTGGCCCCTTCCTTTCCATTGTTCTTTCTCTTTGATTGCTTACCCTCATTTACCTGTCTTACTTATAGTTTTGGTATTCCCCTAATCTCAACTGTTCATTTGTCTTCCTCAGTCATAGAAAGTTACACTTTCTGAGCCTGCTGCACCCAGGGAGTTTGGTTGTTGTTTGTTTTGTTTTGTTTTGTTTCATTTTGTTGTTGTTTCCCACCTTCTAAATAAAATTTCTTCTTTTAAGGATAAATTCTGTTATCTTCAAAGGGCTTTTCTTTTATTCTGTCACTGTATGTTTCAGCCATGAATTACCTAGTACCCTTGGAGATTTGAAGAACTTAGCATGGTATTCTCTACACTATTGCTTTCCTCTAGTCTGCTTTTGTTGAAGCATTTTGAGGCTTTTTAAAATATATGTCATCCTTTCGTGCATAGATCTTAACCTTGTGTACATTCCTTGCAGATAAGGATACTATATTTTGTTGGTCATTTTATTTTGTGTGATCATACGGAACATCTAAAAGCATTACTTTATAATATTGAACAACACATACCCTATGAAGTGGGATTAAATAGAAACTAGAATCCTAAGACATTGTTCTGTACTACCCACATGTACATAAGTCGCATTTACACAGGCATCTGATGGTCACATGTGGTAAATTATTTCAAGACCTCAGATGAGTACAGCTTGCTGCTTTGGTAGAACTTTATGTGTTTTCTTGGAGTTTTTCTGTTTTGTTTCTTTCACAATGTCCTCTTACCTATTGGACTTAGGCTGTTTCCTTTCTACCAACAGTTTCTAAAGAATTTTGTTGCATATAAGTGTTTCTTATACATTAGTTTCTTACTACTATTCATATATATTTTAATTGATCTAGTAGATGCATTGTTTCCTCTGTGCTGTAGTTATTGTCACATGACAATAACTCTTTATTTCTTTTCCTTTTCTTGGTGGGACTTGGACTTGGGGTCTCATCTATGCTAGGCATCTTTTCCAGAAACACTTCCTCAGCCCAGTGACTGCTTCTAAGTCATACTTGAAATCACTTGTCTCTTGAACCTTGGCATGATATTGTGTGCATTTCTGTTCACTTTTATGCCACTGTCAGCTTAGTGTCGAATCATTTAAATTCAACATCTGTATGTTTGATTTCATCATAATTTTTAATATATGAGATTCAGTTTATATTTGTCCTTGTATTTTAGGTCGATCTTCCCTATTTCCAATAGATGATAGCTTGTTGGACGATGGTCACAGTGATCAAGTTGGTGTTTTAAATTCACCAACATGTTATTCAGCTCATCAAAACGGAGAACGAATAGAACGTTTCTCTCGAAAAGTTTTTGTTGGTGGGCTTCCTCCAGATATTGATGAAGGTAAGTTTGTCCTGCCTTTAAAACAAACAAAAAAAAATAAACAAACAAAAAACACCATAGTAAAAAGTAGTTTTGAGCTCTTGAAATATGAAGGTAATTGAACAAGTGCTTTTAAGGTCTAGTGTTTTTTAATCATATGCACATTTTCACTGTAATAATTTTTATTAAGATATCCATGTTCTAGTTCATGTTGTAATATTTAATGCAGAACATATTTGAAGACTTAATATTTGTGTGACTGTAACACTCACATGTCCATGTGTACATGGACATGCCCATGTATACATACATGGTACAATAAATGGAACCAGCCATGAATCTCTATCTGCAGTGTGTGAAATTAAAACTTAACTTTTTTACTTAAAGATACAAGAACAGTACAAAATCCAATAAGGAAGTAAAAATGGAACGGAAAATAGGAAATTAGTATTATGCAAATGATAGGAAATACTTAAAAACTGCAACGATAAAAGTAATTTAAGGTAAAGGTTAAAAACTTACACTGTCTTTGTAGTGTTATGGGAAATCTACCCATTCATTAATAGCCTGCAGAGAAGATATTGTTATATTAGAGAAAATTTTCAGTTATGGTTTATACATCTGCAAATGTATTCTGCATATTTATATAATGCATATCCATTAGTTTAACATATATTAGAGTATATCATTGAAATTGACTATATAATACTTGGAAACTGACTAATGTCCACCTTTGTATGTTGTAACAACATTATAGCTAGTCCTGATTTAGTACATCTTATCCCAACAAAAACATGGCTTTACTTGTAGGCACCAATAGTTAACTTGATAATAATGAGATGCTTAAGCTCAGTGCTACTTAAAATTGGGTATACTATTAACGCTGTTAATATTCAGGTTAACTATGAAATATTAGGACTCACACTGAATAATTAGCTAGTGTGCTGCTTAAAAATTAATTTATTTTGAATAAAATAGTTAAATTTTTAGTGTTTTAATGAGAGTATTAGACATGTTGCCTGTTGACATCATAGTTATTCCTAAGCTATTTGACACTAGACATTAAATCTTCCAAGTTCTTAGAAATATGTGGTTTCTTGAGATGAATCACTGGAACTAATTTGTGATGCACAATCTGTACTCTCCTAAGATGAGATCACTGCCAGCTTCCGAAGATTTGGACCTTTGGTAGTAGATTGGCCCCATAAAGCAGAAAGTAAATCCTATTTTCCACCGAAAGGTAAGAGGTTTCTTTATTAATATTTGCTAGGTTGAATGAGAGGAAAAGAAATGATATCAATTATTTATTTGTGGCTTTCTTTTGAGTTGAACATAACCACCTTTATATAAATACTAGTGATTTTTTTAACTGTAGAGGTGGCTTTTCCAGTAAAGGCTTTGGTCACAAAAGCCTGAGTTCTATACTAGATCCCACATAAAGATAGGAAGATAGGACTGGTCAGGTTGTTCTCTAATGCCCACATATGTACAAATAATAAATAAAATGAATTGTTTAAAAAGTTAATACTTTGTAAAGACTGTTAGCTTGAATTGAGTGGGGCAGAGGGATTTTAAGAACTACTCCCGTTTTACTTGAAGCCATTTAGGAGTCATAAGATTTGACACACTTTCCTCATAATTTTCTAATGACTTAATAAATTTAAATCAATATATGTTTGAATATTTCCTAAATAATGCTAAAGCGTTATTCTATAAGTAGTGGTGATTCAAACTTACAGAATGTATTTTTTCCATGCTATGAGATAAGATGCAATGAAGTGATTCATTTATATTTTAGAAAGATGAAACCACTTAAGTAATTTCAATATTATAATATACATAAGTATTCAGGTGATAGTATGACCCAGCACTGGGGAAGTAACTCGTCTGTATTTTTAACTCACTGTTGTCAAGTACTGTTTATAAATGTCCCCCTTTATAAAAGAGTAAACTGCCGGAGGAGGAAGAAGCAAAGTGCCTCAAGCTAGGATCATGGGTAAAGACTTTCTCAATGGGACTCCAGTTGCTCAAAAAATAGGGCCTTATCCTAATGAAATTTAAAAGCTGTGCAGTGAAGGAAACAATCAAAGAAACCTACAAAATGGGAGAAAACTCTTCACGACTATACATGTGATATGGATTAATATCTAGAATACATAATTAACTCAAAATAATAACCAACAAGAAAGCATATGACCCAACCAAAAATGGACCTACGAGCTGAGTAGATTTCTTCAAATAATAAGTTGCCAATAAGTCATTTATAAAGCATAAAATAGTTTAGTAGTCAGAGAAGTGCAAAGTAAAACTACTTTGAGACTCTGTCTCACCCTAATAAGAATGACTATCACCAAGAAAACAAAAGATAACAAGTGCTTGTAGGGACGTGGGAAAGAGCCCCTCTTTACCTTGTTCACTCATCATTGGTGACAGAGCAAAACTGGTACAGCTACCAAAAAAATCAGTGCAGAGATTTCTCAAAATACAAAAAGTTATCATTTGATCTGGTTGTGCCACTCACCAGCATGTACCCAGGGGCCTTTCTATACACCACAGAGAACATACAGGTTCCTGTTACTGCTGCTCTATTTATAGGAGGAGGTGAGAAATGGAATCAGCCTGGCTCTCTGTCAAGAATAGGTAGCGAAAATGACATTCAAGTGCACAGTAGATTTTTATGCAACTGTAAAGAAAAATGAAGTTAGGAAAATTTCAGGAAAATATATTAAGTGAAGTCACTCAGAGGAAGAAAGAGAAATGTCACATATCTCATTTGTAGATCCTAGTTTCAAAGTTTTGATGTCTTTATATTTCTGTAGAATGTGTATAACAGTCAGAAAACTAGAAAGGGACCCAGAAGACAGAAATGGGGAAAAGGGAAGAAATGTTAAGGGAAGAGAAAAGAAAGGACAAAAGAGCACATGTGATACGAAAATGGAAGGGAGAGTACTGGGGGTGGATAGGCTAAGTGGGATGGGAGCAGAAAGATAAGCAATGAGGGGTTTGGAGGGGGAAAGTCAACAACACCCAAGTATGGATTGCCCCAAGGAAATCTTAGACAACTAGTTAAAAGTAAAAGCGAGGAGGACACTTAGTTGCTTAGATCACTTACTGCTAGGATAATTCTGTAGTGATCACCAGAACCCAAGAATCCTAATCATGCCTATGCTCCTCCTATGCAAGCCATGTGGTCAAGGATTCCATTCCTGGGGAAAGAAGGTTACACTGCCAACAATGAGAAGAAAGGGTAAAGAAGAGCTGGTTTGATTCCTCATTCAGAATTACAAATGTCAAACTATCTAAAGCAAATAAAGGATACATTGCAAACCTTTAGTTCAGTATCATTAAAGCAGTTCTAGAAAGAGTAATTATAATTGCTGAGAAGATTAATAAGTCTGGATTAACACCTGTTCATCGATGATATTCTACTTAAACTTTCAACCATCCCCAAACTTGATTGCTCCAGCTGCTCTTCCTTGGCTATGTGCTATGCTCTACCAATTGTTCCCTGTGGTCTAGCCACAGCAACCTCGGGAAGGACAACTGGTGCTGTGTCTAAACCTTTGACTGCTGGGGTGAAGGCAAACCTGCCTCTGTCCATGTGATCTCACATCTTTCTAGGTGCTTTTGTTAGTTCTCATCCTCTTCCAAGCCCCATGGTCTGCTCTAGTACTCCTCTGTGAAGTGGTCTCTTGTCATGAGCTTCTTGTGCCTCTGCCCTGGAACATTGCCTAATGTGTTTTGTTTTGTTTTGTTTTTGTCAATGGAGGTGAGGGGTTGAAGGGGTGGGGTTCAAGACAGGTTTTCTTTGTGAGGCCCTGGCTGTCCTGGAACTTTCTCTGTAGATCAGGCTGGCCTTGAAGTCACAGAAATCTTTTCTCTCAAGTGCTGGTATTAAAGGCATGCACCACCACAACCTACTATGTATACCACTGAAACCTACTGTTTTGTTTTTATTTAAATCTCAGATTAAAAGTTAATTGCTCACAGAAAACATTGGGAATCCACATAATAAGGTCAACTTCTCTTCCTCATAGCCATCCCTGCTTCCCGCACTGTTTGTCTTTTTCACAGCACTCATAGTTGCAGCAGGATGTTGAAGAGAAATTATCTCTATTAGTCAGTTTATTTCTATAGTTTCTAAGACTATTCAAATATGTAAATATGTGTAGCTTATAAATCATATATATGATATATATTATATGTATATAAATCATAACAATTACTCAAAGGATAAAAACAACAGTTAATCCTACAAGATAGAGAAATTACTTTTACTTCTAAGTAGGTGAGAAAAGCTTCGTTGAGTCTAGGATCAAATATAAAGGCTACTGTGTACTTTAAGTAGATAAGGAGGTTTTGAACAAAATTCTAGGCAGAAATTGAAATATGTTTTCAGGTTCCTTTCATAGACAGATTCCATAAAACACAAGCCAAAACTGTTGGGGAGTCCAGCATTTTTGTCTTCACCTAGTTGGCACAGCTACCATGGTTAGAGCAGAGGTTTGAGCTCTCAGACCCTGAACCTAGGTCTCCTGCAGCAAGCAGCAGTAACCGTATGTGATCATTACCTTACTTCACTGAATCATAAAAAATCATTATATGGAGTATGTTTGTATAAATATTATAATCTCTAGTGATTTGTGTAATCTAAATTATGGACATAATTTACTTATAATCATTTAATTTTGATGATGGATATCTCTTTCCTAATAACAAAGTATTAAAAGATTAAAATATAAAGTGTTTAAATTTTTAAAATTAAATACTAAACATCAATATTTTTTTATTTTAAGTGATATTTTAGTATATTGGTCTAGAGTCCAGTTACAGAATATTTATAGTTCCTTGAAACTTAGTTATATCAAAATTAACTCCTTTAAGAAAACTGGTCTTCGTTTCTCCAACCAAGGACCATGTATGGATATAACCTAGAACCCCTGCTCAGATGTGGCCCATGGTAGCTCAGTATCCAACTGGGTACCCTAGTAAGGGGAACAGGGACCATTTCTGTCATGAATTCAATGGCTCTTGACCCTCTCTCCACTCCCCCCAAGGGAGGAGCAGCCTTGCTAGACCCCAGAAGAGAACATTGCAGCCAGCCCTGAAGAGACATGATAAGCTAGGGTCAGATGGAAGGGGGAGAGGTCCTCCACTATCAGTGGACATGCAGGGGGCCAGGGAGTAGATGAGGGAGGGAAGGGGAGAGTGGGAGGGCTTGAGGGAGGGGGCTACGGCTGGGATACAAAGTATATAACCTGTGATTAATATAAAAAGAAATAATTTACTTAAAAAAAGAAAACCAGTCTTCATGTTTTCAAGAATATTTATAATTTTTAAATATTCTTAAAAATTATTAATTATTAAAAACTTACATGTAGTTTTAATCTTACATTGTCTCATCTATGGGAGTTTCTGTTAGTGCAGATTAGTTTAGTGACATCAATTTCAGTGTAACTATACTTTGTCAAATGATGCCCTTTTGTACTACATCAGAGCTTTCTGGTCATTGAGTTCTGAGTGTATCTTGACCACAGTCACCAGTGTATCATGGAACCAGAGGATGGTTTCATTGGACTAGACTGTGTGGTATTGTACACTGCCTGTCATAGGACCTTGTCAGGCCTGTTGTCAGTTGCTGAAAATGATCACATATAGAAAGCTTAGCACATAAGTGTGTATCCTGCCTACCAGGTGCATGCTTCTTGATGTATGTTCGCATTTGTTGTTTCCCAAAGTCTGACAGTGACCAGAGCAAGTACCCCAGTTGTAAGCACAATCTCCACAGCTTGAAAAAGGTGCTCCCTCATCCATATTGTGATTTGATTGAAAACACTCTAACCCATTCTTAAAGAACATGTTTTGTTCCAGTTTCCATAAGGTTATTTGCCTGGTGTTGTTTGAAAGTTTCTAGGAATCCAGAATGTCTCCTCCAGGATAGTTTTCTCAGCCTTTCCCAATAATGCTGTAGCCCATAAATATGCTCTAGAATTTGTTGCCACATGAGCACTAAAGGATACTTTGGCTAAAGAGAACATCATGTCACTGGTAGATAGTATTACAACACCTTGAAGCTGACCTGAGCTGTGAAATTGATTTTGAACAAATCACTTCACCTCTGGCACCTCAGTTTTTCCTTCTGTAAAATGGGAATGTTTCATAGACTGGTATGAGTCAACCTGGAAGTAATGCATTCCTGAGATTTACTGGCTCATATTCTCTCTCTCTCTCTCTCTCTCTCTCTCTCTCTCTCTCTCTCTCTCTCTCTCTCTCTCTCTCTCTCTCTCTCTCGTGTGTGTGTGTGTGTGTGTATTTCATGGGATATTGTGTTTTCCTTTGGAAGGCAGAATGAGTTAAACCTATTTGATGGGCTTTATGTATCTTTTAACAGTACTTAATTGACATGCAGCACCATTTTTCATGGTTTTTCTAGGCTATGCATTCCTTCTCTTTCAAGAAGAGAGCTCAGTTCAGGCACTCATTGATGCTTGTATTGAAGAAGATGGAAAGCTCTACTTGTGTGTTTCCAGCCCTACTATCAAGGACAAACCTGTAAGCAAACACCACATGAACCATGCCTATAAAAGCAGGTTTTGAAAACAGAATTTTTAAGTTACTGTTTAAAAATTAAGACTGCATTAAAAAAAAAACTAAATAGTAAAAGGAGTAAGACCATATGTAATTTTTTTCCATAGGTTCAAATCCGTCCTTGGAATTTAAGTGATAGTGATTTTGTCATGGATGGTTCTCAGCCTTTGGATCCCCGAAAAACAATTTTTGTTGGAGGAGTTCCTAGGCCATTAAGGGCTGGTAAGTAGAATCTCTAAGTCAGAAATATTTGGATTCTCTTTGTCCTGATTTTGGTGTCTAAGGAAGTATGCATTTTTCTGCATTTAAGTTACTAAATTACTATTTTAGATGAGTGAGTTATATTGTTCTGTTTCTCAGTAACCAAGAACCAAAAATCTGAAGGATGCCTAGTAGGATATATTTACAGATGTGAAAATTTACTGTATATGCATGCTACATATTATCACACCATCTGAAAGTACTAGTGATTTCTGTCTCTGAAATCAGCCTCTTCAAGTCAGGAAGACATGAATTAACTATTCACACATGTAAATGCTTAAAGAATGTAATGGCTGCTGCAAAGAATAAAGATTAGAAATAGAAATATATGTGTGCGTGTTTACATATGTTTATATATGTGTTCATGTTTAGAATATGCTATGAGGTGACATCTTAAAGATATTTGAGCTGGTGAAAAGATGGACGAAAGTTTGGACCATTGTGAAAAGTGTGTTTCAGACAAAGCAAATGGGTTATTCAGAAGTCTTGAGTGGAAAGCAGAGGATATTCATGGAGGGACTGTTTAAAACAGAATGGCTGACTTAGGGACACACAGAGTGATAGGAGAGATACAAGTCTAATGGAATAATTGGTATTTACCCCCAGAACAAGAGGAGTTTTAAGCAAGAGATATATGATCAGATAGATTTTTGGAAGACCAGATAAGCTGATGACTCAGGAGAGAAAACAGGCTGTGACTCTATAGGGGTAAGCCAGGTAGGGCTCTTTTACGGGGTTGGTAAGTGGCAGTGAAGAACCAGGTGTACAGATACCTGAATACTTAGACAGAAAATAGAAGGTTGAATCTTATCTTCAGTCTTAAGCTGCTGAGTGGTTGCTGATGGCTTATACATAGCTGTAGAAACAGCACAGGAGCGGTAGGTTAAAGAAGACTGTGGTCTTGGGTCTGAATATAAGTTCATGGCCCCATTTGGAAGTCTGAAGTAGAATTTCAATTAAACCATATGGTGGCTGGAATGGTGTTTTTTAAAAAATAATTATTTCTAGTGTTTTGGAAACAAATGGGAGAGGAAGGATTGAAGATAAGCAGATAGACTTGTTTTTATAAACCAAATCTAAAAAAAAAAAAAAAATTATACTAGCTTTAAAACAGGATCACTGATGGAAGTAAGCAGATTGGATTCTCATTATGTTCTGAAAAGCAAGTCCATGGGATTATCTGTATAGTGGAGATGAAAGTAAAGGATGAAGGCAAAAATCTTGGCTTGGTAACTCGATCCTCTCTGTTGCCTACACAATTGAATCAACAAAAATTTATTGGATTATATTTCGTGAAATAGAGGAAAGTCGTGTTTATGTGATCTTTTTTTAGCATGTTGTATGTTACAATATTAGAGGTTGCCTGGTAGATCGCTGCTTTTTTGAGTGTGGAATTCAGATACAAATTCAGGAGTTTAAGGCACACAGATAGTATTTAAATACATGACTGAGTGTAGACAAAGGTACAAAGACATTGAAACGTGTGAGACTCAGAAGTCATCAGTGAAGTGAAGTATCAGCAAAATGATAAAATATTTCCTGACAAATAGATTAGCTGTGATCAGTGCTTCTAGCAAGAAGCATGAGCACCAGACTTATAAACGGGGAGGAAGTAGATCTTGACAAGAACAATTAAAGTAGAATCATAGTGTGATAATCTGATCAGTAAGATTGTGCAGACAAATAGGAGGCCAATCTGACTGCAAATCTGCCACCCGTTGGTCACCGGGGTGATTGAGCTAGTCCTAGTCTCCTTCACCAGTCTGTGTGTCTCTTCCAACCTGCATGATGAGATTTTCTTGTAGAAGAGGATGGTCCTTAAGGAAGAAAGATCCATGCGTGTAGAAAGAAGTATGAGGTACAAGGGGTGGGGTTTGACAAAGCAATGTCCTTCCATAAAGAAAGTGAATGAGATAGATATGCAGGTGAAATAAGCAGATTGGTGAAAGAGTTGGATTTTCTAAAAAACAAATATGAAATATCTACATCAGATGACAAGAGTGCATATGGTGGTGAGGAGGAACTTTACTGTAAGGAAGTGGTTTGGGGTTTTGTTGTTTTATTTTGACTTCTTTTTTAAGGTTCAGAATGTAACTATGGTAGGCTGCGTGCCAGCACATGCAAAGCTCTGGTTCCCGGAGAGCTTTTTAACAGCTGCTTTGTGTTAGTGTTCTCTGGATTTGCAGTTGTTGATTTACTGTTTTCTCACCTCCAATGTACACGTCTTTCCTTTTGAAGTGGAACTTGCTATGATCATGGACCGGCTGTATGGTGGTGTGTGTTACGCGGGAATTGATACAGATCCAGAACTAAAATACCCAAAAGGTGCTGGGCGAGTTGCTTTCTCCAATCAGCAGAGCTATATTGCTGCCATCAGTGCTCGATTTGTTCAGCTTCAGCATGGGGACATTGATAAACGCGTAAGTTACATACTGGGCAGAGGAGTTAATAATATGGCTCAAACACTTTCTTCCCTTGTCTCCTAGCATTATATCCTTGAAATACAAATTTCTCGATAATACTGTAAGCTTGAGGCATTATACAAATTTAAAGAATTTAAAGTGATTTCAAAAATTTTTATCGACCAATAAGTTCCAACTACTTGCCTAACTGTGGAGGCAGTTCATACAAGCTTCTGCTCAAGATAGAGAGCATAGGACTGAGCCAACTCTCTGTCATTGGCTCCATAATCTGAAGCAAACAGCCCTCTCTGTGCCTCTCTACCTGATTTGTAACATGGAAGGAGTGCTAGTGTGTGTTATTTTGAGGACTGAATGAACTTCACATGTCCACAGGAGCTTAGAAAAGTTGGTCCACAGGAAATGATAATTAAGAGTTACTTTTCATTTATAAAAACCAAAATTCATAAACTGTATATTTCTTTAAGTCATTTAACCTAAAATTGAAATCATTAGTTCATTCATAGCATAGATTGGGTCGTCAGTGTAACAGCTTTAAGAAGTCTTGTAAATGACAGCTGAAGGCTGACCTGTTGAATAACTTTGAGCACTGATTGCCATCTAAAATAGAACATGCTATTAATTTGCATACCTGTCCCACACTAAAATCTGTGAATTGCTTACCACTGTTCTGAAATAATGACACCATCCAGTCAGCCTGAGACAACAGCCTAGATTCGTTCATGAAGCTCAAGAAAGCTGGGCTGCTGCAGCTTGAAAGCACCTGACATCTTCAGGTCTTATATCCTCCACGAGTAATTTAACCCTCCCAGCTCTGACCAAGTCTGCCATAGTCACCCTGCAGATGTGGAAAACAGGTCGAGAGAGCCTGTTGTTTAGAGCCACCTCAAATCGGACATCACTTGCTGAATTAGTCCTTCACGGTGCGACTTAACTTCTTGAGAGTTTATAAAGAAGTGTGGACATGCCCCGAATCATATTAGCCACAGTTCTGGCCTGTTTGCAGCAGTTAATGACAAGCAATGTGCAGCTCTGACCTGTTATGGAAAGGCTGCTGTAGTCCTAGGCTGTTGGGTTTCATCAGCTTGCAGAAGATTCTAGAATGAAGAAAATTCTCAGAAGAAATTTGTCTTTCATAAAGGGCCGACAATCCCTTGTGAGTTTTTCTCACAATTTGAAAATAGTAGTGCTACCATACAGGGTTTCAAAGATGTTACAAAAGTGAAAGTAGAATGTCTTAAATCTTGAAAGTGTGCACCCCCCCCCCTTTGGAAAGTAGAGTAAAATAGCACTAGTGACCCCTCAAGGGAACATGTTGAAATAAATAAATTAGTGTTTCCACTAAGCACACAGCCAGTGAGTGATAAACGTGAAACATGATACACAATGTATTTAGCACAGCAGCAAACCAGCTTTCATTTATCCTTGTGTTGGGGGAAGCTGTTTCCTTAAGACACTGCCTACTTTCTCTTCCTTTTCTCTAGAACACTATACATACTTAAAACCATTCCAAATTTTTTTCTTATGTATATTTCACCACAATAAAATGTTTTACAAGACAAATGAGCATTTGGCCTCTAATTAAAAGTACTATTTTAACAGGTTACAGTACCTTTCTGTACTTTACAAGCAAATCAGCATTCATTGCAAAGTTAGTCATCGCTCTCAGTCCTACCCATCTTGATTCCTTCATTTTTTCCCACATGTAACTCTTGGTTTTATTTTCTCACAAATCTTATCAAGCTTTTTACGCAATGGCAAAACAATAGTAAATATGAATTATATATTTCTTTATGTATATCCATGGTAGCAAATATGCCCCATTCCAAATTTTTATTCCTGAAGCCGACTCCAATGAAGTTTTCCTTCTCTGTTTCTAGGTGGAGGTAAAGCCATATGTGCTAGATGACCAGATGTGTGATGAATGCCAGGGCGCACGCTGTGGTGGAAAATTTGCCCCCTTTTTTTGTGCCAATGTCACTTGCCTGCAGTATTACTGTGAGTTTTGTTGGGCAAATATCCACTCTCGTGCAGGACGCGAGTTCCATAAGCCATTGGTGAAGGAAGGTGCTGATCGCCCACGCCAGATCCACTTCCGCTGGAACTAAGTATAGCAAACTGGCCTCGTCTAACAAGGAAAGAAAGGGTGCATGTGGCTTACTGTGCTGAAGATACTGACATGCAGAAGAAATAAGTGCATTCTTCTGCTTTTCACCCAGCTCTCGATACATGCATCGTTATCAGCAGCCAAAACACTACAAGCCTCTTGTTTTTCACCAAAACCCTACATCTCAGGCTTACTAATTTTTGTGATATTTTCATGTTAAAATAAAATGTTTTTTTGTATTTTCTCCAAGTTATTTTTATATGTAAAGTTAAAATTAGATATGAGAATGTTTTGCGTAGGGGCAACACAGTCTGCTGCTATATAGTGGGTGAAGCGTGCACTTATTTCTTAACATGGGTTTTTAACTTCAAGATCTGCCCCAGTACTTTACCAAAGGTAGCAAATAATAGTGAAGATGGAATATGTCTGCTACAAATGCTTATTTTTATTGTTGCTGTTTTCAGTGTGTACATAAACTAAAAATTAGGGTTGATTTTGTTGCTCTCCATTTTGACTTGCAAGAAATAATACCTCAAGATAATCTGATTTATTAGCTATTTTTAAACATTTTTAATCACAAGCTGTATTAGCTTTGCTGCTATATAGGTGTTATGTGTAAATGTCACCTATTAATACGGGATTGAAAACGTTAGAGACAAACTGCATTGCGGATGAAATGCAGGCAGCACAATATGGCCAAAACTGCCATAGTTTAGAATGTGAAACAATGCATGTTTACTTACCTGTGTCCACCATATGCATGCACTAGGACATTAACTAACGAGGTGAGGTATTGCAAATGTTCAAAAAGCTCTCTTGAATCTAGGTAGCATGAACAAATTATAAAATTTGTTTCTTTACAAAAAAAAAAAGCAAACTTGCATGCATTATTGTGACTTCAAGTTAAAAATGTTGTCCTACATGTGTACTATATGCAAATTAGTTTTAGATTAGAGAGTGCAGCCATTTCGTGATCTGGTCAGTAGTGGGATTCGATTTTATGCAGACTGGATGTGGTATTTGTAACCCCTGTGCAATTTTGTGACGTGCGGTTCTAATTCATGTGCAGTGATATAGTGTAGATAACAGATTGAATAAATGAAAAACACATGAATTTTAAAGAAAGTTGATTTTAGCCCCTTTGATAGTTCATGGTTAAGACATCCTTTAAAAACCAAAGATGGCCAGCACACTGCTAACCAGTCACCGAATGTGAGACCCATGAAAAGCCCATTCTTTATAAAAGAGGGTTTTATAGAAGAACACAGAACTTTAGTGAAGTCAAAATGGAGATGGGAAAATAAAACAGATGGCTAGTTGCATAAAATTTACCTTTCAGACAATGGTGAAATCTGGCTTAAATCTGCTTACATGTTTGACCTATGTATATGGGGTCTTGTGTCTAAACTGGGGTCACTGTTGCATGGAGCATTGTTATTCTTAATGGTTAAGAATTGCTTTTTTAAAACTTTGATGAAGGAATTTCAGTAATGACTTTGCTTGCAGTTTTTTTTTTCTTTTTTTCTTTATTGAGGGAGTTGCGTGGAAACATGCACAGTTCTGACCTAGAACACAGTTCATGGTGGTTTTCCTCTTTAGAGCATCCTAACCGCAGCTAGTCCCTGTGTTAATGATGTAGGAGTTACTCTGCAGTCTAAGCAAAGCACCCCACAATGGTATTTTTTTTTAATGCAGAACTAAGATTTTTGACTCTAAAGAGAGAAAATTGCAAGGGTATGGCCTGTGCAGCAAACCCTTGGGACAATCCTTCACATGAGCAAAGTGCTGATCTCAACATTGGTTGTCGATGGTGTGCTTTTTTGTACTGTAAAAATATGTGGTTCATGTCTAACTCTGCTGTTTTATTGTGGTTGTGGCTCAAGTTTTTAATGTTTGAAGTTGATGCTGTTTTCAGAGGAGCTCTTTACTAATTTATTTGTCAGTGTCCCTAACTGTTACTCCCCATGACCCTCCAGAGTTTCTGGAGCATTCTTTTCTACCCTTGCCCTGCCAGACCTTGATCCATTTTGACATTTGTTATGCACTATTTTTATATCTCTGTGAGAGATTTTTCCAACAGTCAGCTATTTTATGGCACACTTTTTTTGACTGATGACATCTCCTTTGCTATACCTCAATTTTTGGAATTTAGGAAAGAAATCAGTAGTTTTGCAATGTTAATTATTTAGATATTTAATTTCGCAAATTTTTAAACTTTATTTTCATAATTTCTGCTTAATGTTTAAAATTGAAGAGCCTTTTCGTGTATTAAATAATGAACTCTAAAATAAATTATATGATAAAATAATTGGAGATGCCGAAAATCATTTTCCCTTCTTAAATGGAAATAAATATTTGAAACGAAGGGAAATGCAACAGAGCACCCATTCCCACCAGGGTGAATGTGACAGAAATGCTGGTTTGTGTCACCTTCATTTGTTAGGACAAAGCTTATTGGTCTAATATTTTGTTCCTCCCTGCCTCACCCCTACCTCTGATTTGTTTCTTTTTCTGTTTGTTTGGGGATTATTTTTTTCTTTTATGTACTACATTCTTATTTTCTAACTGTTAAAACACTGTATTAGAGTTTTTTTTAATTTACAGATCATATTTATTTTACTATTTTTGTAGAAAATTATAATTTTGATTGTATTTTTGTATTTTCAAAGCTTCTTCATTTGTGTTCCCTAAATATTCATATTGCTGCCCAAAAGTATGAATGACTGTGGAGGAAAAAGTACTTTAAAAATCCACACTTTTTGTTAAGAAGGAAACATTTAGCATTTATATATTTGTGTATGGAAAACACTTGATATTTTATCCCTGTTGCATCTGGCTGCAAGAGCCTCTCCTCAAAGATGCCACAAAACTTGAATATAACACATTTTGGAAGGCTGACTAACCTCGATTCTGTGTTGTGATGTGCAATACTGTTTCTAATGTTTGTATAAAGATACAGTGTAAACCTTTTTAATGCAAATTTATTTTTTTCATTGCATATTTTGCAGACTTTACCCACAGTGTCATTTTTTACTGTCAGAAAAGATGCCCCTTTTGTCATTGCAACTATTTTTTAAACCCAGAAATCTTTGTACTGATGTAAATGATTGTAGTTATTTTGGATAGTGTTTTGCTAACAAAAGGAGAGACTTTTTTCATGCATATTTCTATTTTGTTTTTTTGGGTTTTATTTTATTTTAATAGTAGTAAAATACTTGGAATAATTTTTCATATTCTTGTCATTAATATTATTTTGTATTTTTATGTGAAAATATATAATTTTATGACACTAATTGCTAAAGTTTATTTTATGTTGAATTATTTTTGGAGCTGAAATCTTTGTAATATTAAAGCAACTAGTTTCTAATTCCCAGTTTCTGTATAGAATCGCACAAGTGGTTTATGGAGTGTTTGGATTGTAACTATAAATGGTTCTTTGATATGCAAATTAATATTTTCAGTTGATTTTATTTTATATTCCTAATGGGGTGTTAAAGCCGTTTTTTATTTTTTTCTAAATAAAAAGAGAACCCATGCTTTTATGGACACTAGGTAAAACGCCTTCAGCTTAAAATTTTTGTTAAATAATTTAGTTTATTTTATTGTTATCTTCCAGGTGTCTAAATCTCCAGTCTGTCTGTTGTACTGGTAATTTAACTCTGTAATGGAATAGTTTGCTGCCAACTATTTATATTAAGTAATTTTTAAATATTTGTAATATTGTTGACTGACTAATAAACTATTAAGTTATTGGCATAGCTGTGGAATCTTATTCTGTAGTTCACATCTTTCACACTACCTGTCAGGAGCAATGACAGTTTGCTCAGCGCCATTAATATCTTAAGAAACTTGGGCCACTCCACACTGTAGTAGAAGGTTGGGAGAAGCTCCAGAAATTAGCTGTGTAGAATTCCTCAGTATTTCAGCCTGGAAGCCCCTTCGCGTTCATGCCCCTTGCTGCACCTAGCCCTCACACACCTTAGAAATCTCTCACAGTCCCCTCTGAAGTGCTACCTTATCCAGCTTGATGCTGTACTCCAAAAATGAGTAAGCCAAGGCTTGCTAGATAGTTCAGAGGTTAAGAGTACTGATGCTCTTCCAGGGGACTCCAGTTTGCTTCCCAACACCATCCTGGGCAGCTAACAACTGCCTGTAGCTCCAGGTGCCTGGAACCAAAGCACTAGCATACATGTGCACATGCTAACAGACATATGGTTAAACCTTTACAAATAAAGTTAATCACTAATAAACAGATCTGATGCTGCTGCTTTACAGTCACGCTACTAGCACCCACTTGTCATTTTCTCCTTGTTGTTTGCACGTCCTGTGGCTTCTCCAGTGCATTGTGTAGAGGAAAAACAAGGAACAGGAGACATACAGACTATGCAGCCTGAGACCTGGTTCCCTTATCCTAAACTTAAGTCTGTCATAAAGCCAACATATGATTCTGGGACTTGTTGCTTTTGTTAGAAAGTCTGAACAGTAATTGATCACAGTGAAGACTCCTGTTTTGCCTGTGGGCATACAGGCTCCCAGAGATAACAATAGGTCTTTCAAAATAAAAATGTTGTATTTTCAAGGTACGGTGCCTCCCACCAAGGCTCAGGGGCTGTCATGGAAGAGGGAACAGTGAGACTGTGCAAGGGGCTGGAGAGGTGGCTCCATGGGTCAGAGAACCCGAACTTGATTTCCAGTACTTATGTGGGCCGGCTCACAGCTCCTTGACTGTATCTACTGTTCAAGGGGATCCTGTGTTCACTTGCCCCTAAAGACATCTACATGTGGCATACATGCTTGCACACACACACACGCAGACACAGACACACACACAGGAGAGATATGGCAGGGGAAAATGAAAATGAAAATACATTTTAAAAACAGCTCTAAGAGGAGCACGTTTGAGAGGACATTGTCTTTTGGACACAATAGGACCATTGTGGTCATGAACTCATAAAAGTTGTTACAGGCACAAGACCTGCACAAGTCAAGCCAGTCAGAGTTCCAGTATGGATGGGAGTTGGTCATGCACACAGTTTCCCATCCAACAGGAGGAGCTGTTGAAGGTTGGTGGCTACTAGGAGAAGGAAAGTCAGTTTAAGATTGTGGTCCCTGCTAGGCTGCTCATTCTCAAGTGGATGGCTACATCATATACCTATAGGCAGAACTAACTGGACTCAGAACTAAAAGGACATGAAGTTGGACTTGGGAAGGTAATGCCAGGATATCCAGGATGAGTTGAAAGGGAGAGTAAGGGGTAAATGTGACCCAAAATTCGTTGCATGTATGTATAAACAAAAAATAATGTCATATTTAAAAAGTAAAATTTGGGCTGGAGAAATGACTCAGTGATTAACTCACTGGCTGCCTTTCCAGAAGACCCATGTTCATTTCCAGCATGGTGACTACAAACATTTGTAACTCTGGTCTTAAGAGGGGTCCCTCCTCTGGCTTCCAAGGGCAGTAGGCATGCAGCAGGTACACAGATGGACATGCAGACAAAACCACCCATACATATACATTTTCTTTAAAAATGCATTTAAGAAGTAAAAGTTAACATTTTCCATTTTTTTACAAAATGATCAAAACCCCTTAAGTGGGTTAATCAACACTATTGACCCCTACATGATAACCACTATCACCAGTAACCTCCCAGATAAATCCTGGATTAGCAATCACCTCCGTCTCAGCACAGGCTGTTAATTTTTCTATTTGAAATGTTCACATCTGCACTCTGCCCTAGTCTAGATTATAGCAAAAATTTCGCATTGTCTTGGTTTCTCTGGTGCTAACATGCCACTCAATTATCTAGGCTCCTCTTTCACATAACAGAAGAATAAACGGGTTGGTTTGTTGTTTTTATTTTTGTTTTATACAGTCCCCCAAGCCAAAGTGGCCTAAAAATCAACCTCCAAAGACCTTCCATTGCAAGCATGAGCCACCACACGAAGCTCCAAAAGTATAAATTTTGGATACAACCTAAGCACTGGGCAGTGACTAAGCAGGACCCACTAGAGCCCCCTGTACAGGTGAAAAGTCAATTCAGTTCAAACACAAAGTAATATACTACAAAATAGGACTGTTGAGAGAAAACTTCTGCAATATCTTTTCTTGAAACAATTTAACTTCATTAAGAATTTCATATGGAGGTTAATATATGTCTTAAAAATGCATAGTTTGGGGCAGGCAAGATGGTTCAGTGGGTAAAGTGTATGCTGCATAAGCATAGACATAAACTTGGATCCAGCACTCACATAAGAAGGCAGCTTTTATGACAGGCATCTGTAACCATAGTACTGTGCAGAGTCGAATGGAAATAAGATCTCTAGAGCTTATTTATTGGCCAAACAGTCCAGTCAACCAGTGAGCATCTGGTTCAAAAAAAAAAAAAATTAGCTGGAGACCTGTTAAAGGAGACACCTGAAATTGTCCCCTGGCCTACAAACACACATGAACATGCCTACATGAACACATATAACAGAGAATGAGAGTGGGAGAGAGAAGTTTAATAGCTAAAAAAAAAAAAGAAGAAATTCTAAAATAATTATATGAGACTAAAAATATGATTTAGCAGTTAAAAACACTTCCTGAGACAATGCAGCCAATCCTGATGAGACCTGATAGGCTACTGTGAGATGGAAGGGGAGGAGGACCTCCCCTATCAGTGGAGAAGGGCATGGGAGGAGATGAGAGAGGGGAGGGGCTGGGAGGGCATGAGGGAAGGGATGCTATAGCTGTGATACAAAGTGAATAAACTATAATTCATGTAAAGTAAAAATTTTAAAAGTTAAAAAAAAAACAACACTTCCTAATCTTCCAGGAGACCAGAGTTCAATTCTCAGAACCCAAGTCAGGTGGATCACAACTGCCTGTAACACCCTTTTCCTGCTCTTGCTGTTCTTCCTGCTCTTCCTGCTCTTCTTAAATATTCTCTCTCTCTCCCTCTCTCTCTCCTTTTTCTCCATACAATAAAAATGCTTTTAAAAGAACATTAATATATATATATATTTGTACATATATATATGAAGACCAATTCCACCAAGAAGGAGGATTTCCTGTATGGGTTGGAGAGGGACAGATATACAGGAAATAGGAGATGGTGGTAGGTGACAGTCATGGGTAAAGATGGTAAGCTAATGTCATTAGGGAACAAAATTTCTATTCCAGTTAAGTGACCATTTTAAGGTTCTACTTTTACAATGTAACTTTTACATTGTTACTTAATTTACTTCTTCATAACTAAGAAGCAAACTTATATTCCTTATTTTTCAACTTAAGGTACTATTTTATTTGTGTGTGTGTGGGTGTGTGCGTGTGTGTGCGTGTGTGTGTGTGTGTGTGTGATATGTATGAGGTAAAGAGTACATGTGTCACAGTGAACTTGTGTTTATGTGGGTTCCTGAGGTCAAACAGAGATCAGCAGGATTGTATGGTCACCTGAGCGCTCCCACCTATTACTGACTCCCTAAAATAAGCACGTTTTATTTTCCGTTGTACCAGGCATGAACACACTCAAACAACCACTCACTTGCCCACTTGCTTTATATATCACTAATGAAGTATATTTTAAGGGAAGTGGAAAAGCAAATGTTTGCTCCAATAATAAGAGAAAGGGGCACTATCAGAAGAATTGTAAAACTAGGTCTCAGATTATCCATGGCAGCTGAATTTCAGATCTTCAAGACTTCTTTCTTCTTTATAATTGTGTGATATCACTCAACATCAGTTCACACTGTATTTTAAGACTCTTTAAGGAAATGGAAGATGGTTAAAAGTGAGTATCCAGCCACCTTGCTCTGTCTGTGTTTATAATGATAGCCGGCAGCCTAGTCACAGTAGACAAAAGGAAGCTACTCATACCTGACAATGGATAATCAGAAAACCGCTTGGGATATAAATGTGCAAGAAATATTACTCCTCTCTAAAGAAGATTCTGAAACTTTCTACAACATGGATGAATGTTGAATAAATTACACTTTAAAAAAATTCCGTTTCTCAAGAGCAAGAAATATTCCATAGTACAAGGTACCAAGAGTAGTAAACTTTACAGACACAGGACAGTATTTTCCAGAGGCTGGGGCAGTTATTGTCTAGTTCAGACTTTGGGATGGATGAAAACTAGCGATGGGTAGAGTTGAGAGTCACATAAGACTGTGGATGTCTGTAATGTATGTAGCATTCGCAGAACTATAGAACTTAAAGAGAGATAAAATGGAAGGCTTGAGAGAGAGCTCAGCTGTTCAAAGCTCTTGCTGCTGTTCCAGGGGGCTGGAGTTGGGTTCCTGTTACCCAGATCAGGCAGCTCACAGCTGTCTGTAACTCCAGCTCCAGGAGATCTACACCCACTTCTGGCCTTCAGCCCTTGCTCTACTCCATGCATGTACATAAAGACACAGGTACATAAAATAAATCTTAAAATAAGATGGTAAATTTTATACATAGTTTAATACAACTTAAAAAGAATAGCATCTGGAAACCCTTTAGGGTTTTCCTGTGTCCACAAACATCCTTGCCCTCTTCTGAAGCAAACTCACACTTTCCCATCTAACAATAATCTTATCGTAGACATGTAAATTCAATATAGTAAGGGTTTTTAAATTTTTAATTTAAAAATGCAAGACTACGATTTTTAAACTAACATCATCTGGATGACCTTAGTCTTCCCCAGAGCCTGCTACCACCACAGGAATGGAGGGACATTGAGGGCGTTGCTAATAAATCGTGGGGGAATGAATCCTGAGATAATTCTGGGCATATTAGACACTCTGAGGCTTTTTGAAGAGACAGTTTTTTTTCCAGGCAGGTTCCAGACATCCATGTATGTGTCTATAATAAAATGGGAAGCAGCAAAGACTTCTGACATATCCTGCTGGCTCCTTCCCTTTGTCCTCTTACTAAGCATTTGGCTTTTGATCCACACTGGTCTTTGCTATTAAACCCTAGCATTCTCATTCAGTCCTGCAGTGGCAGGCCGAAAAGCTTTCAAGCCATTCCACTATATTCCTTCTTGTTTCTCACGATGATTACAAAGGTGAGTAAAAAGCATCTGGTATTACCCGTGCCATAGCCTGGATGATCTGTGGTTCTGAAATGGCTTCTCCAAAATAAATTAATCCTAATTTAAATAAAATTGAATAATGGAATATATTTATTATTAAGTTATTTATTAACTTAATTTAAAGAAAATAAATAAATCTTAGTTTCAGCTGTCCACAGGGTAACAGGGTATGGAAACAAGGTACACAGGTTTCTTGCTATGGTGCAGCTAGGGTGAGCCCTCAGTTAACTCCCAATAAAATCTTCATTTCTATCTGAAACCTCAACATGCTATTTATTGTCCATTTTGCTAGCATCTGAGCTTTGCCCCCAACCAGAATAACCTGTAACACTCTACTTACCACATTCTGTTTCTACTAACATGCACTTCAAAACTACTTCACATTTCCTTCCATTAATCCATTCCAAAGCCCCTCTGCATCCCCAGAAACAACCTCATCCCTCGATGCTAACTTCTTACCCTTGTCACCTTCGCACTACTACAACAACAAAACACTTTTAAGAGAGCTAACTTCATAAAGAGAATGCCTCTATTTAGCTTGTGGCTTTGAAGCTTAAAAGACAAAAATTAGATGACCACTGTAGCTTGTAGGAGCTTATGTGGAAGTAAACAGTTATGTCTCAAACTGGAGCAGAGAGACAGCAAGAGACTGGGGTCCCAGTCTCCTCAAGTAACACAAACCATCTGTGACCTAATGACCTCCAAAAGCAATGGTTCTCAGCCTTCCTAATGCTGTGATAGTTTAATACAGTTCCTCGTGTTATGGTGACTCCTAACTCTCAAATTATTTTGTTGCTACTTCATAAAAAATTTTGCTACTGCCATGAACTGTAATGTAAATATCTGATGTGCAGATTATCTGATATGTGACTCCCAGAGGGCTCATGACCTACAGGTTGAGAACAGCTCTCCTAAAACTTCTATCCTCTCCCAGTATGGCACCCTTTAGTCCAAGGCTTTCAGTCACAATGGTGTAGTGACAAACAACCACACCCAAACCATAGCAAGGCAGGTAGGGTCTCTATGCTTTCTTCCCAATGATTTTTTTAAATCTCTTTTAAAATAAATACTTGACTTAAAAGAAAAGTTGGTTACCCTTAACAGTGCTTCTGTTCTTAGCTTGTTTCCAGTTTATAGTTTCTTTTACCTTATTCTCTCCTTGCAGATATTGCATCTCCCTTGTTTGTAGATTCTAATACATGACAATTAAAATTCTCTTCGGAATACGTGTGATGTGCACACCCATGTATTTATAGTAACTGCTCACGTCATTGTTTGTGGACAGTCTTTTCTGATGATTGTTTTGCTTGCATTGCTTGCAGTTTTTACTTTCACATTCATCTAAGTGGAAATTTCCCAGGATTTCTCAGTCTTAGGATGCTTAATCTTCTGAGGCTCGTGCCTATCCAATTGCTGCTCACTGGGGTATTTAATTTGCCAGCTCAGACCAGGTTTTATTTGGGTACCTGAGTCTCTTATTGGAGCCAGAAGTTTGTTGGCTCCAGTCCCAGCTTTAGAAGCCTCTTGATAGAAGCTGTAGCCTCAGGCAGAATGATATAAATAAACTTCGGTGACCTTGCAAGGAGGAACGCAAGGGAATCAACACATAGCCTAAGCATCTTCTGCACCATGTCATTCACCCTCAATCCTATGCAGGTCTTGTCTTGCTTCATTCTGTGAGTATTGTCACTCTCCTGGATCTCCCCTCTTTGTTCCCACACCCTCCACAGATCTCTGAGGCCTGTGGCAGCCCAGTCAACCTCAATCTAAGAGGAATACAGGACATGGGGGTCATTAAAGAGACCTCAGACAATGAGGACTGGAGGCAATGGTTACTTTCTGGTATAAAGTACTCGGACAAACTCCACTTTCTTCTCTAAAAGCTAGACTTATATTCCTGCTTCCTAATCTCACTTCCAGATAATAGATAACGGCTCACGATAATGGCACCAGAGTGCTCTTGGTGGACTCTGTTTTGTGGAGACTCTTGTTTAAAGCATAGTCTGGCATCAGTGGAAGCAAGCAAAAGGCAGCAAGGAACAGTGCTAATGTAATTTATAGCCATCTCTTTTGTCATAGAGCAGAAATGAGGAGGATTGAGACAGAGTCTAGGATAAGTAATGATCATCGCCACGAAGTCTCTGACCTCCTTTCTGAAGACTAGTTTGTATGACATACTCTTCTGAGAAAGAAAGAAAGAAAGAAAAAGAAAGGGGGAAAAAAGCTTGCACAGGTCCAACTCTTATTTTTCAGTAACCTGTTGCACCTGGTAGATAAAAGTGGTATGTCTAGTCAATGTTCAAATTTCAAGCAACATGAAGTTATTTGACTTCAGCATGGGAAGTTTGCCTAGACACAATCAAGGCTACACAAGGCCGCCAGTTTAGTGGTGGTACTGGTGAGTGCTTTGAAGCATTGTGGAGATTTGCATGCTAGTCTTTAACGAACCTTCTGATTCTAAGTCAGGAAGTCCATTTCCACTAATGAAGTCACAACACTTGCCTTCATGAGGTCACATGAAGGTCAGCACTGGCTATGCAAGAAATGTGTCTGCTAACTAATGGTAGCATCACTAATAGGGATGGTTTCTCAACCAAAAGGAATCTCCACTGCTCACTGACAGAGAGACAGAAGCTTCCAAATGGCTGTTTTGTGTTGCATGCCCCCAAAATACAGGCTAAGAAGAAAAGTGATGCAGATACCCATTAACCTTTAGTGTGTGGGTTTATTTTTTTGTAGTAAATCTGATAGAGAGCCTATGTTTGGGATTTGACACATGGTTTTCTAGGCACCAGTGGCTCACTCTGGAGTCACAAGACTCTTTCTTAGAGAAACCGGTCTTGGAAGAAGAATGAGGAACAGCTAAGGAGGGTGTGCCCCCCTGTTTCTCAGGGCTACTTAGTGTACACCATACTGTATCTGTGAGACAAAAGTACACTAGAAAGAAAAAAGATCCCTTCCTGGCAGTATGTAGTGATGGACAGATAGACTCCTATGTATGCAAGATAGTTGTAAGAAAACTATCAAATGCCAGGTAACTAAACAACTTTACAAGGCATCTGCTGTTGGTACCCTGTCCCACAGACTATATGGAGAAGTTTAAAAGAGAGGGAAACATTCCCAAGGTTGCAAGTCAGATTCTTCCCCCCACCCTTTTTGGAGAATTTCCCAAGGTTTTGAAAGTGTTAAATGTCAAATTTGGACTGAAGAAATTTGCCTGCCAGACTTCAATCATTTTGTTTTCTTTGCTGAAAGACATCCCTGGATTCAGCTATCCCTCAGAACACACAGGTCTTGTTTCTATAGTTCACTACAGAAATTCCCAGCTGATTCTCCATCTCTGCCTTTCATCTTTCTGCATGAGTCCTGGGATTACAGATGAGTTCAAGAAACTCCCAATTTGTATGTGGATTTAGGGACTCAAACTTCAGTTATCAGGCTGTGTAACAAAAGCTTTTACCTAAACAACCTTTCTCCAGAAAACGAGTATTAACAATATTTGCTTGCATTTTATTAATTTATCCAATTTATATCCAGATCATAGCCCCCTCCCTCATTTCCTACCAGTCCCACCCTTCTTCCCTCTTCCCCATTATCTCCATCCCCTAGTCCTCAGAAAGGAAGAACTCTACTCCCTTACCCACTGACCCCAGACTATTAAGTCTCTTCAGAAATATTTGCTTGTTATCAATCTTGTTTGATTCTGTTATCTTAGAGAAAATTGAGTAATATGACATGAAGCTTTTCCATTTTTAAGCAAAAATTTAGCATTTTTAAAATTATTCACTAAACTATAGCTGAATCTGGAAATTTTTAGAATGGAAAATAGACCATTATTTAGTTCCAACATCACTGATAATCCACCGAAAAAGAATTCAAGCATTTCCTTAAGGTCACTATTTGCTATTTTCCCAGTATAGATAGGATTACGCTGTATCTGATTCCATGTCATCATTTCACACTAAATTATAGACATTTCTTATGGCTAATTTATTCTACACAACCATCCTTTTTAATACCCCACAAAAGAGCAAAGTTGCAGTAACTGACTTATCTTCCCCTTTACAGGTGGCAAACTTAATTTGTTTCCATTTTTTCTCTATTTATCTACCTACATAAAGGATTTTACATATTTGGAATTGTTTCCTCGGGGAATTTTGTCAAAAGCAAAACAATAATATCAAAAAGTATGGGTTTTTTCCCCCTAAACTCACAGATGTCCACTGTCTGTCAAAGCCCACCTAACCTACATCCCACTCACAAAATATGAGATTCTACTGTACGTATGCTGACCAGCACTATGAATCCAATTATTTTTAATTTCATAATTAAAATTCAATTGCATATTTTATTTTAATTTGCATTCCTTCAGTTAGTAGTAGGCAATGGGATTTATTGATTCTTCTTTCTAGTTGCTATGATGTCATACGTGCTTGCACATTATGAAATTCCTCTAGTAACATTATGCAATTTAATATTTTATAATGCTCCTAAGAGCCATACAATTTTTCTTCACAGTATTTCAGAAAATATTATTGTTTGTGCTAGGTGAATTTTAGAATCATCTGAATAATTTTGTTGATTTTACTTTTCAAGGTCTCCTTAGGGTTTTGATGGATTTGTAGGAAATAAATACATTTGTTTTTGTTTTGTTTTCTCATTACAGGGTTTCTCTGTGTAGCCTTGGCTCTCCTGGACTAGCTTTGTAGACCAGGCTGGCCTCGAACTCAGAGGCCTGCCTCAGCCTCCTCAAGTACTGGGATTAGAGGTGTGCACCATCACGACTGGCTTAAATAGGTTTTCTTATTCAGCCTAGTAAACTTAGGACAAGGACAGACAACAATATACATTAGCTTCCAATTTCTAGAAGTTGTGAGAAGCTTCCTGTTGTGCCCCAAAACCTTCTGCTTTGAGTAAGAGGATATCCACCTATAAAATATAACTAGGTGCCATGATTTGCACCAATGCTAACAGGAAATTCTGAAGCAGGATCTTGTGTGTTTTCTTCACAGGCTTCAGAGCATTTCAAAGGCATTTTCTGAGGTACATTCTTGGAGAACCAGACTAATAGCTGTTTCAGCCTAGATCATGCCATCCTATTATCTTATCACAATTTCACAGTTCCCAGAAGTCAAGTCCTTCCCCATATGATGAGGATGAGGATGAGGATGACTGAGTAGAAAACTTTTACTGGATGACATTAAGTAGGAGTTTCTATGTATCTGCTTAGCCTGATTGACATCATATGATAGCGCATCCCTGACCAATGGTAAAGAGAAGGAATTACTGATTGCTTTTGCAGAATTAGCAAATAGAAAGACCGAGACATGAGCATCTTTGCTGAACACTGAGAGGTAACAAAAGGATAAAATCTGAAGCATGGATGGTCATAGGGGAGGGGGGAATCCACAATTGAGTAAAAATAGTTACTACTCCAAGATATTCTCAAATTATCCTTTAATAAGCTCAAATTATACAGTTTACGCATGCTTAAATGTCTGTATTTTAAAGGCACTGGACCTTGTGCTATTTGAAAACCCAACATTTTTTTTTCATACAATGTATCTTCAGAACCTCCCCACCAGCATACTCACACAACATCATGTTTTTTCTCTCCTTCTTCCTCAAAATCAAAACACCCAAATGAAAACCAAAGCAAATTTAAAAAACAATAATACAAAAATAGCCAAGAACAAAACTGAAAATACACAAATGAAACATGGCGTCTATTTTTTGTCTGCCAGTTTCTCCTAGGCATGGCACCTGACCAGGAATTCAGTTGATACACCCAGTGTCATTCAGCTTCTAGTTTGGCACCAGCTCAATTTCTCCATGTTTGGTTATGTAAGTAAGTGGTGTCTTCTGTAATAGGTCCATATGCCAGGCTGTAAAGGGTAACAAATAGCTTTGTCAATAGACTGTGATGTTTGGAGGGTGGCAATGGACCCTTTTAGCCATGATTCAATAAGATGTAACAAATTTTTGGCACTATAGGTTTTATTTGGTGGCGTAAGAGAACTAGTTGGGGGTATTCTCTCCCCCACTACATAGTGACTTCATTTAAATTTCTGTCACATGTTAGGAAGCTTCCACAGTAATGGGTTTCCATGCAGATTTTCAAATAGCCTTTAATGTAGTGGTTCTCAGCCTTCCTAATGTTGTGACCCTTTAATACAGTTCCCCATGTTGTGGTTATCTCCAACCATAAAATCATTTGGTTGCTACTTCATAACTATAATTTTTCTTTTTTTATTGAAAGATCATTTTTAAAATAGTTTTATTTGGTTTATTTTTGATTATAATATGGTCTTAGCACAATCATATATTTAATGGTTTTCCCAAAACATCCAAAAATCTCTTTTGCAGTATCAAAGGTTTGTATAGTCTATTGGAAAGAGACCTGAGGTAAACAAAGCTCCTATGTAAATAAAAATAAGTTTTCTGCATAACTGTAATTTTTCTACTGTTATGAATTATATGTAAATACCTGATATATGTAAATACCTGAATATCTGATATAGCACCTTAAGGGGTTTGTGACACACAGGTTGAGAATCATTGCTTTATGTTAGCAGTCTCTCTTCATATTCCCTTCTTTACCTTCTCCCATCCATGAATATTAGCTCTTGTCTTTTTCCCTCAGCCTCCTTCCCATCCTTCTGGGTGTCTTGCTGATTCTCTTGTTCTAATAGTCCCCCTTTGCCCTCCTGTCACATATAATCCATTACTTTCTCTTCTGTGTTTTTCTTTCCACTCTTCTTACCCTCTCATGTTCACCTTTCCAGTTTCACCACTTATACCAACTACACATACACACATATTACAAACACACACACACACAACATACATACACATACCCCTTCTCTCTCTCTCTCTCTCTCTCTCTCTCTCTCTCTCTCTCTCTCTCTCTCTCTCTCTCTGTGTGTGTGTGTGTGTGTGTATGTGTGTGTATATACAGGAATTTTGCAGTCTAGAACCCTTTCAGCCTGCCAGTCACAACCCTGGTCTCTGGTGTTCTGAGGCCCTTTCTTTTCATTTCGGGAATTCTATGACAGAGGCTCTGAATGTTGCAGAAACTTCACTTGCTCGTGTTTTGTCCGTGGGTGTTTTGTGCCCAGCTGTGTACATGCTGAGGCTGTAGGACATCCTGCAGCATGCTGACCAAGTTCCTATGAAATTAATGGTTAAGTCAGTGGCACAAATAGAGCCTTTTCATTCTGTTCACTTTCCATGGCCTGTGCAGACTCTCAGCTTCTTACTCCTACCTAACAGTTCTGCCTCTTTCATTTCTGCTTTCTCTAAAATATTCTTGTGTCACCTTCTTCCTTGGGTATGCATCCCTTACTGTGTCTATTTTACTTGTCTGTGCTCTCTGCAAGGATCACCATAAGCTGTACCCCATTTCTGCAACCTGCTGTTACTCATGGATATTCTCTTTGCCTTGAAGAGCCTGGGAGCATGCCCTGCTGAGTGTCATTTGTGGTAACATAGTACTACTGTTCATTCACTTAAAAGAATTGAGATGGTGCTGATGGATGATGAGTCTGTTGCTAACTTTATATGATGAAATTAACAGCTCTCTCCAAAGACTGGCTCTGGCTCAATACATTCCATATTTTGTTTTGTCTCTATGACTGTTCTAATTCTGCTGGGGGTGAGGTGGGCTAGAATCGAAAGAAAGAAAGAAAGAAAGAAAGAAAGAAAGAAAGAAAGAAAGAAAGAAAGAAAGAGAAAGACAGAGAAAGGAAGGAAGGAAGAAAGGAAGGAAGGAAGAAAGGGAAAAAAAAAGTATTTTCTATAGTCAAGTAAGTGTAGGCTCCATTGCAGAACTTTCCAACAGACAAACAGCCTGCAGACCTGAAGTCCAGAAAGATCTGCTACTTTATTTCACACGATGGCAACATATGAGCCTAGTTGAAATGAGGCTGCCAGGTCATTGTTGACCTTAGTATAATATTTATATGTACTACTGTAAAATATGAGATCCTATCAGTGTTGCTGGGGTCTTAATGTACACTTTAGTAAAAATTCACAATTCTAACTAAAAAGTGTAAAGAGGGGGGGAATCCAAGATGGCTGCCACTAGAGAACACTGTGTCTGAGGAGTAGGAGAGCAGAAACAACGCAGCGACCAGGAGACTGAACTCTGGGACCTAAAACGCCAGCATTTGTGATTGCCAGGTGAGCAGAACTCCTATGGTGAGAAAATCAAGTGGGAAAACCCTAGGGACACCCAGTTATTACCCGGAAAAATCTGTGGGTGACCAGCGGCGCACAGCTCTGATCTGAACGTGCAGCTGCGCTGGGCGCCCGCACCCGCCATTGTAGACTGGATCAAACAGTCTCGCGGACAGTCTCAGGAGGAACCAGGCACCATTTTCACGGAACTGCACACTGTGAGCTCACACTGCACCCGGGTTCTGCTTCAACCCGCGGGTGTGCTGCAGGCTCACACCAATAGCAGGAACCACCACAGACTGAGTGGATTGGGGGACCATTTTGACCAGAATACACACTGCGGGGACGCGAGCCAAACGCTTCCGCCAGCAAAAACTCAGTGTGTGAGTCCGCCGGCGGATCTGGGAGGAACCCGAGTTCTGCCTCAGCCAACAGGTGTGCGGCGGGCACACACTGATCCCCGGAACCACCACAGACTGAGAGGATCCGGGGACCATCTTGACCAGACTGCACACTGAGGGCCAAAGCTACACACATCCGCCAGCAAAAACCTCAGTTCGGGTGTCTGTCCACGGGCCAGACAGAGAAGGCCTCGGGCACCAATTCAGACAGGCCTGCATACACCAACCCAAACCCACTGTGTGTGCCCCAAATATCATCTCAGACCGTGGTGCACAGCCCCTGGCCCAGAAGGAGGAGCCAAATCTCCATTCCAGGGGAGAGCCCTTAGCAGCAGGCCCAGGGAGGAGTGCACAGCCCCCAGATGACATCTCAAACCTGGACACTCAGACTCTAGCACAGAGTGAGGAGTAAAGTCTCCAGAGCAGAGGGGTGACCAGCCTGCAGTGCTCACAGCTTCTAGCACAGAGCACGAAGTCGGGCACACAGAGCCCACAACAGAGTTCAACTGAGATACAACACACACCAACAAACCACCGGAAATCCCTGATCTTCTTGAAGAATACTCCTGACA
>CM053765.1:82586358-82603269 GCA_028658305.1 Pachyuromys duprasi | reverse complement strand
ATTTCTGGGCATTTGTTTATATATAATCAGGGAGCTGTTTGTGCTTTAAGGCTGTACTTCAGTCTGAAACTGTCAGTCTCTTGTGTCAGGAATATTCTTCAAGAAGATCAGGGATTTCCAGTGGTTTGTTATTGTTTGTTGTTGTCTCAGTTGAACTCTTTTGTGGGCTCTGTGTGTCCGGCTTCGTGCTCTGTGCTAGAAGCTGTGAGCACCACAGGCTGGTCACCCCTCTGGTCTGGAGGTCCTGCTCCTCAGTCTTTTGAGATGTCAGCTGGAGATTTGGCTCCCCCTTCTGGGCCAGGGGCTGTGCACCATGGTCTGAGATGATATTTGGGGCACACACAATGGGTTTGGGTTGGTGTGCCTCTGCTGAATGCAGGCCTATCTGAAATGGTGCCTGAGGCCTTCTCTGTCTGTCCTGTGGATACACACAGGGACTGAGGTTTTGGCCCTCAGTGTGCGGTCTGGTCAACATGGTCCCCGGACTTTGTCAGTCTGGGGTGGCTTCTGCGATCTGTGCATGCCCACCGCGCACCAGTGGGTTGAAGCAGAACTCAGGTCCCTCCCAGATTGCCCGCAGACTGGCACAGGGACTGAGGTTTTGCTGGCGGAAGCGTGTGGCTCGCGCCCGCGGGAGTGCAGACTGGTCAAAACGGTCCCCCGCCTTTCTCAGACTGGGGTGGTTCCGGCGATTGGTTTGTGCCCGCTGCACACCCGTGGGTTGAAGCAGAACCTGGGTGCAGTGTGCGCTCGCAGGGTGCAGTTCGGTGAAAAAGGTACCAGGTTCCTCCTCAGACTGCCCGCGAGACTGTGTGATCCAGTCTATTATGGCGGGTGCGGGCGCCCGGTTGCTCGTTCAGATCAGAGCTGTGCGCCGCTGGTCACCCGGAGGTTTTTCTGGGGAATAACTGGGTGTCCCTAGGGTTTTCCCACTTGATTTTCTCACCGTGGGAGTTCTGCTCACCTGGCACTCACGGATGCTGGTGTTTTAGGTCCCAGAGTTCAGTCTCCTGGTCACTGCGTTGTTTCTGCTGTCCTACTCCTCAGACACAGTGTCCTCTAGTGGCAGCCATCTTGGATCTCCTCCTAAATTTACCTTTCTTATCATAACAGTGTATCTCAGTTCCTATGGAGCAAGACACAACAGAATTAACTCTCTACAGTATTCTTCCTTTGCCTCTGATTCCTTTCATGATGCTATACCTGTCCACAAATCACTTTCAATGTCCTCAGAGGGTGGCTCTGATAGACACTATTTTTTTAAATTAGCAAACAAATGCTGCAACTGAATTGCCTCCTGGGCTAGTTAATTTGACTAGACAAGGACAGTAATCAGTGCTGGCTAGGATCTTAAGTCCTTCTAGCACCTCTGGTTCTTCAGCTCACATTCGCCTTTCCACATGCTGCAGTCCTAGCAAGGACTTACCAAAAGCCACCACCACATCTGTAATGTAGGCTTCCCCACTCACCTTGGGGCTTTACTAGAGTTCACGAACGACTTATTCCTGTTCAGGACTGAAAGTTTCATTCATTTTCTGCCCAGCCCCTGCTGTAGTCAGCGACCTCTTCTATGGTTGGAGCTCTGTCCTTCAAGTATCACTATGGTGTGGGGATGTAAAAGTGGACACCCCCCTGCAATGGCCTCAGGCCTGCTTTGCTAATGCATCTGTTATTGCCAGCAAGCATCCCAACCAGTGTGACAAAGCTCTTCTCATCTCTTTCAGAGAAGATATCATTTCAAGGAACAATAACATGACATAAATTTGTAGAAAAAAAAAAGCCCCTCTAATAAAATTTGAATGCAATACTGGATTATTTTAAGAACTGAGGATAATCCTGACACACAATTTCTATAAAACGGGGATTTTTAAAAAATGCAGACTTGTGGTTTGGGATTATATTGATTTTATTACATAAATGTTTTATTGTACTTAAAAAAAATCTCCCTAAATCACTTTGAGCTATACCAGAAATTCAGGGAATTTCAGGGGAATAAAATTTAGGGACTCAATCTAGAGTTTGGAAAATTATTTTCTTTTTAAGATCTTTTTTGTTAGTTACACAGTACATGAGAGTAGTAATTCCATTTTTAAAGTTTATTCCAGAGAAACTGTTATGTGAAACATATAACTATAATACTTTTCCATGCCTTGCTTGTGCTGGGGTTTAAGCTGAAGACATTGCCTGCACCCCAAAACTGAGGCTGAGAATTGCACATCTTTGTTACCTTTATCATACAGACAAAGGAGTGAGGTTTGCAAAAGTCAAAGTTCATATAACCAAGGCTGCACAGTAGGGCCAGTAAGAAAGAATTTCTGTTTGTCTAGTCCATTAGGACTTAGACACATTTAATTATGTTGCACATAACTATATACTATTATTCAACTTAAACTTAAGTATCAAGAAAAACAACTGGAAGAATAAACAATATTCCCATACATTGTTAGACTGTGAGAGGAGGAGTAATGTTTTTCACCTTGTCATTAAAACAAATTATCTTATAGAAAAATGTTATTTTGCTCCAACACAAATGCACTCATGTACATGCACACGTGTTATACATGTATACACATACACACATGCTCACACATATACATACATGCACACGTATAAATGTACACACAAACACAAGTACACATATGTGCATATACTCACAAATACACACATACATGCATACACTCATCACATATATACAGACCCAGACACACATAAAATACACAGATATACAAAGACATACATTCCATCTCTAATATTTCTCAACTGTATTTCTCTCTATTTTAGCAAATAGTTTCATCATCCATTCAAAACAAGAGACAGCTAAGAGATACATTGATTTTTCCCTTCCCCCACCTTTAGCTTATAAGCGTTTCCAGTAAGAAGTTCCCATCTATGCCTGGTAATAGCCTCTTAGCATTTTCAAGAATATTACAATAATCCTCTGATCACTATCTTCCCAAGATGGCAGTAAGAAAAAAAAATCTATGAAA
Organism: Pachyuromys duprasi; assembly: GCA_028658305.1. NCBI lineage: Eukaryota > Metazoa > Chordata > Mammalia > Rodentia > Muridae > Pachyuromys > Pachyuromys duprasi. The sequence goes on along the minus strand of CM053765.1, from coordinate 82,600,282 downwards.
AAAAAAGTCAATCCAAACATATTCCTTCCCATCTTAAAAGTCTGCATGGAAATTAGAGTACAGTCCTAACAATCCACATGTTCACACAAGCACAGTAGAGTTCCTCTTCCTTCTCCCAAGTCTCCTCCTGCCTCCTCCCAACCCACAGGATCTTTCTCTTCTGTCTCCTTGAGTCATGGCTCTTGGTTAATTCATACCCTTTCTTTTTGCTTTTAAGATGTCTCTGCCTGGATAGCCTGTGGGAAATGAACTCCTTTTACCCCAATACACACACTCTCCTCCCCACCCCAACCCCTACCCCAAACCTGCTATTTCCTCTTCTAGAGAGTTTTTCAGTATTTGAATCTAGTTTGTGCTTTTCTTTATTCTCCTGTCCACTGTCTCCTATACTCGCCACATTCCCCCAGAGCAGCAAGGGCTGTGTATGTGGGCATATTAGGAGTTTCTTATGGGAAATGGATAATATAATCAAGGAGCCCAGGAAGTCCCAGATAGGGTGCCTGCAAACTGGAGAATCTCAGAAGTTAGTGGTTGCTATCCAGTCCTAGTCTGGAAACCCGCAGATCTGGAGTGCTGGTGCCCAAAAGCACAGGAAGGCGCTGCAGAAATTCACCAAGAATCTGAATTGCATCCTTCTCCCCACTCTCTGGCCTTGAGATGGATGATAGCTGCCCACTTTGGTGTGAATAGCTCTCATTTGCTCAGTCTCCTGATTCACTCACTAACCTCAGGGAACAGTTCACACATACACACACACACACACACACACACACACACACAGAGGTGGGGGGGTGAAGAGAGAGAGAGAGGTCTCTTCTCAGCTGTCTGGGTACCAAGGAACACAGTCAAGTTGACACCTGAAATTGATCATTGCACCTTCTGAAAGACAGCTGCTCCATGCCTGGCACAGTACCCGGCACACAGTGGATTCTTGGCAATCACTAATAGCTACAGTATGGGAGGGTGGATATGGCAGCTGCCTCCGCAGTGAGCTTGAAGATCGTTAATTCACTCTTGAATCAGAGACATGTAGTTGTTTTGGGGAATTAGGCACCAGTTACATACTGGGAAAGCTCAGAGTTAATTTCTGTGGGGAGCATGTCATTTTTATGAAGGTGTAAGTAATTCAAATGTGCTGATTTAAAAAGTCTGTGTATCTACTAAAACATAACCAGAATTATTTTTGTACAGTTTGATTAGACAGTAGAATATCTGGTCTCACTGTTAAGACATGAAGCAAAAATAAGAAGAAACCTCCTAACTTTTAATTTACATTTGATGTCTTCAGATATAGTTCATTCCATGTTCTGGCTCAGGAAAGCATCTCTTGCTGCTGGAAAGAATCCGGTGCTCACTGGAACTGTCCAACTTCTACAACCCAGGGCAGCGGTTGAGTCCCTGGACAAGTTCCTGGACTGTGACTCCTGTTATTTCTCCTTCAAGGTGAATATGCTAGCTGTGTAATGTTAGAGACCATTATAGATTCTTCCTCTGGGGATGTAAGCCAAACAAACTCTTTCTTCAATAAGTCACCTTGGGCTTTGTTGTTCTACAATATGAACTGAAAGTACCTATCAGTTTAGAATTAAGTAAAAATAGATCAAAATCTTTCACTTGTCCACCACTTTATTTTCATTAACAGAACAATGGAAGCAACATAATTGGCATTTGTAGAAGTGATTAAGGTGAAACGTTTGTTTATCCTGATTTTAGTATTTTGGCCTTCAGTGATCCTTAAGACCTCAGAAAATGTGTGCCTTCATGAATGAGTGAAGGTGGGAAGTCATCCTGCCCAAGCTTCCCCTAAGCTGTCCTGTATTCAGGAACTTTGGCACAGCTGAGTACCACGCAGGCATCAGGCAGACAAGGTTTCACCTCAAGTTCTGGTCTTGAGAAAGTACTTCCTAGTGGTACTTTTGTGCTTTGTCTACTACTGGGAAGTGAAGTTTGACAGCGGGAATCTGAGAACATCTGAATAAAAGCTCCAATCACGGTCTGCTTCAGGCATGTAACTCAGCCTTTCTAACTTTAATGATCTTTGCCCACCATTGGGGTCCGAACCTTCTTTTCGTGAAACTGCACGAGACTCAAATGAAATAGCATCGTGTTTCTCGTGTGATGTCTAAAAGTCAGTGAGTGCTCAATAGCTATTAACCTGAAAAATGTCTTCTTTGAGATCTTTTGTGTGTGCCTAGGGTTGAACGTCAGGAGACAGGAAAAAAGGGAACAGCCTTGAAAGACAGTCTGTGCAGTCCCTGTAAAATACAGCAAGTGACAACAGCAGGGGCCGGCCAGGATTCAGGTCAGCTGTGTCTATTGCTGTAGACTCAGCCCTGATGTTTGCAGACAAGGAAATCCTGAAACTGCAAATACCATACAGAAGCAAACGTGGCCTTTGTGCATGTCTTCTGGGCTGTTTTCTGAGAAGTGTTGCTTTGTGTTTCAGCTTGCCACCACCACTCCATTCCCCAGCCTCTGGAATGTGCCTTTCATGGCAGAAAGCCTGAATTGTTACCTGGGAAATCAAGATGTCCTTGGCTCAGAGTTTGCTGACTTTGGGGAACAGCTGGAAAGGGTTACCGTCCATGGGCTTTCATGTTCAAGGGCAGTTCAGGCATTTACGGAGTCAAGGAAACCAACAGGCCCAAGGTCATTTGTTCATCTCTCCTTCTTATTCAAGGTTTCTATTTATTTTCAATACGTTCTAGACAACAAGTTCTCAAAAGACCATAGAGTTATTGATCATGGTATTTGGTGATATAACTGTGATCCTGGAAGACATTCCATAGAAATTTAATGTGTGTTTAATGAAATAGTATTATATGATTTTCTATTCTAGCTCTTAGTGTGGCTGTGACTCATATGGGTAGCCTTTGGCTTTGCCGTTTGCAGACTACATGGTGCCTCTTTTGAACTGGCTCCATTAATGGCTCATGGCTTTAGGGACATGGATAGTCCATGTTCCTGACATCTTTATCATCCTGGTGTCTCTATTATGGCTTAGGCTTTGCTCTTATAGTTTCATACTTAGCCCCCAGAGGCTCCCTGCAGGAAATTTTATCCTGATGAACATTTCCTGCTGTCTAAGTAAGGCTTTTAAAATCTTGGTAGAAGCCTCTATGTCCTCATCATCCCTGTACTCTTCCTGACAGCAAAACCATGATGCCTGAGTATGCCAGCAGCCTAAGCAATAGCTGGATCTCCTAGACCATGCCTGCAATGGCTTCTGATTGATAACAGTGACTGATACCAGGAAATTACTTCCATAGGTGGCCCAGTATAAGCGGAGCATCTGCTGGCATTCTTGCCTTAAAGAAAAATCTTTAAAGTGAGTGCAGAGTTTTACACTCTTGTACTCGTGATAGGTGAGGCTTAGTCTCTGTGCTGGTTTGAATGAAAAATGCCCCCCACAGGTATGAACATTTAAACACTTGTTCCCCAGTTGGTGGCACTGATTAGTAAGATCACAGAACCATTAGGAAATGCAGCCTTGGGGAGGAAGTGGGCTTTGATGATTTATCCCCTTGTTTCACTTCCAATTTGCTTTCTGCATATGACTATGGTGTGATCTTTCAGTTCCTGCTCTAGCCTCCTGCAGCCAAGCTTCTCCACCATTATAGACTTTCCCTCTGGAGACAGAAGCCAAATAAACTCTTTCTTCAATAAGTCACTTTGGATTACGGTCTTTAATCTTATCAACAGAAAGTAACTAACACAAACAGTTTCTTCCCTTCCTTCCCTCCTTCCTTCCTTTCTTTCCTTCTTCCTTCCTTCCTTTTGTTTATTAGTTCTTTGTGAGTTTCATATCATGCACCCCAATCCTACTCATCCCCTTCCCTCACACCTGCCCTCTACCCTTGCAACCTTCCCATCAACACAGGATTTTAAAAATCTTGTTATGGAAGATTTAGTATGTTACAGTGTGTCCCATAGTATACCCTTTTGTCCATACCTCTTGACTTACAAATGTTCATTGCAATGAGTCATTAGTCTTATATGAGACTACTGTCTTAGTTTGTCAATACTTGGGACCTCACTGGGATTTCTCTAGGGTATCCTGTTGTTGGATTGTATCATAGATATCCAGTAGTTTTGGCTCTGTAGGACAGGCCCCTTCATGCACTCCAGGTGTTGGAGTAGGCCAATTCAATGCTCTGAATATGGGCCTGAGTGGTTTCTGATCTGGTCTGCCCTCTGGCTCTCCTGCTCTCACACCCTTGAGGCTAGCTCACCAGCAACCCCTGTAACCAGGACCAGCGCTACCTTGCTGCCCAGGTGAGGTGCAAGTGTCTCAAGTATTGCAATAGGTGTGGGACATGGCCAGCTCTATTGCCTGCAAAGAACAAGGGAGGCAAGGAGGACATCTCATCCTCATCCACAGCATTTCCCAGCAGACAAGACAAAGGGCCAGTTCTCCCACTCTGATGACCTTGGGACTAGTTCTTTTGCCTAATGTAGGTGGCAAGGGTAGAGAGTTGAGGGGCATTTCTCCCTCCGCCATGTCACAGCACTGCAGAGAAGTTGTTGCAGGGCTTGCTCTCCTGCATGCCTTAGATATCAAGGAGCAAGAGGAGCCATCTTTCTATCGGCCATGTCAGAGCATTCCAGAGAAGTGGCAGGGCCAGTTATTCCGTGCTCATATTCGAGGGTCTAGCTCATCTGCCGCTCTCACAAAGTATGGGTCCCTTACTCTCAAGCACTGCAGCTGGCTAGGGGTGGGGTCAGCTCTCCTCTTGTCGTGCTCCCAGGGTCATCTCTCCCAGGTGAGGGTTGGGGCCAGTTGTGCACAGCTTTCAGACAGCACCATGTCCCCAGGTGGCAGCAGACCAAGGACATTTACCTGGACTTTGGTGGTAACAGACCCCTACTACTGCAGGGACACAAACTCAGACATGGCTCCTAATGGCAGCACAGACCAGGACCCCACCACAGTCCCAGGTGGCATCACCAGCTACTCACATCAGGCTGTTCCTCTCTACCCTCACATCTCCAGTTCTGCCTCTCTTCACCATGCCCACATCCTTCTGTTTCTCTTTTACTTCTCCACCACTTATTTAGTCCTCTTAGTGGCTTCCGGGGTCTTTGAATGTTCAGGGTTGTCTCAGGAATGGTCTCAGGAATGCTATGCTCTCCTAGTGCATTATAGCGCCAGGCAGGGGTCATCTTGGGCATGGTCTGCCCTCCTCCACAGGCCTGTGAGGCACCAGACTGGTGGTTATCTCAGGCTAGCTCCCTGTCCAGTCCGTGGTGCTGGTCTTGTTGTTGTCTCAGGCTTGCCCCTTGCCCGGCTCACCCAAGTGGCCCTTTACTAGGGTCATCTGTCTTAGGCTTACTGCTGCCCAGGGCCTGGAGTCTTGGGCAGAGTTCTTCTAGTCTCTGGCTTGCTCCCCATCCTGTGAGCCCATCCAGGCCTGTCTGGTGCCAGACTGATGGTCATCTCTCTCTGTCGGGACTCCCTGGTGCTGGACTGATGGTTATCTCAGGCTTGCTTTTTTTCAGGGCATGTTTAGCTACTGATCATTCAGATGTTCATAGGCCAGAACACTAAGGGTAGGTAGACATAGCCTCTCTCCACTCTGCCCACTACTGCTATCCGTGTGCCACATTTGCCACTCCTGTAATGCTTCTAGGATAACAAGTTTCTTATGCCCCAGTGCAAAGAATTTGGCCTTGATGGTGTTAATCTCTCTGACATCTACACTGTCCTTGCCCACTACTTGCAATTTGTTCTTTCTCTTGCCAGCCTTACTGTTTCTCAAAGACTTTTGCTTTGCTTTTTGCCCCTGGATTGTATTTTTGATTTTTTAAAATCCACCTAGCAATGTGTATGTCATAGCCTATGTGCTATGCTGGCTTGAAATTGTATCTATTAATGTAATCAGTCTATCACAATCAAATTCAGGACACAGAGTTTCAGGACATAGAGAAGATGTAAGCAAAAACTTTGCAGAATATACCAAGACTAACCTTTCATTTAAGTCCCTCTAGAGTTCTTATTTCCATCAGAAGAGTCTTTATCATCTGCATGCCTATCAATATTTTGATCTTCTACCATACCTACAAAACTTGTTGAACATGTAGATATCTCTTAGTGCCTACATGGAGCCTTCACCTCTATGTTCCAGTGTCTTTGGTATATCATCAAAAGAGAAACATAAACACCAGTTCAGCCACAATCCCTTCATCTACAATAACCATTGTATAACTACCTGCAAAATATGCTAGGGCAACAGTGGCACAAAATTTATGGGAGCAACCAACGAATAACTCATCTGACTTGACGTCCACTCAGTGAGATGGAACCCTTACCTGAAATTGCTCTAATGACAAAAGACCTGAGGCTAGATAGCCCAAGGGTATAGGGCAAAACCAAATAAGACCTGAGGTTAGATAGCCCAGGGGTATAGGTCAAAACCAAATAAGACCTGGCAAAGAGGAGGAGGAGGAGAAAGAAAGAGAGAAAGAAAGAAAGAAAGAAAGAAAGAAAGAAAGAAAGAAAGAAAGAAAGAAAGAAAGAAAGAAAGAAAGAAAACACAGTAGCAAAATGACTCCTAATGATATTCTGCTAGACTCGCAGGTCAGTTCTTTGTTCAACCATCATCAGAGAAGCTTCCTCTTGCAGCAGATGTGAACAAATACAGAAACCCACAGCTAGACATGTCACAGAGAATGAGAGATGTCTCCATCAAGTTCCTCCAATTAGAGCTCAGAGAACCCCATGGAAGAGAAGGCAGAAAGGGGGTAAGAACCTGAGGGGATGGAGGATACCAAGAAAACAAGACCCTCTAAATCAACCTGAACACAGGTCATATAAACTCAGAGACCTAAGCAGCTGACATATTTCATGACATGGGTGACATGTGTCTGCACCAGGCCCTCTGCATTTATAGTATGGCTTCCAGTTTAAAGTTTTTATGGGATTCCTGAGAGTATAAACAAGTGGATCTGACTCTAATGCATTCTTCTCTTGGGCTCTTATCCTTCTGCTGGTTTGTCTTGTCTAACTTCTATGTGATAGTTTTTGTTTTATCTTATTATGTCTTATTTTGTTATATTTAAAAATGAATGAATTGGTGAATGAATGAAAGAAACATATTTTTGGCCCTCTAAGAACCCATCAGAATCACCCATTAAACTTTTGTTTTACAGGATTATGGGTTTTCTATAGCTCACATCTCCAAATTCATCGAAATTCATCCAAAAATTCAGTTTGAGAAACTTACAAACCAGATAGACGTAGTTAGACATGGCAATGATGTCACCCCTCAGGAACTGGTTTTCAGGATGAGTAACCTTTCTCATTGCTACATCAAAATTCCTGACAGAAACAGCTTAATGAAGGAGAAGTTTTATTTTGGGTTAAGTTTTCAGAGAGTTCAGTCCCTCGTGGTAGAGAAGATGTGTCTGAGACAGGTTGTGTTGCGACAGGCCAGGATTCAGAGAAAGCGGGAATGTTGGCATTCTCTAGTTCTCCCCGCCCCGCTTCTGTCCTCTCTGGGTCCCCAGCCAGAGAGGTGCCACTCACATTAAGGGTAGGTCTTCCCTGCTTGGTTTAACAGTCTGGGCTATACCACCCCATTCTCTAGATCAGTGCTTCTCAAGCTGTGGGTTCCAGCTTTAGGGGGGATTGAACAACCCTTTCACAGGGTTGCCTAAGATCATTGGGAAACTCAGACATCTACATCATGATTCATAACACTAGCAAATATACAGTTATGAAGTAGCAATGGAAATAACGTTATGTTTGGGGGTCACCACAACATGAGGAACTGCATTAAAGACTTGCAGCATTAGGAAGGCTGAGAACCACTACTACAGATGGTTTTAAATTGAACCACTACTACAGATGGTTTTTAATTGACTGTGAGGATTAATCATCACATCTGTACAAATATGCATACAAACATGCATGCACACATTTATACATGTACACACATTGAGTCCCCCAGGAACAATTAATATGCATGTGCACCATAGACACGTTCATATGTTCACATAAACTTGTATGCATATATTCACAAACTCATACATTAACTTATATGTGTGTGAATGCCAACACCCCTTAGAAGAGACTATATAGTCTACAGTTTCCTTAGATACTACAACCTCTTCCTTGGTATCTTCATTGTTAATTCATTTTTTTATTACTTGACTTTACTGCTACTAGCAATGAATTATAAATTTGCATGTTGTTATGTGTGGAGAGCTGCGTGTGCTGCGCCTTAAAGATGGCGCCTGTTTCTGCCTTCTGCCACCCCTATGGCGAGTGCTCTTGTGATAAACAACTCCTTATTTGGCTGTGCTGTGTCTGATGATCTGCCTTCTCTTGCATGTACCTATCCGCACTTCCCATGTGGCTACCCGGGGTTGACTGGCTCAGGGGTACTTATTCCTGGGACGGGCTCTCCTGGGGCAAAAGATTGCTCAAGGCTCCTGAATAAACTGCTTGAAGAAGAGCTCATGTGTCGTGTCTTTCCTTGCTGGTCGAGGCAAATGCGACAAGTGGTGGCCCGTACGGGGACCCTCTTCTTTCAACGGCTCAGAACTTCTAGCAGTCAGGGCAGCGCACTGGTAAGTTCCCAAGGTAAGGAGGGACAATAAGGTCCGCGGTCATGGCGGCTAGTTGCTCTTTTCTGTAGATAAAGAAAGAGCGAAGACAAGTTCGCGGAGCAGTGAACCGAAAGGGAAAGTAGTGGAAAGTTCGCTGTGTGGCGAACCGAAAGTAAAACAGTGGGCGCTTCACATTCACACCCATTTTTTTTTTTTTTTGGCTCTTCAAGAGCTGCTCTTATCCAAGAACCTTAAACTCAAGAAGTCCACGTTAGAGCATTTTCTTCATGAGTGTGATACTGCGGCCCCATGGTTCGCGGTGTCCAGTGACCTCACCATCCCTTGCTGGGACAAGTTAGGGCGAGATTTGGACTTTGCTTGGGGGCACGGAACGCTGGGAAAGGGGGTGAGGCCAGTATGGAAGCTTGTAAGAAGCTGTCTAGAAGATCATAGATGTTCTAAGGCACTAGAGGAGGGAAAGACAGCATTAGAATAGTTAAAGGAAGAGAGATCGATAAGGTCAGAAAAGTCATCAGATACAGAGGAATCCAGTTCAGATGACGATGCTGATGCCCTAGAAGAGGAACTTCAAGTCCTTCTGGATAAGATAGATAAGGCCTCTATACCGGAAAAGAAAAGGGGAAAGCCGCCGGAGAAGGGAAAAGGAGGACTCCCTCGGGCTCCCCCCCGCCCCCGCCGCCGCCTTATAATCCAGTGGAGGGAGACACAGGGAGTATAGGTTCAGGTCAGACCAGTTGTCCAGAAGTTTGGCGCCAGGTACGTGTTGAGTTGCCATTGGCCTGCCCTGTGTTCCAAGATCCACAAGGAAATAGGGTTCACGAACCTCTGGACTTTAAGGTGATCAAAGCCCTAGCTGAGTCAGTGCGTGCCTACGGAATTACTGCTGCCTTTACGGTGGCTCAAGTTGAGGCATTAGAAAGATATTGTATGACATCTAGTGATTGGGCTGGCTTAGCCAGGGCCTATTTAAGTCCCGGACAGTACCTTGACTGGAAGGCTTTTCTAGTAGAATTTGCAGGGGAACAAGCGGCTGCAAACCAAGCAGCTGGAAACCCTGCCTGGGACAGGGATATGTTGCTGGGACAAGGTCGGTTTGCCAATCAACAGACAGGCTATCCTCTTGAGGTTTACACCCAGATAAATCAGATTGCTGGGAAAGCATGGAAATCTCTTCCCAACAAAGGAGAGGTAGCTGGAAATCTCACTAAGATCATTCAAGGACCTACGGAACCTTTTTCAGACTTTGTGGCAAGAATGGTAGAGGCAGCAGGAAGGATTTTTGGAGATCCTGACAGAGCCATGCCGTTGGTGAAACAATTAGTTTATGAGCAATGCACTAAGGAATGCAGAACAGCTATAACCCCTTATAAGAATAGTCGCTAGCAATAGAACCTTGGGAACGGCCTTTTTGCCTAAAGATGAGCAGATTAGTCCTTTGAATTATAATATTAAATTTTATCCAAGTATCTTATAGGAAATTGGTCAGCAGATTTTGAAGCAACCATGCGAGAGCCGTGCCTGGCAATAATGCATGTGAACTCCACCAGAGTTGATCTCTCCCTTGCCACAGGATTGACATCTTGGATTACCTCTGCCATGGATCATTTTAAGGAGTGGGCAGGCATCTGGACGGTAGCAGGCCTTCTGATGCTGGCCTCCCTGGTGGGCCTGTGGGGTTTGCGTCGGATGAGGGTCACACATAATAGAGACAGGGCTATGATCGTTCAGGCGTTCACAGCTATTGAGGCTGGACAGTCCCCCCAAGCATGGCTTGCAGCCGTGAGATAACAAGAAGTCACTTTCAGGCTGCACGGCTGAGCACTGCACATGAGACTTGTGGGCTGCTGATGGTGGTCTCATGGAGAGCATGTCTGATAGCATGCGGGTTAGTACCACCCTTCCCCAATTAATTTCCTTTTCACCTCCCGCCTCTGGAAAAATGGTACTGGATGGGTTGGACTCAAGTTGGGTTGAGAGGCCTGATGCAGAGTCCGTACAATGTCCTGATTTGGTTGCCAGAGATCAGACCTCTACTCTCGCCTGTTTCGTTTTTAAACAAAAAGGGGGAACTGTGGAGAGCTGTGTGTGCTGCGCCTTAAAGATGGCACCGGTTTCCGCCTTCCGCCACCCCTATGGCGAATGCTCTTGTGATAAACAACTCCTTATTTCTGTGCTGTGTCTGATGATCTGCCTTCTCTTGCATGTACCTATCTGCACTTCCCACATGGCTACCCGGGGTTGGCTGGCTCAGGGGTACTTATTCCTGGGACGGGCTCTCCTTGGGGCAGAAGATTGTTCAAGGCTCCTGAATAAACTGCTTGAAGAAGAGCTCGTGTGTCATGTCTTTCCTTGCTGGTCGAGGCAGATGCGACAATTATGAGCTCCCCAATTCTCAATGTCCACAGGTAACCTGAATAAAGAGATGAAGGAGATCACACTTGGTGTGGCTTTCTCCTGATTGTTATCAAGTACTGTCTACACTCCTTTATCAGTGCTCATGACTTTACATAATTTTAAATTCTGTTCCAATATTGATAATTGAAGGACTCTTATTTCCAATACAGATTCTGTACTTTCCTATAAGAGAGCACATAATTATTGTCTTCACCCAGATGCCTCAGACATCTCAAATATAATGTGATAAAAACAGAACACTCTTTTTTACTCTCAACGTGCTGTAAATTGTTTTAAAGCAGTTACCTGACCCACTTACCTGAACTCTTTGCCTTCTAGTAAATATGGCACCTTCCTTCCATACAATTGCCAAGTCTAAAAACCAAATCATCAACAATAAAAAATCCATTTATAAAAAAGTTTTCCCTTGCTATATTACATACAATATGAACTCCTATAAGTTCTACCTTCAAAATGTACCTTGTAATAGACATACTTCTCCTTCTCACTCTTGTCACTCTTGTCCAGGCATGCTGGTAAATAAAGGCCCCCTGACTGCCCTCATGTCTACACAGTCCAAGGTATAGCCTTAAAGCCAGCTCTATCAAATCTAATCTACCTGCTTGTCACAGTTTGTCATGCCATGACACCATTCTGTTTGAAGGGGGGCAGATTTCCTGAAAAAGGCTAGCATAGCTCATAAATGCATCCACATGGTATTTTCAAATCTCTTGTGGTACATAAACTTGATAGGCAGAAGCATTAAAAGTAGACCACACTGCAGAACAGTCGGAGATGGATGAGCAACCTCAAGTTCAGTTTGCACATCTTCCCACAACAGGACTGTATTGAACAATAGATACTTGCTCAGACAGTTCCAAAACTTTCATCAGCCTACTTGGAGACAATAACATTCCCATTCAACTCAGATTCTTCATGGTGACCACATCCTACAAGCAGAATTACAGGAGCGGAAGGCGGCAGCAGGTGTATAAAGCACTGTCAGATGTAGAAGACTCAGCTTCTAATGAAAGTGGTGGGTTCTCTTCAAACAATGAATCAAGAAAGGGTTCTTTGTAATGTGCTAGTGAACTGGTTACCTTCGTGAGCAATGAAGATCAGTGTAGTATAGTTCCATGCAACAGCAAATTCGCAGTGCCAAATTCCATCTTGAAGGGCAGGCTCTGAGGGCAGGAAGGCAGTCATGGAGAAAGCGGGGAGTTCTGGTGTCCACAGAGCAGAGTTCAGACACACTAGAATGGAAATACAAGCAGAGCTCAGGAAGAATGGTTTAGTCTGGCAGCCTAAAGAGTGTTGGTGATAATTTAATCGCTAAATCTGAAATGGCAGAAAATGGAGAGATGCCTTTGCTGGTGAATAGAGCAGCAAATGCCAAAGTTGCAAAAACAAGAGTACACAAGAACTCCAATGCTAGGACCAGTTGATGGGCAAGTTTTGATGGAGCCTAAGAATCCAGAACAGTCCAGAATACTGGAAATGCTCTAGACCCAGAGGTAGATAAAGAGATGCTCCTGTCTAGCAGTGTCAGGCAATGGAAAGAGAACACAGGAGTGGCTAGAGGAAGGGGAACAACAAAAGAGAATGGCTCAGAATGACTTGACAGTGTCTTCACAGACACTGTGCTTGCCCTGTGCTTCAAGAGCACATTGTTTATACACCTTCCACAGCTTAACCTGACAGCTCTTACCCAGTATTCAGCAGTGCTGGCTTGTGTCAGAATTCAGCTTTTTATGTTCTCATCATTGAGAACATTAATATACATATATGGGGAGGGGGTTGTGCGCATGTGTGGTCAGGAGGAGGACAGAGACCAACATTGGGTGTTTTCCTCAGTTGCTCTACACTTTATCTTTTGAGACAGTACCTCTCAATGTAGAGTTCCCTGATTTAGCCATGCTGCTGCTCTGCAAGCCCCATAGCCTCCCACCTCTGCCTCCCCGGCTCAGGAGTTACAGAAGTGTGTTGTCACAGTGGTTTATTACATAAGCACTGGGGATCTAGAATCAGACTCATAGGCTTGTGGGGCAAAACTACAGACAGAGCTTTTTCCCCTCCTCTCCCTCCCTAACTTTCTTTTTAAAGGAGTTATAAAGATTAAGTTTTTCTTTAAAATTTGTTTCATACAATTTTGAACATGCTATTACCACCCTCAACACCTCCCAGGTCCTCCACACCGCCCTACTCACCTAACTTTATATTCTCTCTCTCTCTTTTCCCAAAAATTCAAAAACCAGACACAAAATTAAACCCAAAACAAACAAAAATAAACAAAGACAAAAATATCAAAATAAAACCAAAAGCCAAAGTTCATTTGACTTGAACTTACAGTTGTTTTTAAACAAAAGTCTCCTTTTGAAAGTGTCCCCGGAACTGAATAGAAAACCCAGAAATGAACCCACACACCTATGGAAACTTGATTTTTGACAAAGAAGCCAAAACCATTCAATGGAAAAAAGACAGCATCTTCAACAAATGGTGCTGGTCCAACTGGATATCTGTATGCAGAAAAATGAAAATAGATCCATATTTATCACCGTGTACAAAGCTAAAGTCCAAGTGGATCAAACACCTCAACATAAAACCAAACACACTAAACTGGTTAGAAGAAAAAGTGGGGAAGACCCTAGAACTCATTGGCACAGGAGACTACTTCCTGAATAGAACACCAACAACACAAGCTCTAAAATCAACAATCAATAAGTGGGACCTCATGAAACTGAAAAGCTTCTGTAAAGCAAAAGATACTGTCATTAAAACAAAACGACAGCCTACAGACCGGGAAAGGATCATTACCAATCCTACTTCTGACAGAGGGCTAATATCCAGTATATATAAAGAACTCAAGAAGTTAAAAAGCAAGAAACCAAGTAATCCAATTAAAAAATGGGGTATGAAGCTAAAAAGAGAACCGACTGTAGAGGATTATAGAATGGCAGAA
>CM053765.1:82572998-82585858 GCA_028658305.1 Pachyuromys duprasi | reverse complement strand
TGGAAACAACCCAGATGTCCCTCAGTTGAGGAATGGATACAGAAATTATGGTACTTTTACACAATGGAATACTACTCAGCAATTAAAAAGGAGGAAATCATGAAATTCGCAGGCAAATGGTGGGACCTGGAAACAATCATCCTAAGTGAGGTATCCCAAAAGCAGAAAGAAACATATGGTATATACTCACTTATATAGAACTATAGGATAGGAAGGTCATGCTGAAATCTATACACCTAGGGAAGATATACAAGAAGGATAACCCAGGTTGGTATGATCAATGCTCATTTGGATGAACAAATGGGATAGACATTGAATGAAGGAGAAAACAAGCAACAGGACAGGAGCATACCAAAGAGGTCCTCTGAAAGAATCAATATAGCAATGTATCAAAGCAGATATTAAGACTGACAACCAAGACTTCGGCAAAGGGTGGGAAATAATAATAAAAATAGGGGAAGTTAGTAAGACCTGGGCAGAACAAGAGCTCCACAAAGACCAAATTGAGCAGGGCACAGGGGTCTTATACAAGACAGTTTCTCCAACCAAGGACTATGTATAGATATGGCCTAGAACCCCCGCTCAGATGTGGCCCATGGTAGCTAGGTGTCCAACTGAAGACCCTAGTAAGGGGAACAGGGACTGTTTCTGTCATGAACTCGATGGTTGGCTCTTTGACCCCTCCCCCATACATGCCAGGGAGTAAAAGCCTGGCTAGATCCCAGGGGAGGACATTGCAGCCAGCCCTGAGGAGACAAGATGAACTGGGGTCTGATGGAAGGGGAGGAGGTCCTCTCCTGTAGGTGGACTTGGAGGGGGCGGGGAGGAGATGAGGGAGGGATGGGGAGAGTGGGAGGGAATGAGGGAGGGGGCTACGCCGGGGATGCAAAGTACCTAACCTGTGATTGATAGAAAAATAAATAAATTACATTAAAAAAAAGTGTCCCCTCCAGTACTCAAGCATGTGAATGAGGTTTGTGAAGAGCCAGGGCAGTTGAGAGGCAGAAAGCAGGCCTCCTTATAAACTCTCAGCCTGATCTTGAGCTTTTCCACCCTCAGAACTATGAAAAGTAAATTTCTGTTCTTTGTAAAGTTCCCTGTCTGTGGCACTCTGTTATAGTATCACAAACAGTCAGGAAACACCTGCAAACCAAACATCCAAAATTAACCTCTGTAAAACATTTATCTGATGCTCTTTGTTTGTTTGTTTGTTTGTTTTTCCTACATGGGCATTATGCATTTGTGTGTATTGCTAAAATTAGATTCAGGGTAAGTGCATTTCCTATTGTGGTTTTGCCTCCCTGGGACCTACTTTGAGCTTGTCTTTGCGTTTCTAAACATACCTATTCAGAGCATAACTTTTAGTGGCTACTCAGAATGTCACAACATAGTTCCTGTAATCAACCTCTGTCCTTTGAATTTGAGGGTGTTTCTAATTCCTCCATTTTGTAAATAAGCTAGAGTGGATGCTTATGTGCCCATAGTGGTCACCCTTGCCTCGGTATTTAAGGATTAGTCCCAAGAGGTGGATTGTTCAGTGAAGACAGATGTATACATTGGGACATAGTGCCAAAATGTTGTTACAAAGCTGTACCTGAGACTGTTCATCTAACAGTCACTTAGCAAACAACAGAAATCTTTGTTTTCTTTCTCTCTCCCAGGATAGTAAGCAAACCAGGTATTTCACTATTGCTTTACAGTAAGCTACACTTTTCATTATTGATATTAGCATGCTTATGAATCAAGGGTACATATTTTTATTTTTAAATTGACCAGCTTATACTTTCTGTCAGTCTCCGTGGGGTTACACATCTTTTTTTTCCCCACTGATATAAAATTGTTTTGTAAAGATAGGCTTTGACCCTCTTAATTGAAAAAAAAAGACTCCAGTTTGTCTTTGATATTTTAATTTGGCTGTGGTATTTTCACCACTCGGAATCTATTTTGTGTGATGCAGCCATTTTCCCCTTGTTTCTTTCATGTTTCTGCCTTGGGAGTCACGTTTAAAGAGCCCATCACCACCCTGTGATTAGGTGAATACAAACCAGATGTCAGCACGGTTTCCGCAGCTGTGACTTCGGCAGTGGAAGGCTCACTGTTTAGGAAGCTTGGCCCATTAACCAGTTTTGACAATAAATCCCCTCACACCAACTACTCTGTGAAGATTAGTGAAGAGGAAATTGGGAGGTTAGGCTACACCATGACTGAAGGCGACTTGTGGAGGAACAGATTTATTTTACCTTACATTTATTTTACCTTACATCTAGGTCATAGCTTGTCATCAAATGGAATAAAGGCAAGAGCACAAGCAGAAGCTGAAGCAGAAATCATGAAGGAATGCAGCTTCCTGGCTCATTCTTAGTTAAATTTCTTACGCAACCTCAAGAATGCTTGTTAGGGATGGTGCCACCCACAATGGGCTGAGCCCACCCGTATTAACCATCAATCAAAATAAATTCTCAAAGACATGATCTAAGGCCAATCTGATGGAAGCAGTCTTTTAATTTAAGGTTCTCAATTCCCAGTTGGTTCTAGGTTACATTAAGTTGACAATAAAAATTAATCAATATAGAGGGTTTGGTGTTGTTATTAAATAAAATCCCAATCGTACAATTTTACCAATAAAGATTCAGGAGCTAGATGCTGGGTTGAAAGCCTGCTAGCTCAGAGAGACAGAAGCAACCTAGCTGACTTTTCTACTCTGCCTAAGTCCAGAAGGAAAAAGCTACCTCTACTCAGTTCACATCCCGGAAGAAAAAAACCTTTCCTCTTCTCCACACACTCTTAAACTCCCTTCTTTCAATGCCCCTCCTTTCTGTTTACTCCCTGATAGCTAGTTTCTTGTTCTGCCTCTACACCTCTGGTTAACTTTATTTAATCCTGTGTACAGAAAGCTCTTGGATTAAAGGTGTGTGCTAAGGCTGAGCCACATCATAACCACCTGTTTGCAATAAATAGAAAATTCTTGGATTAAAGGTGTGTGTTACGGCAGAGCCACACTAAACTAGAAACAGGTTTTTACAGTTCACAGTCTCAGGGTTAACAATGGATCAAACATCCTGCAATAGTTTGATGATAAACTAACATTATCATTATGGGAAAGGCAACCCATATGCTTTTTCTCTCACAAAATTTTCTGTACCTTTCTCAAATGAAACCTTAAGTTTTTTTAATTCTCAAAGCAATAATCAATGAATTACCCTCTGATTTATAAGCATTGTCAAGTGTCTTGGCATGGAACTCAAACAGCTTATTTAGTTATTCCTTTCATTCTGTGTATTACTCTCTCTTCCAAAAGGTCTTAGTGAATAATTCTGTTTTACCTATTTTTCTGTTGTAATAAAACACCATGACCAAGATAAGTTAGAGAAAAGTTTATTTTGGATGACAGTTCCAGAGGAACAAGAACCTCATTATATAGCTGCTTCTGGAACTCATTGAGCCAATACATAGGTTTAAAGATCAAGACTTGGGGCTGACTATTCTTAAGTACTTAATAGGAATTAGCCACTAGAGTCTCCTGGGGCTGCAGGGCTAGAATGAGAGAACAGCAGTCTCTGCCGTTACAGAGCACTCAACTCACAGGTACTTAAATGTTTCCACAAATAACTCTAGCATTATTTTAAGATGGAACGGACAGGGCTTTGTTCCTGAAGTCCAGTGTAGTTCTCCCTGTCAGTGTTAGCTGTTATCATTGGGGCCTTCACCAGGAAGCTGGCACTGCCTTCCCCTTTGCACTGGAAGATTGCATTGGAGAAATATTAGACAATAGTGAGGTAGTTGGGTTGGGCTGACTTCACTTGCTCCCCCAATCACCTCTTAGAATGCAGGTCAGTGTCTGCGTTTCCTATTTATAGAAGTCAATAAATCTCCCTTTGCAAATTTACATAGTACCTCTCTTAAAATGAAAATGTTCCTCTTCCTCCCTCAAAAGAAAATTTGAAGGACTTTGTAGAGAAATATCAGTCTCTTATAACTCCTGATAAATTACGTGCCCAGCCAAACATGGGTATATCTCACTTTTCTCATTCACTCATGTTGTAATTTTTATTAAATATCAACCTAGGCCCACATGCCTTGCATTGTTTCCACAATGTCCATGACATCAGCCTAGTGGTCTGTCTTTCATCACTATATGTATCTTTTCTTCCTGATATCCAGGGTTATGTGGTCACCAAATAGACTGATAGTTTGAAAACTTTGAAGAGCTCTGTAAGCATAAGATAGTATGTTCTGGAAAGAAGTTAAAAAGGAAACAAAACTTTCTCAGTATTAGTAGACATAATTTTCCAGATCCTTTGGTAAAATATGGGATAAATTAGACACCTACTAGTGTACCACATGTGAATTAGCACAAGCAGCCACATGGTGATAATACATATGCAGGCTTATAGCTGCCTGTTGGTAACTTGAAGTTTTCATAGGCTTTCTAAGGTCTCGCGGGAATTCTTTCAAGGACAGAATTAAACAATAAGTACATTTGGGCACCATGAAATAAGTTAGAACATGGAAGGAATAATAATAAGAAAGAGACATTTGACATGTTTATGGGATAAACATGAGGCTAATTGTCTAAGATTTTCTCAAGGGCATTTCACAGCACCCAGCAAACTTTCTTGTGGGATGGCTGACTACACCAAGGCTCACAGGAGGTCCCCAGCTGGTCCCTGTTCATAATTTTAACTGATGAAAGACCACTCTAGAGAGAGGTTTCTTAGCAAATATTGCTTACGATGTCTTTGTAAAAGCTGCAGTGTGGATATGATGAAAGAGGATGTTTTAGGAAGAGCTTATCTTGGACATGAAAAGATACATGGAGAGGAAGAAGCCCATTGAGAGCAAACTGACCAGCAGGAACTGAGACCTGGCTTTGCAAAGCAAGGAAATATGTGAAAGGTCAACAAATCAAACTGTATTTGAATGAGCTACTAAAAATTACAGTAAAATTAAGCTTGGGAAAGAACTTTAAAAATAAATTTTAGGTTCAAGACCCTATACTTGTTTTGCATCAATGGAAAAAATTAAAAAGCTAAATCCAGAGACTATTTCATCAAAATTCTATGTAAGGTGGCTACTCTTTGCAGACCAAACAGAGAGGCCAAGCCTAACCCCAGCATGACAGCAAGACAGATGTCATGTTTACAAGTGAAATGTGAAGAAGATATTTGATTGTTGAAGCCAAGGAGACTGTCCTGGTGGCTGGGGTCAGATAGTTCACTTTTGCCTGCCAGCTCGATTTTCACAGGGCGTCAGCATTCTGGCTCAAAAATCTAATAAAGCACGTGATTGCATTTCACATGTCACAAGTACATAGGCAGAGGGAAAAAACCCCACCTTGGGTTCTTGCTAAGAATGTGCTTGATTCAAGACAGTCAGCTCTGGCAATGGTCCCTTCCCTCTCTTACTGAAGCTCCACCCCACCTGGCTCCAGGATCCCAAGATGTAGCCAAAGTCAGAAAATCTATAGACACCCTCCGTCCCTGACAACCATCCCTCTCAGCCTACCCCTTTCCAGTTTAGCAAATTTGGCCTTCTGGCTGAAAATGGAATGTTTTAGATCTTGAAGAAAATATGCTCTGTTTTGCCTGATGGCATCTCCAGGGTGAAGAGAAATAGACTGGCCTTTGTTATTTTGTCCCTGGTAGATTACTGGGCAGTGCCCAAATCTGGGTGTGGGGTGGAGGTGGCAGGAGGTAAGGTCTGGTCAGTTGACTTAGCATAAGGCCTGCATTGTCCTAGCACCCTCTTGTGAGGAAACAAAACTCAAAGAGCTGAGCTGCCCACTTGGGCTTAGAAACCAGAACGTCTGGTTACTATGGTCTTGTTCATCACTGTTCCCCCTTCTCTTTGATTCCTTTGGGCTTTATGCATAACTGAAATATTAACTTGCAGGGTTGTGTCTTCCCACATGAGAAACAAAAGGAGCACAGACGGTCTCAGGAGACTGAGCTTTGTAGCTCATTTACCAGTGATAAGGACATGCAAAAGTCACTATCAGTTTGCAAGCATTAAGTAAGCGCTGTTGTGAGAATTACGGGCTACACTGTGAGCAGCTGGACTTTCACCCCAGGACTGTCCTCCTCCCTTTAAACTCTGTGTTAGCTCCACCAACCTGCTCTTTTCTATTACTACTTGCTTTGTTTAGCCATGAGGTATCATCCACAAATAAAAGCTTATGAAATGAATAAATATGCAAACAATGTCTAAAATTATAATTGGTATGCTAATATACACTCACTTCATTTAAATATGTGCCATTTAGGTAAAGAAAATTGAAAAAATAATGAGTTAATTCTGATTAACATCCAAAATTGGAGTTGAGGGCACAAATAAAGGAGATGTCGTTCTTTATGCTTTGGTATGCAATTTGTTCTTGAGTTTTGTTCTTCACAGAACTGAAACTTCTTTTCTAAGTAGATAAGTAGCTGCAGGTCCTAAACAGCTCATCTTAGAGTCTTCACGTGCATGTGTTCTTAGCAAAACCAGTCCAGATGTTGTAAAGTTGAGTAGCTATTAATATTTAACTGCCACTACATAATCCTGATCATAAACTTTAGTGGCCATGTCTGATTGTTGGCCCTTAAAAGTGCACAATTGGCTAAGAAATTGACGGTTTGGGGATTATTGTCATGACAGAAGGTCTTACTGTCAACATTCGCTGCCTAGTATATAATCCACACATATGTGCACTGCACAGAAGTTACTATATATTCAGTTGTATGTGACTGGACCAGACTCAACCTGAACCAGGAAAAACAATCAAAGATAAAAGAAGGCTTTCCAAATCATAATATATTTTTTAAAAAATCAAATACATACAAGTATCAGGAAAATTTTATTGACAGGCTCTTTCTGAAATAATACAGTCTGGCCGAGTAACTCATTAGTGGTCTCAAATGTGTTAAAATTCAATCTTTAAAACCTAAAATGTGTGTTGCTTTGAGTGGGAGTTAAAGTTGAATAAGAAAAACAGTTAAGGAATACTTTAGGAATTCACAAAAGTGTTTTCACAGCTCAACTCTGACCCCAGGATTTCCTTCATGATTTCCAAATTGCTTTTACACACAGTATAGGTTAAGCAGGAGACTTATGCAAGCCTGCTATAAAGTGTGGCCCAGAGCACATGAGAACTCATTTAACAATCCACTCCTTAACATGCAGTTCAGGTCATATGTGCTGTGTTAAGTACCACACTAACGTACAGTGCATGGGCTCAGTTTAGATTCACTGTGTTAACTCTGGTTATGGAGCAATGATCATGTGGACCATATACTGCTATTTCTTTAGAGCTGCTTTGTATGTATTCATGACCAGAAGATAAAAGAGTCTTTTAGCCAAACTTTGGGCAGAATGCATGGAATGTTATGAAAGAAGAGAGAGCTAGAAAGACCTGGAGGGGATAGGAGCTCCAAAAGGAGACCAACAGAGCCAAAACCTGAGCCCTGGGGGCCTTAAAGAAAATGATAGCCCAACTAAGGACAATGCATAGAGAGAACCTAAAACCCCAGCTCTGATGTAGCCCATTGACTCAGTCTCCAAGTGGGTTCCCTAGTAATGGGAACAGGGACTGTCTCTGACATGAACTCAGTGGCTGGCTCTCTGATCACCTCCCTCTGGGGAGTGCAGCCTTGCCAGTACACAGAGGAAGAAAATGCAGCCAGTCCTGATGAGACCTGATAGGCTAGAGTCAGATAGAAAGGGAAGAGGACCTCCCCTATCAGTGGACTAGGGTCATAGGAGGAGAAGAGGAAGGAAGGGTGGGATTGGGAGGAGAAGAGGGAGGGGACCACAGCAGGGATACAAATGAATAAATTGTAATAAATGATGATGATGATAAAATAAAAGAGTCTCGTGCACCCAAAATGTAAACTTTCCAGTTAAAGAAGCCAGTGCTTACTTTATAGAAGCACTAATGTAAGAAGGAGATAGAGCTTAACATATGCACTTACCCGGATTAGTAGAAAAAAGAGCAGGGTGGGCTCTAGGGTAATTTAGAGAGGGTATAGCTTTTTGAATGCTAAGTACACAAAACCTTAGCCTTAGTGGTTGAAATGGATTGGAGAACTTGATATTCAGTTTTTCATATGAATTCCTGGCTTTACTCTGGTGTTTTTGAAAGCATCCACAAAGGTTAGGGAACAGTAGACATACCTTCCAAGTGTCTCACCCTCCACATTCAGTAACGTTTTGACAAAGTTGTTTTATTACCTCTCATATATTTCCTATACTTTTCATGTTGTTGGTAGCATATTTTATAGAAAACCATCACATTATTTCTATCATAATCACCAGCATGCCTAACAAATAAAAAAATGAAAGATTAAAGTGCAATCCCCTGATAGGTTGACCATGTGGAGGATGACCTCACACTTATTTATATATGGACAGCACTATAATTGGACTAGCAGGTTGTAAAAAAAATGAAATAAAAACAAAGCAACCAACAAAGTCATGATCTCATTAAAACATCTTAAAAACAAGCACTCCTTAATATTAGTCAATGTTTAAACTGTGGTCAAATTTCATTGTATCTTTTCAACAAAATTTTTAATGGTTGGTTTGCCCAAATCAGATGAGTTAGAATTTAAACAGAGATCCCAAGCAGGAAGAAGGAGCAAGTACAAGATGATATAGGAAATGCCACCAAAGCCAAGAATCAGGTAGGAGTAGGTCTGGTTGGGGCTTATTTTCTTGATGAGTCACATGAATATCAGCCCCAAACAGTTTGGCACACAAGTGCTCCTCAGGAAGCTGAGAGAGGAGAGTTGATTGAATCCTACCTGGACAACACACATACAAGACCCAATCACATACAAGAAGGGGGAAGAGGATGAGGGAGAATAAATTCCTGAGACTCTAGTAATTCATAAAAATCCGACCTGCAGTACAAGTAAGAATTCCAAGGTCAGAGCCATTAGCTTTTTGAGAACAGGGTATGATGGATACTCTGACTCAAGGCAAGGTCATAGAGATTAGTGTAGATGATAAGGAGCAACAAAATCAGCAGAGGAGGACACACCATGAGTCTCAGAAGGCAGGCATATTATGAAAAACACTCTTGACATGGCCAGCCTTTAATTCAGTTCTTGATCACCTGTTAAGACACAAGACTATAAATTCAGTGAGTCTGGTGGTTTCATCAAGTCATCAAGGAAGGCAGTCAAGGCTATCAAGGTAGCTCAGCAGGTGAAGGTGCTTGCTACCAAGCCTGATGACCTGAGTTTAAGCTTCAGGACTCACACACTGGAAAGAGAGAGCTGACTTCCACAGGTTCTCCTCTGGCCTCTACATTTGGTATATGTGGCCACACATGTGCACATTGGGCACATGTACATATTCAAAAATACACAAATGTAATTTTTTTTTAAACAGAAAAAGATTTGGAAATGAATAAAGGCAACAGAGGGAGAACAAGAGGGTAATCTTAAATCCACATACATTCTGGCATATACTAACTTGGCTCAATGGGTTAAAAAAAAAGAAAGAGTACATGAAGTTGAGAGAGATAGGAGGATATGAGAATAGTTGGAGGGGAGGTAGTGGGTGTACACTTAATTGAAACACGTGCACACGTATGAAATTCTCAAAAAAAATACATTATTTATAAAGTATCCCAGGCATGGTATAGCATTTTTTAAATCCAGTACTTGGGAGTCAGAGGAAGGCAAAACAATACAGTTCAAGGCCAACCTAGTTTATATAATAAGTTACAGGCCAGCCATAGCTACATGTTGAGGCCTATATACTGTCTCAAAACAACCATAACATGATATTACGCCTTTACACTGAGGCAGGCTTCCTGGAGTTTGAGTCCTAGCTTCACTAATGACTGGTTATGAGAGTTTAAAACTCTTATCCTTTCCAAGCTTCAGTTAAAAAAAATAAAAGGATAGTCAATTAGTCTCTTTCCCAAGTCAAATTATGGCCCTTCAAAATATATGCACATTCTTTGGTCATTAAAATTTATAAATGTTATTTTATGTACATAGAAAGAATCTTTGCAGAGATAATTAAATTAAAGTCTTATCATTATATTCTTCTAAATTTATTCCTGTGGACCCCAAATCCAATAACAAGGGACATTTGTGTGAAAGTGATGTGAAAAAAGTAAACAGAGTCATCGGCTAAGGAGCTAAACGAGACTCACTAGATCCTCCATAGAGAGCATTTCCCCATCTACACCTGTTGCCAGGTTCCTGAACCAAGAGAGAATACATTTCTGTTGCGTTAGGTCTCCAGGCTTGTGATTATGTATCATGGCAGCCACATGTCCTTGGGTGGGAACAGAGGAAAACAGACTATCTGAGAAAAATATTGACCCTGGCAATGAATATTCCCTTGATTCACTGCCAGATAGGCCTATCTTGGCCATCTGTGTTTGTTCATTGCAAAAGGTTAAAGCCCTTCTCAACTAGCTTAACAAAGAGCACCATTCACTGGTTTAGGTCACTAAGCAGTTCAAAGGGTCATCTGCCCCAGATATGACTGAATCGAACCATCCCAACATTAAAATCAAATAATCACCGTCTATTCCCATTCATCCATATTGTGTCTTCTGTTGGCTTACTCAGCCAGGTGACCAGTTTTAATTCATTCCCTTGTTGAAAGGATAAAGTATGCACCCTAAGTAGCCTGGTTCATAATTTCTTGTCTGAGGTGAAAACATAGGTAGTATCTGTTTCTGATGTAACAAAATACCTGAGACTGAGGAAATCATTGATAGGAAACTATATACCTCAAAGCTATGAATGCTGTAATTTCAAAGACAAGGTGAACGCAATCCAGCAGTGTGGATGTTTGCTAAAGGTCTACACAGTTTCCAAGACGGCACCCTGTTGCTAGGTGCTTCAGAAGGGACAGATGCTATATCCTAGAAAGCTAGAAATCAGAAATGCAAAAAAGTACCAGAAATAGTTTCTTCTAGTCTTTTCATAAGACACTTCTCCATCTGTGAGAATGGTACCATTACCCAGTCACTTCCCCAAAGACCCCTTCTCTTGCTACTCTAGAATAATTAAGTTTCTTTCAGTACATTCAAGAGAAACATTAGAGCTATATCAGTAAAAGAAAGGCATCCTCTGAGAAAAAAAAAGAACCTGTCACCAGAATAAAAAGAAAAGTAGATTGAATGAAGTAAGACAATAAAATGTATACGTTCTGTGGTAGGCTGCTGTCCTATTCCCTGTTCCACAGAGGGCCTCTGAAAGACTCTACCCTGCAGGGTATCGAGGCAGAGGCTGAGACTCATAGCCAAACTTTGGGCAGAGTGCAGGGAATCTTATGAAAGAAGTGGGAGATAGTAAGACCTGGAGAGGACAGGAGCTCCACAAGGAGAGCAACAGATCCAAAAGGTGTGCACACAGGGGTCTTTTCTGAGACTGATACTCCAACCATGGACCACACATGGAGATGACCTGGAACCCTTGCACAGAGGTAGCCCATGGCAGTTCAGTATCCAAGTGGGTTCCATAGTAATGGGAACAGAGACTCTCTCTGACATGAACTGATTGGCCTGCTTTTTGATCACCTCCCCCTAAGGGGGGAACAGCCTTACCAGGCCACAGAGGAAGACAACGCAGCAACTCCTGATGAGACCTGATAGACTAGGATCAGAAGGAAGGAAAAGAAGACCTCCCCTATCAGTGGACTGGGGGAGGTGCACAGGTGGGGAAGAGGGAGGAAGGGTGGGATTGGGAGGGGAAAGGGGAGGGAGCTACAGGGGAGATACAAAGTGAATAAACTGTAATTAATAAAAATAAATTTAAAATGTATACTTTCAATTGGAAAATACAGAGACAATCCCACCTCCACAACTAGATACAAATAAACAAAATGTAATACATGAATGAGGATGCATGGGCAATCAGAGGAGGAGAAAGAAGGAGCTCACTAAGGAGGTCTAATAAAACCATTGTTCAGACTAAAGAAGGCCAAGGATGAATTCCATACGCATTTGAAACTCAAGGTTGTCATGAAAGCTCTCAATCTTCTTGGGATATAGTGAATAATATAAATATTTCTTACATTGAGGCAGGGAAGGATATTTCTAAGACACAAACAGCACTAAGTGTAACTTATTGATAAACGTATATACATTATAATTAAATTCTATTGATACAAAGAATAAAAGAAAGTCACGTCAGCTATAAATGCAATATATATATATACACACACACAAATATGCAACAAATTATCAGCATATAACATGACAAAACATTTGAAATTTAATGACAATATGACAGACAAACCAAAAGAAAGAGCAAGTAAAAGTCACAAAAATATATCACAAGCAAAAAATGTTTAAAATGTTGGTTGCTGAGTAGTATTCCATCGTATAAAAGTACCATAATTTCTGTATCCATTCCTAGACTGGGGGACATATGGGTTGTTTCCAGGTTCTGGCTATTACAAATAAAGCTGCTACAAACATGGTTGAGCAAATGTCCTTGTTGTGTACTTGAGCATTTTTTGGATATATGCCTAGGAGTGGTATAGCTGTTTCTTGAGGAATCACTATTCCTAATTGTCTAAGAAAGCGCCAAATTGATTTCCAGAGTGGTTGTACAAGTTTGCATTCCCACCAGCAATGGAGGAGGGTTCCACTTTCTCCACAACCTCTCCAGCATGTGTTGTCACTAGAGTTTTTGATCTTAGCCATTCTGGTGGGTGTAAGGTGAAATCTCAGAGTCGTTTTGATTTGCATCTCCCTGACAGCTAAGGACATTAAGCATTTCTTTAAGTGTTTTTCTGCCATTCTAAAATCCTCTACAGAGAGTTCTCTGTTTAGCTCTGTACCCCATTTTTAAATTGGATTATTTGATTTGTTGCTTTTTTTTTAGAATGCAATAGATGCACACACA
>CM053765.1:82561121-82572898 GCA_028658305.1 Pachyuromys duprasi | reverse complement strand
TTCCTCCCCTTCCATCAGACCCCAGTTCATCTTGTCTCCTCAGGGCTGGCTGCAATGTCCTCCCCTGGGATCTAGCCAGGCTGTTACTCCCTGGCATGTATGGGGGAGGGGTCAAAGAGCCAACCATCGAGTTCATGACAGAAACAGTCCCTGTTCCCCTTACTAGGGTCTTCAGTTGGACACCGAGCTACCATGGGCCACATCTGAGCGGGGGTTCTAGGCCATATCCATACATGGTCCTTGGTTGCAGAAACTGTCTCGTAAAAGACCCCTGTGCCCTGCTCAATTTGGTCTTTGTGGAGCTCTTGTTCTCCCCAGGTCTTACTAACTTCCCCTATTTTTATTATTATTTCCCGCCCTTTGCCGAAGTCTTGGTTGTCAGTCTTAATATCTGCTTTGATACATTGCTATATTGATTCTTTCAGAGGACCTCTTTGGTATGCTCCTCTACTGTTCCTTGTTTTCTCCTCCATTCAATGTCTATTCCATTTGTTCATCTAACGAGCATTGATCATACCAACCTGGGTCCTCCTTCTTGTTTATCTTCCCTAGGTGTATAGATTTCAGCATGACCTTCCTATCCTATAGGTCTATATAAGTGAATATATACCATATGTTTCTTTCTGCTTTTGGGATACCTCACTTAGGATGATCATTTCCAGGTCCCACCATTTGCCTGCAAATTTCATGATTTCCTCCTTTTATATTTCTCTTTTTACATTAACATTTATCCTACATGACGATTAAAAACAAAACTTCCTTATAATTGTTTCTTTCCAAAAATAAAGAGAATTAAATTGCACATAAAATTTCCATTTCTTTTGTTAGGTATAAATTTCACTTCTTATTGGGGAGTTGAAGATGATTTGTTGCTTTTTAACTTCTTGAGTTCTTTATATATACTGGATATTAGCCCTCTGTCAGATGTAGGGTTGGTGAAGATCCTTTCCCAGTCTGTAGGCTGTCATTTTGTTTTGATGACAGTATTTTTTGCTTTACAGAAGCTTTTCAGTTTCATGAGGTCCCATTTATTGATTGTTTCTCTTAGAGCCTGTGCTGTTGGTGTTCTGTTCAGGAAGTAGTCTCCTGTGCAGATGAGTTCTAGGGTCTTCCCCACTTTTTCTTCTAACCAATTTAGTGTGTCTGGTTTTATGTTGAGGTCTTTGATCCACGTGGATTTTAGTTTTGTGCAGGGTGATAAATATGAATCTATTTTCATTTTTCTGCATATAGACATCCAGTTGGACCAGCACCATTTGTTGAAGATGCTGTCTTTTTGCCGTTGAATGGTTTTAGATTCTTTATCAAAAATCAAGTTTCCATAGGTGTGTGGGTTTATTTCTGGGTGTTCTATTCAGTTCCATTGATCCAAAACGAGGAAATTATGAAATTTGCAGGCAAATGGTAGGACCTGGAAACGATCATCCTGAGTGAGGTATCCCAAAAGCAGAAAGAAACACATGGTATATACTCACTTATATAGACCTATAAGATAAGGTAAACATACTGAAATCTATACACCTAGAGAAGATAAACAAGAAAGAGGACCTGGGGTAGATGATCAATCCTCACTTAGATAGACAAATGGGATGGACATTGAATGTAGAAGAAAACAAGCAACAGGACAGGAGCCTACCACAGAGGGCCTCTGAACGACTCTACCTAGCAGTGTATCAAAGCAGGTATTAAGACTCACAACCAAACCTTCGACAAAGTGCAGGGAATCATACAAAAGAAGGGGCAGTTAGCAAGACCTGAGGAGGTCAGGCGCTCCACAAAGACCAAATAGATCAGGGCACAGGGGTCTTTTCTGAGACTGATACTCCAAACAAGGACCATGCATGGAGGTAACCTAGAACTCCTGCACAGATGTAGCCCATAGCAGCTCAGTGTCCAAGAGTGTTTCCCAGTAATAGGAACAGGGACTATCTCTAACCTAAACTCATGGGCTGGCTCTTTGATCACCTCCACCTAAGGGGGGAGCAGCCTTACCAGTCCACAGAGGAAGACAATGAAGCCAGTCCTGATGAGACCTGATAGACTAGAGTCAGATGGAAGGGGAGGAGGACCTCCCCAATGATTAGACTGGGGGAGGGGCATAGGAGAAGAAGAAGGAGGGTTGTGGGATTGAGGGGCTTGGGGAGGGGGCTACAGTTCAGATACAAAGTAAATAAACTGTGATTAATAAAAGTAAAATAAAATTTTTGTATAATTTATATTTATGTTTGTTGATCAGTTTCAGAAAAATACAAACCAAGATATAATGCAATTTGTTGGTTATAAGCAGTACATAAGTGCATATGTTTGATATATATATATATATATATCATTCAATGTACAGTTTTTTAAAAATTAAAAAATGTCTGATGTTCATCCTCTTTGCCTTTTGAGCATCTTACCCAGAGTCCTCCTTCTTGATTAACCTCTTTAGGTGTATGTTTATCTTGTATTATTTGTCTAATATCCAGTTATGAGTGAGTATATAATATGTGTGTCTTTCTGCTTCTGGGATACCTCACTCAGGATAATCTTCTTTAGTTCCCACCATTTGCCTTTCAAAATTCATGATTACCTTGTTTTTAATTGCTAAGTAATATTCCATTGTGTAAATGGACCACAATTTCTGTATCCATTCCTCAACTGAGGGACATCTGGATTGTTTCCAGCTTCTGGCTATTACGAATAAAGCTTCTATGAACGTGCTTGAGCAAATGTCCTTGTTGTGTACTTGAGCATCTTTTGGATATATGCCTAAGAGTGGTATAACTGGATCTTGAGGTAGCACTACTCCTAATTGAGAAAGCACCAGATTGATTTCTAAAGTGGTTATACAAGTTAACATTCCCACCAGTAGTGGAGGTGGGGGAAAACAGGGAACAGGACAGGATCCTATCACAGACAGCCTCTGAAAGACTCTACTCTGCAGAGTATCAAAGCAGATGCTCTGACTCATAGCCAAACTTTGGACAGAATGCAGGGAATCTTATGAAAGAAGGGAGAGATAGAACGACCTGGAGGAGTGAGATGCTCCACAAGGAGAGCAACAGAATCAAAAAATCTGGGTACAGGGGTATTTTCTGAGAGTGATACTCCAACCATGGACCATTCATGGAGATGGCCTAGAATTCCTGCATAGATGTGACCCATGGCAGCTCTGTGTCCAAGTGGGTTCCCTAGTGGTATGATCAGGCACTGTCTCTGACATAAACTGATTGGCCTGCTCTTTGATCACCTCTCCCTCATGGGGGTGGAACTTTACCAGGCCACAGAGGAAGACAATGCAGCCAGTCCTGCTAGACTAGGGTCAGATAGAAGGAGAGGAAGACCTATTAGTGGACTGGGGGAGGGGCATGGGTGGAGAAGAGGGAGAGAGGGTGGGATTAGGAGGGGAAGAGGGAGGGGGCTACAGGTATGATACAAAGGGAATAAACTATAATTAATAAAAATAAAATATTATAAGTAAAATAAAAAATAAATAAAACAAGATGGAAAATATTAAACAATGTCAAACATTGCCAAGGATGTGCAACAAAGAGAATTTATGTACATAGCTTGTAGGGATGGAAGCTGGTGGAGACACTGCTATTTTGTGAGTGATTATGCCATTCCCAAGTAATTTGTATATTGAAAACTAACCTCCGAGGTGGAGGTATCAGAAGAATGGGCTTTAGAGACAGGTTTGGAAAGGAGGGGAAATCCACACAGATCAAATTCATGTCTTTAAAGAAGTATGTCAGATCAGCACCCCCTTCTGCCATATGAGAACACAGCAAAACAAACTACCTATGAAGGTGTTTATTACACCAGACAACTATGACCATATCAGCATTCTAGCTCATTCAGCGCTAAGCTGTAGAGCTCCATTTCAATCCCAAAGGGGTGTGTATGAGTGTGAGTGTGTGCAGTGTGTGATATGCTCATAAGATTTATGTATGTATAAGTTGGGGGGGGGGCTTCTGGCATCTGGCCTGACCTGGCTTAATGGCCTACTACTTGGATACAATAGTGCATTCCTGGCTGACCTGGGGCTTGCAATAAAGTCATCTTCCTGAAACACCTTAAACCCTCCTCCCTGCTCAGGGCTTCCTGAGTAACACTTCTGAGGAACTTTCCAAACAATCGTTATTAGCACACCCTGGGACTCATTTGTTGGGTTGTCCTGTGATACACCGTTCGCTATTAGCACATCTTGTGACTCCTCTGGTGGGTCATCCTGTGATTCCTAGTCACTTAATAACCCTGCTAAAGGCAATTACATTCCTTCTGCCCTGCCTTCTCCCTATAAGTTGTATGAAATTTTCAAATAAACCGAGACCTTAATCAGACAGCCTGTCTTGGTCTTCATTCTTCGTGTCTCTTGTCCCACCCCATTCACACCCCGTCTCTTAGGGTCTCGTTCGACTGACCTGAGGGCAGGGTCAATAAGTCAAAGATTTAATTTTCATACGGAATTATTATATGTATTATAAATATATATGGCAGGTACTAATGTTGGAGAGATAAAATTTCAAGCTTTGGAATTACCAGGACACTAATGAAGCTTAAAGTTTAGGAAAAGTTTCAAATGAGGACCAGGAGCCAGCACATAAGTTTTGTGGTCACCAATATTTAGATGCAACAAAGTAAAGTGAGACAATGGAAGGTAACTGGCTATGGGGGAGAGAAGGAAAACAGAAAATGGCTGCAACTTGGAAGCTAAGGAAACAAAGCACATGAAGTAGTCATGACAACAGTGTGGAAGAAAACAAGGTCAGAGGAGTAACTGCTGGAATGGACAAACCCAAGACTACAGGTGACCGAGTAAATCAGATCCCATAGGATTGCCCCACTGCTCTTGTACTCCATGATTCTCATCTGTGGCCCAAGTGACATCCCCAACCTACTGTCTCTCACAAGCTGTCCCACACAACCATCATGATCAACACAAGACTTAGCCATACCATTTCCCTACTTATTTCTGTTAATGACAGGCTTCCGGTGACAAGGTTCTTCTAAAGTCAGGTTACCAGCACCCTTCCTTCCCTGTGTCCCAGGAGTCTGAAGCTGGAGTGCCAGCTTCTTTCTATTTCTCAAGCCACAGGGCTGTCACCTCCAAGTGCTGGGTCATTTTCTTCCTTCCTGAAACGTGCAGCTTTTCTAAGATTTTTCTCATGCACAATGATGGCATCTTCTTAAACTATACTCGATCTCTTCGTTTTCTGCTTACCAGGTAGAGTGGGTTTGGGGTAACACCTAGTGTCCTGGGGAATCCCCCTTCCAATTCTATTTCTATGACTGGTTAAGTTTGAGTGTACCCCTCATGAGATTCATGTGTTGGAAAATTCATTCGCAATGTGTTGGAGGCGGTTCCAACTGAGGACTGTATAGGTTATCAGGCCCCCACATCGTCGAAAGGTTGATACCATGATTTTACAAGAGGGATTGTTATACAAACTCACTCCTGTTTTCTCAAGAGTGTGCTCTTGCCCTTCTGCATTAAAGCATAGCACAAAGCCCCTCTCTAGCCACACGTGTCATGCACTCAGGCCTTCCAGCCTCCAGAATTTTCTTTACAAATATCTTTACAAATTACCCTATTTCAGCAGGGGAGGGGATGCATGCCTTTAATTCCAGCACTCGTGAAGTAGAGGTAGGTGAATCTCTGTGAGTTCCGGGCTGGCTTATCTACATGGCAAGTTTCAGAACAGCCAAGGTTACACAGAGAAACCCCGTCTTGAATTAAAAGATTACGCTATTTTCTGCCCACAGATGAATGATGCTTTCAAATGCTTTCAATGATGCTTCCTTGGCCAAAGATAATTCTCTCCACAGTGGGTAACATTTAACTTAGAGACAATTCGTAGCATCAAAGTTCTCAGAATAAGTGGCAATTGATTGCTCATTTCTAAATGACACATCTTAGCAAGCCTCACAAGGCATAGAACTTCAAGGAGAGGGAGGAAAGAATGTAAGGCCTGACAGTTCGGGAGAAGTATTATAAAATATCTTCTGGACATGACACGGTCATCACGATCATGAGCTCTTCACAGCTAAGGTTACCTGCACAGATCAAATCAGCAAGATCAGCCAACATTCCAGTGAGCCGGACTAATTCAAATTCAGTGGATTGAAATGAAAATGTGGAGGACATGAATAGAGGACATGTTGCAGGGTTTCTAGTGGGGGTCAGATGGAAAAGCTGGGGTATATATGACCAAGATACATTGTACACATGTATGAAGTTGCCAAAGAGTAAATAAAAATATTCTAAATGAAAAAATAAGTAAGTAAACACATTACCTCATTTTATGTATTCTGTTACAGCAGCAAAAATGGTTGAGGGGGTGGAAGCTAGTCACCAGAAAAACTCAGTGAACTGAATAAAGCCCACTGCTGCTCTTGGTCCCAGATTCCTATTCAGTAAAATAAAGAAATTCTTCAGAGATGATTTTAAGAATCCTTCCACCTGGAATCTTCTGTTTCAAGGGACAGTGATACAGAATTAGAGTATAAGCTGTACTTCTGGCAAACTTGCTGCATGGGAGATGGGAGACCATTGGTTTTTTGTTTTGTTTTTTTTTTGTTTTGGTTTGGTTTTTTTTTTTTTTCGTTTAA
Source organism: Pachyuromys duprasi (assembly GCA_028658305.1). Taxonomy (NCBI): domain Eukaryota; kingdom Metazoa; phylum Chordata; class Mammalia; order Rodentia; family Muridae; genus Pachyuromys; species Pachyuromys duprasi. The sequence continues at coordinate 82,566,304 of CM053765.1, read as the reverse complement.
AACTAACTTTGCCTGCAGCAGGAGGGAGTGGAGTTCTTCCATGGGCCTGCTCTGCTGGGTGGTTTCCATATGGAGTGACAGTCTGGAATGTGATGGAGCAGGTCTGTTTCCATCTGACAGGTAAACTTGGCTAGGTCCCATGGCTGCCTAATAGCTCCACACCGATTTCCAGCATGGTCAGTTCTGAGTTTCAACTATTTCTTTGGGTCACCAAAACTTTAGGGACCGAAATAGTTTACCAGGAACCACCAGTGAGCGTTCCTCATTTTGAAATGCCTAGTGATGACCAGTTTTATTTTTATACCCACCATTTCCTTGCAAAGAAATCACACAAATAAACAGATGCCACCCTCACTCCCTCATTTCTTTCTTTGGCATGGATCCTCTGACAATACAGCGATTTCTGTACCATCTGCTGGCTCTGCAAAGGTAATTAACAAGTGCACACCATTCCCAGACGAGGCTGGTTCATAAGGACAGTCATGCCAGCAAAGCCGAGAGGAGCAGAGTCAGGCTGTCACAGACCTGGTAGGTGGCTGTAGTTCCAGCCTTCACTAAAATGTGTTATAGAGACACCTGTCAGACTGGAGCTTCGAAAAATGAACGTGAATGGATCCTATAAGAAGAGGCAGGAAAACCTCAGAATAATTGGGGAAGGGGGTGCAGTTGTTGCTGTTGTTTTTGTTGTGTGTGGGGGTTGAGTACCAGATCTTATTTTTCTGTGCTTATGGAAATTTACTGTGCTTTTTATTTTTTTAAGAAGGGAAAACATTTTCTTCAACAAAAAGTTCAAATAATTTATTGCTAGGAACACCACATTTTGGGCCAGAGGTAGGCAGGTTGTCTCATTAACTGACCTTCAACATGCCCTCCAGCCCCTTCTCCGCCCCCCAGCCTCATCCTTATACCTGTGAGTTGTTAACAACACTAGCAGAAAACCTTCAAGGTTTCTCCAACAGTAAATGGAATTAAGAATTTGGGTCTGGAATCAGATCCAGTGTCGGGAAAGTTGTATCAGGCCAATCAAGAGTGTTCCTTGCTGTTGTTAGCATTGTTTCTATCAGGTGAGCATCTAGGACAGATGGCCTAATCCACTCTTAGCAGCAGGGAATTAATTTAGACTGCAGCAAAAGCCACAGTCTAAAAAGGACAGAAGCACTGTGAGTAAAAGGAGAAAACCCATGGTTTCATGCTAATGAAAGGAAATAAGGGCTCCCAAAAGGCATGTTGCAGGCAGAGGACACAGTTACAGCTTAAACATATCCAAACTACAGAAAGTACCAAAAGCTAGCAGTTCTTCAGTTGAATGAAAGCATTGGCATGGAATGTATGTGTTGGGAACTTTCAAATGGATGAGATCCAAAGAAGGGTTATAATGAAGTTGATATAAGAACTGCACAAATGGAGACTCTGATTCCTGACATACCTTGTTTGGCACAATTAAAGTTGGACAGGACCAACATCTTTACATAGGCTCTTAGGAGACATTGTGACAGTTATGATAGTGAGCTCCTTTGCTCTCTTCGAGGCTCACAGAAAGCAACTGCAGTGCCCAGAGAGAATGCCCTGATAATGGTGTTTTCTGGGAGCCAGGAGCTGCTCGAGGCACACCCAGGGAGTATGTGGTTTTGCTGTTGTTTGGTGGTGGATGTTTGTGCATAATGTGTGTGATGCACGTGAAGGCCAGATGTCAGCCTCCAGTGTCGAACCTCAGGAGCTGTCCCTATTGTTTGCTCAGACAGAATCTGTCACTGAGACCAGGAGTTCATCAGTTAGCTAGTGAGCTCTCCAAAAATGTCAATGCTCTCTTCAAAAGCAAAGATAAGGAGAAGGAGAAAGAAGAGGAGATTGTAGAGATAGCAGTTCAGAACACATACTGCTTTTCCAGAGGACCAGACATTGGTCCCAGCATCAGTGTTACCAGTAACTTCAGCTCTGGCGAGATCACATTCTCCTGGTCTCCAAAAGCACCTATACTCATGCGCAAATACCCTGTAACATACACACTTAAAATGAAATCTTTTGAAATAATAAGTAAACGTCAATGTGCAGAAGGATGCCTGGATCGTTCCCAGATGAGCTACCAGGCAGCAGCCCATTCTGGAGAAACAAAAGATACCTCCTTGCCTGGATTATTCAGAGGATGTTTCTTCCATTTCTACAGACTTTAATATTGACATTCTCCTTGGTGACATTTGAGAATCTTGGGTACTGTGAACTACATGCCCTGAATTTCAGCTCAGATGATCTCAGTACTAACCAAAAGTGGCTAAACACCACCTTTGCTCCATCTTGTGCCAGGGACACTTTGGTGTCATAGATCACCGCATTCTCTTCCTGCTAATGATAGGCTTTTCATGTCTCTGAGAGGCTTTATGTAGGAACCCACTGATTTCAAGGCATGAGCAGGAATTTCCCTTGATTAATGAAAGATAAAATAGAATCTTTATTCAGAGACTCAAGGAAGACATTATCTGTGGTCTTGTTTTCTCAGTTAGAGGGTATAGGTAAGGCACAGAATTGGGTATGGGTGTGTGTGTATGTGTGTGTGTGTAATTAAGGACATTTTCTCTGGTGGCCATGAAAAAAAAAGTCTGTAGGTTAGGAAGTAGTAATACAGATGCAGGAGCCCAGAAGACTAACTACTTTAAAAGTCACTGTGATAAATGAAGGGCCTTGACATGGGGACAAGTGTGTCTGAAAGGAATGGGTATTGAACTAAAAATTAGGTTAGTTATCAGAGGACAAGCTTCAAGGTTGGAGGCTGTAGGTAGAATTCTGACTGCCACATCAGTAGCTAGGTGGCCTTGGGCAGATTTTTCTGATACAAGATTGTTCTAAAGATTAATAAAAATAACAAGGGTAAAAGAAGCCAGTGTTTTATGTGTAGAAAGTGCCTCCATAGAAGCTTAATTAGTGCTGAGGGGACTCAGGGAGGAATCTGAGTTGCCTGCAGTCATTTTAGTTTGTGTCTGCAATTTTTCTCCAGAAAAGAGAGAGACAAGGATAAAACTGACTTCTATATACCCAGTGTGCACTTCAGTTTTACATGTGTTTCCCCAACTAAACTTAATTACTGGTTTAATTGTGTTTACTTTTGGGTAGGAATAGAAGGAACAGGTTTATTGAGATGGCAAGTAGGAAGGCCTTGAAAGTGACCTCGGGTTGTTCACAAACAAGTGCTGATTCGACCTATCAATGGGATTTGTGCAAATCCCATTGAATTTTTCCCACTTTGCGAAAGGAAATGGAAATTCTGAGAGACCAGAGAACTGTACAAGGTATCTCAGCTCTGGAGAGCCCATGTGAACCTCAGGAGGCAGCCCCTTGGGACGGGAGCACTAAGCCCAACAATAGTTGGTAGCCCAGAGCAGCAGTCTGTAGCCCAGGGCACTCTCTCAGAGGAGTCTCAACCTTGTGAGTACTATTCTCTTGGGCAGAATTTGCCTTCCAGCAGAACCCAGCTGCTGTTTGCAGAGAGCCCAGACACTGATATTTGAGCTTGGAATCCTACAAACACCAGCAGCGGACAAAAGACAAAAGATAATGCTAATGATCACAGACAACAGACAGGCCAACACCAGTCCCTTCTTGCTCGCCCCTGTGCTGTGCAACAGGACCCTACTGAGCTTTAACTCCCACTGAAAATAAATAGAATAGAATCTGCATTTTCCCACACCCTTTCTGTATTGACTTCAGAAGGAATATTCTAGTATTTGAGGGGAAAAGTCCTCATTCCTCAGTCTACACTAAACTTCCCCAGGCCCATCACTTTTTCTTTCCATCATTTTCCATATGTCAACTTTTCACATTCATTCTATTTCTAGTCGCACAGATTAATTACCTTGGACTTCCTGCTCCTGAGCCTTTGTCCACACTAGACTGATAGGTCAAGTAAATTTGGGCTTGGAAATAAGCTCTGTGACTTATTGGCTGAGTGACCTTTGTCAGATTTGTCTAAGTTCCCTGAGCTGCTCAACTTGACATGTGAAAGAGTAATTTTTTTCCTTGAAGATTTCTGCTGCGAATTCTATGAAAAGCACATTTTGTGTGCTAGGATGTGACAAAGTACTACAGTCTGAATAACATCCAAAGGCCCATGTTGTCTCCCAAACATGGGTCTACCATGAGGTGTTGAAACCTTTAGGAGATGGGTTGAACCTTTAGATAGAACCTTCCTCTCTAGTGCAAAGAGGTTAGGTCATAGCTGGCATACCCTCAAAGTCATGTTGACCCTGACCTGCTTTCCCTCTCCTGCATTGCTTCTTGGTGTCCAAGAAATGAGCAGTACCCTCTTCAACCTGTTCCCACTATTGTGAGCTGCCTCGCCATAATTGCAGAAGCAACGGAGACAATTAACCATTGACTGAAATCCCCAAAAATGTAAGTCAAATGAAACTGTTATTGTATTTAAGTTGATTATATCAGGTATTTTGCTACAATAAAGAGAAAAGCTATCTGTATTATCTTCTTTCTGTCAGAGCTAGCTGTTTCTGTGCCCCTAAACATTAGAATTCATCTTCCTTTGGACCCCTCTGCCTCACAGAAACAAGATAATTGCTGAGTTACTAAGCATTTTCTATGGACATAGATAATTTCATCTATTGTGTGCCACAGATGTATGAAGTAACCTTATTTTCTATAATTCGGACACTTAAAGATTAAGACTAGAGGTGACCCTGTATGGTCAGGCAGCTAAAAGAGGAAAGAATGGGGATTTTCAGCTTTTCTGATAGAAGGTCTATAATTGTGAGATGTGTAATGACTGTATTTTGACATGAAATTTTTGTGAAATATCATTGTGTTGGTTATTTTCGTTTGTTTGTTGTTATTCTTGTTTACTTCACACAAGTTAAAGTCAACAGAGAAAAGGAAACCTCAATTAAAAGGATGCCTCCATCCTTTTATGACTGGCTTATGGGCAAGTGTGGGGGGCATCTTATTGATTAATGACTGATGTGGGATTGCCCTAGGAGTGGGATCACCCCTGGCAGGTAGTCAAGCTATGTTAGAAATCAGGCTAAATCCTACTTCTGACAGAGGGCTAATATCCAGTATATATAAAGAACTCAAGAAGTTAAAAAGCAAGAAATCAAATAATCCAATTAAAAAATGGGGTACGGGGCTAAAAAGAGAACTGACTGTAGAAGATTACAGAATGGCAGAAAAACACTTAAAGAAAT
>CM053765.1:82533218-82560621 GCA_028658305.1 Pachyuromys duprasi | reverse complement strand
GATAGATATGGGGGGAGGTTGGTGAGACTTGGGGAGTACAAGAGCTCCACAAAGACCAAACTGAGCAGGGCACAGGGGTCTTGTATGAGATGATTTCTACAATCAAGGACCATGTGTGGATGTGGCCTGGAACCCCCGCTCAGATGGGGCCCATGATAGCTCGTTGTTGGACTGAAGACCCTAGTGAGGGAAACAGGGACTGTTTCAGTCATGAACTTGATGGCTGACTCTTTGACCCTCCCCCATACATGCTGGGGAGTGACAGACTGGCTAGATCCCAGGGGAGGACATTGCAGCCAGCCCTGAGGAGACAGGATGAGTTGGGGTTGGATGGAAGGGGAGGAGATTCTCCCCTGTTGGTGGGCTTGGAGGGGGCGGGGAAGAGGGAGATGAGGGAGGGAGAGGGAGGGTAGGAGGGAAGGAAGGAGGGGGGCTACGCATGGGATGCAAAGTACCTAACCTGTAATTGATATAAAAATAAATAAATTTTAAAAATATAAAAAATAAAAGAAGTTTTAAGCAAAAATAAATAAAGTGTTTTTGTATTTCTTTTCCTTTGATAGTTGGAAATTTTCCACAATTTGTCTAGGTGTCAGCTGTTTATATTCCTCTTGCTGGCATCTGATAATCTCTTCAAATCTGCAAACCCATTTTCTTTCTAAATCTACAGTTCCTTTTGGTTTTTTTTTTTTCAGTTGTTGTAGTTTTATTTCAAACACAAACAAAACACAGACACAGGCCATCTACTCATTGTCTTCACTGTGCAGCCTGTCTTTGGGATTGGTGACTCCAATGGCTAGCTGTGCTGCTCTTTCTAAGATGGCTTTTCTGTACTTGGAGGAATCATTATGAGCAATCTCAGCACTGCAAGATTTGTTGCCCATCAGTAGCACTTCCAGCGTCTTGACGTTGTCAACCAGAAACTTCCGGAAGCCTCTAGGCAGCATGTGCTTGGTTTTCTTGTTGCTCCAGTAACCAATGTTGGGCACCAGGATCTGGCCCTTAAATCTTCTCCGAACTCTGTGGTCGATACCTCTGGGTTTCCACTAGTTTTGCTTAATTTTGACATAATGGTCTGACTGGTGCCTGATGAACTTCTTGGTCCTCTTTTTGACGATCTTGGGCTTCACCAGAGCCTGGAGCGCAGCCATGTTGCTGCAAAAGAGATGGCCAGTTTCTTCTGTTTTTTTTTAACTGATTATTTGCACTTATTTTGTGTTCTTATTCCACTCCTCCAATACACACACTCACCCACCACACTCACACACATACTCTTTCTCTGTCTTTCACACACACACAGTTTCTTAGGACTTCTAGTCTATTAAACCTTTGTCACTTTACTTTGCATTCTTGGCAAATTTTTCAAGTTTTCTAGCTACACTTTCTCCATTGGTTCTGTGCATTCTGATGTTGCACAGAAGGACAGCTTTCCCTTTATAACAACAATTCCCTACATAAATGCTTTCCTCTTGGCACTTCCTGTTTGAAGGCAATGTCTACCAATTATATTCTTTAGCTCTTGAAGAATAAATTTAAACTGTGTTTGAGTTTTCTAACTCATATGAAGACTGACAATTTGAAAATTTTAATGATTCTTGGCTTGAATCCCAGCACTCAGGAAGGAATGGAAGATAGGTCTCTATGAGTTCAAGGCCAGCATGGTCCACATAGCGGGGTTCAGGACAGCCAGGGTTATATATAGAGACCCTGTCTCAAAAAAAAACAAACCAGACAAAACAAAACAACAAAAATGCCACCTATGCTATTCTTTATACTGCCTGAGAGCTACAATATATTACCTTTTGCTAGTGACTAGGCATGTAGGATGCACTGCATGACTCATTGCAATGGTCTATAGCTAGCATTCTGGTCAAAGCTACTTCCTATTTTATTGAGTATCACCAGCCACTCAGAGGGTTAGTCTCTCTCTCTCTCAGTACCTCCACTTACCACTCTCAAGTAAAGGACATACTACTCTTGCATAAAGGATTTATAAAGGCCAGAAGACCTTTACAAACAGACATTGTAGTGGTGAGTCTGGAAGGAGTTAGACAGTTTGTTCTTGCTACAAATGGTATTTAAGAAATCATATTGGCTGTGGAGGGCTCCTTGGAACATCCTCCTGCTCCAGTATCTAGTCCTGAGCATGAGTTTCAGCATCCAAAGCCACTCCCAAGTAAAGCAACAGCCTCCTGGGCATGCTTAGAACTCCAGCTTCATCAATTATCCATATACCATCTGCTGCAAAGCTCTGTAGAGTTCTTTATCATGTCTGGTCTATGGAAAGTAGTGCTCATTTTCTATCCTTGTTAAGAGTAATTTTAATCCATGTGTTTAGAGTAGGGAATTTTAGCATATGCTCCATTTATCATCTTAACACCATATCCTGTCCTATATTTAACTTGCCTAAGGATATATGTATATGTTTTCTGCACATCTTTAAGCACTGCTACAATTAAAAAGATGGAAAAATACCAAGAAGGCAGGCAATTCTTGGGCTTTCCTTGAAAAGGATATTTATAGCTAACTGTGCTTTAGAAATATTCTGAACTTGTAAATGGAAACCTTCTCTCTTTGAAGCCAGGTAGGGTGGTCACATCTTCAATCCCAGCACTTGAGAGGATCTTTGTGAGTTCAAAGCCAGCTTGCTATGTTTCAGATAAGACAGGGATACACAGCAAAACCCTGTCTCAAATCAAACAAAGAAACCTATTTAATCTAGACTTAATTTAAAAAGTGATGAAGGAACAGTGTGACCTCATCCATGAGGTCCTGACTGCAACACCAGTACCGCATTCCCTTCTGAGATGGCTTCTATCTTGAGGTCATCACAATCTGTAGTGTGCCTGCCACTTGGCTGGCCAAGCAGAACAGGAAGAAGAAAGGAACAGAAGATACTCTGGCACACAGCTTGGCTTCTACAATATTTTCAGTATGTTAATAAATATTCCCATGTATTGATTTGCCTTGACCAATCATATTTCCTGTGTTTTGATATCAGTGAATTTTCCTTTTACAGATAAAAAATGATGGGCTGATCTTGATACAGTGACCTTGAATATGAAGTAAAATTAGAATCATTGAGTGCCTGAGGGGGACACAGACAGGATGCTTAAATAAGCCTAATTGTGGACTGATTTACAAAGGTACAGAGGATGCAGTGAGGGTGGGACAATCATAAGATCATTCTAAGAAGATGAAATGGTCACTCTGTGGGTATTGTTCTCTAAAATGCCATCCATCTTGAGATAATGTTTTAATGGGTTTGATGGAGTGCTTAGAATTATAAAAACAATAATAAAATCCCACGAAGAAAACATATAAATAAAAAGTTTGTAATGTAATGATAGAATCCCTTGCTTCTAACACCCACCCTACCATGACTCAGAGATGAGTCTAATGACCACTGCAAATCGACAGTAGTAATGAGCACATGGAACACTTTGAATGATGGTGGATGTGATATGGAAAGGTCCACCAGGGCAACCACAGGCACTGTCCAAGTCTATGCCCATGTGTAGTTGGGCTTGGTCCCTGAAGGGAACTGTCAGTTTGAATTATACATTGATGATTATAGACACATGATTTTAATTTCTCTATTAAAGTTCACAGAACTTTTGAAGTCAGTCCACCCACAGATGTCTCATTAGTAACTCCTTGGTCACTGGAGACCAGAAGGAAAGGGTCATATGAAGATGTCACTTCAGAGAAACAGTGACTTTTGGTGGAGAGACACAACCCATCCAAAGGAGACACCACAGGTGGAAAGAGGGTAGTAGATACCACAGCTACTCACACGGCATGGCTTCAACAATGTTTTCAGTTTGTTAGTCAATATTCCAGTGTCTTCCGCATGGAATCTGGTTTGGCATATTAGGAGATTTGTCTCTTCCGAGCTTTTCTCCTTGTTTTATAGGTGGCTCTCTTCTCCCTTTGTCCTTACACTATTTGCCCTCTTAACCTTCCTGTGCTTCTGTTTTTCCTATCAATGAACAGCCCATTCTAATTATTTTTATTTTTCTTTAATTAGCCATATAAAGGCCTTGTTTCCAAATATAGCCACATGCTTAAGTACTGAGGTATAGACTTCTGCATCAGAAATTTGAGAGGTACTGTTTGGCTGACAACACAGTAGATTCTGGTAAGACAATGGGTCCTCTAGTCTCACCAAGGATGTTCACCTTCACAAGTTTAGCTCCCAGAATTCTCAATGAGCCTTCATCTGCTTCATGAACCACACAGACTAACAAACACTTACCTAGAAGTCACTAATCTGACCTTGGGTGAGTCCGGTGGGAGGAAATATTGGAAATCTAGGGCTAAAACCCAGGCCAAAAAAAATGTCTTTTCTCAAAACCGCAGCCCCTTGCAGTCCTCATTTGCTTCACTCTTGCTGTATTGATTACATTGTGGATGATACTAACCAATTACAAATCATTGTATGTTCTTTATTTTATTGACATTATTTCACTACCTAGCCCAGGCTGTGGTCAAAGGCTGGTTCTCCTTCCTCAGCTTCATCAGTGTTGGGATAATAGCTGTGCTCATCATAGCTGCCCATGTGGTATCTGTCTTTGTGGAACCTTGAATGCAATGTTCTTGAGATTTACCTGACTCCTATTTGTTAGATTTGAGAGTTGAGCCTTGGAAATAAACAGATACCACTTTGGAACTTAAGTTTCACATCTCCAAATAAGCAAGTACCAAATATTCAGGGTTTCCACATTTTAATTTTAGTGATTATTATATATAATATAATTACATCTATACATGAAAACATAACATATACAAAAGTTTTACAAATAGTGTATTTAAACACATTTTATATCTAAAATGTAGCTACAGTTGTTATTATACTTCTTAGATAATTGGATTACTGTGAATATTAAATAAAGCAAAATATTTAAAAGCTGTATAAATGATGGGCTAGAGAGATGACTCAGCAGTTTTAAGAGTACTTGCTGCTCTACTGAAGAAACCAGGCTTGATTCTCAGCATGCATGTGACCTCTTACAACCATGTGTACCTCCATTTCCAGGAAATCAAATGCCCTTTTCTAGCATGCACAAACATCAGATATGAAATATGTGATGCACAGACATACAATCAGGTAAAACATTCATATACATTTTAAGAAGTTGTAATATGATAATTATCCTTTAATAAATGTTGAATGTGTACTGCCTGGTACAAAACTAAAACATAGAAAGGCACACTGAAGGTCAGGCTGAAATCCATCACACAACAGAAGAAGCACCAACTCCCCGTGCTCTGAGAGAGGTGAGAACAAGCTACCATGAATACATAGAATGAGCATTCGTGCAAATTAGAAATGCTCCATGGAATTAATGATGTCTCTGCTAGACCTCAAAGAGAAAATCAAGAATGAAAGGAGACAATGAATATCTTCACAGGTTCAGGGAATGGCTTATGCATACCCATGGTGGGAGGAAAGGCAGGTCCTTGCAGGGAACCAAAGCAGATCCTTAGGCTGTTGAAGAGAAAGTGTGGTGAAAGACGAAACCAAAAGCTAGAGTAATGGAAGCAAGTGCCTAGTTTCCAGTGGGCTGGGTCTGCCTTCAAAGAAAGTGATTCATGTGGGAAAGTAGGTTAGAGCTGCGTCTGGGAAGGGTGAGGATTAATGGTGTTCTCTGTGTTCCTGCTCTTGTAAAACAAAAAAAAAAAATTAATAGTGTGACTGTCTTCTGTAGGCCTGGCACATGTTCCCAACTGGGTTTCTTATTTAATTAGCCGCAGAAGACACGGGCACCAACTTGATTCCTATCTCCACCTTCCTTTGTGACTCATTGTGGGAATTCTGAGTAGCAAGTCTTTGTCACTCTGCAGCCCTCCCTCAGATGAAGCATCAGGAGAGGCAAGGCAGAAACGGTGTCACCAAGACTCTTGGTTGCCTATGCCTCTCTCCTCTTTGTCTTATTTTCCTTCTTTCATTTTCTTTACCCTTTTTCTCAAGTCTCTTTTTAATTAATCCTTTCAGTGTGATACAGAGGAGTAATGGTTTCCAGCTATTTGTGCCAAACTGAGATTCAGAAACAACGAATTACTATCAAGTACTTCCTATTTACTATTGTCGTAACTTCACTGTCATTTCCATTTAATAAATAAGGAAATGATGCACATTTTGCTTCTCAATGTTCCCTTACTTGGGATAGGACATGTGACTAATTTTCACCAATAGAAAGTAAGTGGAAGTGATGGTTCACATGTAGTCTACTTTCTATTATTTTATTTTTGTGTGTAGTGTATATGTGTACATGGATGTGCACATGCATGTGGATGTGAAGCAAAATAGCCATGGGACAAGCAAACTGGCCTGGAGTAAGAATGAAGCCAACTCATGTGCAAATCCTGATAATCTCCTCTTGAGACCGACAGGAGTAAGGATCCGTCCCTCCCTGTTCTGGGCCTGCGTGTTCCAGTGCACATAACCTTTTCACCCCCTCAGGTACCCTTGAGGTAGTCACACCTGGTGGCCAGGTTTCAGGTTAAAACTTCCTATTTCCTTAGAAGGACATGTCCAGCTAGCACCTGAACTTTCTCTCCATGCAAATGAAGCATTCCCAACACCTCAGCCCCAGCTGATGATAACACATTCACCTGGAAAACCCTACTCACTTCCTCAAGGTTTATATTGGCCTTATTATCCCGAATAAAGAAGAGCTGCTTCATTGAAAACCATCCACTGTTTCTCCCCCAGCACTCAGATCCTGCTACCCCACACTCTCAGTTAAGCCTCATTCCTTCTAGCACCAGCGTTAAATGGTGTCTAGATACCCTGAGGAGTCCAGAAGCAAGCCCAGAACAGCATGTGGAGACCAGAGATCAATGTTGAGTGCCCTCCTTCATTGCTCTCCACCTTGTGTTTTGAGACAGGGCCTTTAAACCTGGAGATAACCGTTGGCTATACTAGCTGGCCAGAGACCTCTGAGGAGCTGTGTTCTTTATCCCTCCAGCATTGAGGTTACATATGCATGCCACTACCCTTGGGGCTGATGTAGGTGCTTGGGATCCAAATTCAGATCCTTGTGCTTGCATGGCAGGCACTTTATTGACTGACCCATCATCTCCTCACACCCTTCTAGCCCAATTTTAAACATGGATTGGCTTATTCACTGGTTTTTCCTTTATTGTTTGGCTGGATTTAATGGATCCACCGCAGGACTCCAGAACCTATAAAGAAGGCCAAGAAGGTTAGAACAGGATCGCTCTAGCTTCAGTACTCTGCCCAGGCTACCACTAATGTGACCCATATTGGACCATAATGTGAACTAATAAGACTTCATAGCTTATGCCAGTGAGCTTTAGGAGTATTATAGCAACTAGCTGGAACAAGGTCTCTGTGAATAAACTAATCTTTGCAGAACACCTATTACCAAACTATGTCATCAGTAAAAGTCACAGTGTTAATGACACAGGCTGCACACATGGCTGCACCCCACAGGAGTATTTTAAAGGAGAGGCAAATCTTGAATATTGCCCTCAACCATAATGCAAAGGCTTCCAGGGGCCAGCATCCTGGTTCTAGAGATGGCTCTAGAGACAGAGATGCCATAGTCAGTTTTAGATCTGTTTTTTCCCCAATTGAACGACCTTAAGCCTTAGTTTTTCTGTCTTTAAAATATGACAGAAATGCCTCGCCACTAAAGTTGATTTTTTACATTTAGCTAAATGTTATCTATCAAAAACGTATGGTTGGCATCAATAAATATTATTTTCACTGTTGTCATGGCTATTACTATAAGAAGAAATCCAGTCTTTCACTGGATTAAACACAACTAGATTTTTTCCATTAATTACAAGAAACTTCTACATTATTGAGCAGCATGATGAGTACATTTACCTCAGTTTATTTTCCCAGAGTATAGTTAAGATTTGAATCTAAAGTTTGGCACTTATGACTCTACCTACTTGGGGTTTCACCTAATACAGTCTTAGTATTTAGATTTACAGCTTGATCATTACTAAAGAAGTGATTAAAAGATGGGCCTGGCCGCACATGAAGTTCTTCTTGCACAATGATATGCGGACTGACATGTTGATCTCTGAGACATTATAGTTATAGGGATCAACTCCAAACTCTGTGTATTGTGTTCTCCCTTCCTCCCTCTTGTCTGTTCTTCAAGCTGTTTTCCTTCCATTTCTCTTTCTTTCTCCTCCCTCCCTCTCTGTCTCCCTTTCTCTCTCAAAAGAGACACAGATATATATAGATAGATAGATAGATAGATACATATGTATATACATATACACACATACATACACATACATAGAGATACACATGCAATACATACACACAAACACACACATGCATACAGATACACACACAAACATGCATACACACAGAGAGATACAGAGATATGCACACTACATAACACAGAGATACACATAGACATACAGATACACAAAGAGAGAAAGATTTTAGAGTTCTAATAGTTTGAGTTCACGGCCCAGGTCTCTTGCCATTGAAGGTGAAGCTCAAGGATGAAGCAAAAACTGCCTCTGCAGTGTGTAGAGACTAGCACCTGTCCATCAGCAAAAAAAATGTGATTCACTACAAAGTGCATTAATCTTTGACCAAATTGCATGGGGAATGAGATGCTTTGGAGAACTGATTTTCAAAGTTAATTATCAGAGAACACCTCTTTCTCTCTTTCTTTGCCTCCCTCTGTCTCTCTCAGCCTCTCTGGGTCTCTGTCTCTGTCTCTTTGTGTGTGTGTGTGTGTGTGTGTGTGTGTGTTTCTGTGTGTGCATTTTCCCTCAAATATAGTATATCTCTTAGGCCTTGTCAGGACAGTCCAGTGAGCATAACTGAGTGTCTCTATACAGCAGTGAAAGAAACTTAAAGGATCATTTAGTCCAACTATTCATTTTTCAGATGAAAAGGCAAGGTTCCACATCATCATACAGTGATATTTACCACTTTCTTTAAAACTACCACCATTTCCTCTGCAATACAGGCTAGACACCTTTCAAATGACCTTCTCCGGATCATAAGTTCTATAGATATAACTAAGCCCAATTACCTTTTTTCTGACCTTGTAGTTAAGTTGCGTTTCCATCCCCCTGGCAGGAGTTGTTGTTCAGGTGACTGAATTCGAACCAGTGGACTGTGAAGGAAGATGCTAATGCCACACTTGAACTTGCAGGCTCTTTCTTCTAACCAGCTGACTGGCGGTCAACCCAGAAGCCCCGAACAAAGATTCAGAGAGCACCATATGAACAGAGCTTGGGTTTTGGAATCAGTGCATGGAACAGAGGTACCAGCTGATGCTCATTTTGGAAATGTCAACAAGAAATATGTTCCTACGATGCTTTGTCCATCGTATAGACAGAGATCTGCTTGCTAAATCTCTCCTTAGCCAATGCATACCTCAATAATGAGAAGGTTGTGATGGGCAAGGCATTTGTGCTAAAAGATAAGCTCCTGTGTCAGTGTGTGGCACACACCTGTAATCCCAGCATTCTAAAAGCGGAGGTAGGAGGATTCCAAGTGTGAGGCCAATCCAGGCTACATAGTGAATTCCAGGTCATTCCAGGTAACCTGATTAGACCCAGTCAAGAACAACAACACAAAAGATATGATCTCATTCCTCAAAAAGTTGAGATGGGGAGAAAAGGATCTGATGAGCTTTCAGTCTTGTTCCATTCGAGCCTCGCTCAGGGGACATTTGTAGAGAGCCTTTGTTCCCATAGAAATGTATATGGAAATATCAAGGTTGATGTTGGATGGTTTGACAGAGAAGCCACACTGGGGAAATGGAGCGCTTTGAAATCAGGTCACCTAGAAAAAAAATATTCTACAAAGTCAAAGCTTAGATGAAGCTAGCAGTTTTTAGGTACTTTTTTACAGCCTGGCTTACTAGATTCTCTTCCCATCTTAAAAAAAAAACAACTAAGAAAAGCACTTCTTTTTGTACATATCTCTTTAAAGTTTATTTGAGTATCTCACTATTTTTGTAGTGCACACATAGATCTCAAGTTTTAAGTGGCTCTTTAATAACTGCAGCTGGAAGAAACAAAGAAAAAGAGCTACCCAGCAGCTCAGTGTGTTAGTGCCAAATCTGGCTCTTTTAAATGCTGCAGCTCACATCTAGCAGAAGATACCACTGGACAGAAAAGTTAAGAAAAAAAGGAGAAAATGCCCAATTATTAGCTTGCTATAAGATAACCCTCTTTTATAGCAGATTCTTCAAGATTAAGGAGAAATTCTTCCCGTTGTGCCCTAAGTCACATTAAGTTCCCTGTCACTTCAATTAAATGTGTTCACTGTTTCAGAGGGCAGCCACCAATAACTCATCCCATGCTTTAGCACACTGGAAAGGTGTTGAGCTAGCATGCACTTAGCATGTTCTGACAAAAAGCATACACACACACAAAATGTAACTATCAAAGGAACCTATATGATGGAATCCCTCCTCCCCACTTTTACAGAATTCAAAACACACATGTTCAAGAAATCACACAAAGTCCCATCAGTGTAATCAATGGAGAGAGAGGAAAGCTTATTCTGCCTGTATCATCCTGCCATCAAGATGCTTAGAATCAACATTCACCTGCTGGTGTAATTAACTATACAGAGCTCTCCCTGTTATCATTTCCATGAAGCTTCACCCAGCGGTGGCCATGCAGTTTCTCACTCACAATCTGCATCTCAGCACATACTGCATCATGTTGTGCTAGTACACCCAAATACCTTCCTCGGCATGCAAGACTGCATTTTCTGATAAAAAAAATGTGTTCATGTTGATCCTCAAACTCAACCTATCATCCATGTGCATATGAATGAACTTGAGAAAGACTAGTTTGTGCACGCATCTACCAGGCACACTTATTTAGGACTGCCTAATGCCTGAACCAATAAGCTCCAAAGAAAACCATTTGAAAAAGTTACATTGGGATGAGCACAGCAGGCGTTTTTACAAAGGAAGAGTGAGTTGGGTTTTAAAATATCCATACTGTTTACAAGTCTCTACTCTGCATCAATGAGCAGGTTCCAATCTTTTCAAACCTCATCACTTCTAGACATGTTTGAAATTATCTCAGCTCTTGCTTTAGACTAGTTTCTTTCAGTGTCTATGGGTGAGATTGAAGTGTTGTGTTTAGTGGTAAAGTATATGTAGGTTATTCTCTCTTAGGCTATTCCATTATACCTCTAGTATGGTATCATGCACTTGACTGTTTCAGGATAGAGTTTCAGGATGACTGAGGTGCTACAGGTCAAAGCAAATCCATTCAGAGCCTCAAACAAGTGAGGAAATGTGTGCAGATTTGCCAGGTTTAAAAAATAAACAAGGAAATGGGTGCATACCAGAGACAGTAAATCTAGGTATGGGAGGCCACTAGTCATGTTGAAGCTTCCTTCACTTTTGCGTGTTTTGGATGGAGGCATGTAGAAGCAGTGTGCCTGGGTCTTGCTTTTGCTCTATTGGGCACGACATTGGATCCTGTCCAGACAGTCAGATAACACTTGCTCAACTCCTGTTGTGGTTTTGCATGAGACTTCCAGATTCTCTACCTCTTTTCTCCTTCACTTCTTTACATGATAAAGACATTTCTTAAATGTTAAATAAAAACTCGTGTTTAGAACAGATTTGGTATATTTTGAGGGTACAGGATGTACTTGAACCATTATGACAAACTGGTAAGGAGGAGCTGAAAGCAAATTCCTTCATGGGAGAAATTAGAGAGCAGCCAGGTCAATGATTCATGCATAGTCCCTACTGGAGAATGAGACTCAAAGCTAGTGGTATCATTAAGGTCATCTGAGATCCCATTAGTATGCTTCTCTAATGATAATTCACACATTTCACAGAATCCTTCACCTGTGGTTTCTACCCTGACAGCTGGTGCAGAAAACAAAGCTTGGATAACCAAGTGACTCGAAGGCAGACCTGAAGGTTAAATGAAATTTCCCATGGAAGATGTGAGATATCAAACAATGTGTGGTCTATTCTTCTGTTCATAATGTCAAAGCTGCCCTCCACATTTCCAAACTTGTGACTTCACTATTAACAAGGGATATGTTTCAGAGACAAGGTCAGTGGAGAGAAACATGACAATCAGAGGCAGAAATTACTTGAGTCATTTTCTTTGTCATTGAGACACTTTCCTGATAATCATGCACTGGACTAAAAACTGGAAATTATGCAGTGTGTGAGCGAAGAGGAAGAAAAAGAGGAGGATGGGACTTAGGGATAAAAGTACTGGCTCAGTGAGAAATTAATCTGCAACTACTTATAAGAAAACAGGGTCTTAGGGCCAAGTAAGCTAACGGTGTTACCTCTGCTTACATGCATAGTACCCTAAAAAAAGAAGTAAAGGCTTCAGTTACAAAAAGCTTCAAAACTTTATTTATTCCAGAGTCTTTCAAGCATTTTTTCCACAAAACCTTTTCTCTTCAGTGTAGCTGCAGCACAGGGTTCTGTCACATCCACGTTGAGAAATGGTGCTTTCAAGTTCAGGAAAGTGAGAGAGAAAGACCGACCTACATGTTGTCAGGGACAGAGACCTATCAGCATTCGTATCACATGTGAAAGGTTATTTTGCAATGTCCTTCCCAGGGATCATTTAAAAATAAAACAGTGTGCACAGACACTTGCCTGGAAAGAAAGGTACCAATGTCAGCAACTGTGTTTTGAATGTATTGCAAAACTAGCTGAACTGATGGCTAACCTGGTAAGGGGATAGATGGAGACAGGTAAAAAAAAGAGAGACATGGTGAATGTGAATATTAGGCTGTAGAGTAATTATACTCAATATTTGCTGTGTTTTTAAATAAATTTTTGAAAAGATTTTTAAAAGATTTTATAATGAGACTATATGTACATCAACGCTAGCATGAAGTATGGATTGGAAAGAGGTGGAGAGGCCTGTAGTTCCTATCTGCTGAACTTGTGTCAAGAGCCTTCATAAATAATCTCAGTTTTCAGCCAGCACTCACAGAAGTTTGGGGATGAGGAATTCAAAGCGGGATTTTGTTAAGTTATATCATAATAAAATTATTTCTTGATAAACTACATTTTTACACCATGTGTAGCTGGGGCTACCATTATTGTTGCCTTCTCCACGCCCCATTCTCTGCACAGCTAACTGTGACTTCACTCACGGAGAATGTATCCCTCTTGTTCTGCCCCTGTCTCAGCCAGGTTTCTGTTTCTGTGATGAACTTTCAAGGAAGAAAGCCTTATTTTGCCCCATGGCCTTGGAGGCAGAAGTTCCACGTCATCTGTGTTTATAGCTTTGGTGAATCATGTATACATGCAGACAGTGTATCTCAGAGAGTTCTGCTTACCTGAGGCAGCAGGAGAGCAGGCAGTGGAGAGGACTCCAGCATCTCAAGGCTCCCTTTGACAGCAAGCCTCACTGACCTAACTCTTCTTCACTAGGCTTTGCTTCTTCAAGGTCCCAACTCTTACTCTGCCCTCAGCTGTCCCCACTCTGGTGACCGAGCCATTAACTCATGAGCCTAATTTAAAGGATAGTTCAGATATAAAATACGGTATTATCCTTATTTTTTCAACTTCTGTGGAGAGAGCAGAAAGCTGAGGTGAGCTACCCAACCCCTGAAGAGCTAAGGTTTCCAGACAGGAGTTAAGAAGTGAATGTTCTTGTAGGTTATGGTGAGGGAGACGGGACTGAAGAAGGAGTGAAATGCTGAAAGACAGCTGGGGGAGGCAATTCAGAAGACAAGGGTTTGTGAAAACTCTATGGCAGCATGTGAGAAGAACTTAATTGCTCTTTGAGAGAAGCAGTGTTGAAGTTCCTTTGACTTCTTCATTGTTTTGGGAGCTCATTTTCAGATGTGACATGTCTCTGCCTTGCCTTTTAATGATGTGACCCAGCAAGAGATTCTATTACTGCATCCCCCTTAGAGAGAGGTGTGTCTCAGAGAGATGTGCTGAAGCAAGGTCTTAGAACTTTCTTTACGTGAGGGCAGGATCCAGATCACTGGATCAGACTCTGGGTGGAATGACTCAAATGCTGGAACAAAGCCAGCAGTGGTGTGGGACAGACATTGTTTCTTCTTATACATATGCAAACACTAGTAGGTTACCTAGCTGCTTCCATGTCAGCCTCTGATGTTGGTCAAAAATCATTCCTCTGACTACTTACTCTGGGGATTCCAAGAAAGGACATTATTATTGTTGTTTGATTTCTCAAAACATCGCTGACAGGCTGATATGTTCAATCCTTCTGTCCTCTACTTGTGGCACAATATGTTGTCCGTGTGTTCAATATGTTTCAGGAGTCTGTGGAACTTGAGACCTAGCTGGCTGGTGGAGGCCAGTAAAGACCAACTTCGGGGATTAAAGAGAGATCTGCCTCCAGCTGTGTCTCTGGTTTTTGGTCAGCCAAGGGACACCAACGGCAGTTGCATGCTCCAGCCTCCCTCCCTCTGTGACAAACTGAAACCAGTTCCAAAGAAGCCTTTCCTTCCTCCCTTCGTATTATTTCTTCCCAATGTGTTGTCACAATGATGAGAAAGATAATGAACATAGATGTGAACGGGCAGCCCACTGAGTAGCTGCTTAAAATGTGTGATTGACAGTCTCAAAATCTGGAGAAGATTCTCCTGACTTAGCCATTATGTAAACAGGTCAGGATCTAGTTTATGACTTTTCATTAGTCCCAGACTCTCCAAAGACACGTGAGTCTGTAGCCAATGAAAGTCCATGGCTTTAGCACTTTATATTAAGCCAGGAATTTAGGACTGTGTGTTCAATATTTTTTTTCTTTAAACCATCCACCTCTATTAGAAGCTACTACCCACTCATACAGCCTGTATAGGAAACAAACGGTTGTAAATTATATAAGCTAATATAAGTCTCTAGAAAAGCCAGACAACCAAAGCTGGAGGCTGCACAGCTAAAAAGGAAAACAAACAAACAAACAAGAACTCTGATCTTCAGCAGCACAAAGACAGGTGCTAAATGCTCGGCTTAAACCCTTCTAGGCTGCCTATGAAAAGAAATAATGCTGCCATTGCTCTCTGTCTCCACTGATAGGCTGAGGGGGAGAAGAGCAGCCATGTTCTTCTAGAAGCTATTAGCTTTTCATTCAACACTGGAGGTTCACCCTGAATGCAGGTACATTGGTCAGTTGCTGTGCCAATGTCCTATCCCCAGAATAAGAGTATGAAACAGGGCTAAGTAGGCAAAGAATTTATCAACAAACGTGATGTAAGGTGAGAAAGTACAGCATATGTGTCATAAAATTACCCAAGCTTTATTCTCATGTTTATTTAGGACTCGCTTGGCTAGCTTAGAAAACTTTACACTTCAAATATCATGGGTTTACATGTGACAACAACTAGCTGCACGTTCTCATCAAAGTAGGGTTCCGTGGGAGGAGTGGGGCATGTAAGCCTCGAAGTTAAATTTGTACTACAGTTAAACAAAATATTAGCAATTTTCAAATTTACTTTTCAATGTTTATTTTAGGGCATAGACTATGTTATTTCTTAATTTAAATGGTCTTAACTGCATAAGATATATAAATACTAAATTTTTCTGTATATTCAAATTTATTTGGGTTTAGGGGAATTCATTTGCTAAACCCAGCAACCTAGTGTTTAAATCCCTTCAGTTCTCTAATCAGCAATGGCGTGTGTGTGTGTGTATGTGTGTGTGTGTGTGTCAGTACAAGGACATGCAACACATGTGTATAGAAGCCAGAGGCCAGAGGTCAATGTCAGGTGTCATTCCTCAGATGCTATACATCTTGGTTTTTGAGACAGCTCCTATGGCTTGGAGCTATAGCTTTCCTGGTTAGCAAGCTCCAGGGATCTGTCTATGTCTATACCCTAGCACAGAGCTGTCAAGAGCACGCCACCATTCCCAGCTTCATTGAGTTATGCAGTGCGAATCAAACTCATACCTGAACACTTGCACAGCCAGGGCTTAGCTGCTTTAGCGGAAATACCTTCCCTTTCCACTTGATCAGTAACTTTTTTTAAACTGTGTAAAGAGCTTCTAATTCATTAGTCCCAGGACAGAGGCCATAGATGGTTGTGGCTTTTAATTTTATGGGGCAGTTTCCTCTTAAATCAGTGGCCTGGGAAGTAAGGCAGTTTTTGGAAAACACAAGAGAAGTGTTTTTACATTTTCTTCACTTTCTGAAACCTAATCCAGCTTACTTGTTCCCTTATCAGATGGAAACCTGAAAGGCATGGTGGGTACAGTCACTTGATGCATTGTCTCTGTTCCAGCTGACTGCCTCCCAGCTGCTCAGAGCACACTAGTCCCTGCCCAGCACTACTGTTGGCTGGCAGGAGGCAGCTACTGGCAAGGATGGGCAGCTCAACCCAGGCATCTGCTTCTTCTATCCATGGCATTTTAAAAAGAAAAAAATCACACATCTGCTTAACTGAGTGCTTATTCCTCTGGGATTTACAATATCTCAGGTTTGACTTCCTCTGGGGAAAGCAAAGGACATTATAATAACCCTGAATGTTTAAGTTGGATTAATAAATTTAGGCTTGTTGATCTTCAAAATGTTCTCATTGATTATTTCCAAGGATTTGGGAAAAGGAAGAGGAGTGATAATATAATTCATTTGGTCTGGTGTTTGAAATACTTCATCTGGCCTCTCACTTGGTCCTTCTGGTAACTCAAGAGAGAGACCACAGACTCTGCATTAACGCATGGAAATTTGACAGAACTTTTTCTAGGTCAAAGGGCAGCCACTGATGGAGCTTGAAGCACAGCACATGCTTCAGGGTCCTGATTCCCGCTGCTGTACTCCATTTCCATCACTTGCTCCCCGGGGAGCAGAGACTACAAAGTCTACTGCTTCATCTTCTTCACTAATCCATCTTGCTTTTCCCCCTACTCAAGATACTGGAAAGGCCCTGGTCTCTGAACAAACATTATTCAGGATCTCCCAAGGAGACTATATTCATATATACTGTGTTTACTCTCTGTGATTACTCTCTGTAATAATTCAAATGAGGATGGCCTGTATAGGCTCACATATTTGAATGTTTAATTCCCAGTTGGTGGAACTGTTTGGGAAGGATTCGGAGGTGTGACCTTGTTGGAGGAGGTGTGTCATTGGAAGTGAGCCTTGAAGTTTGTTTCATAAAGCCCATGTCTGACCCAGTCTCTCTCTGCTTCCTGTCTATAAATCAGGATGTAAATTCTCAGCTACTGCTCTCAGCTAAATGTGTTCTCTGCCATGATGATCATGGACTAACCCTCTGAAACTGTAAGCAAACTCCTATACATGTTTGTTTGTTTTCTTTTATAAGCTGCCTTGGTCATTGTGTCTTTTCATAGCAATAGAACAGTAACTAAGACATTCAACATCCACAGATCTACAACCAGAGGGTCAATGAATATGAACTTAATTTAGCCACATGCAATTCCTTATCAAGCCTTGCCTTCATTCGGAGTATCCAGAAACAGACTCAGAGATCAGCTCAGACACTTGTCTAAGTACTTGTCCAAACTTCTGCTCTTTGGGTCATTTCTTAGCAAGCACAGTGAGCTTGCTACTCATGGGCCAGTGGTCTAATATAGAATACATTCTTCTCAATGTAACACAGGGTCCTTCAATGTCATGTTTGGCTTGGAACCCACCACCAGACCAGACAGAACATTCTAAAAATCTTATTGTAGCCCAAGCCTTTTCCAATTCAATATTATTTTTTCCTTTCTCTTTCCCAAGGGTCAGACCAGAATTCATGTGTGAAGACTCTGCTTGCTTACTCCAGTAGCCTCCTGTCGTGCCTGAGTATTTCCCTTGAGAATTTGTTAAAGTCTTAGCAGTTTCTTTTTGGAAGACAAGAAGTTACACAGAAAGTGATCCAAGAGAGCACAATGAAAGAGCAGGGAGAAGAGACGGAAAGAACAAGAGCTGATAGTTTTAGCAAAACCTTCTCCTTTAGCAAATGGAGTTTCCATCCTAGACCTGCTGAGAAACTACATAGAGGCTTGGGTCACCATCAGAGCACAAGGCTTAGAGCACTTACTTAAAACTCCTGTCCCTTGCAAGGTGACAGTCACTCGAGGGGCAGTGACCAACCCTAGATGTGACTCTGAGACTGGAACTGTCAGTCAGTCCAACCTGAGCACGAAATCTTATTGCTGATGGCTCTCCACACTCACTACAGCATTCGAAAGCTTGAGTTTGAAGTACTATTTTGTCCCAATTTGAAAATCTAATCTCTTTCTTACTACAGTGCTCTATACCAACAGGGCACAATATGTATCCAGCTAGCTTATTGACGATTGTGACACTCTGAAACGCGTATGAACTGTGTTGCCCAGATCGCTTCCCCTCTTTGCCACTCAGTTTCTTCAGAGAGCAGAAGTCAAAAAGAGCACATCTTGTTGACCTTCCAGAACTGTTCTGAAAAGCTTTAGAATGTAAACTGTTGAGTGCTTTCCAGGCAGTGCACAGCACTTCTTGGATAACCTTCAGTGTTTGACCTGCTTCCCTGCTCTGCTCTCTTGCTAAAACAAATGCATACATTGTCCTCTCTCCTGTCCACACCTCCACCCCATGGTGTTTCAGGAGTCCTACTCTGATTACAAAACTGGTTGTACCATCTCTAGCACAGGATGTTTCCTACTCTTCCAACAGAGGTTAGATAACAAAGATTTAAGAGTCTGAAATTCATCCTTCACTGATCAATGCTCTTGAATGTTCCACACTTCCCTGAACCCTGTTCTATCCACTTGTAAAACCAGAGGCTTAAGGACAACAAGTGGTCTCAGCATTTCCTACAGTCAGGGCAGCTTTTTCTTAACCCTTTCTTTCCAAAAACAAAGACAAAAACTCCTAAATCATACTGGGTCATTCTCCTCTATGACACTGTCTGGAAGCCACCATCTCTCTCTTCAGAAATAAATAACAATAAAGACATATACACACAAAGCTGCTCACATTAGAACCACACTTGCTCAAGTGCACACGTGCACATACACGCACACACACATTTACAAGTGTTCACAGCCCAGAGTGAAACACTTATTTGTTCCATTGGTTCTCAGTATTGATCCTAGATGAGACTAATCTAGCAATGACACTGTCATACAGTAGGTACTCAATAAGTAACATCTGGCTTTATTCTTGCAGTAACATCACCTTCTCATGAAACAGGACACAGTCCTGGGCCTGGTCAGAGTGAAGCACGCACTTTCTGAAGGGAGGAGGCTGGTGTTTGGCTCCCTCTGCCGGCCATGCTCAGCACTCACTTGTCCTTTGCTCAGTTCCCAGGGAGTGGTGGCTGGTCTTTGGGAAAAGGAAATGGGGTCAGAGATGGGAGATGGGGAGCTAAAGGGAGTGGGTCTTGAGATAATTCTGAGCCAGCTGTGGACAGAGAAGTGTTCCCTCCTTTTTTTGTACTTTAACTATTTCATGTGCTGAGCTAGCCTTTTCTAAGCGTGTGCTGAGGAAACATGATGTAGGAAAGATGAGAAAGAGCCCCTTCTCCTCTCAAAATTGGATATTACTTCCAGAAAGTATGATTCTTTCCCTACCTAGATGGCTAAATTTGGGGGACACGGATCTGGACACTGATTAATGTTTACAAATGAGGACTATGGGCTCTGAGACTTACTACTGTCATTTTAGTCAAGGAATCACCTCACAGTGGCCTGGTTCCTGTCCTCAGTTACACACGCGTGTGTGCGCACACAAACACACACACACCACACACAAGGGGGAGGTTGGGGGGAGAAAGAAGGTTTAGACTTCAGAAAGATGACCAACCTTTTATGATTGTCATGAGGATCAAAGCACATTAAGTGATGATTGGGGTGGGGTCCTATAATAAATTTAATAAGTGGAGGACATTGTCATCATTTTAATTCTAAAATAGGACTAGCATTTGACAGCATTTATTATTCTAAAAATTATCACAATGATGCTTTTCATTGACACGGAGCCACTTGCAGTTGGGCATATTTAGCCAGATTTGACCTCCCAGAGCCAGCAAGCTTTCTTACAGTGCCGTCAGTCAAAGTACTAGTCTACTATCTCATAATGTAACAGAACTGAAGGTTTAATATTAAAAAATAAAAATTCTCTACATCAATGCCATACAATTGGGTAGGTTGTTCTGACACATTGAATATATGTAAATAATTGATGATAACTCTAAGTGGAAATGTGATCCTGGTCCTTATTAAGTCAGGTTTCTTAAGCTCATGCTCTGACTTGCAGGTTGTGAAGTATGGGTCACAGCATCCCAGGGGTACCAGGATGATGAGCAGAACTTACCGACACTGACACTACTCTAATATCCAATCTAGTTGTATATATTCTGTTCTGTCCCTAAAGGACTCCTCTGGCACCAGGAGCCTGCCCCTCAGATTGTCCCTCTGCCTGTCTCTCTCCAAGAGCACATTGCTGCCTTAGCACATATACTTGGCCCTGACTAGAAGAGGCTTGGATTTGACAGGCAATTTCATGAGATCCTTAAGATGAGATGAATAGCTGCTTTGACTTTGTAATTTCCCAACCACTTTGAGTAATCAGGGTTTTTTGCTAGGGCACAACTGCTTGCTAGAGTAAAACTGCGGTGAAGTTCAATGTGCCATCACTCTGTTGGCCCAAGCTTTTCACCAAAATAAATAACCCCTTCCTATTTTTGGAATAGAGAAGTAGTTATCATGCTGTGCCTCCCAGGGCACAGTAAAGCATATTGAAAACTTACTAAATGTGTCATGCTCTGTTTCATGTAAGGAGGGAGAGGAAAGAGGGCCAAAGTGATCTACCCTTGTTTTAATCTTCTAGCCCTGGGCTGATAAACCTTGACACAGAGAGAGTGTAACTATTACTAACACTCAAAGTTCATGTGATTGTTGCTATACCTGTACAAAGAACGCTGAGGTGGGAGACAGCAGGGCTGGACTTGAATCCTGGCTTCACGGCCAGGAGAAAACTATTCATCATCTCTCGTCTGAAAAAGCAAGAAAATTGAATCATAAGGTCTCCACGTTTCTTTTTATTATCAATCTCCCAATAGAAATACTAGATGATGAGGAAAAGTAAACCTTTGTTTCAGTGAGTTACAGGCTAAGAGGCAGTAAGGATCTGAGAGATCAAGAGTCTGAGGGAAAGTTAGAAAGGAAGGGAGTAAAGCTGATCAGTAAGAATATTAATAAGGGGATGAAGAGGCGGCTCAATGGTTAAGGGCACTGGCTGCTTTCCCAGAAAAACTGGATCCCATTATTAACACCCGCATGGCATCCCACAACCATGTGTAACTACAGTCCCAGAAGATACAGCATCTTCTTCTGGCCTCCATGGGCCCAGGCATATACATGGTGCAGAGACCTCCATGCAGGCAAAACCCCCACATGCATAAAAATAAAACTTAAAAGAGAATATTAATGAGATTATAGTACCTTATTCTGACAGACAACATATATCCAACATACATTAAAAAAAAAAACTCCTACATACCAATGAAAAAAAGATAACCCATCAGGAGAAGGAAAAAGTATCTTAATTCATCTGTAGAAAATAACTTCACTTCTTTAGTTATAAAGAATTAAAACCCTAAAGAGGTTAGATACATAAACACCAGAATGGCTCACTTTTAAAAGATGATGAAGATTCTAAGGAGAATCATTTTACCCCAGTGAGTAAAGTGCTTCTTGTTCAAGCATAAAGACCTGTTTTTGGATCCCCAGAACACGTGTAAAGAGCTGGGAATGGTAGCAACTGCCTGTAACCCAATCTAAAAGGCAGAGACAGGAAGACACCAGGGCTCTTCTGGCCAGCTAGTGTGGCCAAACTGAGAGGCTTTGTGTTCAGTGAGAGACCCCACATCAAAAGCTAAGGTGGAGAAAGATGGAAAACACCTGACATCTAAGTTTGACCTCTATGCATGTGCACAATCAGACATGACGTAATTATGTTCTCATGCACACATACTTCACATGACTGCAAGCATAAACACTGACTGATCAGGACAAAAGTTGAGGATGTGGAGCAACCAGAATTCTTCCACACCAGAGATGAGAGGATAAAGTTGCATACACATTTTTTTCAAATGGTTTGAACTTATGTATAAGAACTAAATATACACAAATAGTCTTATCTTCTGGTGGTTCAGCTTATAACCGCATAACCCCCCCCCCATCGTTCTGATTACCACTTGCAATTTAGTATTTGGCAAGATTACCTTAGAACTTCACTTAGTTACAAAGGATCACATCAGATGTTTCTACTTACATGTATGCTAACAGAGTATTCTGAGCACAGTTGGAGTACATGTAGCTAAACCATGATGTTTAGTAGGCTCGATGTGTTAAATCTAATTTCTTCTTGCAACTTCAACCTGCAATGGATTTACTGGGATACAATCCCATTGTTAGATGAAAAGAATGTGAAAATAGTTTACTACACATTGGTAATTTCACTTTTCGATTATATACTCAATTCACACAAGCACACACACATCACTATTTTAAAGTAGCTAAAAACTGGAAACAGCTCAAACTTCCTGCACCAGAAAAAGGAGTAAATGTGGTATATCCATGCAATGAAAATCTAGAGAGCAGGAAAGATGAAATTTCTACAGCACACAGCTGGGTAAAGAAAGCTAGACACAACAGTGTGCGTGTTCTGGCGTTTCATTTACATAAAGTTCACAAATAGGCAAAAGTTACGGCAGCTGTTAGACATCAGGGCTGCAGTCTCCTTCAGGAGGGCAAACTGTAAGCAGGGAAATGTAAGGGACTGTATGGACAGTGGCCAGAGCCTGTTTCTTGATCTGGGCATTAATTACTGAAAGGTGGCTTGTGACAATTATCATAGCTGCATATTGACAATACAGGCAATCCGTGGTTATGCTGTCACGTGATGAAATGTTTGTAAATAAAAGACAAACAGAACAAATTTCATGATACTTTCACATTATTTCCCTAACACCACCCCCAAAGATTTTTTTTAATAATCCTTATAATTTCTGTCGATCAGTTTTTCTTAATGCACTCTAACTAACAATAACCCAGCCTTAATCATGTGCTATATTGCTGTGCTTCTCCTTTTCTTTGGCTGAGATATCACCCTACATTGGGAGATATAAACCATGGGAGCCATGCTTCTTGCCCTTGGACTAGTGCAGATAACAAAGAATAGAGAACTTGCCAATTTAGTTCTCAAAGGTCTTTATGTAGAGTCTGTATCTCCATGCAGTATCATAGCCCTCAGTTACAGCCTTTTCTAGACTATCTTGCACATTCACAAATCTACCAGTTTCAGCCACTGTTATCTTCAGCATCTGCCCAGTAACCTGGTTCTTTCTCTCTTGGTCATTCTGGCTTCCTGGGTTCAGTCATGCACATATTTAGAAGCTAACCCATGCTGGATATTGAGCTTTTCCCCAAGGACATTTAGATAATGAAGCAGCCTCTGGCCCCAGAAGCTCCTTAAATGTTCAGAGAAGAAAGGGTCAGAAATGGAAAATGATATAGAAATTTACTGAAGAACATGAAACAAGAGGGTTACCTGGGACGGTCGCTGATAACCAAGAAAAGCTTCTCAGAGGGGACAGTCAATGCAGAAGTGAGTGAACAATGACTAGACATTTCTAAGTGAAGAAAGTTACAAACCTTTTCAGGCAGAAGAAATATCAAATGCAAGGTCACAAAACAGCATCTGGGGGATGAGTTTCGGTGTGTGCTTGTTAGAAGTGCTAGCGTAACCAGCAGGAGTCTGGATGCTAAGAATGGAAGAAGGGGCAAAAGCAGACAGCAACAGGATGGGACACTATTTACTATAGATTAGTAAATAGAAAGCCTTGCAGAGAAACACTTAAAGAAATGCTTACCACGCTTAGTCATCAGGGAAATGCAAATAAAAACGACCCTGAGGTTTCACCTTACACACATCAGAATGACTAAGACCAAAAAAATCAAGTGGCAATACATGCTGGAGAGGATGTGGAGAAAGAGGAGCCCTCCTCCACTGCTGGTGGGAACGTAATCTTGTACAACCACTTTGGAAATCAATCTGGTGCTTTCTCAGACAATTAGGAATAGTGCTTCCTCAATATTCAGGTATACCACTCCTAGGCATATATCCAGAATATGCTCAAGTACACAACAAGGATAATTGCTCAACCATGTTTGTAGAACTTTATTTGTAATAGCCAGAACCTGGAAACAGCCCAGATGTCCCTCAACGGAGGAAAGGATACAGAAATTGTGGCACATTTACACAACGGAATACTACTCAGCAATGAAAAACAAGGATATCATGAAATTTGCAGGAAAATGGTAGGATACAGAAAAGATCATCCTGAGTGAGGTATCCCAGGAGCAGAAAGACACACAGGATATATTCTCACTTATAAGTGGGTATTAGACATATAATATAGGATAAACATATTAAAATCTGTACTCCTAAAGAAGCTAAGCAAGAAGGAGGAGCCTGGGTAAGATGCTCAATCCATACTCAGTAAGACAAACAGGATGGACATTGGAAGAAGGAGAAAACAGAAACAGGACAGGAGCCTACTATAGAGGGCCTTTGAAAGACTCTACCCAGCAGTGTATCAAAGCAGATGCTGAGACTCATAACCAAATTTTGGGCAGAGTGCAGGGAATCTTATGAAAGAAGGGAGAGATAGTAAGACATGGAGAGGACAGGAGCTCCACAAGGAGAGCAACAGAACCAAAAAAATCTTTGGCACAGGGGTCTTTTCTGAGACTGATACTCCAACCAAGGACCATGTATGGATATAACCTAGAACCCCTGCACAGATGTAGTCCATGGCAGCTCAGTGTCCAAGTGGGTTCCCTATTAAGGGGAACAGGGGCTGTCTCTAACATGAACTCAGTGGCTGACTTTTTGATCACCTCCCCGCGAGGGGGGAGCAGCCTTACCAGGCCACAGAGGAAGACAGCACAGCCACTCCTGATGAGACCTGATAGACTAGAATCAAAAGGAAGGAGAGAAAGACCTCCCCTTTCAGTGGACTGAGAGAGGGGCATGGGTAGAGAAGGGGGAGGAAAGGTGGAGTTGGGAGGGGAAGAGGGAGGGAGCTACAGGGAGATATAAAATGAATAAACTGTAATTAATAAAAATACAAAAAAAGCAGAGAAGGAGAGCTATCGCAATGCATCCCTTGCATTCTTGGATTCTTCTTTTTTTTTTTTATGAACTACATATTTGGGTAATGTACTGATGCTCAATATGTGAGGTCCTCTCTTTGGTGTTATTAGCTCCATAGATAGTTGTTTCCATTCCAAAAAGCTGATGTCCTATTCTCTGTAGTCCTGGGGAGATGCTGGTGCTGAAAAGGAAAATAAAGACCAGGCCTAATCTGAGAGCCTGAGCTTGGCAGATGCCTAGTGTGTGATGATGGGAAGTTACATGACATACCAGACATGTGAAGAAAAGGACACTAGATGAGGAAGGAGATATCTAAATAAAGCTCCTGGATGATGGTAAGCCAATCATGACCTACTGTATATTATCACCCACCTTGCCAATTTCTTTACTTCCTGATGAATCTCAATGCAGTGCTATCTCACAGCCCAGTCTCAGTGTCTGTTGTGATCCTGTCCCCTCCTTCAGAAGGGAAGCAGAAAAGAACAATGCCAACATGAGGCCAAATGCTAAAAAGAATAAATGCCATGTGCACTTCCTGGAAGAACGACCATGTCCCTTGCCATCACAAGCAAAGGAAACAACACAGGACATACAAGAGGAAGAGCCATTCCCCTGAGCACTTTGTATCTCTCAGAAATAGCCAAACATCTGGAGAATGGCTACTTCCTGAAAATGGTATCAGTAGGTCCCAATGCTCCATAATATGGACATGCAGGTCAAAGAGATGCCGGTTTGGTGGTCTCTTAGCCAAGGGCCATCTAAGTAGATGGTAACAACTCATGAGCAGGACCTCTGTCATTTTGCTTATTATGCAATCCTGGTCTGGGCATCTTGGCTTTTATCTCCCCCACAATAACTGATCATTGGGTCTCCGTGGCATTAGATCTATTTGGGCATCAACAGTTGAACACTTGATATCCATTAGTGGAGAAAGATTTCCAAGAGATGCTTAACATGCAATAGAGATTCCACTTGAAGCAGCATCGCAAAGCCCTGTCAAATGCATGGAGCAGGGCCTAGGGAAGCTAAGCTCTCTGGGGAGAAGCTTGGCAAAGGATAGGAGAGGCTGGGAGTAGGGAGGTGGTGAAAAGAGGCAAGAAGTTTATACAAGGTGATTTTGTAGAAGATCAAACCTGACATATTTTTAGGACCTGTATAAAAAATGCAAAGCAGCCATCTCTTTTAAGAGCCATCTTCAAAATTGCAATAAATTCTCCTTGACAGAAGCCCAGTCAAGTCCAGCATGTAATCTTCTGCTGTCAAGAAGAGTAATGTGGATCAGAGCATGTGCTTCTAGTACACGGAGGAAAAAACTGTGGGATAGTGGGAAATGCTTGCCAGAGAAGACGGAAGTTATTTTGCTGAAGCTTCTATTCAAGGCTTGGTTTGCTCTCCTTATGGGGTCTCCTTTTCACCAGTCTCATGAAAAAAAATTAATCTTTTTTAGGAATGCTTAATTTAGTGAATTCCTTTCAACCATTTCTTTTTCATAAAATACAAGTGAAAAGTTCTGGGATTGGAGAATGGGCAAAAATCCTAGTTCTACCAGGTATGAGATAGGTAATCCTGAAAAAGTTGTTTCCCATACCTACAATGAAATGCTTTACCTTGTCTACTTGGTGGGGTTTATGGAGATAAACCTCTGGGAGTGTCTGTGAGGGCATTTGAAGAGAAGTTTAGCTGAGGAAAGATGAACAGTTCTGAACATAGTAGGCACCATTTCATGGGCTCGGGTCCTAAACTGAATGAAAACATGGATACCAACATTGTCTCTTTCTGGATGGATCCTGACTGTAGATCCTCTGTGACCAGCTGCCTCACACTTCTGACCTGGAGACAAACTATTCTGAATTTTCCAAGCTTGATGGATGGTGCCACCAAACTGTGAATCTAAAGAAACCCTCCTTTCTTTACACTGCTTTGCCAGTCAGTCTGACACAGGAAAGAGGAAAGTCATGAATACATGAGTTTCAATAGTGTCAATTGTTTGCAACAGTAATCATAACTCCAAGCTCACAAAGCTTTGTTGGGAGGATGGGGTGAAACCAACATGTCATACGCCTAGAAGGCACCATGGCATGTCCCATGTGCTTGGTATCTGTTCACTGACACTGTCATTATCAGGACATTATCAGCAGCTTTTTCTTGTTGACATTTGGTTTTTTTCAACCATGATTAGATACATTTGTTTTGCCCCTCCTTGTCACCACACCCTGGTCCACAGCTCTGCAGGAGCTGCCAGAACTCCAGGTTAGCTGCCCACCGGTACACCACCTTCCTACTGTTTCAGTGTCAGCCAGCCTATTCCCAA
>CM053765.1:82508156-82532718 GCA_028658305.1 Pachyuromys duprasi | reverse complement strand
TTCAATAATAACTTTAGATTTAAACTATCTCAGCTCCCTAGTAAAGAGACATAAGCTGATGCATTGAAACAGATAACAGAGTCCTTCTTACATACCACACTAGCAAGAATACATGTCACCTCAGGGGGAAAAGGATGGGAAAGTTATTCTCAAACAAGTTGCTGTAAAAATTACTTTAGTAAACAGTCACCATGTAAGTTTTATACATAAAGACTAAAAGAAATAAATATAAAAATGGGAAGTGAAGACTTGGAATCAAATCTACAGAAGCAACAGCACAGATCCTGAAAGCCACAGTCCCCACGAATGTTAATGGAAAGCCAGTTTGCTCAGAGCTTCCAAATTGACTGCGATGACTCACAAAAGAGAATAACTGATGTGCAAAAAGTGGCAAACCCTGGTGAAACACTGGATAGAGTGCTTACATGAAATCTGCTGGTAGAAAAACACTTTTAAATTGATATGCCGCTTATATATACTATTCATAATATATCATCTCATATTTTATATAAGTAAATCATAAATGTATACAGTCATTAGACTGTCACCAGCATACATGAAAATCATTTAATAAGACTCACCTCAGATTCCAAAGGGTCTCCCGATTAGGAAAGTGGAGTTGCACCTGACAGTAGTAAATCCTCCTCACCCTGACAACCCAGAGAGTCAGCACAAGGGGTGGCTATCTGTGTTGAGACTGGAAACAGTTTGGTTTTCTGCATGAGTTTAAAAGAACACTACATCTTATGGTTAAATTCCTTTTATTCTCTATTTATTCACTGACAATTTCACACATGCAATGCATTGTGTTTACATCCATCCTTTCTCCATTACACTCTCTTACCCCCTCCCTCTGAAATCATCCGTTTTCTCAATTACTACCTCCCCTCTTGTGACTATTGACTCACTAAGTTTAATTGGGGTTGTCTACATAGGTGGAACATCCTAGGCTAGAGTATGAACACTCATCAGTGGAAAAAAGAATACCCACATTTCTGGCAACCACCATCTGCTAATGGTTCCTCAGGAAAGGGTGGAATCACTTTCAGCATCCCCTACAAATATCATAAAATGCTGAAAGGTCCAATCCCATGCAGGCATTCTGCAGATGTGTGTAGCTATAATACACTCATATTCCAGCGGCATGGCATGATAGCAGAGCTTCACAACATTTCCCCTCATCTTCCTGATTAAGAAACAGTTATTTATGTATGTATGTATCTATCTATCTATCTATTTATTTTAGTTTCCATGCGATATATCTTATTATCGTCTTTCTCTCCCTAGCACCTACCTTCCTACCCAATCAATTTCATCTTCTATCTCTTAAAAAATTAATAAATCAAAAAATACTGAACCAACAAACAAAAAAGCACACAAACACACACATCCACATTTTAGTCCATTCCTCCTGAGCATGAGGCCTGCTTAGAATGTGGTTGATATCCCCAATGTCTCTCTATTGAAGAAAACTGATTTTCCCCTCCCAGAAGGTATCTACTGTAAATCAATTCTTGGTTAGGGGTGCAACTTTATGTCTAGTTTCCCTTCTCCGTGCTTGGATTTTGTCTATATTAAACTCATGCAGGTCTTGTGTGTGTTGTCACAGTCTCTGGGAGTTTGTGTGCATTTGCCTGTTGTATTTGCAAAGTGCTATTTGCTTGGGGTCATCCAGCACTTTCGGCTCTTGTAATCCTTTTGCTTTCTCTTCCACATAGATCTCTGAGGTTTGAGGGAAGGGTTTAACAAAGGAATCCCATTTAGGATTGAGTGCTCAAAAGACTTTTAATGTCTGTACATTGTCCAGTTGAGCATCTCTGTGTTAATTTTTATCTACTACAGAAGCTTGTCTGAGGAGGGTTGAGTGATGCACTGATCTAAGGATATAGCAGTATGTCATCAAGAGTATTAAAAAAAAAACATAGTCAGTAAAATGTGTTGAACATATTTACAGATATTTACAGATTCTTTCATAGTTGAGTATTAAGATAGATTTACAATTTCAGAATTTCTATTCAAAGGCATTTGTTATTGTTCTAGGGAGAAGTGGGCTATCTTTGGTGAGATAAAAGAAAGGCTAAAGTCTCTTTGCATGACCAATTCTAAATAATGTGCTCAGCACATAAATCTCAGGTTTGTTCACAGGAGATTGGTATGAGATGCCTCACTCTCTCAAATTATTAGTTATGGAAAAAGATTAAGAGTCATTTTTTATCACTATGTTCCTTTAGCAGAGTAACAGTAATGGGTTTTCTCCTGTGCCCATGACCTTTCTAGCCTCATGTTTTTGTCCACTTTAATAGTGTCGGATGTGGGCTTCATCTCATAGTATAGGCCTTAAATTTAATCAAAAAATGGCTGGTTACTCCCAGAGCTTTCATGCCACTATTGTACCATTATATCTTTCAGGAAGGTTGAAGGGTTCATAGCTGACTGATTTTGATGATTATTTTTTTCCTCTGGTAGTATACAAAGTACTTCCCAGCACCATGAACAACAGGGATTAAACTTCTAGTTGGTCATCAGCTTGATTTATCCATGTTTGATGACATAAGTAAGAGATTTCTTTTCAGCAACAACATCTTATTATTGGGTTGTCAAAGGTGACCAATAGCATTAACAATGGCTTGTAATGTTGGGTGAATCTATGGGACCACTTTGGCCAAAGACTCAACAACATGTAACCCATTCCTGGCGCTGAAGGTAGCATATGATGCCTACTTGGGCACTGTCTCCATTGTTATACTGTGAATCCATTTATATTTATTTTGTATATGCATTTATTTTTGGAAGCATACTGCATTTCAAAAGGTCCTCAGTGTCAGTTTTTCCTCCTTATATTCCTCCTTTTACCCTGTCTTTCCATCCCCCTTCCCATTTAATTTTTCTATTCTAGTTTCTCCTTTGTCCCTTGGAACACTTCTTAAAGGTGAGAAATGCCTTATCCTGAAGCCTAGCCTAATGTCAGCTATAAACTAGGACTACTGCAAATCCTTGTAAAAAAAAAAAAAAGAAAGAAAGAAAGAAACAGAAAAAAAAAGGTTGTATGCATAGGACAACAACAGGAAGAAATTCTGCCCCTAATGGAAGAATCTAAGTTCATTATGCAAGTGAAATATTCAAAGATAGCACAGTCTTACTTATGCATAGAACCCTAAAACATCAAACTCAGAGATGCATAGACTAGCACAGGGTTTGCTAGCAGGATGTTCCAGCAGTGGCTGAAACAGAGGAAATAGAAACATGTCTGAAAAAGGTACAAACCTGCACTTGAAGGATGATCATGTTGTAAGAGTCTAATGTAGAGCACAGGAGGGTGTGGATGTATCTCTTAGCTTGATTGTGGCTATCACTTTGCAATGAATATGTATATCTAATCAGGACATTGTACACCTTGAATGCATTCAATCTTTATCTCTCAATTGAATATTTTAAAGTTTCAAAAGGTGCTTTACATATGAATGCTGCTTATAAGGTATCAAACTCCTCAGCACTGGATTTATCAAACAAATACTAAATGAACCAGAATCTATTAGAAATTCTGTCACCCTTTCTTATAAACTGAACACTGCACAGCATTACTGAGGCAAAAAATCAACTTAGATGGTACTCAAGTTGATTTTGAATGCGACACACATCATATCTTATATCTTTCATCTACAATTGTAAATATATACATAAGGTCAAGATACAATAAAATAAAATGCATTATAATTAAATTCATAAGGATGTGTCAATGATATGAAGTTTAAATGTTCAGTACAAAATAAAGTGGTAAACTTGTCCAGAATCATCTTTTTTGGTGGTAAACATGCATGCATGCACACAGTCTTTCACCTAACCTAGGAAAAGGCATATATAATTTGTCACTGCTGAACACACACAAGACACAAGCCCCAAGCCATTGGTAATTACAAACACATTGCTAACTACCTTTATCTACTCCAATGTAAAGTCAGAGAAACAAGATCTAAAACCTCATCTACAGCTAAGTACAGAGACTACTTCTGTGGTTTAAGACAAATGACCAATAAACCCAGTGATCTGCCAGTTTAAATTTCTAAACATAGAAGCCCTATAATTGCTAAAACTCCTGCCCTCATGTTCACCAGAGACTGCCGTTCATATTAAACTTCCCAGTGTCAGATCTCTTGCCACTGATAAATTTGGACAAGGCATACATGCCAACTCTGAATCTGTAATGAAGAGAAACAACTAAAAATGTAAGTCTAAGACAACCACAGAGTACTTGTGGGTCCAGGGAGCTATGAGACTGGGGAAAGGAGTGAGGGGAAAGCAAGCCTGGAGCAGGAGAGGAGTAGATGTTAGTCCACCCTGTGGAAATCTCATCCTGAATTGGCAGGAATAGGTAAAGCTTTCCCCACCCCAACCCCTGTGTCTGCATGTCCCAACATAGCCCTGTGCCCCTACCTTTGCTCCTCCAGAGGAGGTCACATAGCCTGGTAGCCAGGTTAAACTTCCTTTGCCCTTATAAGGTCATGTCCAGCAGCACCTGAAATTCCTCCTCATGCAAATGAGGCATCCCCAGCACTTTAGTGAACAGTGATATGCACTCACCTGATAATGATAGTCCCTACTCACCTAACAAAGGTAGCCTTTTTCCCCACCCCCACCCCCAATTAAACAAACTGTCTCACTTGCCGGAGCCCGCCAAGAGAGTCACAGAGTTGAACAGTTCTTGAACAAGGAATGAGGACTGAAAGAAAATAAAACCAACACACTACACATGGGAAAAGTTTGAGAGGGCTGTCAGTAGAAACTGTCACACCAGTTTGGTCCACAGTCCCTTTTTATAGTCAGAGCAAAGCACCTCAATACAATGAAGGGGTTTAGGGAGAAGTCAAACTTGTTTACCTCCACCACCTGTGAGGAAGTGAACTTGGCAAAACATCCTGCCTATCCCTGTCTCCAGGTAAAGACCAGGGTGTAAACATGTTTTTCACTGAGATCTCAGTAGCAACACAGCCTGTCAAACAAGGGGCTCTCCAGACTCACTGAAGGGAGTCCGATCTTGAGGTGCTCCCTTGCACCTGAGGTTTCCATCCCCGTGGCTATTCTGCCTTGTTCTGCTTCTCTGAGGACCCACAGGGTTGTGACCACAGACAGTCAAAGCGGTTATGTGTAGGGAAGCAAGGTCATTTGGGAACGACAAACACTGAAACAAACTTTAAAAATTGGAGGTGAAGATGTTGTCTCAACAAGGGCTGTAAAATGAAGAACAATAAATAAGCAGACTACGGATTATGAAATTTGTGAAGAGACAATAGCTTACAGTAAAAATGGTAACTGGGAGATAAAAAAAGGAAGGGAAGTGAGGAAAAAGGTGAAAAAAAGCAGGAAGACATTGAACAGCATACAGGGAAGTCATCAAGATCCTAGGACTATCTGGAGGCCTAATAACCAAAAATACGTCATAAAGACCTATGACAAAAGGTATGGGTACAGATACAGAAAACATCAGGACTTTCAAGCACACCATCACAACAAAATGATGAGGACCAAGTAAAAATAGAGAATGAGTGGATTAAAATTCACACTGTGATTACTTGACTCTTACCAGAGGCATCGGGAACAAAAACGCACACAATACTGTCAAAGAGTTTGAGAAACTTTCTGTTAACTCACCTTTGTAGAGGAAAACCACTGTAAAGCAAATATATTTACAGAAAAAAAAAACAGAAAATTTGTCAGCACACTAAATACTGAGGAGAAGAAAACTGTATATGATGAAAGTTATACTGAAGAAAAGTGAATTAACATATATGGACCTGTTTGTGCTGACACAATGCAAAAATCCTTATAAAGTCTGAAAGATAAAGAGCACCTAATGAACAAAAACAGCACTAGGTAAGTGATACATAGGTAAATGTAATTTACAGGTCCCAGCACCTTTGGAGTGACTAGAACATAGACAAAAAAATGTTTTAACAACTTAGAAAAACATGTGAAAACTAGAATGACCATTAAAGGAATACCAGCACTTGAAGCATGGACACAGGGCAATGAGGAGTTCAAAGTCATATATGGCTACATATGAATTCAAAGCTGCTTGAGCTGCATGAGATGCTGACTTAAAAAAACTGTAACACTATTTGAAGGCCCTCTGTCCTCCTGCCCCCCCCCCAGGTCTGCTCCCCACCTTCATTCTCTCTGCACTCCGTCTCCTATTTTGTTCCCTCTCTTCAACCACTTCCACTGTCTATTCTATTTCCCCTTCACAGTGAGATGTAAGCATCATCCCTTGGGTCCTCTTTGTTAATTATCTTCTTTGGGTCTGAATTGTAGCATGTTGATCCTGTACTAAACTGGGTGACAATCTTTGTGACAAGCTGCAGACTTACAACAGGGTAGGCTTCTGGGAGGATATGGAGTGACTCCAGTGAGACTACTAGTAGCAGGGGTCATAGAGACTGAAGAGGACACCCTCTAACTAGACAGGACTCCTTGTGGAGGAAGGGGAACACCAACCCACCCACAAAAACTTTGATTCAAAATTCACCCTGCCTACAAGATGTGCAGGGATAAAGATAGAGCAGATTGAGGGAATGTCCAACCAATGTGTGGCCCAACCTGAGACCCACTCCATAGGAGAGAGCCAACCCCAGACACTATTAATGATAATCTGCTATGCTCACAGACAGGAGCCTAGCATAGCTGTCCTCTGAGAGGCTACAACCAGCAGCAGATCCAAAGAGATGTGGAGACTTCAAATATTGGTGGAAGCATGGGGAGTCTTGTGGAAAAGTGGGGGGAGGAGATGGATAGGATGACCTGAAGGTGACAGGCCTCACCAGAAGACCAACAGAGCCAAATAACCAAGGACCAGAGGGGCTTGTGAAGCAGAAGCACCAGCCAAGGACCATGCATAAACCAGACCTAGGTCCTCTACACAGATGTAGCGAATGGACAGCTCAGGCTTCATGTGGGTTCCCTAATAAGAGGAGTAGGGGCTGTCTCTGACATGTTCTCTGTTAATTGCTTTTTGATGATTTCCCCTCTGGTGGGGTTGCCTCACCAGACCACAGGGGAAGATAGTGTGCTCTGTCTGATCTGACTTGTGCTTAAGTGGGTTGATAGGGAGGGTTCCCCTTTTCTGAGGGGGCGAGTAGGGGAAGGGAAAGAGGGAGGGAAGGTGAGAGGGGAGTAGAAGAGAGAGCAGTTTACAATGAGGAGGTAAAGTGAATAGATAGACAGACAGATAGATAGACAGACAGACAGATAGATAGGCAGATAGATAATTTTTTAAAATACTATTTTTAAAAATATTATGTATCTTTTACGAAAAGCTATAACATGAATTAGAATGTAACAGGTGGTAGCGGAAATAAATAAGCAAAAAGGTGGCAAAGAAACTGCAGTATTGATGGGTAAGAAGTTTGAGAACATTGGCAAGACAATAGGAATATTGTGGGACAAAAAGAAAAAAGAAAACAAACAAATCCAGCCTACATCAGGATTGTGTTGCTTGTTTCTTCCTGTCTTCTGAGACAGAATGAAAAGGAAAGAGAGGCAACAGGAGAAACGAAAGAGACATATTCAGGAAGGATGGAGGTCTAAAGGGACACTCAAGAAAAGAAGAGTAACTGGAGAGACGGTTCCATCACTAGCACACTTTGCAAGCGTTGGGTCTTGGGTCAGGATCCCCAGCACCCACATAAAGTCACACAGTTGTAATCCCGGAAATGGTGAGGTGAGAAGCTGAGGGGGGAGGGTCTACAGAAGTCTTCCTGGCTTGGATATTTTAGAGGTGCTCCAAGGGAGCCTCTCAGAGCAGGGGGCAGCGAGTAAGAGCACTTTCTGTGCAAGCATCAGGACCTCCCGCAGATTCCTCACACCCACGTAAACTTCTGGGCAAGGCCAAGCACAAGCTTGGAATGCCACCGCTGTGACGGATGCAGACAGGACTGCCGGAACTTGGTGGGCACCTAGCTCCAAGTTCAGTGAGAGACCCCGTCTCAAGAGACGAAGGCAGAGAGGAGAGCTGGACACCCAGCTCCCTTTTCTGACCACTGCACACACTTGTGTATCACACATGTGTGCACATATACACATATATACATAGCTGCGTATATGTACGCATTTGTACATATACATGCCAACAAATACACACACATATGTGAGTGAAATAAAATAAATCTCACTCATGGGACTTTGCCCCTCATGATGTAACCACCTTCCCCAGTCTTATTTTCTACCTCACACTGGCGATTAAATTTCATTCCATAAACTGGAAAAAGGGGCACAAATATTCAAGCACAAACATAGCCAGATTCAAAGTAGTTTCCCTAATACCCAACATAAGAATTATTAGCCTCTATAATAAAATGATATTCTCGGTCAGAAATAAAAATGAAAAATAGGGTTGACTGTATGATTTTTAACTCCCCAAAAGACAGAAATGTCCGCATAGTGGCCTTCAAAGCGCTTTCTCAGAGAAATAACTCTATAAAAATGGTCATAGTGTGTCTTTAGAATCCCTCATTATTTTGGAGTTTGCTCCTAGCTTACTAGTAGCCTAATTCTGAGACCACTGCAGAAAGGATTTCACATCACTGTGAATCCTGAGGTGCTTTGTAAGTTTATATGACTGTCAAGGTCAAATAAGCTTGTGGGCACCTAGTGGGCATTTGACAACATCAGTGTCTTTCACATGTCTTGCACTGGAGAACTGTGCCGCATTATTACTTTTCCCTTCTATGAGGAGGAAATGGAGGTTGAAAAGGTAGTTAAGAAATGTGTCACAGTGCCCAGCCTGATCCCTCACAGCACCGATGCTACAGGCTTGTTCCCAGTCATGCCCAGCTTCTTACAAGGGTGCTGGGGGTTTGCACTGGGGCCCTCATGCTTGCACACACAGCAAGCATTCTTACCCTCCAGCCTTCAGATTGACGCCCTTTGAAAAGAGGCTCCAGAAAAATACCTTGGCCCATCGTCTATGTGTAAAAACAATAGCCTACCTGGTTGTCAGCCATGCTGAATGACACAAAATATGAAATGTGTGAATGCATAAATAAACACAGGTGTGCAACTTCACAGACTCATCTGGAGCACTTCGCCAGAGTTTCCGGACATCTGGAGCTAACACTTCCTAGGCACTTGGAGACTAGTGGTCTTTCATAACTAAAGTTACAAGAGTCCCTAAAGCCCCCCCACACACACACAGACTCCTTGGGCAACACTCCTGGTGTCTCAGAACTGGGATATCTTTTACACACATCTGGCTTGGCCATACTCTCCTTAAAAGGATCATTTGAACAGAGATTTATCCTACCAGAGTGAAAAAAATCTCCTTATCATTGTATTTACTTGCCTTAAATCATCCTCTCAGATAATCAATTATCCCTTAAAGGGCTGAATTGTTCAGATTTCGGGGTCTGAAAGATGTGCTCAAGATCATGTGGCTTCTATGTAATATTTTACCCTCAAGTGTCAAGTCATGGCTACATTTCATAGTACCACCAGGGGGCAGCAATGTGCAAATAACTCCTCTCTAGAACGTGCTATGTTGGTGTGACAGGAAGCTGAGTCTCCCCTTCCTTTCTTTTGACTCTCAGAATTAAAATAATGGTAACACGATCACTTCACGTCTTTTCTGGGGCCTGACAGAAGGAGTTTATTTCACATGAAACCATCCTGATTTTGCACAGATGCATCAGACTCAATGCTGTCAGGGTTCGGATTCTGTGTTTGGTCCTTCCACCATAAGCCAGGCACAGCACTGGGCAAGGGCAAGTAGCTGTCAGTAGGGTCAGACACACAGTGCTCACATGTTAAGTCTGAAGCACTTCTTTTGTACACATTCATCTTGGCTTTTTCTCTGCCTACGCTACTTGAGGACTGGGATTTGATTGTTTGGTTCATCGATGTATCTCTAACTAATGGAGGAACAGAAATAGCAGCACAGCTCAATAAATATCTGTCACACGAACAAGTATAGACTTGTCAAGAAATGCTGTGATGGTGGTTGACATCATCTTAGCTAGAGGACACTAAATTCATTGTTTCAATAATTTCACCATCTATATTCCTACCAACAGGGGATGAGAGCAATGTCCAAAAACAGAACATCACTTCGGATGATATTTAGATCCCCCCCTTACAGAAGAAGAAGCAGAAGCCCAAGGAGAGGAAAAGCCTGCCTGCAGCTACAAAGACTTGAGAGCAGAGCCAGAAGTGCAAGCCCGGGCTTCCAACCCCAGCCCCAGCACTTTCCACACATACTGCTGTCTTCCTACTTGCCCCATTTTTCTTTTCCCTTTCCCCCAAATATCCCTTCCTAAATGATTAAACCCCATAAGTTAACCTAATTTACTCACTTGGTCAT
Source organism: Pachyuromys duprasi (assembly GCA_028658305.1). Classification (NCBI taxonomy): domain Eukaryota; kingdom Metazoa; phylum Chordata; class Mammalia; order Rodentia; family Muridae; genus Pachyuromys; species Pachyuromys duprasi. The sequence goes on along the minus strand of CM053765.1, from coordinate 82,522,373 downwards.
TAGTAAAGATCAAATCTGGCCACCTAGATTCAGAGTTGCCACATTGCCCTCCTGGAGAATATCTCTGGCCAGCCTTTCTATGCTCTGCTCCCAGCACCTTCTCTGTACTAATTCCTTTGGGATATCTAGTCATTTTTTCTACCAAAATTCAATGCCAATGCTGTTTTTTTTACCCCCACTTTGCCAAAGGAAAAATATAATTGTAGCACCAACTGTTACCCCACCGTAACAGCTAGACTCGATGTTTCATAAGGACTCCATGCAAATTTGCAAGTGTATTTATTCCCCTGGCAGCTCCTGGGGGTTTTCATTGTTTCCTGTTATAGATATGGTGAAGAGGTAGTAAGAGGCATATTTACCATCAAATCACCAGGAAATGAGAAAGCCACTAGATAGGTATTCTAATCATATGTTCTATGTGCACATAGAAAGTACAGGCCAAAGCTGGAGTCACATGGCGTGTACCTGCCGACTCCATATTTGTGAATTTATTTCAACGAGATCAAGCTCCAGTTTAGACCAGAAAACCCTGTTAAAAATTCGCAGCAGCAGCAGGGAGGGGAACTTATAACGCAAAGGCCTCCTGCCTTTCAGACAACGTTTCCTTGCATTTTCCTCCCATTGTGTGTCATCTGTTGTCTCTTTCCAAGCTCCCACAGCTGCTCATACTGAGTTCTTTAAGAGGCCCACTCACTGGAAAAGCTATGGCCATCAGATGCATGGGTGGGACTTCCTGCTCTTCCTTCTGGCACTGAGATGCTAGGTCCTGCCATGGATGTGGAAGGCACCCTGAATCATGGCCATCTCAATCTAAACAGGAACGTGAACCGAAGTTATCTCAGAGTGCTTAGGAAATGGTGTTGATGGGAATGGGCTAGTTTCCCTTATTAGTCTGTCAAACAGATCTGGGCTCCAAGCCTCTGAAAGACATGGAGAGAAGACAGTCTAAAGGGACAGACAGGAAGTAGTTCTTGTGCTGGCTGGAGGCACTCTTGCTGACTGAACTCTTACATCTGGAAGGAAGCAGATAACAGGAAAGGCTTGGCTTGCTGATCTTATGCTCTGAGTGCAAATGCACATGTTCTGACCTCTGAATCCGGTACACACTAATCATGTTCAGGACTGCTTTCTGGTGACAAAAGAGGTTGTTGAAGAAAGGCCATGGGTCCCCTAACCAAAGATGTTCCGCATATACCAACCATGTATACTTCAGAAAAGATATTGCTCCTCTGAGGCTTATTGTCTGCATCTATACAATGAGAGACATATAGAACCTGTCTCTTAGGGAGGGTATGGGTTCAGCAAACCAGGCCCGATATCAAGAGGGAGAATTACCATGATGTAAAGGTGACAGGAAAGAAGGTCTTAGACCTGGCTCCCTGCCCTGCTAGTTAGGTCCCTTGAACATCTTTCTTTCCCTCTGGCTATTCCCTGCTGTTCCTCCTCAGGAGAATTTAAGATTGAAATATGACGCACTGCAAAATCTCTGACCATTCCTCAGTGGCCATACCATGACGGACAGACATTTTGTCTCAGAATCTGACAGAGACAATAACAGCAACCCCTGCATCTCAACCACCCATCTCTAAGAATAAAACGGTAGTTATTAAGCTCGCACTCGGAAACTGGGGTTGAGGAAGGTTTTTGTGTCTTTCCCAGATTCACAGAGTCCAACGGTGGCAAACCTGTAACTTAAACTCCATCTGTCTGAGTTCCACCTAACCCTGATGATCCCAAAGCACTGAACACATCCTCCTCCTACGAGGTCAAGAACCTTTCCCTATGAAAAATTCACAGTAAGGACTACTACTGATAGAGCCAAACACTGTCTCAATTCCACTGCAAATGTCCAAGTGGGAAATAAAAAGGAACTTCCCAGCCTTCGGCAAACTAATTTACCATTCACTTTAACCATATTAGTTTCATAGAGCAATAAATCATTTAAGAATAAGCCCCTCTGTAAATAATTCCAAATGGCCCTTGGAAGTCTCCCCAGATACAATGGGTTTTCCATATTTCAGCTGATTATCCCAGCTGTAGCAACACCTGCCAGCTCATTGCATATGGCAGAGGAAACTGCAAATATCAATAGGAACAAACAAAGCAGAGGGCAAAATGAGTGCTTCTGGCCCTGGCTTTTTGCCTAGTCTATTTTTGATGAAGTCTCTTGGAGACATGACCAAAACCAACTAAGGAACAACTTGATGTTTCACATTTCCTGAGAAATAGCTGATGGCTAGAGAGAACTGAGGTGCTGAAATACATGCAGTTATTGGCTAATCAAGGGGGAAGTCTACATCTTGGGTTTGGATGTGACATGTCTGACCCACTCAGTAGGGAAAAAGCCTATCTATTCATTCCTAACTGTTAAACTCCTCTCATAAAAGTATTTGCTGGGGGAAAACTTTAATTTAGAAAGGCCGTATGTTGAAGACTTTGCCAAAGACAGCACTGTCTGAGGGAAAGGACGGTAGCGCTGGCACAATTATCATTGGACAGTGGAGATGGTGGCTGCATTTCTTCTCCTCTTCCTTAAGATGTTATTTTTTTCTTCAAGCCACACAGCTCCCGAAATCCATAATTCTCTGGAGTGATTCTATACACTGAGAACCCACAGTAGATTTTTCACGCATATTCCACTTTGGTTGACTACTACTATCCACCTCCATCTCCCTGGCCATGCTTTCCCATTGTACCCTTTCACCCCAATATCCTCCTTTCTCTTCACCCTATTTTCTTCCTTGTTCCTTTCCATAGTGTCTTTTTTTTTAACATTATCTTCGGCCCATATTTTCTCCCACTTGATACACACATTTAACAGATCTGTATTTGAAAGAAAATATATGTTTGTTCTATGAGCCTGGGTTATATTGCTAATATTTCCTGGCTACATCTATTTTCTTTTCTTTAAGATTTATTTTTATTATTTTTAAATTATGTATAAATAAAAATGTTCCTGGCAACCAGAGACATTGGATTCTCGTGAGGTTGTGTAACAAACTGTTATGAGCTCCCTGATGAGGGTGCTGGGAACTGAACCCAGGTCCTCTAGAATAGCAGCAAGAGCTCTTAACATCTGAGCCGTTTCTCCAGCCCCATCTATTTTCTTATGAATGTATTCATTTCACATTTTCTTTAGAGGTAAATAAAAATCTCACTGTGTGTATCTACCACAGTTTTACTATTCCATCATCTGTTGATGGTCATCTTGACAGGTTCCATTTCCTTGAAATCATGAGAAGAGGAACAATGAACATGGATGAACTTCTGCACAGCAAAAGAAGCTATCAACAGAGTCATCAGCCAGGCTACAAAATGGGAGAAAATCTTTACCAGCTACCCTTCAGACAAGTGGTTATTATCTAGAATATGCAAGTAATTGCAAACTTGAGCTTATTTCTTTTTAATCCCACATTTCAGTGACAGTCAACCAGTTCAGGATGTGCATTTATTTCAAGAACCCAGACCCTTGCTTTCGGACACTGTGCTATTATTTGGAACTTCAGACTACTTCATATACTATATTTATCATATTCAAGAGTGTCACTCAGTGAAGGATAAATAGCATTCCAACAGCAGACAAAAAAAGGTGAGTGCAGAGGTTAGCACAGATTTTAGAGAGAAATCCTTTTAGTGACCTCTGTGTCTTATGTACACATTCCACTGTTCAGATGAGAGAGATGAGTGTCTGCATGTCAGTCGCTATCTGAGTGCCAGTGCGACAGAGTAAGGCCCTCTTAACATGTCCAAGCAGCCTAACGAAAGAAAGGCACTTGGCCTTCCTTCTCAGTCTGTGCAATACACACAATTCCTGAAGTCCTTGGATTCTCTGGAGTGGTTAGTGTTTTATGACTGACATAATCATATGTCCAATCTCTAGGTTGCTTCAAGATGAGGCCTGGTTACCAGCAAGAAAAACATGAGATTACATAGTTGGCCATGCCCAGACCCCTTAGATCTCTGAGGATACGGGAGAAGCTGTACTATGAGTCCAGTCACCAAAGGGTAAGGGATATAATCAGTCATGTCAATGTAGCATAATGTCCATCCTCAGAGTCCTAAATGCCTGGCCCTAGGACACTTTCAGTTGGTGGAGCATTTAAAGTAATGAAAGGTAAAATGTGTGGAGAGTATGGAGGCACTGGGCCCCATCCCCCATTCCTTCCTTGCCCTCTGCATCTCTTTCATTAGCTCTTCCTGAGTTGAATTCTTTATAAGCCAATAAACAGAAATGAAGTGTTTTCCTGACCCTTGTGGTCTGTTTTGCAAGTTGTCAAAGCCTGAAGAGGGGTGTGAGAATCTTCAGCCAGAAGGACAAATAGCCCAGAACTTGTGACCAATATCTGAAATGTGGAGAGTCTTGTGAGGTGGAACTGTGGAGTCTGTGTAGTGACAGAGTTGAAATGAAATCGAGGACACTCAGTTGGTGTTAGGAATTAGTGGGGAAACCTCATAGTTTGCATTAGAATGTGATGAAAAAAATAGCTAAGTGTCCAAGAGACAAAGGAAATAAGAGCTGACAAAGTGAGCTAGTGCCAGTGTATAACATTCTGTCAAGAGGTAACTACAAGCTTCCTATTTTTATATCCCTACAAACTTGGGATCACATACAATTTCTTAGGCAAAATAGGTCACAGACAGATAAAGTTTAAGAAGCCCTGCCCTAAGGTGGTAGAGAGGGTAGAGGTTCCTCTGTGACTAACAATGGATACTGTTCTACACAGTGGTTTTCTTTTAATCTTACCAAAACCACTGAAAATACCTACCTCTTTGTTAAAATTTTCTGGATTATTTTACTCTTATATTAAAAAACATATTCATAATCGGAGCACATTAATTTTTCAGAAAATCATTGTCCTTACAAATAGGAGTAGGGAAACATGCGTGAGGGATAGAGTACATGTCAGAAATCCAATGAGGCGCAGAGACTTACTCTTGGGGAGTTTGTAGAGCCTGTAGTTTCTGAAGTCTAGCATCTGAAAGGTGTGCCTGAGGATGGAGTTCTCTAAAACGGATAGAAGCAGTATGTGAATGCAAGCTACACTCAAGGCAGAATCAACCCCCAGCTGCAAAAGTCAAAACAACCTTGAGTTCCAAGCAAAAAACACGGAGCCAGGAACACAGTATTGAGTCAAAAGCAATCAGGAGCCAGGAAAATAGAGAATCTAAGTAAGAATAAGGCTGTGATTAGGGGGAAGCCCAGGAGTTTCACCACAAAACCCATTGCCTCAACAACCCATGTTGCTCAGCATTGCTGTTATGCCAGGTTCCACACTGGAGGAAATTCCATCTTTGCCTCCAATGGGGTGGATAGGCTCTTGACATGAACTGACCACTTGTGTGTGGGTGGATGACCTAAAAGTCCAAGTCAAAGGGAGAGGCAGAGGTTTGTTAAGGCTGCGAAGATGCCTCCACCCATATGAGGCATATACTCCTTCCAATGCTTACTTCTTCCTTTAAAAAACAAAACAAAACATACTTTCTCCCTAGTCAGACCATATCATGGAAACATGAACTGGGAAATTCCAGAGTTAGCAGATGTCTTAGTGTGACCTTTCTGCTTTCCAGCAGTGGAAAGGAAACATGTGAGGCAGCAGTCCCCATAGGATAATATGTAATGAACCCTCAACATGTATTTCTAAACAAGTCTGTCTAAAAATACAGTAGAATTTGGGAGACCTTTTCTAATTGCCTGTTCTAGCTCCCAAATAATAAGACACAGACCTATTAGATTTATTCAATAAGATTTAAAGCACTAGAACTGGGCAGATATTGATCTAGTCTAAACTGTCTATGCTAGTCTGGCTATTTCCCAGCCATACACCCTGAATTACTTGCCATATTGTTCCTGCCTGGGTTGCTTCTGCTCCATCAGATCAGTCCTCGGGGCCACATTCTTTCTCTCCCTCTTTTTTTTTCTTCTCTTTCCCTGGCGGTCTCTACCTGAGACCCCAAGACTGGGAATGGAAATCCAGCTTCCCTGTCTCCTCTGCCCAGTCACTGGCTCTCACCTTCTTTATTAACCATATAGAGATAATTGGGGAGCAATGTTTACACAACATTGGTCAATGATCATGACAATGCACACATCTGGACTGCAACCAGATCTCTGGGCACAGAATTCAGCATCTGAACACCCTGCACGCCAGACCAATCCCCAACAAGTCTGGGCTGTTCCCCTTGATGTGAGCTCTTTGCAGAGCAGTAAAGGGAAAGCAGTTAATTAACCAGAATCTGCAGCACACACCTCTTCTAAGAGTCACTCACTGCACTCAATACTTGGCCTCATATCTCTCTCATACCAACACTTCTCTTTCACTGTTTCACCAGGTTTGGATTCTCCCCCAAGAAGCTCTGCTGGAATGCACGGCGTCCTCCCTTCATTTTAATATGCTTACGTGTTAAGCAACTACCATACCTATTATAGTCTCAGGGAGACAAAAAGCACAGCCCAACTGTCTATAAACTGAATATATATATATATATGTATATATATATATATATGAAAATGTGCACATGTAGACAATGGAATATTACTCACCTGTAAATAAAAATGAAACTGATAGATAAATGGATGGAACTGGAAATAATTACTCTAGATGAGGTAACCCAGACCCATAAAGGCAGGCACCATCTGTTCTTTCATATGTGCGGATTCTAGTTTTGCAGTTTTATATACGTGAATAAAGCAGTAATGAACACTCTGGTGGGATATAGAATCCTTTGGGATTATTCTCTAGTGGTACAGCTGGATAATACAGCAGATCTATTTCTACCCATTAAATGAATTTTGGCTTGAGATTAGGATAGCATTTCCAGTGTTTTTTGACATGGCCCTTAATGTTCTTGTCTCATTTTTGTACGGTATAGTGATGTAATATGGCATTATCAGCACTAATTACTTAAATTGGAGTACCCACAAGAATCAGGATACTAGCAAGGGGCCATGGTGGGGGTGGCAATTTCAAGGAAAGGAAAACAGAATAAGATGGTATGAAGGGGGAAACGAAGGAATGGGATAGCAAGTGTTAAGTGAGATGGGGGTGAGGGGACAGGGTAGAGGAGGGAATAGGGGGGGATAAATAACGCTAAAGACCTTCGAAAAGGTCCTATGAGAATCTATGACAGTAGAAACTTTCTAAGGTATACACACATGTGTATACATATGCATCCTATACGTAGATGTATATGCATGGTTATTATATATCAACATATCATATATACATACACGTATGTAAAAGGAGTTTAAATTGACTTGCTCTCAATTTAAATGGAAACAATATCTATCTTGGACAACACAGACTGTCAAATAAACAGCCCAGTGCCAAGTATGAGTTACCTCTTTTCAATTTGTTGCCCAACGAGATCGATATGCCCTCATATCTATCATGCACATACACATATAGATGTCTATGTCTGTCTGTGTGTGTGTGCGCGCGCGCGTGTGCGTGCTACAACCTAGGGAATGCTTCTAGAAGTTCTCAGAGAGGAGAAAGAAAGTGGAGCTGTCAGATGTGCCACCCCAGCTCAGCCTAGACTCACAATGGTAGAAGAGGGTACCGAGGCCATAGCATAACTCATTTTTCCTTATATTTTATCTGTAAAATGAAGATGCAGACTTGGTACCTAGCATCCCTTTGTGTTTTAAACTCTGGTATGGTTATTTGTTATTTTAGCAAGACTTTTTTTTTTTACTTTTTATATTTTCATGTACTTTTAACTTTTCTATTTCCTGATAAATGACTCCCAAGGAGCCAGTTAAATGTTCACTGGGCCTTACAGTTGAGTGGCAGTTGAGTGAAGTCTGTGCTGAGACTAAGGTGGACTGCTTGCAGAGCTCCACAGGGATGTGGCAACATTCTTTAGTGCTCCGCCGAAGGGAAAGCACACAGTTGTAAAAATGAGGAAAGAGGCTCTGGAGATGGGCTGTGGATTTGGGGAACAGTATATTTGATCCAATCAGAGCCTTTCGTCTTCCCAAGCCTCAGTTCTCGCCCAGCTTCCCTAAATTATCCTGGACACAAACACTGAGAAATCCTCCTGATTGACGCTGGCCACCTCTGACTTCATTAAAGGTCTCCTTACACTAGTTTGAACCTTGTGTCTTGCATGTTCTCTCTGATTGCTTGTTATTTCTGTCTTGGGGTCTAGGGAGTTGGACGTGTCTCAGAAATCTGATTGTTGTTTTCCTTCCTCTCCAGAGCTTTGATTGCTCTGTTCTGTCTTCTTGGAGAACTGCCCTCTTTCTTCCATTCCTACCACAAGCATCTCCCACTGCAGAGGGTACTTTAGACCTCCATGGACAGAACCACTCTGTGGGCTTGTTTTCCTCCCTGAATTAAACTAGAGTCTTCTCGATTTTTTTCTTGTTCTGTAGCAGCCACTCTTCTGCTTCAGCCTCAACAAGCCTCACTGCCAATGGACTGCTTACCCCAGTGCCTATTGTGCCGTCCCACCATCCAGAGCAGAGGTGGGTATTGATTTAATTTCCTCTGAAATGTGGGATTTGAGAAAGATCTGGGTTTGGCTAAGAATCATGAGGTTCACACACATGAATAAGACCTCAGCATAACTTGCTACAAAAATGTAAACAAATGACGTCTCAAAGGCATAGGTGTCTTGCAGCCATCTGTACTGATGGTGTTCAACAGGGCCATATGATGTATGGTTTCTGTTGTGAGTCTGTTCCTGTCTGCATCATAAACTGAAAAGCAGAATATACTGTTAACTCAAAACAACAAAGCACCAGAAAGCATGTACTGTGCAACATCTGCACACATACCTCCACAAAGAAGAAGGAAGGAGACACTGTGTCCTGGGTCTATAGCAGAGGACTTTAGGAGCCTCTAGAATCTCATCCTAAAATCAAAATAACATCGACCCAGTAAAGCACTCAAGATTCAAAGAACTTTATACACAGTCGTGTACATGAATGTCTATTGATATTTATGCTATTTCTGGGATCCCATAGCTAACAGTCAGGGATACTCATTACTCCCAGAGCCACACGGATGTATATGTAGGCTCAACGTGGGTAGTTTCAAAGCAATCTGATCGTTGTTCTTCAATTCACTCTTTCATATTTTTTTCAGTTTTTATTATCTTTGTAACCCTCCAAACAACCAAAAGTCCATTCAATCATGATACTAGAATGAGAAAGACCTTTCTAAAAATCAATAACTTTGGAACTAAATGATAGATGTGATCAGACACCAGTCTATTCCTTTTAAGTGCTTTTGAAGAAAACCATAAAACTCCCTGGAGTGATCCACAAGGGTGTAAACAATAGAATAAGGAAAGAATAAAAGGAAACAATGATTTTCTAGAATCTATACAGGATGATGAAAACCTTGATGTAGAGACCCCCCTGATGCCACTTTAAGACTCACTGGGTGAAGGTGTCCTTCGGCTACAGAGTTGGACGTTCTTGCATTCTTAGGAAGACGGCCGTGATGCTTTCTTTATACTAACCTCCTGTGAAAATTCAACGTCTTTTATGTTTACTAGCTTTAAGTAAACAGAGCTAATTTCAGGAATTCATCCCTCAAATCAAATAGAATCATACACATAAGACAGGATGACTCAGGCAATATAATCCAATGTTTTGTGGCAGGAGAAGGAGCTGAGCAGTAACGTTATGGGCAGTTTCTTTTCTCTTCTTGGTATTAACTGCATGTTTTGTGTGTGTCTGTGTGTGTGTGTGTGTTTTAAAGAATGTTTCCTAACTGTAAATAAATGAGAGAGGCATTGCATAATCTGTTTTTAAGGAAGACCTGGAGCCAGAGGCAGTGAACCGTGGCTGCCAAGTGCATTTGCATCATCAGGAACATTTCTGTCATGCCAATGTGTTACTATCTGACAGAGCACAGCTGTGCCCCCATATCCTCCTTGTTGGAAAGAATTTCATCACTACCAGGAGTAGATGGCTCCTGAGAACACCAGTTACTCCTTACATAAGTCACGTGAGGGAGGGAAGGGAGGATGAAAGGGGAACCCACCCCCAGAATCTTTGTGCTCTTTCATCACAGGAGCTAAGAGCTAAAGTGAGTCGCTTTGTGTACTCAAGTCCCAGCATGTTCGAGAAGACATGACTACTCCTGCAACTAGGTGGAGATTCTCTTCCTAGGTTGCTGAAGATGACTCTGTGATCAAAACTTCCAACCCTACATGCATCTGTAACTACAGGCTAAACCATCCTTCTTTCTCAAGTCCACAAGAATTCCCAAGTGACCCATGACTCTAAACACCATTGATTATTCCTAGCAAGTACATTTCTGTTCCTAGAAATAGTTGTGGCCCTCTAGCAATGAAATAAAGTGGTCTTTTCAGTAACGGGAAAAATATTCAAAGGAAATGAAATCTAAATCCCCCTTATCTGAATCCCATAAGAATAAGATACACACCAAAGCAAATATTAAGGCACATAACCAAACCTTTGGCAGAGGGCAGAGAGTCAGACGAAAGAAGGGGGAGTTAGTAAGACCTGGAGAAGGCAGGAGCTTCACAAGGACCAAATATATCAGGGCATAGGCATCTTTTATGAGACTGTTTCTCCAACCAAGGACCATGTATGGATATAACCTAGAATCCCTGCTTGAATGTAACAAATGGTAGCTCAGTATCCAAATGGGTACCTTAGTAAGGGGAACAGGGTCTATTTTGGACATGAACTCAATGACTGGCTCTTTGACACCCTCCCCCGCCCCCCAGGGAGTAGCAGCCTTGCTAGGCCACAGAAGAGGATATTGCAGCCAGTCCTGAAGAGACCTGATAAGCTAGGGTTAGATGGAAGGGGAAGAGATCCTTCTTTATCTGTGGACTTGGAAAGGGGCAGGGAGGAGATGAGGGAGGGATGGAGTGAATAGGGAGGGAATGTGGGAGGGGGCTACAGCTGGGATACAAAGTACATAACCTGTGATTAATGTAAAATAATATAAAATAAAGAAAACAAACAAGAATAAGATACACATTCTTAAGTTTTATCTGTATAATTTCATTTGATCTGAAGATACTTTTCCTAAAATTAACTCACTTTAAAAACAACAAGATCTGTAATTATAAACTGTGAAAGAATGCAAGATGGGCAGATTTCTAAAGCATATGATTTTGGCTACACAGTTTCTAGAAACATTTTCACCTTACTCTCATCCTGCGTTCCAGAGACATACACAGGACCAGGACTGACTAATCACAGTATTTCCGGTCGCTAGCAGAGACTGGCTCAGGAACAGACACTGGAAGTGGGACACATCAAACAAAGCTCTCCTAAATGTTTAGCTGAAATTACTTGGAAATAGATATCCTGTGTTCTCCAAGACACTATATCCCTAGAGAAGTCAATAAGCCATCCTATCTCCTCATATGGAAATCTGATGTGGAGTAAATTAATCTCAAAGGAAAGAGAGAAGTAAGTTCAGCCACAGAGGCTAAGTGGCCTTCGACTTCCAGGTATCAGAAACAATGGGTTCCTTCCTTGAATAAAAGTAATATGAGAACATTTTGAATGCTAGAAAGAGTAGCTTACAAATGATAGAATCCTGAGTATGGATTCTTTTTAAAATTTTTTGTATTAATTAGTTTATTCATTTTTTTTTATCCCAGCTATAGCCCTCTCCCTCATTCCCTCCAAATCCCACTCTTCTTCCCTCATCTCCTCCCTGCCCCTCTCCAAGTCCACTGATAGGGGAGGTCCTCCTCCCCTTCCATCTGACCCTATCTTATCAGTGCTCATCAGGACTGGCTGCATTGTCTTCCTCTGTGGCCTGGCAAGGCTGCTCCCCACCTCAGGGGAAGGTGATCAAAGAGCCAGCCACTGAGTTCATGTCAGAGACAGTCCCTGTTCCCATTAGTAGGGAACCCACTTGGAGCTGCCATAGGCCTCATCTGAACAGGGGTTCTAGGTTATACCCATAAATGGTCTTTGGAGTATCAGTCTCAGAAAAGACCCCTGTGCCCAGATTTCTTGGTTCTGTTGCTCTCCTTGTGGAGCTTCTGTCCCCTCCAGGTCTGTCTATCTTCCCCTTCTTTCATAAGATTCCCTGCACTCTGCCCAAAATTTGGTCAGCATCTGCTTTGATACACTGCTGGGTAGAGTCTTTCAAAGGCCCTCTATGGTAGGCTCCTGTCCTGTTTCCTGTTTTCTCCTTCTTCCAACTTCCATCCTGTTTCTCTTTCTTTTTTTTTTTTAGATATGCATATAGATTATATATAGAGATGTTATACATAACATGTTATTTTGACACATACCTACATTGCGGAATAGTTAAATTGAGCTATGTAGTATACATAGTACCTCATACAGTGTACCTACAGTGTGGTATACATAGTACCTCATATTTGCAGTGAGAACATTTTAACTTCTTACTAATTTTCAAGTACAATGTATATTATCATTATTTATTTCTACCATAAAATATGAAGGATCTCTTGAAATTACTTCTCTTGTCTAGCTGAATTTGGAAACACTGATCATCATTTATCTAGATACCTCATTCCCACAGACTCTGTCTTGAATTAAAGAGTCTTGAATTAAAGCCTAGTGAGTTCAATATCAAAATATTTCAGAATGTACTAATTCTCTTAGGTTAATACCGACCCCCTCTTGGGCAGTTTGAGATCACAATGTAGTTACAAAGTGCAATAAGACACCATGCACTTTAACCAAGGCAAAATTAAATTCAGAATAAATGATGAAGAGACCAGACTTGCTAAGCACATGAAAATTTGTGAGAGTTCAAATTTTTGCAAGTTTCAAAGTCCTGGGATGACAGTTTAGAAAAAGAACAAAAACAGTGCTGAAGGTGTAGCTCAGTAGCACAGTGCTTTCCTAGCATGCACGAAGCTTTGTGCATTTGACACCTATGTACATCGTGGAATGATTAAGTTAAGCTGTGAAGATGCTGAAGATCCTTGCTCTATTGATGAATCAACCAAAGACCATGCATGGAGAGGACCTAGACCCCTTGCTCAGATGTAGCCCATGGGCAGCTCAGTCTCCATGTGAGTTACCTAATAAGGGGAGCAGGAGCATTCACTGGCATGAACTTGGTTGCCTGCTCTTTGATCACCTCCCCCTAGTGAGGTGGTCTTACTAGGCCACGAAGACAGAGGATCCAGGCAGTCCTGATGAGACCTGCTAGGCTAGGGTCAGATAGTGGGGGTGGAGGACCTCCCCTATCAATGGACTAGGGGAGGGGAAAGAGAGGGAGGGTGGGGCTGGGAGAAGATGAGGGATGGGGCTACATCCAGGGTGCAAAGTGAATAAATTGTAATAAAGAAGAAAAAGAAGAGGACCATGCATGGAGGTAACCTAGAACCCCTGAACAGAAGTAGTCCAAGGCAGCTCAGTATCCAAGAGGGTTCCTCAATAATAGGACCAGGGACCATCTCTGACATGAACTCATGGGCTTGCTCTTGGATCACCTCTACCTGAGAGGAGAGCAACCTTACCAGTCTGCAGAGGAAAACAAACAAGCCAGTCCTGATGAGACTGATAGACTATGGTCAGATGGAAGGAGAGGAAGACCCTGTGCCCGAATTAGTCTGTTTCTCTTTCTGAGTGAGGATTGCGCATCTTACCCAGGGTCTGCCTTCTTGCTTAACTTCTTTAGGTGAATAGATTTTTAGTGTGTTTATCCTATATTATATGTCTAATATCCACTCCTAAGTAATATACTTAGGAGATGTGGAGAAAGGGGAACCCTCCTCCATTGCTGGTGGGATTTTAAACTTGTTAACCACTTCAGAAATCAATCTGGCACTTTCTCAGACAATTAGGAATAGCACTTCCTCAAGATCCAGCTATACCACTCCTAGGCATATATCCAAAATACGTTCAAGTACACAACAAGGACATTTGCTCATCCATGTTTGTAGTGTTGTGCCGGAATCATGATTCCCCAAAAGACCACCACCAGGAGCTGAGTCCATTGCAAATCACATAAGGATCTTTTTATTATAATTACAAGCTGCAGCTTGGGCCCACAGCCCCCACTGCCGAAGCGGTGAAGAGCCAAGAGCCCCGTGCTCAGGTTAGTTAGGTAATTTAAGGATTCTGTTCCCTCCCAGCATGCCCAAGGCAGGGGCGATTCCTACCTGGCAAGCATCTATTTGTTGAAACATTACATTTTGAATTGATTGGCTATAGGAAGGTCCCCAAACCATTAATCCCTCCCTAGGGGGATGGGCCACTTTCCTAGCAACTGTATCTCTAGTATG
>CM053765.1:82399709-82508056 GCA_028658305.1 Pachyuromys duprasi | reverse complement strand
TTATTTGTAATAGCCAGAAGCTGGAAACAACCCAGATGCCCCTCTACTGAGGAATGGATACAGAAATTGTAGTACATTTACACAATGGAATGCTACTCAGCAATTAAAAACAAGGAAATCATGAAACTTGCAGGCAAATGGTGGAATCTAGAAAAGATCATCATGAGTGAGTTATTCTAGAAGCAGAAAGATATACATGAATATTCACTGAATATGGATTCTCTGTGAACACAGAAGAAAGAAAAACTTCTTGAGACTCCAGGATAGTGCATTATCAAAGTTGTCAAATTTCTAGAGCTTCATAGATATGCTCAAACAGACCCCCTGCTTTCTGGATTCAAAACAGACACCTCAGTTTGAGGTCCTCTTTATATAGCAGAGACCTGTGTGGTTGTGAATGTCCAATATGCTGTATTCGGCTCTTCATTTTTACTTGTACCTTCTCTGTGACTCTGGTGCTCTGGGATGACCATCCTTGATTTATAGATGAAGCAAGTGAAGCGGAGCAGAATTTGTAAATACTTCCAATACTTCCTGTCTAGTAAATACCAACACTGGTCTCTAGTGCAGGTGTAACCAGTCATGACTATCATTATCATCTGTTGGGATCCCCATACTATCCTCCTCAGTGAACACCTTTGAAATACTTGCCTCCTCCTAGCCAATACCTCCTCAATCAAGGGTTAGGGTTGTCCAGGGGCCATGTTCTGCAGACCCATAATTTAGCTTCTGGTTCAAAACTCCTACAGCTACTCTGTTTCCCTTTTATCTTGACCACTACTGTGAATTGAAATCTGCAAGCCAAGTATGTTTTAGATCCCCCTGTCACAGATATAAAAAATAAGCTCACCTTTGTGTTTGTAGATGGTCAACATGGTAAACTATCTTTCTTAGTCTTTCAGTATTATCTGATTCTATTCTCTTTCCTTCCTGGTTGCTGGCCAAGTTCTTGACTGATTATGTTTCCTCTTCCTTCTGATATGGGTGCTTTCTCTAATTGAAGAGAATCCTGGGATATGATAAGACATAAGATAGGAACACAGGGTGATAAGGTCAGTGAAAAGTTAAAGAATATCTGCCATGTAGAGTTTAGCAAAGATTTTGGTGAATATTTATACAATGCACTATTAGTCCTTAGTGTTATAGTTTCTTATGATTAAGATTAAAAGCAACTTAAGGGAAAAGAGGGTTCATTTCACCTTGTAGATCACACTCCATCACTGAGGAAAATCAGTGCAGAACATAAGTAAGAACTTGAAGCAGAAACCATGGAGAAACACTGCTTGCTGGCTGTGTCACGGACCCATGCTACGCTAGTTTTCTGTACAGCCCAGGACAACCTGAATAGGGAATGGTGCCAGGCATAGTAAGCTGGCCTCTGCTACATCAATTCACATTTAAGACAGTCTCCCACAGACTTGCCCACAGGCCAATCTGTCGTTCTCCATTTAGCGGGACCTGGATTTTAGCAGAGACTTGGAACTCAGCTTCCAGACGGAGAATGGGGGTTCCATTTCTCTTAGGATGGCTAGAATGCTTTAGGGAGAGGCCTGTGTGCTAGACTGGGATGTGGAAAAGTTTTCCACAGTGTTATGGTTTAGATCTTTTAGAAAGAGATTACCAGTGGCAACGGAAGCTCAGGCATTCCAAAGCCTATGGCGATACCAAAGTGTTACAGCTTTTCATTAAACTGCTGTGATGAGCACAGCAGAGGTACAGGCAAAAGTTCGTGCCTGGTGGGCTTGAAGCCAGGGCACAGGTCTGCCAAGGCCCAGGCCCAGTGGGCCAGACAGCAGGCCTAGTGAGATGAGGCCCAGGGAAGGATAAATGAGGAGTCGCAGGTGGCCATGATGGAAGGATGATGGTATCATGCAGTATGCAACCAGCTAGCATGTTTATTTTAAATCAAGGATTCATTAACCTTGGGCAGTGGGAGAGATTGAGGGTGAATATGTTTGAGTAAATGGAGTTGGGGGGGGGGGCAGGGGTACTTGATTTACATGTAGTGGTACAGTACCTCATTTTCCATGCAGTACCGTGGTCCTACCACAAGAAGGAAAATGCAATACTTAATTATCCTACGGGTGGGAGAATATCCAAGTACAATTGAAGGTCACTGCTGAAAACTAAGATCTTTAACAGGGTGGGACATTTCTAGGTATTCCCAGATGCTTGCTGAACTGGTTTTCTTATCAGGAAAGGGCTCAGACTGTAACTTGCCCTGAGGGCTATGTGGCACTCCTTATAAACTCTGGGATCACCCAAAGCAGGGGTGGGAGTATGGGGAATACTTTTAGGACCTCACTGAGAAAAGCCCACCATCATAGACCTAACACAAACAAAGGTCTATCCAGAGATGTAAGACTTCAACCCAATCCAGCAAAGCTCCACACCAATCTGCTGTGGGTATTCCCTCAACTAAAACTCCATTCTCAGGGGACTCGAGGTTAGTGGTTGTCAACCTTCCTAATGCCATGACCCTTTTATACAGTTTCTCATGTTGTGGTGAATCCCAACCATAAAATGATTTTTGTTGCTACTTCATAACTGTAATCTTGCTAGTGTTATAAATCGTAATAAAAATATCTGTGTTTTCTGATGATCTTAGATGACCCCAGTGAAAAGGTTGTTCAACTCCCAATGGAATCAGGACCCACAGGTTGAGAACTGTCACTCTAGATTGTGTCAAGTAGATAGTGATAGTTAACTAGGATATATAGTGTACCTTCTGCTCCCACTGCTTTCAATCCTTGTCAGGAGCTGTCTAGGGAATACACAGTGTCAGCACAAACACCACCATGGATCCAAAGCCCAGTGTCTGGGGTATCTTTTATGTGGAGACTCCCTGGCCCCCTGACTACACATTCTCATCACCACCAGGTCAGGCTTCTCCACTCCAGCTCGAAATGTTGTAATGGTGACATCTAGTCCTTTATTTGGCAAACGTGTGTGCAATGTTGCATGCTTTGCTGAGTATAAAAATCAAGGTTAATTCTTCATGCTAAGCTACACAAGATTTGGAGTAGGAAAAGCTAAATGTTCACTAACATTCTATCACCATACTTTAAAAAAAAAAGAAAATCAACAACAAAAGTGGTTGTTTCAAAGTTATTAGGATGTGTCTTCTCCTTCAAGGAACACAGAACACAAGCTATTTGATTGAGTAGCAGCTTGCACTGTGATGTAGTGCTTTTTCATCTCTTCTATGCCTCTCAGGGGATGCCTGGAAAGTAAATAAGGAACATCCTTGAGAATAAAGAAACAGATTGCATTGGACTCCAAACCTACCAACAGCTCATCAATCAGAGTGACTGTCCATTTAATGTCCTCTTCCCAGAATCACAAATAGGAACCATTTGTTGAAAGAACATGGTGCTTATTGAATTTTCAAGCTTAATTTGCAGTGGAATCACATGATCATTTGGATTCCCCCTGGAACCCAGCACAGTGCCTCACACTGAGAGGTGCTTAGTGAATGTTTCTGTAGGAATTTAGGGTGTAAGCAATTGAGTGAATAGGGTTGGCCCATGTAAATTCTTCCTCAGAAAATCTTTCTTAGAGAACTGTTATTATTATTATTTCCATTTTACTGGTCTCAACAGTGTTCTCAGAGCTTCTAGTAATTGGTCATGACTGAGATATAAATCCAGTCCAGATATAATTCCAGTCCAACCAAACCTACAGCCTTTTTCTCTATAATCCTCTCTAGAGACTATTTTAGGGAATTCAAGTTCTCCCTGCTGGTGAGTAAGAAAAGTATTATATATTATTTAGCTGAAAACAACTAAAAATGAGTGCTCTAGAAATTCATTAGTTTATAAATGTTAAAGTGTATATTTTTTCTTTATAAGAAAAGGATTATGAATTAGCATGGATTGTGAATTATACATGATCAGAATCTCGAATGTTATTAACTAGATATCAGTTCATGATGGCAGTGAAAGATCGATATGGCATGTTTCACGGATTATGAACCAATTTTAACTCAAAGACATGAAGTTTTCAACATAAGCTAGCGCTTTTGAAGAACAGAGATGATAGGTTTGAAAATAAGATAATCTAAAGCTAAATAATTATAGCTCAGCTTCCCTGCTATACACCTGCTATTCTATATCTGTGTGTTCAAGATAGAAAACATCCGAAAACAAATTACATCTTCACTAAGAATACACCAGCTTCTACTGCCATCATTCAATAAGAAATACAGTAGGACAACTGCACACCATGGTTGCATCTTATTCAGCACTTGATGCCATCAAGAGGTGGGATAGAGGTTCGGAAGAATGTACAAGATGCTTGAGTGACCTGACTTTCTCCTTTTCCTTCCTGGTGTCTATTTCTGTG
The DNA here is from genome assembly GCA_028658305.1 of Pachyuromys duprasi. Taxonomy (NCBI): domain Eukaryota; kingdom Metazoa; phylum Chordata; class Mammalia; order Rodentia; family Muridae; genus Pachyuromys; species Pachyuromys duprasi. Next base: position 82,503,712 of record CM053765.1, on the reverse strand, counting down.
TCATTTACTTTTCTAGTGCTCTGACAAAGCACCATGAAGAAGTTGTGTAATGGGAGCTTACAGTTTCAGAGGAAGAGGGTGAGTCTATGACAGCAGACAGGCAGCCATTCGATCCACAAGCACAAGGCAGAGAAATAGATTTAACTAGAAATGATACCGGCTTTTCACAATATGTTCTGATTTTGGTTTCTGCCCTACCCAACTATTCCTAGATTCTCCTATCTGCTGCCAACTAAAATCTTCTAGCTTTCTTGCGCTCTCTTGTTAGTAATCAAACAGGCATACAGAAAAAAATAATAATAAAATAAGAACAAATAAAAACAAAAAAAAACATAATAGGACAAAGCAAACAAACAGAAAAAGAAAGAGCCAAATAAAAAGCATAGAAAACATGAACAGATGCAAAGACACACACACATTCACAAACACAGAAATCCCAAAGAACACAAAACTGTAGTATATCATCTAAAAACCTATAACAACAACAACAACAAAAAGCCCAGATAAAACATGTGAGACAAAAAAAAAAAAAAAAAAAGAAAACCCTATGAAAATACCATTGACTTCATTTTGTATTGACCATCGACTGCTGGGCATGAAGCCTGTCCTTCAGTGTGGTTTGTATACCCAGTGAGACTCCATTGGTGAAAACTATTTTTTCCTTTCCAAGTGGTTATCAATTGGAGATCGCTTCTTGGTTGGCTCATGCATTTGTCCACTTCTCCTCTCAGTGCTGGGACCCTATCTGGCATAGACTTCTGCAGGACCTGTGCGTGCTGCCCATCTCTGTGAGTTCGTATATATGCCGGTCGTGTTGTGTACAGAAGGCTATGTTTTCTTGGTGTCTTCATTCCCACTGGCTCTCACAATCTTTCCACTTGCTCTTCTGTGAGTTCTCTGACTTTGGAGGGGAGGAATTTGATGGAAACATCCCATAGAACTGGTTGCCCTCTGTACATTGTTCAGTTGTGGCTCTCTGTATTTGTTCCCACCTACTGCAAAGGATCTACTTCTCTGATGACAGCTGAGCAAGACACTGACCTATGAGTATAGCAGAACACCAACAGGAATCATTTTATTGCTATGTTTCTTAGCAGAACAGCAGCATTTGTTTTCAGTTAGGTCCACAGCCTCTAGCCTCAGGTTCCTGTCCATCCAAGCAGTGTCAGGTGTGAGTTCCATCTCATGGAATGAGCCATAAATCCAATCAGATACTGGTTGGTCACTCTGGCGTAGGCTTTGACACTTCCGTACTCACATCCACTAACACACGCCCTCTAACAAAGCCATATTCCTAAGCTTTCCAAACACAGTTCCACCAACTGGAGACCAAGTATTCAAATATACAGGGGCCATTTCATTCAAACCACCATGGTCTCTTTACATAAAATTAAGTTATTTTATTATATCTATTGACTAAGGTTTACCTTTATCTGCTAAATTATAAGAATAATAACAAGACTCTTGATCTGTTTAGTTTACTAGTGAATTTCTAATAATTAGAGTAGTGTTTTGCTGTAGTAAATGTGTGTGTGTGTTAACAAATGGTAAAAATATACTACTAAGTAAACAAAACTTATGAGCAAAATAGGTTAACTCTAACTAGACCCTTTGACATACTCTTGGTCTTTTCCTGTGTCTATCATCTCAAGATGATGAGATAATATCTTTAGATGTAGACATCAAAACTTCATTTAAGGGGCTAGAGAGATGGCTCACAGGTTAAGAGCACTGGCTGCTCTTCCAGAGGTCTTCTGGCTGCAGGTGTACGTGTAGGCAGAACACTATATGCATAAATAAATAAATAAATAAATAAATAAATAAATAAATAAATAAATCTTAAAAAACACACAAAACTTCATTTAAAGCAAAAGAAAAGAAGGGTGTAGGCAAATTCTACATATCTCAACTTATTTTGCATTACTGAAAATATGTCAAATTATTTTATTCTAGTTCCAAGGATGGCTGAGAAAGCAATCATTTTTAAAACCTGTAAGAAACCATGAAAAATGGGCTGGGTTTGGAGCAAGGATTAATCAGGCTATGTTAGGAGGATTCAGCCATTAAGAAGAGACTTGAACCCAAGAGGAAGAATTGTGAAACAATAAAAGGTATAGAATATCTTTGGGGAAACGTAAGGATTTTGAATTTCCTATAAGATCTCCAGGGTCATTCTTTGTCTGTCATTCCAATTCATTCTGAAGTAGGAGATGATGAGCAGAAGAAGTAGACATACAGAAGACAGCCTAGACACAAAGCAGAGCACCATCTGATGTCATGATCTGGCCTGGCTCACAGAAACAGCTGGAAAAGTAGTTTTATCTCAACACATCCCCCCTCAAGCTAAATTCACTCCCAATAGGCTTTAATTAGCAATAGACAGAAAACCTTCTCCCAGTCTTAGATAAAACTGTTTTCCCTGCATCCCCATTTTAGCAGTTTTGACACAAGATAAGAAGCAGCTGGCAGTGGGTAGGAGACTAAATACCATTTGGCCAGACAGCTGGGGCTGAGCGCATTCTCAATGGGGGGGGGGGCAGGAGACTCCAAGAAGTTACAATGTTGCTTGAATTTAAGTTTCATGACCGACCCTGGAAATGTATTTAAATGAGTGTATAACCTCCTGGCCACTTGTGTAGATGGGAACCTAAGGACAGGATTGCACAACTGTTCTCATTAACACTATTAACAAGCATGTCAGTAAAATAGTGGTTTCTTAGCAGAGCTCATTAAAAATCTGACTTTTGAAAGAAAGGATTTTGAGATGTGCCCTGCTGGGAGAATGGATGGTTCTAATGTGAAGACGTCCTGAGTTGGGCAGGACTCTGTTCAACCCTCTTCCCTGGTGCAGCTTGATTTACTTCTCCTGACTCAGGGGCTGTGATATTAGGACCTGGTGGTAGTCACTGGGAGAAGGAAGAAGGGGAGCTTGGAAGGGAGAGAAGAAAGTCTTTACCCTGGATTGGATGAATCCATATGAAGATTATTTACTAGGAAACTTGTGCAATGACAAGACTCAGCTCATTCCAGAGCCAGACTTTGCAGACAAAGACAGCTGGCTGAGCGGCTCTCTGGCCTTCAGCAATCAGGGTGACCCTGGCAAAGAGAACAGTGGTCATTTATGCAATTTTCATGCAGCTCTGACTTTCGTCAACAAGTCATTAGATGTGGTGATGCTTCATGGCCTGGTCCATCGCTCTCCCTTTATGGAAATAAGGAAACCATCCATAAGTGTACACGTGGCTTCACTTCCTTTCCATCTAGGATTCACTCTTCATCCAAGGTACATCGGCCTATAGGGTCTTTGCCACCTCGCTGCACTTTCTAGAATGTGGAATTCCTGCCTGGTTTCTACTAAACCTAGAGAATGGTCTGCTCTCCCTCCATACCCATCCATACATACAAGGGGAGGATGAGCCATAACACCTCAGCATGCAGTGTGAAGGGGGTAAGGCTTTGAAACAAGGCCTGATGGGAAGACCTATTTCCAAGTGCCCCTTTATTTGCAAAGGGAGAATAATGTTCACTCTGTGATTGCTCTGAAAGCCTTAGATCATGTGCGTAGTGCTCCAGGCACAGTGCTGCTAGATGTACTGAGTACTTAAGCAATGCTATCTATACATGTTCTTACCTCTGCTCTCCTTATTTCCCTTACAGTCTCTGTTTCTATCTCTTTCTCTGTTTCTCTTTCTCTCTCACACACACATACACAAATTCACATTTGATGTACAAATTAAAGCAGCACCATATGTACATTAATTTTTTTGTCTCTTGAGTTGCTGCTAAACTTCATGATACAAAATATGGGGCACATGGAAATAAAGCTCTAAGCCATACTGAAAACTGCTTGTCCTATGTAATGTGCACATTTGCTTCATCACAGATGAAAGAATAATCAAATAGGACTCAAGGTTTATGACTGCTTCTGCCAAGCTTGTATGACCTGCACATGCAGAATAAGAAATGCAGTAGGTACCAACCAAGGGCCTGCATTAAGTATCTACTTCACAATACCAAAAGGGAGGGAAATCACGGCATGTCCTCCACCTATAGGGAGTCAGAAAGGCTTCATTAATGGATGGGATCAAGAGAAAGAAGTCAGCAGGAGCTTTACATCTCCACTCCCACTAATAGGCACTGGTCTCTTTGATCCTCAATTTGGTAAGCTTACAGAAGAGCCCTTTGCTACTTCCTCACAGTAAGTGGTTCTGAGGCCAGGAAAGGGGTGGAATTCTGTGAAAGTAGTTAGAGGACCTGAGTGACTAAAGAATAACATCACCTTTCTTCAACTCAGACTTAAGGGTAATAAAGCAGGTGTCTTCAATTCCATGTGTGATTTTTAGAACTACTTTTCAAGGGACCCCAGATATATTAGAGATGGCAAATGTTATGAATGGACCCCTTAGTCACAACAGACATTTTCATTACCATTTTACTATACAAAGAACCTGAAGCTCAAGAACATTAAGTGTAAATTGCCCAAGGAAGTAGAGAGAGTGGACCACAAAGTTAGCATTGCCACAGGCCTTTATGCCTCTGAACTTGGCCAAAAAGCCATCCTGGACTTCCACTCAAAGTGAATATGAACTTCCAACTTTCTTCACACCGTGCAGTGAGGACCTGTAACTCCCTCTTCTTGCTCTTGACTTTTACATCTGCAAAAAACAAGAGCTTGGATTGAAAGACCAAGAGTGAAAGTGTCCACAAAATCAAAGGTCAGGGGCTGAGGGCATAACCCAGTGGTAGAATTGTAATTCTAATGTGTAAGGGTCTCCAACTGACCCTCAGAATACACACAAAAACTAATGAAATTCTCTGACATTTTTCTTCATTTCACACCAGTTCTTGCTCGGTGTTGTGCCTGAAACTCCAGAAGAAAAGGTAACTTTGTTTTCTAAATAAAAAAATGTTAGGCATGAATATGAATAAACTTTAAATCATTAATAATTTTAAAATAAATGAAAACTTATAATAAATGGCCAATGAAAATCTGCCCAAAATGCTTTTTGGGTATCTTCACTATATCATCTGATTTTGAGGAGGATCATCCTGATAGTCTTTTCTAAATACTTTCCTGGTGCCATGACAGAATACCTTGATGAAAGTCCTCTTAAAGGAGAAGGGGCTTATTTTGTCCTATGGTTCCAGAGGTATATAGTTTATCAAGGTATGGAAGGCATGGCAGTAAAGTCATGAGTTCACCTGACAGTCTAGAAGTAAAGGGAGAAAGGGAAATGGGGCCAACCTATAAGCTGGCTCCCAGTGACAAGTCTATACCTTCTGAAGGTACCAAACAGTGCCCCTAGCAAAGGATCAAGTATTAAAAAACATGAGCCTGTGGGGGACGTTTCACATTCAAACCACACTAAGGCATAGCATAAACCCCAAATCCAGAAAGACCGCCTAGAGTGTCAGCCACCACATTGACTTAACACCTTTGAGCTTTGGATTCTCACCTGAGGATTTTAAAATTACAACAACCTCATAACAGCTATGATGCAAACTATTCTGAAAACATGTTAAATGCTAAACAGATTATATAAATCGGGATTAATGAGTCACTGTTCTTTTATCAGTAAGACCACAGATCTCAATGAGAGCTAGGCCAAAGGCACCAGGACATGTTTTCTTGCACATAACTTAGTCAGAAACACTTTTGGGAAGCCCTGTTATTCTAATCAACCAAGGGTAAAATGAACAGCTTTGAAGAGGCTGTTTCCTTAGACAGAACTGAGAGGTTTTTCCTGAGAGTTGAGCTGTCAACAGACAGGGATAGACTTCCCAAGCCACCCAGCTTTTCAGCATGTCCCTAAAATGCTAATGGTCTCTGTGCAATTGAGTGACACATGTGTTTTCAATGTCATGCAACTTTGTGCTGTGACAAACAGTTCACATGTGCAAAGAGTTTAATTTAAAATTGAATTTTTGGCTATTAGCCAGGTCCTCTTCCCTCTGATGCCTTTAGTGAATTGGAGGTAGTCTTCCAATGAACGTCTTGGAATCATTTAGAAAGTATATTCCCGTAGGGCCTTTCCCCTTCCCTGAGAGAACAGTCAACTTCCTGTCCTGTCTTTGTTGCTTGATTGAGTCTCTTTCCTCTCCCTACTTATCCTCTGCAAATTCACCAGAAAATGCTAGGCTAACAAATGCCCAGCCTCTGCTCCTAGGCAGGAGAAAAGGGTGTGTCCCTGCAGCCTCTGTCAACCAGCCAAAAACAACCTTGTTTTATGCGTGTTTGTGTTCAAAGTCATCCATTGTATGTTGTGATTCATTAGCACTGAACTGTGACCAACAGCACTTCATGACATGTGTGAATGAAGCTTCAATACCACACACACTCTGTGAGGGGCTGTTACAGCCTTTCGTTTCCTTCTGTGGAGGAATTCTGGGTGGCACTTTACAACTGAACATGATGACAATTTAAAATTTTTATTTTTTTATTCTTTATTTTATGTGTATGTCTACATGTCTCTAGGTGTACCACAGGCATGCAGATGCCTATGGAGGCCAGAGGGTGTTGGAACCAGAATTACTGGAGTCTCAATTAGAATTGTGAACCTCCTGATGTGGGTGCTGGGAACTGAATCTGAGCCCTCTACAAGAGAAGTCCTAGCTCTTAACTACTGAGCCATCTCTCTAGCTCCTGTGGACCTTTTCAAACTTTGAAATCATTCCAAGTATGCAAAACAGAAAGCCACGGATCAATCAATAAATAAAAAAAAACATGACTCTGAGTGTGGAGAGGAGAGAATATTTGTTGCTAGTGTGAGAACTGAAACAAGAAGGCAGAGTGCCGGAACAGGTGACTCAGATACTTTGCTGCTCTTTACATAGTCGTGACTGGCTGTGAAAGGTCCATAAACAGCGATGGTAAAGTGTGTGTCTGATTTAAATTTTATTAACTAATCTCATGGTACTATTGGTGTAAACATCTTAAGACAAACCTCTTGAAAAGAGAGATCCTCCTGTTGCTTTTTAGGTTTGTTGTTGTTGTTTGGGGTTTTTTGTTGTTTTGTTTTTATCTTAGAACATCTTTCCATCTGTTTTTGACTGAGACTATCCCTACATCATCCGGCAACCATTTTCCTGGATACAGAAATGACAAACATCTCCCCAGACACGTTTTAATGGAACCTCAATATTAAATATCACTCTAGCCAAAGTTAGCCTGCACATCGCTGCTGCTACACCTATAATTTACTCCTTCTCTTCCGGGAAGACTTTCCAAATCTATACTAAAAATCCAATCTGCTTTCATTCTATTCTCTGCAGATACTTACAGCTTTTTTTTTTTAGATCAAGGTCATCATCTTATACAGAACCTTTGTAGTTTTCATCCATCTCCTATTTTCATTTCTTAATGAAATTTGTTTTCAGCTAGACATTATGGTAGAGTGCCCTGTAATCCCAGAACTTGGAAGATAGAGGACTGAAGATCACAGTCTTCAGGACACTGAGCTATAAAATAAAAAAGTCATGGGGCTCAGTGGTTAAGAGTGCCTGTGGCTCTTCCAGAGGGCCCCAGTTGGGTTGCCAGCACCCACATAACTTGCACACAATGGTAACTCCAGCTGCCAGAGACCCAATGACTTCATCTGGAGAAACATGGTTAAAGATAAGAAAATCTTTCAAGTATCATTTTTCCTTTTGATATTTTTCCAGTTTTCCTAAACCCTTGATCCCGCCCATTCTTTACTGTCAGACGCGTCTGACGAGTGGTTTACACACTCTCTGCCCACTTTCACCATCTATCTTTTTGCTCCTGCCTTAAGCCTTCACTGAAACTGTTATATTGATGGTCACCAAACCTACTATTCTTTTTTTTTCCAGTCTGTGACTATAGTGGATTCATAACACCCAGCCCTTTCGGTATTTATCCTCCTGCTGAAATGCCCTCATGAACCTCCATAAAGAACAGGTTTTCTTTTCTGGTCTCTAATTGGTCTCTTTCACTCCATTCGTTGAAATAGTATACAACTGTATCCCCAGCACTAGAGAGATGAAAGCAGGACCCTGGTCAGCAGTCTGGCTGAAATGGTGAGTTACAGGTTCAGTGAAAAACCATGACTCAAAATGTAAGATAGAGAAGCAACTGAGGAAGACAGCCCGAAGTCAGCCTCTGTATGGAATATGCACAAAACCACACACAAATAAATCAAGCCTTGCAGAGGTAAAATAGGGACGTGAGTCCATGCTTCCTGAGCCAAGTAAGCTCTTAGCCTCTATACTGTACTGGCTTGGTCTGTTTAAGCATAAGGTATTTTGGCAGTAATCTGCTTAGGAGTCTTTTGCGTCTCTATATGGTCTGCAGAAAATAAAGAAATAAAACTAGTTTTCCCCAGACAGAAACTTAGGGCTCTTCCTAACCTGGCACCAAATTTCCTTTCTAATTTTACTTTTTAAAAATAATGCTGTCTATAAATGCTTTGCTTCTAGTATTTCTCCTTTAGTGTCTCTCTACTTCAAGACTTCACCATGGGACACTTATTCTTTCAATACTGAAAATTAAAATTATACCTTTGTATACCTCATATTACAACAATAGTGAACAGAAGAATCCAATATATGAAACGACTTTAATAGAAAAGCATAGAAAACGATTTGTTCTGAACAGGAACAGAGTCTTTGAAGAAGAGACAACATGGTATGTTTCCAGTTGGTGTTATGGTACCCTCAACACCCATGACTCATAGGGTTGCTAATTGTGACTGTTACAAGGTTCTGTCATGAGTGGGAGTGTTATTGGAGCAGGTGTTAGTACCCTATTATTCTGGCAAAACTATTAAGAAATGTAAATGTTCAAAGTAACCTCAGTGTATCTTGAATTCTATGCAAATCTCATTCAAGATCAAGTTATGTGATGAAAAAAGCCATAAGGAAACTATATAGTGATTACTTTAAAATATATGTAAAATATATAAAGGTTGTATATATGCTGTATATGCATGTATATGTGTGTGCTTGTAATTATACATAGATATTTATATATACTATATATGTGAGCTATTAGCTAATTTATATGTATGTATACATATAAATACATACATATATACATATATACACATATGTATATACATGTAGATACATATGTACACATACATGTAGATACATATATATGTACCTATGTATACAGATAGTTCTTTGTCAAAAGAATCCCAGAGATTACCCAAACAATATAGTATATTGCCACTGCCTTTGACTTCCTACCAAAATTTGAAGATAATTCCGTGTGGCTGAAGGTACCACATACTCTATACAGGATTTAGAGGAATCAAACTGGGACGGGCCTGGAAGCCTCCTCCTGAGGACTAGCTCTCACAGTACCAGAAGGTGGTATGCTAGCTGCCACATTAGTCACATGGATCTTTAAAGCCTATGAACCACAGTGACCAATGTGGTAAGTTACCCATAAGGGAGCGAAAGTTGCACTTAAATCTTGGGAGTAACCAACACCTATCTCAAACAATAGCAGGGAACTTGTGGTTCTATAAACCTAGCCAACTACCCGTGGCTTGGGCATCATGAACACTACAGGAGAAGCCACTACTGCCACTCCCCTAAGCCAGTGTGGGTGCTAGCTGCATGCTACAGACTCATTGTTATGTCTACCGATAACGAAGCTCTCGCCCCTCCTTAAAGAAGCTTCTTTTGCAATAAAGACCATTGCAGAAAACCCAAACTAGCAAACTGCAGAGAACAGCTGACCGTGGATGTCCAACCCCAACTGATAACAGGTGAAATGTAACTCCCTCATGTAAGTTTCAGGGAGCATCAAGGAAGAGGGGTTGAAAGAGTGACAGACTGTAATGCACCAGAGTACTAGGAGGTCTGCTGTGACACTGTGTCCTCCATACATGTGACAGGGAAGCTGCACCCGTGAAACCTTTGCAGGATTGTGATCCGAACGAGATCTGCACAATGTCAATACCAGTTAATATGCCAATGTGACTGGAGGAAATTTCGCAAGGCCCCACCCACAGATGTAAAGCTATAGACTATTAATGCCTGCTGAGAACAAGAGAATCAGTCTTCTTTAGGAATGAGTCCCTGATAGGTTATCCAGTTCAGAGTGATGGTCAACCATGAATACATATGAGCAACACTAAATGGACCTAACAAGATGCATGTGTACGTGTGTATATGTGAGTTAATCATAATAATTAAAAAAGAAGTCATAAACTTGAAAGAAAGTGGGAGGTATAGGAGGAGTTGGAGAGGGAGGGGTAGTGATGATATAACTATAGTACTCACATATTAGATTCTCAAAAAATTAAATTAAAATTAAATAATAACTAAATGGTAGCAGGACCCAGACATTTCCAATGACTGCTTTTCAGCCATTCCTTCCCTATAGTTCTTTCATCTAGCTGATAATTCTCTGAGCTTGTCTAGAGGCCCAATAGCCTATTTTAAAAATAACTTTGAACATACTTGGTCTTCCACTGAACTAAAGTTTCCAAGCCATAAACCATTTTCTCCTCCTTATCAGCTACAAATATTATTCCATTTTTTTAACATTTTCATATTTTGTTTGTGGAGAAGGCAGCCATTTCTTGACATCACACTAATAAATATTTAAAAGAGTGAGGACAACAAGATACTGGACCAGAAAATTCCAGCACTCATGCTTCCATGTGGGCTGAATGTTCTTATAAAATAGAGCATGATCACGGGGGAGACTTCGATCGGAATACAAAGAGAAATCATGAAATTTGACCTTGCACACAGTGAGTGTGAGGTGTCTTTGAGTAACTTCTGAAAAATTAGAAAGGAGACCTTTCTTGATATAAACAATCTAAGCCATGAATATGCAGACCGTGCAAATGAAGCCATGGGGGCAATACAGTTGTTTAAGGAGATATCAAGGAGCAAAAAGAATTTAAAGAGCACTAATAATTTTTCATGGACAGCTATGGAAGAATAAACTTGTCAAGAGAACTGAAAGCATAGGACTAAAGAGACTTCTCTGTCACTAAAAGCACATGCTGCTCTTGCAGAGGACTTGGGTTCCAATAGCTTACAAACCTGTAACTCCAGCTCTAGGAGGTAGAAGGCCCCTCTCTAGTCTCCATTGATACATTTCACATGAACCTACATACATACAACTAGAAGATAAAATAAATCTTTCAAAACCTTTAGAACAAATTTGTTGTATCATTTGTAGTAAACAGAATAAAATGTCAGAGGAAATTACGGTTGAATGTTCCCTTCTGTGAGTCTCAGTTCAGACATCAGTGGTGACCCTGAGCAAGCCCCGTTCTTTTGAAGAAAGGTTCACGTTAGATTAAAGTTGCTGATCAGTGAGCTGAGAGGCTGGTTAAAGATTGTTTAAGAATGTTTAAGAATGGTGCCTGAGGAAGAAAACAACAACATGGTTAAAGTTGCAGAGAAACCCAATGATGGCCATGATTCTGATCTGTATCCTGCTGTGCCTTTCTTTAAGTAATGACAGCATCTTATTTATTAATGGTGTCTTTCTTTCCTCTTCTAGCTACTTAAACATAGAACTAGGGGTGGTATAGCTGGATTTGGAGGTAGCACTATTCCTAATTGTCTGAGAAAGCACCAGATTGATTTCCAAAGTGCTTGTTCAAGTTTACATTCCCCCCAGCAATGGAGGAGAGTTCCCCCTTTCCACATCCTCCTAGTAAGGGGAGCAGGGGCTTTCTCTGACATTAACTCAGTACTGGCTCTCTGATCACCTCCCCCTGGGAGGTGCAGCCTTGCCAGGCCACAGAGGAGGACAATGCAACCAGTCCTGATAGACCTAGGGTCTATAGAAGGGGAGAAGAACCTCCCCTTTCAATGAATTAGGAAGAAGAATGAAATAGGAGAAGAGGGAGGGAGAGTGGAATTGGGAGGAGATGAGGGAGGGGCAACAGCCAGATACAAATTGAATAAATTGTAATACATGATAATAATAATAAATAGAACTAGGGGGCTAGAAAGATAGCTCAGTGGTTAAGAGCACTGTTTGCTCTTCCAGAGGTTCTGAGTTCAATTCTTAGCAACCACATGGTGGCTCACAACCATCTACACTGGCATCTGACAGTCTTCTGGCATACAGCTAACCTGCAGATAGAGCCCACATATACATAAAAATAAATAAGTCTTGAAAACAGGACTGGGTCCTTTGTCATCTTTGACTAAACAAACTTTGGTTTCTTGTCATAGTTTAACATGTAGTAGAGCCTCAGTTAGCTGTTCAAGATGAAAGCAGGAGAAGGAAAGAGTAGAGCAGAGAAGATACAGAAGCTGCACACACAGACGTCTTCTGAGGAGTAAAGGGATGCTGAGACGTCAGCTGTCAGAAACAAACTCTAGGCCCCTCCCTGCAGAAACTGTACACATTTTCTCCTCCTTACCATGGCTTCTTTCACTGGTAAGGGAAAAAATATCTTGGGGGAAGAAAAAAAGAACAGAATTGTTATTATGGATAACTACTATCACACAACAGAAAGTGAAGTCCTGCAAATAATGGCCTTAGTTCTTTACTTACTTACAGCAGAAAAAAAATTGTGTAGAAGCCAAGTTCATGCAAAGGTGCTACGTGACCGAGCAATGTGATTTATGCCCTCACCAAGAAGAAGCTCTGCCTTTAATGCCCCCAGAGGACTTGATTGTGCACTCACGGCCACTCTCTGCATCCCGGGCTTTCCCCTGTACACCTGTCTCCAGATCCCTCTGGACTAACAGGCCATCATGGTTTGCAGAATATGTTGACTCACTCTGGAAGGTCCCTGCGGAGTGCACTTGCCTGTTTGGAAAACTCCATCCCTTATCTCATTGTTTCCAAAGTCACGGGTCTGCACACAAACAAGAGTACACATGAGCCAGTTTTCAGACTCTGGCTCTTCTCCTCTGAGCTCAATCACCATACCTCTGTGTATGCAAGCTTATAAAAGTGCCTTGTAACTGGGATGAATTAGCGAAAACCATAAATTATATTCCTTTTGTTTCAACAACAAATGAATTGGGAAAACATTGTCTGGCAAGCAGAATTGTATTCACTGTGTGTTCAGATCATGTGGAGCAGATTAAAAACAATCATAGAATGTTTCAGTGTCTAGTTTCTGGAGAAGAAACAAAAATCAGAATTACTCTCCCGGCAACTTAGTAAGAACTAATGCATTCAGTTGCCACCCCCTCCTGAGACTGCTCCTTCTAAATTGTCAATACACTCCTACCATCTATCAACTGCCTGAGAAAATGCAATACACATTGCCTAGTTGTTTTTCTTTAAACAGAAAAGAGCATGTAGTATGAGATGAGGAGACAGTTTGGAATGTGAATTAGGCAGGCTCCCAGCAGTTCACCTTGATCACAGCATTCAATTTACTACTCTGCTTCAAATTGTTTCACCCTGGTTCCCAAGCTATGCTTCATCTCTCCTACCACATCCCTTACCACAAGACTTCAATTCCTTCAGCTACAGCACTAGAAACCTGTCCATTTCTAAATTCCAGTGTTTCCTACTTGAAATAAGCAACTTGAACTAAATTCATGGTTTCACCACAATATGACTACTCTAGGCAATTGTCAGACTATTCTTGCACTCATCCAGTGTAAGAATAGCTACTTTCCCCCACCACACACAGAATGGATATATATTTCATATATAGATAGATATCAGATAATATTTCAAATATATATTTAAGAAATGTATATATTTCAGTCTGGAGAAGAAAGACTGCAGAAACAACCCAATGCAAAGGAAGCTTGGGCTCTGTGGTTTGCAGTAAACATGACCTCTACACTGACATGTCCACCTCCACCTTCTGCAGATAGAAAAAAAATTGGCCCAGGAAGGAAGAAAAGAAACATTGAGCTGTGTCTGACATGATATCCAGAGCATGGTTTTTGGCTTTTCAGTGGTCCTAGGCATCTCCACATTCATAAACAGACCATTTCTAAGTGAGGAGTCATCCATTACATCATAGAATTGATTGCCTTGAACCAAGGAGCTTCAGTTTACAAGCAGGCCTAAAACACTTCTCCCTTCTCTATATTGGCACAGCTTGGAAAAACAAAGGTCTCTTTCGCTATACACAGGGGCCAAGCATGTGGTTCTGCACTGGACTAAGCATATTTTTTATGTGAACTCCAATGTTCAGATTGACTTGATTCACAGCCTAGGGTAGATGCATTGGAGGAATCAAGCCCTGTCCTACAGCAATCCTCCCCTAACCCCTTTGCCTTTCTGAAAATCCTACTATCTGGTCAGCATCACATTCCTTCCCTTCCATGGGGTCTATGAGTCTATGGGCACAGGTCAGATATTACCTGTGAAGATCTTGCATCTAATTTAAGAGCCAAAGCTCCATATTTTAAATGATGATGATGACAATGGCTAGAATATTTGTTATTCAGAATAAGAGGATCCCATCTATCCAAGAATTTATTTCAAATGTCAACAACTATCACACACACACACATACACATACACACAATAAAGGTAAGAAAACACTCAGCTTTTTGAGAGCACACAGTCACCACGCTGATCTGAAAGTTGGGAGCAAGGAACAGAATGAGAATGGCCCAGGAGATATCACTATTGCTTTTATGGTTTGAATGTCGTATGACCTCCAAAGGAGAAATGGCCTGGTATTTCTTCTCAACCTATGTAGATGAGAAGCAAACTGGGGAAAAGGTGAAGCTTCAAATGTCAAATAATAGGAACGGATTCAGACTACAGTACCACAGCACATCCTATGTTCATGAATTTCCAAGGCTCTCCCATTGGAGTCTCCCTTTAAAGCAGTGGTTCTCCACCTGTGACTCAAGACCCCTTTGGGGATCAAACGGCCCTTTCACAGCAGCTGCCCAAGACCATTAGAAAATATAGATTTCCATTACGATTTATAACCATAGCAAAATTACAGTTATGAAGTAGCAATGAAAATAATTTATGGTTGGGGTTACCACAACATGAAGGACTGTATTAAAGGGTTGTAGCATTAGGCGGGCTGAGAACAATTAAAGCAGTTGATTAGTCTTGGTTCAGAGATAAACAAGTTAATATCCAGACAGGAGCAGACTTCCCAAAGACAAACAGTAATTCATACTAAACCAGGACTGTGACCTCATATCCATCTGGGGTCTGGGGTCTATATCTGTATAGTGTCAAATACATCATTTTATCTTAACCAGGAAGCCAAGACAATCTGATAATGCCACCTGAGAACCATCAGGGTGATAAAATTCCCAGGAAGTCAGCCTTCGTTTGGACCACCAAACTATATCCTTGTTAGTATTCCTACAGGGTGTGGCGAGTATGTTTCCATTAATGAATTTAGTGTAGTGGGCAACAGAGCTCAGACATAGAGCAGAAAAAACAAGGCCACAGGATACCCACTCACAAATGAGTTTCCTTCCCAAAGAGATGAAGGAAGTCAATTCTCATGTTTTCAAACATTATTTTGGAGGTGATGAAAGTGCTTTGAGCCCTGTTCCCACAGGGCAGGGAGAAATAAAACCCCACAAGAAATGTGTAGTCCTACAGTTTTCTAAAGAGATGCGTACAGTTTCTTCAGAGATCTGGAAGGACTGTTCTCTTTTACTCCACATTTGCAGAGTTGTGACCTGCTACAGTCCTGCCCTGAAGTCTTATGAAAATGCACAAAATGGTTCTCATCCTCTCACAAGCTGTTTCCCTCCTGACAGGCAGAAGCGGATGAGCAACTGCCTCCCTGCTGTCCTCTCGAGGAGCTGAATGAGTGTAGGAACCAGCACTGCAGTTTCAGCATGCTGTCTGCTGAGACATTCAACCTCAGAGGTAAAGTTTTACCCAGAGCTCTGAGGTCAGTCACAGCATTATTCAGACCAGGGGTGAAAGCATTATTGGAACTGGGTGAGTGAAGATGCTACCAAATTTATGGTGCTTAGATTCCAAAAAGTTATATACAGCCTATTAGGGAAGTGATGATATTCCCTCACACATCTTCCCTGGAAGATAGCAAGTTATGATGCTAACTGAGTGCAGGGGGTGGGGGAACACAAAAGCCGTGTTCTAGAGAACCCTTTTTAGTACTTTTGTACAACAGGTCTGAGATGAAGCCGAAGGTTATAACTCACCCTCCTTGAGCCACCTGAGTACTGTTATCAATGAGCATGCTCACAACTGTGCTGTATTGAAGAGCGACACTGTGTCAGTGGGAGAGGTCCCTAGTAATGGCATGCATGTGGAGGTAAAGTTCTGAGACCAGTCTCTCAGAATAAAAAAAAAAAATCAGAACAGGGAGGAGGATTGTGTGTGCATGTGTGATGTGATCTGCAGTTTTATCATTGGTAGTAAGTCAGCAATTAACTTTCTCATGATGCCTTCATGCCCTGGCAGCTCTCTGGCATGAGACTAACTTCACTGAAATGGAAAAATAAGGTTGAAGAAGTCAGCCCAGACTGTCATGTATGACTGATGGCTTAGAAGGGATTTTGTGTTACCCAGGTTAGCCTTGTAATTGAATAAAAGCAAAGGATAGAGATGGCGTCATCGGGGCCTTGAATTCCCATCAGTAAGTGAGCGCCAAACAGCAGATTGTCCTAGACATGTTTAAAGATTTTATAATGATTTAAGTGCATAAAATACCATTATGGTAATGATTCAGTGCCTAGACTAAGACCTTGTATCTGGCAGGTATGTTGTATTCATTATTTAAACAAAGACTTAGCAATATATTTTTTAAGTATTGTAGTATCTCCAAACCACAGACTATTTCCAGTCTTAAACTAATTGATCTTTAACAACATCCTGCAGGTGCTCAAGAGAATTGATAAAATGTTCTCTTCTCAACAGCAGAAGAAACTGAGATAGGAAGAAGTTAAGTGATTTGGAAAGATAAAATTCAACCAATAAATCATGGGTGAGGTGGAGAGGAAACTCATCTCTAGCTCCCTGCTTCCTTTCCAGGGAGCACTCTTCTCTTGGTGATTCATTAGCCCCCTGAATAGAGACATGACCGAGACTACAGACACCAAGAAGAACCTCAGCTTATCTGTTGTTGTGCAGGCTAGAAGTGGTACCCAGGACAACTTGCTTCCCACACGGCTAAATCTTGCCTCCACATTTATGCCTTCTCTTCTGACTGTTGTGATCTTGAGAAAATATCCTATTAAAATAGGAATTTATAGTGAATTCTTGGCTTTACAAATTTTGTCCATTCTGAGTAAATACAAGAGCCCATCAGCCCATCCTGGAAACACGGATCTCTCTCTTTCTCTACAGCAGAACCAGGAAAAGTTGGAACGACCTGGAGAGAAAGAGTGCAGGGATCTGTGAAGAATGATAAGGTCCTGCCAGCATTCATTTGTCATCACCTCTGCAGGTGAGTGAGTGAGGCCTACAAGGAGGAAATGTGGCAGTGTGACTGAATCACCCCCCTGAAATTGCTGCTGGATCCCCAAGGACCCAGCAACTTCAGACTCACAGAGAGATTCTTCGGAGAGTGGATATTACATCATGGAATGAGCTTTCCTGAACCATGTGCTGTCCATTAGGAAAGAAATCACTTCCTCCCACCTGTGTTGGAGATGAACTCAGTATCCAGATTAAGTCAAGAATGATAATTCACGATTTTTACAAGAATTTAGCTTACTATGTATTTATTTCCTCATAATAATACTGAGAGAGAAAGGCATCAGGAAGGGAAGGGATGGATCTCCCTTATTATCCCAGAAGCACTGACTTAGTTGTGTTGTGAGGTGTCTCTTATTATGGCTAAGGCAGTTTGTCTCAAACCAAATAATCACTCCTTGCTGGAAATTTAAGACCCCTCCAGATAATGCAGAGATTCTCAAAATCTTTGCTTCAAATCTGTATTGACTGCTCAAGCTCAGGCAAGTGAATCTAAGTCAAAGCTGCCTTATCTGAAATGAGATCTTCCAGCTCTTCCAGGCTTGAGGACTAAGGGAAACAGATCTTCACATGCTTCTGCAGTGCTTGGAAAAAAAAAAAAAAAAAAAAAAACCACACACACACACAAGAAAAGCTGCTTCCATTTCTTTTCACTGCTGTTATGATTTGACTATGAAATGCCACCCTGAAGCCCATGTGTCTGTGAGAGCTGACTTGGTTCCTAGATGGTGGACCCAATTATTGAGTAGTTAAGGGATGATGAAGCTGCTGGTAGATTCACGAATGGATGGCACTATTGGGACATTGTAGAAAGGAGGAAGTGGGGTCTGAAAGGTGTGGGTCACTTAGGGGTATATCCTTGAAAGATGTATCTTGCCTCATGCCTTTTTTATTTCTGCTTCCTGGCTTCAGTGATGTGAGCAGCTTTTCTACACCATGCCTGTCTACCAGGTTGTTTCTGCCTTGCCATTGGCTTAAGAACAATTCAGTTAACTGGCCATGGTTCTGAAAGTGTGAACCGAAGTGAAATATTTCCGCCTTATGTTCGTTTTCTTGGTTGTCTTATCAAAATGATGAGAAAGATGAGTGACACCTATGCAAGCAAGATATTTTTCTCTTGCTGGTCTGATGAATGTGCTTCTGATGACATATCTCAGTGGTCTGTATAATGTCAGCAACTTCTCTGGGAATCAGTTCTCTCCTCCATAAACAGGTTGTAGGGCTGGAAACTTCTTAAACTTCTGTGAACCATGCTGGTCTAACATACCAGAGAGCATAGAAGCCACACTGAGGTCCCATAGAAACTACAGATGGCAGAGTGGAAAAGGGTCAAGGATGCTACCTCCCTTGTCCTTTGGTCCTTAGCACTATGGTGCTCTAGGAAATACAGAAGAAGCTATGCTGGTAGCCACTCAGATACTCAAAGCCATACAATCATTATTTCATTACTATGACAGTCATGACACACATTTACTATTCATAGACTAGGTCAGGGGTACAGATCTGATCTATAATTTCCTTCCATGTGGACTTGCTCAAGATTCCTAACCAATGTTTGCCTCAATGTCCTACCATGTAAAATAGTCTCATAGGGTTGTAATTAATATTAGCAACATTAATGCTTTAATGGTCTCATGGGGTTGGAATTAATATTAACAGTTTTAATGCTTATAAAGTGCTTCTAAGAAAGCCTCCTGGTTGTGGCTGTTCTTCCAATTGTCTGTGAATTGTACTTTTCTAGGATAATTACATGAAAATCATGGACCCTACTCTCACATAATTTCTAGCCTTGCAAGGGAAGGCCTGTGTGTAGATGACATTGCTGGTAGATCTACTCATCTTCTCCAGACTCTGTCACATACCAGATGCTGTACTGAGTACTCAAGACACAAAGATAGGCTCATAATGGGCCTTGGCTACATGGAATCAGGGCATCAACAGGAGGACCCACCTGGCTGGAGGAGCCTTCCTTTGACTCTAAAGTGTATTCTCCTATATGACCTTGAGGAAGATATGGTACTGACCTTGGACAAAGACCACCTTTCTGGGCTTCTGTGAGCTTTGGGTGAGAGACTATGCACAAAGTTTCAGAATGTGATACCACTCAAACTGACATACTGGCAGCTCCTGCTAGGTACTTATATCAAAGTGTAACAAATCTCACAAGAGCAAGAAACCCATGGAAACAAAGTGGGCAGGAATCTAGCACACATAGATGTGGGCATCCAGGATGTTTTGTGGGCAAGGGTAGATAACTGTTGAAGGATGGCTAGCTACAACACTCAAGAACACTGTAAGCAGGAAAACCATAATAGCCAAGAACTGTGCTGTGGTAGAGTTTTCTAAAAGTGTATCCCCCAGGAGTACCTGCAGGTTAAAACTATTGTACACCCCAGATCAAAAGAAGAATCACCTTACAGGTCAGAAGTTGACTTGAGTTAATTGCCCAAAAGAGAGCAGTGTAGCTAAGAACATGGAGCCAAAGTTTCCAGATCTGTTTATAACACTGGAACTCAGGGGTAAGGGTGGGAGGTTGTCCCTTGAGCATCAGTCTCCCTTCCACCTACATTTAATGTGCAATTTGACAGGAAATAGTTCCCTACTTGGCAGTGCTGGTCCTGAATGGCCCCGATATGAGCTATCCCATACCGCTCTATGCTGCCTCCCTAAAACAAAATTATTTTGGCTAGGAAATTCAGCAGGAAGGTCAGCAGAGGCTCCACCTAGCAAATTAGCAGAGCTTAAAATTCTGGCAGCCTCTCCCCACATCCAGGAAGATCAGTGGGTCAGACCAAAGTACCAAAACCAGTTCCATTTCTCAGTCCCCCACTGCAGTGGAGAGGCCGGCTCTTCAGCAATGCTCAGGCCTCCACTAAACATAACACAAAGTGCTCTGTAGCTAGTGACCCAGGAAACAAGGTCAGTCCTCAGACTTCAGCTCCAACCTAGAAGTCCCAATGTCTCTACAAACATTTTCTATCTCTGTAAATTTTTTAGGTGGATGGAAAAATTCCCAGGATGCTTTTCTGTAGACAGAGGTATCCACAGAGCTGAAAATAGAAGCAGTAAAGAACATTCATTCCCCCCCCCCCCCGTTCTCTTCTTACTCCCTGTGTTTTCTTACATTTGTCCTTGAGGGACTCAGGCCAGTATCTGGATACTCTCCACACCCACCAGGGAGATAAAAAACAAAGAAGGCATCAAGGGACTAGCTTACAAGGTCAGACTTCTATCTTCAAGGGAATAGGAAAACTCCATAGACTTTTCAAATGATTCTGTGTGATACACTGTGGTAGGGAGAACAGTCCTGAAGAACTCAGATGAACGTCACTAGGTTACAGGGGCCTGTTAGCAGGGTCTTGTAAGCAGAACTAATGCAAGATAAAGAGGTCAAGAAGAAATGAAAAAGCGATCACAGACCAGAGTGGTCATCAGTTGACATGTGCTTCATTGCATGCCAAATAAATTACCAAACTCTCTCAGTGTGTTCTCACACTTAACTCCCTTAATCCTCACAAATGTAAGTCAGAAATAACTACCCTCTTTTTGCAGTCAAAAAACGCAGGCTCTGAGAGATTGGATAACCCAAAAGGGGTCACACAGATGGTGATTAACGAAAATAAAGTTCAAGTCAGTATTTTCTCTGTGACACTTGGCTACACTGGTCGCCACGTGGCACAACACCCACATGGTAACCACAACAGCAACAGGAAGACACCAGCAGGGAGGCTTGGTTCTTTAAAGGGCTCCAAGCAGCCCCAGCTCCTCCTATTCTTCTTCCTCCATCAGCTCAAAGGGAGGTCTGGCTTGGTTAGCTTCCCATCCGTAGTTTCATGTCAAATGAATTTTACTTCCACATATTCTACTTTTTTTTTTAAATTTCACCCTCAATCTCTGTCATTAGTTTTCAATTTTAAAGTTTCCCTTGCCAATGACTCTTCTCTTATTTGCACTTTGGTTAATATGATTTACTATCTAAGGCCTCTCTACACTTGGACCCTTTTTCCTGAACAAATCTATTAAATTCACATAATTAAACTAAATAATCATGTCTTTCATGAGATGCTTTCTCCCCTCTCACAACAATCTTCTCATCTTATTCTATTGGTTTGTCATTCAGGTCCTCTAAATCCCAATTCTTCCATCTTGGGAAATTCAAAGTCTTGCCCTCTGGCTTAGCTTTTCTCACCATTCTGGAGAGCTCGTAAAGACAGATGGTCTTGGTTGGTCTGATATAATCACGGAGTCCTGGAAAGAGATGTGAGAGGATCTCTGGAGGGGTGAAGGAAGAAGGGGTCACAGGCAGACTAACTCTAGAAACCTAGAAAAACAAAAGAGCCAGTTACCCAACAGCCTCGAGAATAAAAAATAGCCCTGGGGACACCCTGATTTTCATTCTGTAGAGGCCAGTGTAAAATGCTGACCTACAGAAATGTAGAACAGCTTTACATTGCTTAAGCTGCTGTGCTTAAGACAGCCTGTTTGGAAGAGCTATTCACAGGCACTTACAAAGTTTATCATATTATTAGCATGTAACGCAACACACGTTGGCTGACAGACTCTGGTCATTTTTCTTACATTCTGGGACCACTCATTTCTTCTGAATCTAGAAAACCACTGCAGTCCCTCAGTACATATTCATAGAGATTTAAAAATTCAGCCTAAGTAAAATGAAATTCCTCAAAAAAAAAGCAAACAAACTGTCTTAATTATAATTTCCCTTGCTGTGAAGAGACACCACTACCAAGGCAACTCATATAAAGGCATTTAATTAGCAATGGCTTAAAGTTTCAGAAGTTTAGTCCATTATCACCATGCTGGGAAGTATGGAAGCTTGCAGGCAGACCTGGCGCTGGTGAAGGAGCCAAGTGTGCTACATCTTGATCTGAAGGCAGACAGAAGAGTGAAATTCCACTCTGGGCAGAGCTTAAGAATAGGAAACCTCAAAGCCAACCTCCACAATGACACACCTACTCCAACAAGGCCACACCTCCTAAGAGTGCCATTCCCATTGGGCCAACCATTCAGACACATGAGTCTATGGGGGGGCTAAACCTATTCAAACCACCACACAAACAAAAACTATAATGTAAGATCTTCCTTGATTACCGAAGGTTGACCACAAGAAGCTGTACTAAAACTCTTCGGTCCCCGCCCTCTCTCCCCCCACAGCTTTCCCAGATTCTATTTAGAATAAGAAAGAAGAAGCCTGCTCACTTACAGATTGCATGTTAATCAGTTCCATGCATGATCCCACTGCATATTTCATTTTGATGTGCTGCTCTCTGCATCTGAAAGTGAGCCTAAAAAGAGTTGCCTTGATTGATTGCTTTCCATCAGTCAGTCAACATCGCTTGACTCTGGGAACAGCATTTCTCAAGCCAAGAGCTAGACTGTATCTTGAAATCATCTCATCAGACAGCTTTCAAATTTGTTGATACCTCAGAAGCTCAGACTATGGAATGATGTTAGTAGAGAAGGGTATGTTTGCACCCTCGGATGACACACCTGTCTCCTCTACCTACCACCAACCCTTAAGGGTCTACCTTACCACCTGGAAGCATATTTTTGATGAATTTTTTCTTGATGTGTTGGAAAGAAGCTATAAGGAAAGAAAGAAATTTGTCCATATCCTGACACAATTACTAGGCAAAGGTAGGTCTAGAAGCCCAGACATTTCTCTTTGTGAATGTGTGAATAGTTCACCAGGTTTGCACAAGCACATAAGTGCTTCCTCCCAAAAAGCAGTTTTTCCAGGAGACCAGCCTCTTCTGAAAAGATTGTGCTGGTTCTCCAGGATCCACTGAGAACACTTCTGAGGCCACCCATGGCCAGGGTCAACTTTTCAGTTCTTCAAAATTCATTTTCTAGCTAACTCCTCCCATTAACCACAGAAGCCAGACTCCACAATCTGCTGAGTAGGCACATTCACAGGAGCGCTTGTATGTGACAAAGGGAGAGCAGGGGACATGCGCAGCAAAGCTTGAATGTAACAAGGAAGTGTAGGCTCATTGGCTTTGAAAGGAATGAAAATCATTCATTGCTAAATCTGGAGGATGCATGAGCAGTTATCAGAATATAACCCTCCAGTCTACTAAATATTAAGTGTAGCCATTTAATTAGGAATGAGCTGCTTGCAATGAGTTTACTAACAAGATGGAAGTAGCCCTTACTGACCCTCTCTGAGGTAATGAGTTTCTACTCTTAAGCTTTATCCACTCACAATCCATTTTGGCCCAAGAGTGTTTTATGTAACATTGAGTATATAGATATATAAATACATATACAAACCAAATATTATAAGGCAATTATATTGTATTATATTGCAATTATATTATAAAGCGATTCTTTGGTATATAACAATTTTACCATTTATAAACTATGAAAGCAAATTTATATGTTAATCAAATAAGTATACTTGTTTTATTGTTTGTTTTTATTTTTAGGAAGCGTTAAGTGGAGAAAGGGCTTGAGAGTTGTAATAGTCATGAAGGGCACTTGCTGCTCTCATAGAGGACCCAAGTTCAGTTCCTAGCTCCCTTATTGGGTGGCTCACACTTGCCTATAACTCCAGCTCCTGGGTATCTGATTCCCTCTCCTGGGCATTGTACACACATGCATACCCTATGCAGAAAACATACACATAAACATATAATTCAAAATAAAAGTAAATTCTTAAACAATTTAATCTTGAATAAATTTGATTCTGCATGGCATAAAATACCATCAGTATTTTCAGACTTAATCTACATCTGTGTTCCAAATACATAGTACAAAATGGTAGGCGTGTATTTGGGGCCATTTCAGAAATAGCCAGAAATTCTGACCTAATCCTAAGCCAAAATTAATTTTTAAAAGTTTATGAAGTCAAACTGGAATCTTTAAACCAAACATTCGAATGCAATATAATCTGAAGATAGGGTAATTTGATACTTTATTTTGAAGAACGTTGGTGGGGAAATACTATCTTTTGTTCTAATTAAACCATTATGTTTCTATTAGAGCAGAAACTTTGTGTGTCAGTAAAAGCACTGCAATGAATAACATCCAGTACACTTGAGTTGAGGAATTCCAGGCACTATGCAACAGTGTTGTGGGACATGAGAGCAAGCACAGTTCAAGCGCACAGAACGGAGGCTGAGAGACGCTGCCCTGTTGCAACACTTAGAAATATCTCAGACCTCTTACATAGTTGATTTTGAATTAAATGTTGATTATCGCATATTCAGAAACTCTTTCATGTTGCCAGGTTTTTTACAACCCTAGCCATTCAATTATGTGGCTGAAAATGAGGTCACAGCCCACAGTTTAACATGCTTTGTGCAAGGCCATGTTTACAACCTTTGTGTATTTGATCTTGACAGTAGCCTAATGAAGGAGAGTCCAGTTCTGTTCATGTTGAGATACAGTTTCCATTCCAGAGAATAAACAGAAGCCAGGGATCAAAAGGGCAATAAATGTTAGCGTGATCACATGATCTTCCTGGCTCCAATCCCTGAATCCTGTCTATTAAAGCTTTCTTTGATTGGATTATGAAAAACAAACAAGTGTGTCATCTTCTAGAAGCAGCCAGGCCATAATTCTGAAAGCTCTTTAGTGAGGTAAAAGTAGTTTTCTGCCACACTTAACATTGTGTTAGCAATAAGCTGGTTGTCTATTTGCGTTCTCAGGCCTGGGAATCTCTGCACTGCCAGGGCTTAGCACAGTTACCAGCAATGCCTGAAAGGTTAACAGGATACTGTGTTCTGGGTGCTGGAGTCGGCCTAAATTTTATATGTTAAAACTGAAATCTCAATCAGTTGGTAGGGACTTTGGGGGGAGCAATTTAGTCATGAAGGCTCTGCTTCGCAGATGCACTGGGTGTCTTCATGAAGAACATTGAGGGGGGCATAGTTTGTGTTTCTTCTCTGGGGGAAAATGCTGATCCCTAACAGCACCAGAGGCTGCAACAACTCACCAGGAACAACAACAACAACAAACAGCTTTCCCCACAGGCTGAACTGCTGCCAGTACCTTGATCCTGCGCATCTCCACCTCCCCCAAGCAATAAGAGCTTTCTGTCATTTGTAAGCTACCTGATCTCCATTCTGACTGCTGTCTGAATTCACTAAGGTATCAACTAAATGAAAAGCAATGAGATCAAATGCTGACTATAGGTCAGGCGCTGCCGTTTACCTTTTTCTGGCCCTAATCTCCTACTTAATAAAATAATAGATGAATAAATGCACACAAGAGTGGTAGAGGGGCATCTGAACAGATGAATGGATAGATGGATGGGTAAATGTTCGCATGGCTGTTTTTGATAGAAGGGAGAGAATATATCTTAAGTTCCACCAAAACAAAAACAAAAAACTGTGGTTACAATTTGCCCCCCTGTTGTAATTGCAAATACAGTTAGCCGAATGAGGGTGTGAAAGTTTTGACCTCCCCATTCTGGAAACTAATAGGCCCGTCCACAGAATGTGCCTTAAAAATCGAATCCTAAGATGAAAATTTATGAAGAGACTACTGAATTCCAATGGTTGGAATCTACTGTGGTGTTTAAAGGTCACTCTTCTCTGACCTTCTTCTAATGACACTACTTAATTCTCATAGTGTGCCTCAGTCTCCCCACCTGCAATACAGGAAAGAACTATATGGGAAATATGATGACTAACTGTGAAGCAAGTTACAAGGCTACCCAGCACAGAGCATGGAATACATAAGGACTTGTTAAAAATAGATGTGTCATTACTCTGACATTATTGTTAACTATTATTAGTATTGTTACTATTAGTGTTATTGTAGGGTATGACCAACCTGCTTTTTATTACATGTTCATGTTTTCAAGCATTGTTAATAGTATATTACTTAACTATTTCTCACAGTAGCTCTAAACATGAAGATGCAAGGATAGTATTTTAGCCACCTCTTTATTCCCCTTTGTGGCACAAAATCTGCATCACAGACAGTTTGAGTAGATGCAAAGGTGCTGAATGAACTTGATTGCTACCAGAATACATGAATACTGAGAGATTAGGCATTTGCCATTTCTCAGCTGATGCTAATGAAGAAGAAAGCAAGAGGTGTGAAATAGGCACTTCACCAGGCCATTTGGGAGGGGGAGGCGCCTGGGTGGTCAGAAGTCTATTCACTTGCATAGATAATGGTCACTGAAGAGGGATTAGTGAGTTTCGATGCTTTGTGAAGAGCCCTGAATTACTGTGTCTGACCATTAACAGTCACTGTCAACATCACTGAATTTAGAATTCCCTAGCAAACATGCCTCTGGCTATGTCTATGGTGCTCAACTAGAGGCTCAACTGAAGAAGGAAGACCTACCTGGAATGTGAATGGCACCATTCTGTGGACTGAGTACCAAACACAAAGGAGAAATCTAGCTGAGCACACCATCCGTCACTCTCGGCTTCCTGACTGTGGACACAGTGTAACAAGGTGCTGCGCACGTGCCTTCCTCACAGGGATAGACTGTGCCCTCAGACCATGTGCCCAAATAAGCCATGCCCTCCTTAGGTTGTCAAGTACTTGTCACAGACGGAGGACTTTAGCAGTTATTCTAGAGGCTGCAATTGTTTACCGAGGGAATTCACATATGCCGGTAAAATCAGAGTTCTGCTGACAAAACAGTAATAACTGTAAAAAAAACAAAAAGGAAGAAAAGAAGAGAGCACCGTTGCTATTAGGTTGAAAAATAAACTGCATAGCTTTTCTACAAATGCTTGGCTACACTGTTGAGTTCTGTTTTAGGGTTTGAACCTCAAATATAAAAGCATTCATTATCACAAGATGAGGAACATGAATGTTGACACTATGCAGATGTGATTTTGAGTCCTGGATACACTCTGATTTATACAGTTAAGCATCTCTCTGCGCCTCTGTGTCTGCACCTGCAAAATCATGGAGCCATTTGCACTGGACTGCAGTGAAGACTAAAGGAATTGATAAATGCATAACCTTCAGTTCTGTGCGTGGCATGATGCCACTACAGTGACTGCCCAGTGAGATTACCACAGCATCAGAGACAGTCGCAGGGCTAGCCAATGACCTGAGACAGGTA
This sequence comes from Pachyuromys duprasi, assembly GCA_028658305.1. NCBI lineage: Eukaryota > Metazoa > Chordata > Mammalia > Rodentia > Muridae > Pachyuromys > Pachyuromys duprasi. The sequence goes on along the minus strand of CM053765.1, from coordinate 82,476,305 downwards.
TTTTGTTGCATGCACACATTTGTTCAATGGGCTTTCTCCAGACTTTATCAGGGACCCACACTACTGTGGGAACTAATGTCTATCCTGGCTACTGTGAAGAAAGAACACAAAGTATATTTAAAAATTACCCATTGAAAGAAAGCAAGATGTGAACAAAAATCTGCTTTCAAGGACTTTCCTTTCCAGTGACACTACTTAATTCTCATCGTGTGCCTTGGTCTCCCCACCTGTAAGAAAATGGTGCGGACTGTACAGGGTATCCAATTAATATCTATGAAGCATGTAAAAGCATACAAAGCATGTAATACATAAGGACATGTTAAAAATAGATGTGTCATTATGCTATTATTATTATTATTATTAATATTGTTACTATTAGTGTCATTGTAGGACACAACCAACCTTCTGTTCTTGTGGAATCAGCTGCAGAACACCCTAGAAAGAACCTCAGTCTTTTATTGGGAGGCTTAGGAGTTCTATTAAGATCACTTAGAAGAGTCCCTCTGTGCTTATAAAGGCAGAACAGAATTTAAACAAAATCTGTGCCCAAAATTGACACTCTAACTTTCTCCACATGTTCCTCGGTTCCCTCAGCACATGCCCTAGAGAAAAAAATTTATTTTTTAAGGCAGCGACTAGCATCAACAGTTATAAGATAGGCTTGTTCTCCCCGAGTCATCTAAGCTCTTAATAAATGGGCTTTCCTACATTTGCAGTGATGAACAGATGAATTAGCAGTTCCTCTGGAATATTTACTCCCAGGATGACCTCATTAGCCTTGCACAGAGACCAGGACAATTCAGAATAAAACAAAGGAAGATCTTCATTGGTAGGTAGTGTACTATGTTTGTCCATTCAGAATGGCAGTCATTAGCACTGATTTTCACTGTGTATTTTAATGGTGAACAATGAGACATTCTGATGTTCTGACATGCAAGTGGGCATAGTTTTGTCTAGTTTCCTTAAAATGACTTTTGAAAGTCTATAAGTTTATTTTGTATACTTCCTGCCAGTAATGAATGTTCTAAACCATCTCCCCAAAGACTATTTGAAATCCCTTTTAATCTACAGATTAACACCTAGTGGGAAATTACATCCTTTCCCCCCAATAAAAGGGACAAGAAAGACAAAGATCAATATTATGTGTGGTGGAATTTCTCAAAGAGCCAAGTTCAAAGTGAAAGCTGAAAACTTCAGGGAGAAAATATGCAAAGTACACAAGAAGAAAGCCGAAAGATTACAAAGAGGAAAAAAAAAATGGATTAATAAAGTCTACGCCAGGGCAGGAAATCAACCTCAACATATTTTATTTAAGCCTCTTGACTCTCTTGTTTGAGCTGAATTTCAATGGCTTTGAACTTTTTGTCTTTACAACTTCTGAAGCTGTTTCTTACAGGAGGAGGAAGTTGGGAGAGAACAGAATAGGGTTGCAGGAGTTATTTCAGCTATTTCAGTTCTAGCCTGCTTGAACCTTCCAGATGCTTCTCATGAATCTTTGCAGCACTTGGGAAGCTCAGGAAGTTTATTAAAACTGGAGCACCGCACCTTCTCAGTCTCCTGCTGAATCAGAAGCTGAGTTACACGTGGAATTGGGGAGAAAGCTTGTTTTCAAACAGATCACAGGAACTCTGACCACAGGAATTACGTCATCTGGCCATAGTTCCGTCTTTGCTTACTGCTCTGCCACCTTGGCTAAGTTCTGGTTCTTACTTTGATGTGAAAAGTGAAACATGGGAGAAAGGTAGAATTCCAGCTAGAAATTTGAATTTTCATTATGAATGTGTAACATCGGATGTCACTGTTTCAACTGTACATAAATGAAGAAGTCAATGTTGTTAAGTGGATCACTTCACTGTGCCACTGCTCACCACCATCCATCTCCAGGACTCCTTGCCATGCCTACCAGAGTCCATGTCTACTCAACCATAACCCCATATTCCCACCTCAACTTCTGGAAGCCACCATTCTACTTTCTGCTTTTATAAATGTGACTATTTTGAGTAACAAGTAGAAGAGAACACCACATAATATTCATTCCTTTGTTTCAAGCTTATTCATTTAGCTTCTCTTTAAGGTTCCTGAATGCTGTAACATGTCAGAATTTCATTATTTTTCAGGTGTAATAATATTCTGAGTGAACATGACCATACATGTCCATATTTCATAACAGAAAAATCTTAAAATATATCTGGGTTGATTATCTGGTCTCGCATAGAATTTTTTTTAATTTTAAATTTTTATTTTTATTAATTGCAGTTTATTCACTTTGTATCCACCCTGTAGCTCCCTCCCTCCTCTCTTCCTAATCCCACCCTCTCTCCCCTTTCCCCTCATGCCCCTCCCCCAGTCCATTGATAGGAGAGGTCTTCCTCCCCTTCCTTCTGATCCTAGTCTATCAGGTCTCATCAGAAACAGCTGCACTGACCTCCTCTGTGGCCTGGTAAGGCTGTTCCCCACTCAGGGGTAGGTGAGCAAAATCAGGCCAATCAGTTCATAGCATAGAATTCTATTATTGTCTTCATTTTTGTCTTTTAACTTGACTTCTCATATGCTTTGCATATTTTCCACCAGAAATTTTCAGTTTTAACTTTGAACTTTGTTACATAGTAAATACCAAACACACACACACACACATACATACATAAAATATCATTTCCAAATAAACATGCCATATACAATACTTTAGATATACTCACACTAAACATTGGATATCTGCAATTTTTCTTTAACCGGTATCTTGTATTTCATTATACAGTCCACAATCAGCAAACCACAAGTGAGAATTATTCTTATTTGGAACTCTGAGTTGCAAGGGTTTTGCCTTTGCACTATCCCTTATTGAAGATTAGTTCACAACAGGCAGAGGACTAAAGCACACAGCCCTCCAGCTCAGAAACTTTCCTATAGCATCACATCCTCTCCTAACCCTACAACCACTATTTTGTCTTCTAGCTGTGGAAACTGGAGATCTCACAGAGCTCAAAGAGTTCCCAGCGTCATGCTGGTAGACTTAGGCAATAACGGGGCCGGTCAAAATAGAACGCTTGAAAGAGAAATGACTAAGAATCGGTGAGACATATTCTTGGTTCACTTCTCTGTTTGGCTTGTCTGCTCTATCCTCTGGAACATTCTGTGGAGAGGGAAGGGAAGATCAGGACCTTCCTTGTTTCATGTCTCTCTGCATCTACAGCCTAGAACAGCATCTTTTCTAAAGTGCATGGGTGGTAACTTGCCAAATAGCAACAAAACACAAATAAATGACTAACTGTCTCAGTTGAACCATTCAAAGGGGTTCCTGATTTATCAATGATGTTAGGATGAGCCAAGCAAAAAAACTCAAAATTCTGGTGAAATCTGAGTTTAACAGATACTCCCTCCAATGTGTATACAGAACTCTGTGAGCTCACAGGTTCAATGTACAGGCTGCCTTCTCCCAAGTTACCTCTCCACCTCCTAGGCAGGCAAGTCCAGGGAGCTTATGAACCCTGCCAAATCCCCAGCTTTTAGAGCGCCGTGTCTGGCACACAGTGGCCTCTTGATTAATGAAGATGGGTTTTCTCCTGGCAAATACAGCAATGGAGCTTTCTTCCTTCTTGGATTAGTATCCGACTCCACTCACTAACATTTACACACAGTCGTCCTCCCTTAATCATCATCCATGTAACTTCAGGCAAATGGAAGGACATTATTTTCAGGAGGGGTGGGAGAATGTTGAGAACCCAGTTACTAAAACCCAGTCAACAACACTTTGGGGCAAAACTTTCCAATTCTCTCTTTGGAACAAAAGCTCAGTCCACTTCAATCCTTCCATCCCATCATGCACTGGGTAAATTTTTACAACAATGAGCATCTATAAAGTATTGTTGGCATAGCTTCCCTCATCCAGACTCTAGCTTATGACTTTCCTATGTATAGGGAAGGTAAATCCCCTCCTACCAGTGAGGGAAGGCATCACAACTTTGTCATAAATTTAGGATAATAAACTACAATCCTGTGGAACTTGGCTTGCAGGTGCTTTGTCACCCACCAGCTGTCTAGCCTGGCATTGACTCTCCACCAATCTGTACATGGCAAGTGAGCTCACCTATCTCATTGTCCTTTCTCTTACCCCAAACACTACAATTTGATCTTTTCCTAGACATGTTAATATACCTCACCATCAAGAGAATCATTTCATTATAAAAAAAAATCTTCTCTGTTCTATTTTTAAAATGCATAATCTCCCTCTTAACATAACTGACCTAATTTCAAAAATACTAACAACATCATTTTACAATGCACTTGCCAGTTTCCACCTTCCTCATCAAACCCACCCCTCTTTCCTGCCCTAATCAGAAGCGTGTGAAGACACTCCACTTTCCCACAAGTTTCTGTCTGACCACTGGATCTTTCCACTGCCTCAAAAAGAATGATCAAAGAAAAGTTGCTGATACCCACAGGTGCTAGTGATTATGGCAATGTCCTAGAACACACCGATAGCACAGCCAGACGGCTATGGCAAAGGAAAAAAGGCTATTCCCAAGACAAGACAAAATTGGACTCAGCCTAGGGTCTTCGTCAGTCGTGCTGAATAAACTTTCGCAGAGAAGCCCAAAGTCTCAGCACTTCCGTGTACTCATGTGTAAATGAAGACACATTTTATTCATATAGGTTATATGAGACAATGGAAATGAAGAACTATATAAACTATACAAGTGCTGCTGTTCTTCAATCTGGACATTTGCACAATGAAATGGATGTTCCATCTTTATCCAGAACTGGGAGGGAATCCTTGGTAGTTCTTACAAACCAAAGCGTTTGGTTTGTAAGCTGTTGACAAGCACACTGGAAGGCAGGTGTGGGCAGTGAGAAACAATGACTTCAAAGACAGACCAACATCATCACCATCATGTTGCACAGCATTATTTCAGGAAGAACACTTTCTTCCTGCCTAACTGCTCCAGCAATTTTCTTCAGGTTCAAGTACAGAATGAGCCCTCATTTGGCTGCTTGTATGAAAGACAATCATTTTTGCCATCTGAAATTATTGAAACCCAATGAAACTCTACCGCCACAAGGTTTTCAAATATGGAGGGCTTGAGGAATGGCTCAGCAATTATGAACATTTTCTGTTCTTGCAGAAGAACTGAGTTCAGTTCTCAAAACTCACATGATGACCCACAACTAACTATAACTCCAGTTCCAAGGGATCGAACACCCTTTTCTGGACTCCTCAGCCATAAGATACACATACGGTGCTCAATATATCCATGTAGGCACATGTTCATACACATCAAAAATAAATCTTCAAAGTAAAAAAAAGAAATAAAGCACATCAGGGCTAGGTGGATGACTGTGAGAACATGAAGGCCTGATTTCAGGCCTGCAGACTCCAAGGAAAAGCTGGGCTTGGGAGAGTTCACCTAGAACTCCAGAATTGCAGGGGAGAAGACAAATGGATCCTCTGACCTTGCTGGTCAGTCAGACTAGCCAACTGTTCATTCCAGGTTCAATGATAGACCCTGTCCAAGTCAATATGATGGAGAGTGAGAAAGGAAGATAGTCAGTGTCAACCTCTAGACTCCTCAAACAAATCCTGGCACAGCCACACACCCACGTTAACACACCCACACCCACACACACAAAATATATATATATATATATATATATATATATATATATATATATATATATATATATATAACACATAGAAGAGTTAAACACTGTGCCAACAAATATGATCACACAAGGGAATGAAAGACAAGGCTCCAGAAACCCTTCCTGACATGTTTCTTTTAGTCAGTTTTACTGTGACGCAGAGAAACACCAACTAAAACAACAATGAAAATTTATTAATACAAGATGGACATCCAAGTTCTAAGTATTCTAAAGCCAAGATGCTCAAAAGCTGGAAACTTTTGAGACCATCAGGATGCTGCAAGTGGAAAGTTCCACACCTTACTGCATGTGGTTGATGACTCTCAAAATGCAAGAAAAACTGTGGAAAGGGACTGGAGAGATGGTTCTGTGGGTAAGAAGGGCTTGCTGTGCAAGGGTGAAACAAGAGTGTGGCTCTCAGGCACCCATGTGAAAAGCCGAGAGGGGCCATGTGTGTAACTTCCACCCCTGTGCTCAGGAGCGGAGCAGCTAGAGACAGGAGGATAGCTGGAACCTTCTGGCCAGCCAATTGAACCAAAATAGTTAGCTCTAGGTTCTGTAAGGACCCTGTTTGGAGAAAATAAGGTAGAGAACAATAGGTCAGGCCACGTGATATCCTCCTTCTCTGGCCTCTGCATGTAACAGGTACATGGCACACACACTGTTGTATAAAAGTTTAGGATTTGTCTACATAAGGTAGATGAGACATACTGAATTTTATGTCTAGATGTGGATTTTATTCCAACTTATTTCGTTATAAATATACAAATATTTTCATATCATGTTAGGACACTCAACCTACATTTAACTATTGTGTACCAGAGTTCTCCAGAGAAAAAACCAAATAAATGCAGGGAGATGAGAAGGAAAAGATAGTCAAATGCTCTTTTTAGGAAATTAGCTCTCAAAGACCCAAAGAGAGAGAAAGATAAGGGGGAGGAAGGAAGGAAGGGAAGGGGAGGGAGAGAGATAAATTAGTTCATATAATTTGGGGCAAATGAGTTCAAATTTTCTTTGGCAGGCCTGAGGTAGCAACAGCTACAGCAAGATATCTATAGTAATTCCTGAGGTAGAATTCCTTTCTTGCTAGGGAGATCTGTTTCTCCACTCAAGACCTTCTACCGATAAAACAAAAGCTACTCATAAGGCTTATTGGTGTAGTCAACTTATGTAAATGTTGAATACCTTTCCAGCATCTAGACAGGAACTTGAACATGCAAGTGACACCATAGCTTAGCCCGATTGATGGATAAAGACTACCACTTCCTGTGGGTAAAGTCTTCATAGAATTACCAATGTGTAAGTCGAGTCTCTTGTCCTGATGGAGGGCTCTAATGTCCATGCTTTCACCATTCTTCCCAAGTATGCTATGGGAAGAAAATATCTTTTGTTCAAATAATAAAATATACACAAAACACAATTCCTGGGAAGAAAGCTCTCAGGGCAAGCCTGGCTAAAGAGAATTAGTTCCCTTATTTCATAAATGGAATGTTGGTGGTGGGGGAAAAACTTGATGTATTAATTTTATCACAACAACAAAATACTTGAGATGACTAATTTATAAAATAAAATGTTTCTTTTGGCTCACCGCCTTGGCGGTTCCACTCCAGGATGCAATGGTTCCATTCTTTTGGAATGGTGGCAAGATAGTTCCATGGGAAGAGGGATACAAGAGCAAAACAAAAGAACTTACTTATGACCCAGAAGGCAAGAAAGAAATGAGAAGAAGGAGACCAAGGGCCTACAGCTTCCACTGAAGATATGCCTCCAATGATTTTAGGACCCTTCCCACCCCACCCCACATACCAGATTCCAAAACATCTTAAAGGTTCCATCAAGTCCCAAAATCCCCATCCTCGGGACCAAGCCTTTTACACATGAGCCTTAAATCATAGAAACTGATTTCCTTGCAATGCACATGTTCAGTCTTGCTACAGAAAACTGTAATCCTTGGCCAGCAATACTGGCATTACTTGGGGTTTTATTAGAAAGGCAAGGCCTCAGATTCTACCTACAACTGCTAAGTTGGAGTCATTCTAGCAGGAATCTCTGATGCACTCATTTTTTTTTAATCTGTGGAACGAATTATCATAAACATGCAAACCAAACCAAGTCATGAGTTCATAGCTCTGTAGGTCAAAACTGGAGGCAGCATTGGGTGGGAGACTGCTGGATTCTATACTCAAGAATCTAACAAGTACGAAACCAGTGGGGTTCTTGTTCTTGACCTGGTAGAAGGTGTTTCAAGTTCATTATCGTAGCTGCCTGCTGAGCTTCTTTTCATTGACATTGTTGAAATGAGTTCTTTCCTCAGCAGTTGGCTTGCTCTTGGCTCCTAGAGGCTGCCTACACCCCCCTCTCATGATGCTGTCTCCATTCTCAAAAGAGCAATGCATTTTTAGCACACTACTGTAAACCTTCACCAGCTTCTAGTCTCTGACATGTACTGCCAACACCTGGAGGAAGCTATGAGCCCTGATCAGTTGATTTTGTGGGCCATGTTCTTGTGGTATCTTTGACTCCTCTGGTTCCTATAATCCTCCCTCTTCTCTATGGTTCCCCAAGCTCCACCTAATGTGGGTCTCTGCAACTGCTCCTATCAGTTGCTGGATGAAGCTTCTCTGATGATGATTATGCTAGGCTCTATTCTACAAGTAGAGCAAAATATCATTAAGAATCATTTCACTGACTTTTCTTCACTTCTGTGTACTTTGTGTCATTGAATTCCCCAAATTATTTAGTTGGAGGGGTACAGATGTTAGGCAGAAAATGACAAGCAGCGCCCCCCCCCCACAAATCCAGTATTTGAACACAAACTTCTGACTAAAAGCAATCATACTTCCTTCCTCTCTTTCTGTCAAATGACATATCTAAGTATTTGTGAGAGAGCAGTCTTGGTAGATTATTAGAAAAGCAATTCTCTTACTGAGTTCATTTCTGCTGAAGTGCGGGAGACTAATAGAATGATTCATCAATTTGTTCAGTAATTATTCAAGAAGGAACATGCTGCTGCTCTGTGACAGGCTTGCTCTTTTGGTGGCTGGGATCAGCAAAGCTACTCTCTCTGCTAGAGTGGCATGTCAGAAGTCAGAAAGCAGCTCAACACTCTTGGAGCTGGCAGCCCAGGGTGACTGCAACTGGCCTGGAGGTTTGGGGAATCTCTGCAGAGCTCTTTGCAGTTTGTAGCACAAATAAGACTAGATGCTGTTTGAATCGCTTTAAGGCAGAAAGCCTGAGATCAAGGGCCTTTCCTCTGAAATCTCTCAACCTCACTCTGGGAGAGATAGAGACATTCTGAATGGCAGGAAACACAGATGCTAGGTTCCCACCACCATCATAGGGAACGTCACACACTAACCCTGAGCCTGGCTTTGGGAAGCCTGCTGCTCAAGGGTGTTATCCTAGAAACATCAAGAAATTCTAAGGTTGATCTCAGGAAAGGACAGACCAGATACCTGCAAATTCTTATGTAGAAATAATGTTCTTTCTTACGGCTCGAGGTTCTGCTGTCAGTCACTGAGCAAAATCTGGGAAAGCAGGTGGTCTCAGAGTGGGCCCAAAGAGGTAGCCTAGAGGAGCTCCATGCTGCCAACTGTTTGCACTGTTCCACCTCATGCCCATGCCTGGAAGCTAGCTGAGTTTGGTAGTGGTGTGACCCCATCCAAGCCACAGGACTTAGATGCTGAGATCTGTGTCTCTGGTGAGCCACTTTCTCGTGGCCATTTTAGCAACTCAAATGGAAAATTCCTGGGGACCTAATTCCTGAAGCTTGGCAAGACGAATCATCAAGCTAACTGATGCCACCTGCATACTTTGTTTCATCTGGAAAGCTTTTTGAATTGTTTTTAAGTCTGAGCATCTGGCCACCAGATGCCAGTCTCCACTCTCTCGATTACATTGGCAGTTTAGCCCGGGTTAGTTAATGACCAATCCTCACTGAAGTCGGTACCCTGCAACTTCTAGGCTGAAGTTGGATTGTTATGTGGCACTTAAATCTAGGACAATATATGCTTTAAGGAAGATAAGGTAAAGGTGCGCCCAGATAACTTGCCTGGAGACAAAGTGATTGCAGCCAACAAAACTCCTATAATTTTTCACTTAAAAGGCTGTTCCAAGAGTAAATAATTTAAAATGAGTATATAAAATAAGACCATCTTACAAGTAATAACCTAAAACAACTACCAAATTGCAGTCCATTTTAAGACTTTTAACATTTATCAGAAACATTTTTGTGTGCAATGAACTGAACTCATCCCAAATGATGCTTCAAAATCAACCAAGTCTTGATATTTGCCAAATATTGCAGCATTCATTGTGTTGAAGAACATACATAAGAGTCCAAATCCTAGAGATAATTACTGAAATTATTTTCAAGAACTTATTCATTCTAAAACAACTTTCTTTCACATGTAACAAAAACAAAGCTGCCATATGTACACTTCAGAGTTGTGACAACTATCATCCATTGTAACCCTAACAACAATCATAATATAGAATGTTCCGATGACGACACCCCACTTTCCCTGGAGGTTCCCAGCTTCCAGCTATTCCCCTACCCCAAATCTAGCCAATCACTGATCCATTATGTTAGACTGAGCAGTTTTCTCTCCTAGAAATTCATGTCATTGAATCATTCTAGCATATTATCTTTTATATCTGACTTCTTAGTGTTTTGATTTATCTGTGTAACATATAGCACTTATCTGACTTTTGTCCTGAATAATATCAATTACAGAGATTTACCACAATTTGTTTACTCATTCACCCATTTCTGAAATTTGGGGCTGTTGACAGTGTTTTAGTTGAATGTATGTAACATAGATAGATGTAATATCATATGCTGTAGATGGATGTATTTCTTTTCAGATTATTTTTATCATTAACTGGGCTGCTATTAATATCTTTAATTAACTTCTTACATTAATACTCTTTCAATTGTTCATGTAATGTTAGAGTTTGTAAATGAAGTACTGCTCTCTATGAGGCCACTAATCCTACACAAGGGCCCATCCTCCCAGTCTCATCTAAATTATCTCACAAAGACCCTATCTCTAAACTCTATCCCACTGAGAATTAAGAATTCAACATCAGAATTTTTCATAAAATATAATTTAGTCCATATTAGCCTCATAATAGCAAATTGCATTATATATTTCTAGTTAGTATATGAATAAATACTCCTGTCTTGAGAAACACCAAGATGTTACATAAAACTGTTTTAGTCTGTCTTCTGTTGTGCCAAAGGAGCCTTTAACCTCTTTTCTGAAGCAGGCACTGTTATCCAAGGAGCTCTGAGAGATTCAATCTCTTAAATTTCTGTCTCCTTCAAATTCCATCAGCCTAGGGACAAAATCTGTGCACAGACATATAGCTGACACAATCCATGTCCTTCCTATACCTGTGGGTGATGCTCATCACCTCCATCGCCTCACAAAACCTTCCAGAAAGCCGTATTTCTCATCAGTGTTTGAGGCTGAATTTATGTTGACAAGTCCGAAGAGCCCCACATCCATGCTACCATTATTGTAAGATTTGATGACATTCAAAATTATACATTATTATATAGCTTGTGTTTTGGAACTGTTGGTGTTTCTTCCAAATGCAGTCTAGTGCTTTGGTTTAAAGAATCAAGCTTATATTACACCACAAAATATGATGTAAACTTAAAGAGCCATTGCTATCAATGAAAATACATTATGTCAAGTTTTGGCTTATTCTAAAACAAATTTGAACATTTATACTCTCACAGGTTTGCATAACCTTACATCTTGGCCCTTCCTGAACTGAAAGACTCACACTTTATAATCAGTAATAATTTTGTTCATGAAGGCAAAATAAGAGTTGAGCCAAAGATCCTGTCCATCCCATCAGGAAAAATGTTTTCTTGACTTTCTTCCCATTTCCCTTTTCATTCTGGCAACAGACATCCATCAGAATGCAATCATTTCGTTTTCTCATCATCTGACTTTTGCCTTGTCAGTGTTCACAACCCACTAATGACATCCTGTGCCGAACATCATATCTGGTACACTTGGCAATTGTTTGAAAATGTGTAAAAACATGTCCTCTTACCTAAGTTTTGTCTCCAAAGTTTGACATTTTTGCAGCATAACTTTCCAAACCCTCTCCTCTTTTTTTTTTTTTTGGTGCACATAATAAATAAATCACAGATTTCTGTGAAGCATTGTGGATATCAGAAAGTTAGAAGAAAGCTTAAAACATGACCCTGGTCCTTGAAAAACATATGCTTTAGTACAGAAAAAAAGAACACACACAGAGAGCTATGACATGAAGCAGAAGTGGTAAGTACCCTCCGAGTGAGATGAATGACCACAGCTTGAAAGAATTGAGTGTCCTCGTAAGCAATTTCTTATTCTGCCAAGAGAGCTATGAAAGCAAGAGTTAGTATCCAAGTAAGAAATAAAGCCAGGCTTTTATTAATAGCTGAGATGGTGCCCATTAATACTACCTTTGGACTGGGAAGTAGAAATGCTCTGGAGACAGTGCTGAAGAGCAAGACTCTGCTATGGCTTAGAAGTGACAGGGTCTGTCCCTATTACTCATTCCAAAATGTGCAAGAAGCCAAGCCTCGTTTCTTGATAAACTAGGAACAACAAAGATATAAAATCGAATGAAAGAATAATGGGGCCATCCTCTGTGAAGATGGCTTTCTTGTACCTATGAGAAAACATAAAGTTAAGAACCTGCCTCATCTGGAATAAACATGACAGGAGGGCTGTCTCACTCCACACAAAATACATGGTTCTGGTATAGCAGAGAGAAAGTGAATCTGTCCAGAGGAGCCATGGCTCTCCCATTGTGACCCAATCAGAATCCTTCTTGGTTAGAGGACAGCTGGGCAAGAGCAAGTGAATAATGCAAAGGGAAGATAGTAGCATAGCTTCCTTTCAATGAGCTGAACAGGAGCTTTGAGAAGGGTGAACTGCCCTCTCTCTTCCTATACAGTACAGCTTCTTACAGGTGCTTTTCATGGTCTTTCAATCATGAAGAGTTTCTCAGAACACTCATTCTATTAATCAAGTGTTTTTATTAAAAACGTGGCATGTTTTACATATAACTAGGTTGAACACATCCCTCTTGCATCTGTGTCCTATGGTTTGAAAGTGTCTCCTCAAAAGACCATGTGCTGGCAGCTGTTCCCCATGTGATAGTACTGCAGGTGCTGGAGTCTTTAAAGGGTGGGCCTAGAGGAGGATATCAGCGTCTGGAGAAAGGCATGAAGTTCCCATGAGATCTCAGTTAGGTCTCATGAGAATGAGTTATTAGAAAGCAAGCACATCCCACATAACTTATTCCTTTTGCATTTTCCTGGCCCTTTTTTATTCTCTACCATACTGTGGCAGAGTATACTAATGTTGTTCTATATGAGTCCTGTAACCACTAGCATCACAAACTGGATAAACCTATTTATAATCAACCTTATTCACTGTGTTATAGCAACAAAAACTAGGCTCAGAGATCATGTCTTTGGTAGACTTTTTCGCGTTGGTACTGGTCACGAGACTGGCCTGAACCAATCAGTCATCAGCAAACTTACATAAGCAGTCTTGAAGAGACATTTGTTTATTTCAACCTTGGAATCCTCTTAAACGTATGCAGCTGCCTGAGGAAGAAACAGATGGCGCAGAGCCAGTTGTCAGTTCCAGCAAAGCTATGAGGTATAAATGGACCTTAGCAAATTCCGGAAGAACTGCCTAATCTGTGATGGGCAAGAGGAACAGAACAGCCCAGACAACCTGCAGACTTATGAAGAATAATCTGTGGCCAACACTTTCAGTGACTAAGGTTTTAGAAGAAGTTAATGTTAGAAATAGTTAATTGATGTACCCTACTTGGAGATTCCATATTTGTTTGTACCATATGTCCCTTATCATAGAACATTTCAAAGTTTGGTTTCACAGACAATACCCCAGGGAAACACTAGAATAATAAAAATTTTTATAACACAAGGAAACTAGCTTTAAAGATACAACAAAGAAAGGACAGTCAAGATTTGGTGATGGAGTGTTTTGATAAAAACTGAAATAAAACCAATAGTGTATGTTCAAAATCTGAAGCACTGAAGAGGACTATGTTATTAGTGACATATCAATGCCACTCTGGAAGAGTTGATTTAAGGGCATATTAAGGGAAGACTTTAGCTTGGAATATAAACCCAAGGGACTGAAGTATTTCTAGGAAGTGAGAGCCAATATGCACCAGAAAAGAACCATCCACAGAGGGGGTGAGGTGCTCCTATTTATTCTAAAGAGTGAATAATTGACTAGGGAATATGATTTGAGAGGGTACCTTATCAAGTCTGAGAGCAAACTCAAACTGTAACTCAAATGTTGATTCTGTGATCACCTTTCCATACTCAAGAGACATTGAGCATTAATTGGATATTGACTCACTGGAGGGCAGCCAACGAAGCTGGAAGCCTAATTGAAATCATGTTTCTTCAAGAACAGGATGCAAAAGCCAGACTCATTGGGCTTGAGGAAAGTTGTAGTTGTTAGGGAGAGGAGGCAAAGAATTCCTTTTGTATATTTGAAAGTCGTGTGTATGGGGGAATACGGCAAGCATATTTGATTTGCTTGGAGACATGTGTTGAGGCTTTGTGACATTGTATCCCCTTTTTCCTGAGAAGAATTAAGAAGAAATAGTATTGACACCTGCCAAGAGTGTGCTGATGACCATGAGAAGAGTGAAGAAATGCATTAGAATATCCTCAAGATGACTTCCAAATATGTGGTCTTACAGCCTGCAATAAATTGTTTTCTAGCCTTGCTGTATAGTTTTAACTCTACAATAAGCTGATCTGTTACCCTTAATCACCAAGACAGTGAAAAGAGTACCTTCATATTAGTTCTCTCTGGCAGTCATGTTTCCATTACTGTAACAAAATACCTGAGTTAATAAACTTAGAAAAAGAATAGGTTATTTGGTATTACAGTTAGGTAATTTTCATGCTATGCCTGATTGAGAGAATTTGGGGAAGGCTCTTGGCAAGGCTGGAGACACATGTGGTACAACAGCCTGTTCACTTCATAGCTAAGAAGCGACAGACAAGCAATGTGAGAGAGGAAGGTCTGGATCCCACAATTCCCTTCGGGGAACATGCCCTCAAAAACATAAAGCTCTCACTTGAGGCCCCTCCTCTTAAAGGTCCCACAACCATCCCATAGTACTATCATGAGGACAAAATTAGCAAATGAGTCTTTCAGGGTCATTTCAGATCCAAACCACAGCACTCGCCAAAATCACAATCCACAACAAGGGGACGAGAGTCTGCAACCCCCAGAAATGACTGGCCCTTCTGTGTCCTCACTGCCCAAGAGCAGCAAACATTATGTCAGCATCTGTGTTTAGGATATGAAGGAGCCCCCACAATTCCTGAGTGCCTTCACCTTGACATTGGTCTTTCTCTACCAATCTAAACACAGAACAATCTCCAAACTTAACAACGTCTTCCCAAGGGAAGATGGAGCTTCCTGACAAGATTTGTGCCTCCTCTTAGCCTTTTCTTTCATGTCTGTGTGTAATTGATAGAACTCAGAAAAGATTTATTAGAAAATCCAGGTGAAGCCACCTGGGTTTCGAGATATAATTTGAAACTTGGCTGGCTGTATCGTGCAAGACAGGGGTAATCAAAGTTAACAGCGAGGGCTCAAAGCTTAATACATGAAAAATGTCTGAATGTTCTAATCACATTCAAAGAGGGGCAGACGTGCTTTCTGAGTAAAAACAACCTGCTGTGTTTTAGAGAAGTTTTCAGAAGAAACCAGAACTTATTGCAAATATCTGCCAGCAATCAGGCTAAGGGAAATGGACAGCTTAGGAAGGTTCTCTTTGCTTGCCCTGGAGAAAACTTCGCAGCAGCATACAGGTTTGAATGGATTGGGAGATCCAAACAGTCTACATGCAAACTGAAGAACAGCTTCTTACTAGCCCTGTGACCATGACTAATTGCTTAACATCTCTGTGATTCAAGTTGTCCATCCTTAGAAAGATCATATTAGTATTTGCCTCAAAGGACTGTTGTGAAAATAAATGAGTTAATAAAATTAAAGATAGATGATATACTTAACAAATGAATAGATAAAAATAATAGATTGATAGATAATAGACATAGATTAGATAAGAGAAAACTTTTGGAAAAGATGTTTATTATTATTGTTGCTGCTCTTTATATTTATTGTGGTGATGGTTTCATAGTTCTGTATTTTTCCTCCAAACTCATCAAGATGCAGATATTAAGTATGCCTAGAATTCCATCTGATCACGACATTCAGATCAAAGACCATACCTGTCAAATTATCTCCAAAAATCTAATATCAGCCATGACTTAACCTAGCAATCTGGAAAGTTAAACAGAAATCTATAAACAAAACTGACAAACCCTTCATTTTGTCTCCCTGTCTCTATATCTCTCTGCCTCTGTGTTGCTGTCTCTTTGTGTCTGTCTCAAACACACACATACACACACACACACCTTCAAAAAATACAACAGCAATAAAACTACCACCATAAAAAATTCCTATTCACAATAGAATGAAATCAGAAGCAGCAGTTACTGATACCCATTCTAGCCAACCAGCTAGTAAAGGCCCTGCCCCTTCGGGGTCAAAAGAGCGTCTTGGCCCTACCCACTGGGAAATCCATATGTCCATTGCTCTCTGATGCTGTCATTGCTTCCTCTTGGTACCCCACCACCCCAAAAAACTTTCTAGCTTTTCTCTTGCTGAGAAGTGAGTATTGGAGACTGTGCCTTCACATAAGCCTGCATTTCACATCCTTCCAGCAGAAGCTGTTTTCAGGCTTGAAAGACTTTTTGAGTATAGACTAATAGAACTGCCAGCAATATAATTTGATAACACCTGTCATTTTAACCTGTCAAGATATTGGTAAGCTACTTCAAACTTCATAAAATAGGTGTTCCCTGACCTTATCCTTTTCCCCTTTTCATTTGGGTTTATAACTTTCCAGGCATGGTCTTATTCTCAAAACACCTTGACAACTACAGTTAGCAGTGGGTGGCCACACAATGTGTGTCTTATCCCATCCATTTCCCCTAGAGCTGAAAGGTTAGGCCACACATTGCCTTCCAAGTTACTGTTCTTATCAACATCACCAAAGGGCCACTTCAAGACATGGACTTTTGCATTTTGAGCCCTGTATCCAGCCCCTCAAACTCATCTATCGCCTCTACTTTCCCTAAGTTAAGAGTTCTGATAGAGCAGCATCTCTATCACCTATTTTGCTCTGGTTAGTATGATCATGCTTCTGTGGTAAGCATCATGAGATGACTTACTAAATTCCTAATACATAAAAAGGCACCAAAACAGAAGAAGGAGAAAACAGGGAACAAGTTAAGAGCCTGACACAGAGGGCGTCTGAAAGGCTCTGCCCTGCAGACTATCAAAGCAGATGCTGAGACTTATGGCCAACCTTTGGGGAGAATGCAGGGAATCTTATGAAAGAAGTGGGAAATAGTAATATCTGGAGGGGACAGGAGCTCCACAAGGAGAGTAACAGAACCAAAAAATCTGAGCACAGGGGTCTTTCCTGAGACTGATACTCCAACCAAGTACCATGCATGGAGATAACCTAGAACCCCTGCACAGATGTAGCCCGTGGTAGGTCAGTGTCCAAGTGGGTTCCACAGTAATGGGAACAGGGACTGCCTCTGACATGAACTGTTTGGCCTGCTCTTTGATCATTCCCTCCCCCCTGAAGGGTGAGCAGCCTTACCAGGTCAATAGGAAGACAATGCAGCCACTCCTGATGAGACCTAATAG
Source organism: Pachyuromys duprasi (assembly GCA_028658305.1). Classification (NCBI taxonomy): domain Eukaryota; kingdom Metazoa; phylum Chordata; class Mammalia; order Rodentia; family Muridae; genus Pachyuromys; species Pachyuromys duprasi. The sequence goes on along the minus strand of CM053765.1, from coordinate 82,458,867 downwards.
ACTAGGATCAGAAGGAAGGAAAAGAAGACCTCCCCTATCAGTGGACTTGGGGAGGGGCATGCATGGAGAAGGGGGAGGAAGGAAGGGATTGGGAGGGGAGGGAAGAAGAAGCTACCGGAGGAATACAAAGTGAATAAAGTGTAATTAATAATAAATAAATAAATAAATTTTAAAACGGCACCAAAAATTAATAGTGATCTAATAAATGGTATGCATATATCCTACAACACTGTTTTGACACGTTTGCATTTTTACTTTCAGAGTTACATTTTTTTTTGGATAAAGCAACACATTCAGAATTACAGGGGCTGTGGCTCCAATGTATGAGCTCAGTTCCCCATACCATGCGTCGTGCCTGGACATCACTCCCCAGTAGAAACGTAAGCAAAAAGAGGCTCCATTATTCCTCTGATCCTCATTATAGAAAACTTAAAGTCTGTTCATTTCCCTGTAGGCTTAGGTCACTTCTGTTTGTACTTATTATTTAAGTATTAAAAATATTTTACTACCTGTAAAGTATTTTAAGTATTAAAAATATTTTGCTACCTGTTGTGTAATAGTTACTTGAAGACACTCTAAAATACAAGGAGGGATCAATAGCCTTTGAGGGTTCTATCCCAGAACCTGTTTACATAATTCTGTGCAGTGAGCATACTTAATGGAAAGTGTCCATGTCGAAGTTCTGTTCATTCTTTAATGATTTGTTTGTGTAACTGATGCTTTCTATTCATTGAAGGGATTTTATAGCACAGATGTTCATCAAGTTTGTCAAAGTCATACATTGTCCTATGTTGATTTCTACACAAATTATGAGATATTAATAATTTTGAAAGGGAGTGTACATGCAAATCAAAATTGATACAAGCTATTAATTGATATAAACATAAACATTACTCCATTTAGGATTTATTGAGCACAGGCTACTTAGCAGGCACTAAGCAAGACCCATTTTGATTTATACCATAAAACACTTTGAAATCAACATCTAAACCATGCATTAAAAGTTGGGTATAATTTTAATTTATGTGTGTGTGTGCACGCATGCGCACCTGACACTGAGAAAAAATGAACAGTAAAATGTACAATACACTCACCAATTTAAATACCAGAAGATTTATTCTGATTACAGGCTAAAATATCAGAAGATTTATTCAATTACTTAGACATAATTTGCAAAGTATGTGTCCTTCCCAGATTTATGATACACATGTGGAATAATGCTTAAGCAAGACCAAATGCAAATAGCATCATTTTAAGCATTTCCCTGTTTCAGGAAAACAGTGGTGATCAATTAAGGACAAGTCACAGAGAAACTATCCTGTCAACAAAAGTGATGTGTGGACATGATTCCACTGGCTTAGCCCCTTCCCGAAGCTGCAGGATAAACTTTCCTGAGTGCTTTTGTTTCTGCAGGGAAATGATGCCTGTCGACCTCTAGACACCACTTTAAAAGGCTACAGGGACCCGAATCCACATAGTGCAAACAGCGATGGCTGCAGAGAGACCGAGACAGACAGAAATTCCTCCAGCTACCTGAGACCCTTGCTTTGCATCTGCCTCATTCTAGGGTTTGCGAAAGAGACTTGCCCACTCCTCCTCTTTCCTAACGAGTGTATATAGTAGACTCTTTGAAATGTGAGTATTATGGGAAGGATCACAGTTGCTTTAAATTATAGAAGTTGGCAAGTGCCTGGGAGAAGGAGTGGGAGGTTGTTTAAACTGAGAGAGACAGTTGCAAAAGTTCGTACGACAGCATGAGCTCCGAGCTTCACACACATCCTTTGCTCTTCATCACGATGCTTCTCTGCATTGTCTGTGGAGCAGATTGAATAGTAAACACAATTCTGCTCTGAGTATTTTTTTTAATGGTTTCTAAATTCATGGGAGAACCAAAGCAAGGAAGTCTTATGTTTGGGGAAGAAGTCTGAGCCCAGAAATGCCCAGGAAAGGTAAGCCATCGTTTTCACTCCAGCCCTTTCTCTTTCCCCCTCTTATTTGGATTTTATCAAAATATTTGCAGGAAGAACCACAGACAGCTACTTGTAAGGGAATGGGGGAACGTGTGGATAGAATGTCAACAAATGATAAATCAGAGGTTAGAAACTCAGCAGCCGTGTCTCTACTACTTTCTATTCCGCTTGACGTAGCAAACGTCTATGTATGCAAATTCTGTTTCTCTTAGGAAAGGTCAGAGGGGTCTCTAAATCCCCAGTCTTTGAGCATAGACAGTCCAGTGGGCAGTGAGCTCATGTGTGGTCAAGATCTCGCTATCTTTTTCTATGGAACTCGGCTGCCAGAGCTGGGAGTCTTAGAACTCGGGAAACTTTCTCATGGATTGTGGTAACGTCCTAAAATGTCTGTGTCTTACTACTTTATGGAATATGTCTTTTACAGTTATGTAAACCATTTGACTCTTTCTTGTAAGAACCTAGAAAGATGTTACTGATACTAATTTTATCTTCCTAGAGGAGAAAAAAAACAAAACATGACGTATTTAGCTTAAGCCAAAGTTGCCCAAGTATGTCCTTATCTGATTATGGTGACTGACCTGTTAATCATGCCTTTGGATAGCTCTTGGTTTGGTTTGGTTTTGTTTTCTATGCATTGGCTGCCTGAGAAGCATCTTGGGGTGGAGGAACATGCGAATATTCTGTGCATCTTTTTGTTTCCTGGAGAAACTCTGTTATCAGAAAGTTCCTATTTTTCCAAGGCAGAATTCCAGGTACAAAAATAAAATTAAAACTCCCCAGATATTCACTGAGATCAGATGACGGATCTCGCAGGCAAGTTTTAGCATGACCCTGCATTCATTGTTCCATATGTACACATATGTATGTGCTGTCAGGCAAAGGTTAAAGAAGTGTGCGTTTGACTGTGCTGAGGTGCTTGGGACATGGAGGAGACCTCTGAAGACAAGGCCCACTTGTGTAGAAATAGTGCCATTCAAGACAGTTAGGCCTGGAACAGAATGGGAGGTATTGCTGCAGTCATTAAGAAAGAACTTTACCTTCTTGTTATTTTTCCCTTCCGTGTCAAAATCTAGTTACATAATGAGGATTGCTTGTGGTTTCCCTTGCCTTGAGGTCTGGGTGATTAAGGTCAGACTAAAGGCATTACTGCATAAAAGCAAGAAGGTGACCCTATTAGTTCCTGGCAAGGAAGCAAAGGAACACCATTTGTTAGCTACTTCCCTCCACCCATAATTACTACTGGGGTAAGTAGCCCTCAATGGATAATTCATAGATCTCTCCTTTTCATTTCTTCCTTGCTTTCTTTTTCTTCCTCTTTTATACCCACACTAGCCCACAGACCATCTCGAGGAAGCAGGGGTCAGACAGCCTCTCTTCCTTCCGGCCCACCCCTGGACAGTAGAGGAAGCCCCCACCCTATCTGGAGGGGGTCTCCAGTACCCCACCCATGACCTCATCGCAGGCAGCCTGGAGAGCTGGATGGCCAGAGCTTTCATGGCGCCTGAGTGGGCCCTAGGGATGGGTGTGGCCTAAAAATGCGCAGTGTGGCATGACGTGACTTCCCACCATCACGGGCTCCCACAGAGGCTGGCGGCGTTTCTGGAAGACAAACTTGCCAGACTCCACCCCAGAGCCCAAGGAGCACACCCCCACCCCAATGCACACCCCAAGAAGATGAAAACAAAGGCGACCAGGGTTGCTAGTGAAAATCCCCAAGCCAGCTGACTCATCTGAAGCTCAGTCACAGGGGCTTTGTGATGGAACATGGACAGTCCCTTGGAAGCAACCGGTCAAGGTTATCTCCCAAAGGGTCTTGATGAGAGACCCAAGGTGACCTAAATGTGTCCCTCCTACAGAATCTGGGAGAGAAAAGCAGCCTCTTCTAGGAACTGGGAAAAGGGAAATGTTAGTTACTGATCTGCCAGGCAGACACTAGCTACCTGTCTGACCTGCTTTTGTGTGAACCAGGCTTAGCCAAGTTTGGGGGACATAGAATCATTCTCAAGCCCAGAATGGATAAGCCAGGCCTGGTGATCAAAAGCAGAATGGCTAGAAAAGAACTCCACCTTCTTTAACAAGACTGTTAAAGGGCCCACTGTGTGCCGGGCCCTTTAGCAATGTGCTTTAAAAGCAGTCTCAACGTTAGCAGCAGTGCAGACAACAGGAGAATGCCAAGAAATGACTTGTACCACAGTCTGCTTGGGTCAAAGAGATATTCCTATAGAGCAGCCTTTGAACTAGACTTTGGAGGCTGAGCCTCTTACCATAAGAAAGTCAAAGGAAGGTGCATCCTAGCGTGGAGGTATAAAGATCACCACAACTCTCCAATGGAGAAATATATGGATGGTCAATCTATTTCTCAGCGTGAGTTCCAAGGCAACTGGCTTTATGGCTATTAGCCAGAGGATAGTCCAGTGTAATGCTTGGTCAGGCAACTTTGGGAATGTGGAACGCTATGAACCACAGTGAATCAGGGCATTTGGTTCCAACTTCACAGATGTCAGACATCAAATCCCAGCCTTCATCCTGTTGTATGAACTTGGACAGGGTTTTCACTCATTAGATGAGAACAGCAAATATATCCATCTTCTGAGGGCATTCTGAGGATGGCCTTAGAGAATCCGCATGAGAGCCTGCCTCAGAATGACTGGTATGACAGCTTGATAATGTCAGCTATCATCAGCAATTCAGATCTGTTTTTACTGCAGGACCTCTTCCCATTTTAGCTGGTCTCTGACTCTCCATGAGTGGGATCATTAGAATCTAATGTTTTCCAAAGTCATTAGACCAAAAAACTTAAAAAAAAAAAAAAAAAGAAAGCAGCATGAATGCATGTTGAAAACTAATGAGCTGAGAACAGTGTCCTTAAATTGCATGAGGTTTCCCAAGACTCAATAAAAATGTACCAATTCTCACAGGCCACTTCACAGACTGCCCTCTTCGGAAACCCAGCTGAGATTCTCATGTCCAAGAAAATTGACTTATAAAATCCAATTTCAAGTTGTAGATGGAAAAGGGGCAGTAAAGTAAAAATGTTGTCAGTGAATAAACACTGGAAAAGTCAGTCTCTACCTACTGGCCGAGGACCGAACTGTGCAGTGTGTCCATGCTAAATTAGCCGAAACCCCTATGTTCCAGGGACTTCCCAACTAAAGGGAGAGAATAAGATGAATAAGGGGCCTATTGAGCTGAAATGCAAAATTCAATCACTGTAATAGAGAATGTAAGAGAGATTTCAAGCAAACGAAACTTCGAAAAGAGAATAGCCAGCCACGTTCCTTAACGTCTGGCCATAATCCTACACGACATGACGAGGTCATGCATAACTTATATCCCTTAGGTGGAAGAGGTTAACTCCATCCACAGAAAGCTGACACCTAGGGGAACTCAGGAAACTTCCTAATCTTTCAGAGCCTAAGTACTAAAAAGGGAGTCTCAAACTAAGCACATCTGATACTACTGTGTCCCTGGCCAGGAAAGATTCCTCAAATTAAGTAACATGTTGTATGATCCCTAAAGGAGCAGTGAGGACTGGTGGATGGGGCATTCCAGGCAGAGAGGACACCACTAAGAGAGCGTAGGAGAGAACTGAGGAGTGAGGAGAGGGCAGCCCTGACAGAATAAGTGCCCACAGAGAACAGAGCACCAAGGAAGGTGAGCTGCAGACACTAGATTGCAATCACAGAAAAATCTAAATGCCAGAGCATGAGGGTTTTTTTTTCTTTTTTCATGAAATAACCATTAAATGTTTGTAAACAAGAAAGTATCATGATGAGAACAGAAAGAAATCCTTGTTAGAAAGCTAGATGTGTGCAGATGAGACAGCAGGCACTAAAGCTCTTGCAGAGCAGAGCTCACTAGGCCCAGTCTATAGAGTCCAGACCATGACTGTGGCCTTCGAAACAGCAACCCTTAGGCCTCACATTCGATATGGTCCTCCTTCTCAATTCTAGTACAGTGGACCAGGGTAAAGAACGAGGAGTGTGGGAGGGGCTGGCTGGATGAGGAAAGCCCTCCCAGCCCACACTCATGAAGATAACATTCTAGGTACTTTTATGGAAGTCATTAACCATACAGCTCCATATCCGTTCGCTGGGCTCCAGACTTTAACCTCATACCAAGCAGGCACATTTCCAAAACCACCTTTGGAGCTACAAAAGTTTTACGAGTTTACAGCTATAGCGATTACATAATAATGGTGTTGGCATGCGCTGATGGGGGCGGGGGGGGGCTGTTTTAATATATCCCTTCCGGAGGGACTGTCCCTCCTCCTGGCTGGCTGCCTTTTGCAAAAATAAACTCTCTTGTGTGAGGGCTCTGCCTGCAGCTTGTAAGGCATTCTTGGAGTTTTTTGAATGGCATTACTCACAGGGGTTGCTTTATGAGCCTCTACAATACCGCAGGTGATGGCATTCAGAGAGCAGGGATGAATTCCCCCTCACTCCCCAATGCCTTACAAGTGGAGCAGGCCAGAGCCTCAAGGTCTGCAAGCAATGTCACATTCCTGCGCTTTCTTTGACTCAGCTGAAATCTGATTTCGCAGATCCACACCAGCAGGGCCTCAGCCTCAGAAGTTCTTGGTGCTGCCAACTCCACCGTCTGCAGCACCAGGATCAGGCAACACTCTCCAAAGGACCTTGTTCACGCCAGTCACACCAGCTCTCACTGATTGCATGTCTCTTTGGGCCTTTGGATCGCACTTCCAAACCCTGGCTGGGGACTGGGCATCACTGAAAAGATGGGGGAGCTTAGGATCTGAGCATTTCTAGGCAGCCCTGGCCTCTGAGATGTGACAGACCGTGAAGGATAGCCACACTGACTCCTCAGACTCTGCAATCCTCGTCTACCAGGTCCGGGAAAATCTTTCATCAAAACCCTTTCGTTTCTGCCTCTCCCACATGTAGTTTTTATTTTTATTTTTAAATTCTGAGGCTGTGGTTTAAGTACATTTTCCCTTTCTCTTCCCTCCCTTCAAGCCCGTCCATATACTCCTTCCCACACTCCTTTAAATTCATGGCCTCTCTTTTCATTAATTGTTATTGCATGCCGACACGCACTTGCGTATACACATACATTCCTAAATATAAGCTGTGGAGTCTATACAATGCTATTACCTGTGTGTATGTTTCCAGGGCTGACCATTTGGCACTGGACGGCACATTGGCTAATCGGTGTGCTCTTCCCTGGAGAGGACCACTTATCCTGCTCTCAACTTTATCAGTTGCCTCTTATTCTCTGCTATAGGGTTGGGGCCTCCTGGGCTTTTCTCTTTACAGTTTGGAATGTTGCTTGGTGCTGTCCTTATGAAGCTGGAACTCTTTGAAAAGAAAGGCAGAATTTTCTCTTTCCTTGACACAAGGAAGCACAAAGGGTCTGACAATATCCTCGATATGCTGAAGTGGAGGACAGGATACAAATGAGCATTTCAGGAAGTCATTTTGTCATGTGTTCCTGTTAGGTACTAAATAACCACCCAGGAAATGTACACCCACTTAGTTAAAAAACAAATTCTTCAAAGGCACAAGCTTCCACCACAGGAAGTATTTGCTCTGCTCACATTAACAGAGTCCTTTTCTTTTTTTTTAAGTAATTTATTTATTTTTATATTAATCACAGGTTATATACTTTGTATCCCAGCCCTAGCCCCCTCCCTCATTCCCTCTCACTCTCCCCATCCCTCCTTCATCTTCTCCCTGCCCCCCTCCAAGTCCACTGATAGGGGAGGACCTCCCCTCTTTCCATCTGACCCTAGCTTATCATGTCTCTTCAGGGCTGTCTGCAATGTCCTCTTCTGGGATCTAGCTAGGCTGCTCTTCCCTCGGGGTGGGGGGGGCAGGGAAGGGCGGGGACGGTCGACAAGCCAGCCATTGAGTTCATGACAGAAATAGTCCCTGTTCCCCTTACTAGGGTACCAAGTTGGGTACTACCATGGGCCACATCTGAGCAGGGGTTATAGTTTATATCCATACATGGTCCTTGGTTCGAGAAACAGTCTCATAGAAGACCCCTGTGCCCTGATCTATTTGGTCTTTGTGAAGCTCTATACACCTAGGGAAGATAAGCAAGAAGGAGGACCCAAGGTGGGATGATCAATCATCCGTTAGATGGACAAACAGGATGGACATTGAATGTAGGAGAAAACAAGCAACAGGACAGGAGCTTACCACAGAGGGCCTCTGAAAGACTCTACCTAGCAGGGTATCAAAGCAGATATTAAGACTCACAACCAAACCTTCGGCAGAGTGCAGGGAATCATATGAAAAAAGGGGAGTTAGTAAGACTTGGCGAGGACAAGAATCCTTTTCTTAACGCCTACTGCACAGCCAGCATGGCATGCAGTGTGGCAACATCACCCTTCGTGTTCAGGTAAGGGAAGGTGGGAAACTTGTCTAAGGACAAGTCTAAGGACCTTTAGGTGTAGTATGTGTATGTAAATGCATGTATGGATGTGTTTGTATGCACACAGATGCACATGTGCACATGCATATGGAGACCAGAGGACAACTTGGATATTGTTCCTCAGGAAACAGCCACCTTTTATTTTCTTTGAGGAAAGGCATACTGGCAGGTCACTAAGGATCTGCCTCTGCCTCTTCAGCATTGGGATGTCAAGGGCAGGCCACCGTGCTCACTCAGCACCATTTCCCGATGTTTAAACATGTATGGGTGTTAGAAATGAAACTCGGCTCCTCCAGGTTACATGGCAGGCACATCACTAACTAAGCCATCTCTGCAGCCCGTGGGGTAGGTAATTTGCACTTACATTATGTCTGTCTCAAAAAATATCTACACACTTTCTACCCTGCCACACAGAGTCCCAGAAAGAATTCCTTGTGGTGTATTACCCTGTCTCATAGCTCGACCGTGTGATGGCAGATCAATGATGCATTCCTGTTGAAGAGAGTGTGACAAATGATAAAGGATGGTATCCGGTGCAGTTAGAAAAGAGATGAACTTCTCATCCTTTCTTCTGTCTTCTGCCTGTAGCTCAGAAGAAAGTGACTCCTAACTAATGACCATCTAACTTACAGAAAAGCATCAAACTGATGCAGTTTCAAGTCTCCACATTCTACCAATAATTCAAAGTCAGAGCTGATGGTGTCGCCCTGAAACACATTGCCACCAGATGGTCTCCGGCAAAATTCAAGAGCAGTCATTAAAACACTATTTGCTAGCTAATGGCCAACATCCTCTAAACAGCTTACCCCCTTAAATTAGAACATTTTTAGAGTATTGTGGGGTTTTCTACATTAATTTATTTATATAAAACTTTATGAAGTAATTTCTATTTCATTTCATTCTAACCTCTAGTTGGACATCAACCTGGTTTGGCATTAAGTTGTTTACCAAGGCATTCTACTGGCTTCCAGGGCCAATGCCATTTCCTTTTCCCCTCTACCATAAAGATCTTGTTGGTGTATGTGAATTGGGTGATTCTATGTTTTCAACATGTTCCCTCAAAAGTAGGTATTGAAAACTGAGGTGCAACAGTGCTGGGAGGCAGAGCTCAGTGGGAGGCCCTGGGTCACGTGGATGCCACTGTCTCGAGGGTTTCCTTCTGACAAGTGCCAGCGTATGTTTGTGCTCATGTCCTGTTGTTTCTCCAACAAGATGACACATCTTCGAGGCCTTTATCAGCTAAGGGCTCCGATCTGAACCTTCATAACTTTTTGTTTGTTACTTGTAAATTGTCCGGTCTCCAGTTTCCTGTCACAGATGTATAAAAACCATTGAAACGGGAGCTTAGGGCATCTATCTAGAGCACTCTCCTTGTCACTTTCATGCCTTCAACTTTCTACCATCAATCCCACCCTTGTGATTACCCAGCCCGTGGTTCTTAAGGTGGCCCTTTACTAACAGAAGTCTGAAGAATCTCAGTCTATTCCCATTAATGAATTACATCAAGCCATCTTATTACCTACCAAAGAATTAGAACTTCATGCCGTTCCAATGCAATCTGGAGATGTAAAGAAAACTCTTGTTTCTTTAAGAATTTACATACCAAGTCCTTAGATATACAGTGTGTATGTTCTACATTTGCCCTGAGGTCAAGAGTAAATGCCAGCATGGCATGCAGTGTGGCAACGTCACCCTTTTTTAATTTTTATTTTTTACATTAATTACAGTTTATTCACTTTGTATCCTAGCTGTAGCCCCCTCCTTCATTCCCTCCCAATCCAACCTTCACTCCCTCATCTCCTCCAATGCCCCTCTCCAAGTCCACTGATAGGGGAGGTCCTCCTCCCCTTCCATCTGACCCTCTCCTATCAGGTCTCATCAGGACTGGCTGCATTGTCTTCCTCTGTGGCCTGGCAAGGCTGCTCACCCCGTCAGGGAGAAGTGATCAAAGAGCCAGTCACTTAGTTCATGTCAGAGACAGTCCCTGTTCCCCTTACTAGGAAACCCACTTAGATGCTGAGCTACCATGGGCTATATCTGAGCAGGAGTTAATGAATGGTCTTTAATTGAAGTATCAGTCTCAGAAAGACCCCTGTGCCCAGATTTCTTGGTTCTGTTGCTCTCCTTGTGGAGCTCCTGTCCCCTCCAGGTCTTTCTGTTTCCCCCTTCTTTCTTAAGATTCCCTGCACTCTGCCCAAAGTTTGGTTATGAATCTCAGCATCTGTTTTGATACACTGCTGGGTCTTTCGGAGTCCCTCTGTGGTAGGCTTCTGTCCTGCTCTCCTTTTTTTCTTCTTCTTCCAATATTCATCCTGTTTGTCTTTCTGAGTGAGGATTGAACATCTTACCCAGGGTCCTCCTTCTTTCTTAGCTTCTTTAGGTGTACATATTTTAGTATGTTTGTCCTGTATTATATGTCTAATATCCACTTATAAGTGAGTATATACCATGTGTGTCTTTCTGTTTCTGGGATGCCTCACTTAGGATGATCTTTTCTAGATCCCACCATTTGCCTGCAAATTTCATGATTTCCTTGTTTTTAATTGCTGAGTAGTATTCCATTGTGTAAAAGTACCACAATTTCTGTATTGAGGGACATCTGGGTTGTTTCCAGGTTCTGGCTATTACAAATAAAGCAGCCACGAACATAGTTGAGCAAATGTCCTTGTTTGTGCACTTGAGCATCTTTTGGATATATGCCTAGGAATGGTATAGATGGATCTTGAGGAAGCACTATTCCTAATTGTCTGAGAAAGCACCAGATTGATTTCCAGAGTGGTTGTAGAAGTTTACATTCCCACCAGCAATGGAGGAGGTTTCCCCTTTCTCCACATCCTCTCCAGCATGTATTGTCGCTTGATTGTTTTTGATCTTAGCCAGAGTGAATGCTATCTTAATGGGCTCTCTAACTACATCCAAGATATACACTTTACTTTCAGCTTTAATACCAACAGAAGCACAGTTGATACCTAATAACATCACCCCTTCTAGGAAACACCACAGATCACTAGAAACTTCTGCATTGTATAAGAATCTGGTCATTAGTGAGGGTTTATGATTGCCCTTATTCTGCCTTCTTATATAGCAAGGAGAAGTCCTCTTTCTTCTCTGCCTGTCTTCCCCCAATTCTTCAGGCTCTCTGTTTAAAGGAAGAATATTTCCCTGTGCTTTGTGGCTTATTTAGGATGTATGTGTGTGCTCCCTTGACATAGAATACACGCTTGACCCCAGGTTCCAAATGACCTCCACATCTCCTGTCATAGTTTTTGCTTTTCCTGTCACTATAATACAATTATCCTGACAGAAGCAACTTCAGGGAGGAGGGGTTTATTTTGTCTCATGGCTTAAGAGTCCAGTCAGTCATGGCTGGGAAGTCAAGGCAGGAGGATCTTGAAGTTGTATTCGAGGTCAGGAAAAAGAGAGCAACAGTTGCTTATGCTCAACTAGCTTTCTTCCTTTTGTTCAGTCCAGGACCTGAGTCCAGGGAATGCGGCTCACTTCTAGGGTTGGTCAATTATCATGTCCTCAGAGATCCTAACCAAGACCATTCCTCAAAGACGTTCTTATAACCCAGAGCTGATTCCAGATGCTGTTAGGTTGACAATCAATATACATACTAAATCCATCTCCAAGTCCTGAGGTACAGAGACTACTTGAAAGCTTGACCTGAAAAAAGAAAGAAAGAAAGAAATGTTATCCTTAATCTTTATTTAGCAAAAAAGATCATGACAATCAATTAATGGCTTCAAATGGAAAACCAGATGTTTTGTGGGTATCCCTAACTACTGCTCATAATATTGTTTGGCACCCACAGTACAGGAAAACTGTAATGCTCTGTGACTCAAAGATCCTATTCTATTAATGCTTAATTTACATCCCATTAGTTAAATAACACACACACACAAAAGCAAAACCTAAAACATTATTTCTCTTAAAATGGTTTTTGTTTTCACCCGCATTAGAGCTCTGTTTTTTCTTTTGTTAGTTAACTAAAATTAATCACAAATTAAGAACCCAGAATTACGGTCTTTTGATATGCCAGACTTTTCCCTGTTTCGTGATGATGTGTAAGTCATGTGACCTATCTGACCCACTGTTCCTCCTTGAAAATGGGACCAATGTATACCTACCCCTGGCTCACTAGATGTATTAATACTCTATGTAAGAAGAAACCTATAGGCTGGCAGGTAATCCACAAATAAATTACTGCTAAGAGGCTCATCCTTTAGGCAAGCTTGATAATTTCCTCTTGCCCTTTTTGTTATCACAGATTTTTTTCTCTCTGAACAAACTAACACCTAATTTAATGAATACAGACAAAATACAAACAAGAGGAACTCAAACACACCAAGGCTCAGTGAAAAGACTTCTGTGAAAGTAAAAACATGTCAAGGGAGATAATTACAGCCAAGCCAAACATGTTTCCCTGAAGTTGTGAGGGCAAAATGACAAGCACATTCCAGGCTGGCTCTCCTTGGCTTGCTTTCATTATGTCATGCCTCTTTATATCTGTCTCACTTTCTACTCTTTCATTGTAGATTGGCCCCACTCAGAAGCCATTGATAGCCTGAGAAGATTAAATGGAAAATTCTATGGATAAACAATTCATGCTTTAAGTTATAAGGCATTCAGAATAGTATGGAAAAACCTCACAGTATCCCGAACTCTTCTTCCTGGGACATGCATTAGTCCTTTGTCCAGAGTATCCATTCTGTATATACTACCCATCACTTAATAGCCTTTCCAGTGTTCAAATTGGGGGTTCTGACTCCACGGTGTATACCTTCAAGTAACCCTGATTAGTTAATACTGATGCCAGAGTGCAGACATTTATTACAGTTTAATTGCTTAACGTTGTTGATTAGTATTGTTAATGCTGTTACCCTCTTATTGTACCTAATATATAAGTTAAACATTATCATAGATATGCATGTATGGTTCTAAAAATCCGTAGTACACAGAGGTCAGTACTATGTGAGGTCTTGAATGTCCACTGGATTTTAGACAGTAATCTCTGTAGAGAATAGGGCATATGTGTGTCTGGTGCTTCTGTCCATGAAAGAAAATATAACCAGTGCTCAAAATTACACTATCAATAGGATACCAGTGTATTTCTGGGCAACAGATTGAGTGAGCAGCCACAGTTATATACCTGCAGAAGTAAGCAGGAGGCAGTGGGGACCCTTCGCTTTAGCTGAAGCAGGCAGGTCCCACATATTCTGGGGATGTTTTCCAAGGGAAATGTGGCCTAACAGTGCCAGATCTTCAGTTGTTGTTGTTTTGGTTTAGTTTGGTTTGGTTTTTTTAGAGACAAGGTTTTCTGTGTAGCCTTCGTCGTCCTGGACTCAATTTGTAGACCAGGCTGGCCTAGAACTCACAGAGATCTGCCTACCTCTGCCTCCCCGAATGCTGGGATTATCGGTGTGTGCCACCGTGACCGGGTCAGCTCTTCAGATTTTTTTAATGAAACTTTCATGTCTAGATTTCTTTATGAAACTTTCCTTGGCAGAGGAAATGGCTCTTTCAGCTAAATGCTTGATGAACAGAAATGAGAACCTGAGCCCGACTCTACAACTCACAGAAAAAAAAATTATGTGTGTGTGTGGGGGGAGGGAACATGTGCTTTTAAACCCCCACCCCCACCCCAAGAAGGCAATTAAAGCAGGTCTTTGAGGCTCATTGGCCTGCCTTCTCTAACAGGTGGGTGAGTTTCAGGACAGTGGGACACTCTGCTTCAAAACTCACGGTGATGAGCTCCTGAGGAACAACACCCACGCTGCTTGTTATCTGACCCCACAGAGATGCACACAAACACACAAATATGCACACACACAAATGCACATGCAAAAATACTTGTGTTTGACCTACAGAAACAGCACTTTCATATGGTTCTGCTCACTATTACATTATTCTAAAATTCTATTTTATTGCTTTGTGAGAAAGCTCAGGAGTGCTTGCCATCCAGCATCCTGTCCTGATATTTCTCTCTCTCTTTCTGTCTCTCACATACACACATACAGATGTCCCCAGCAGCACATATGTTGCAGTACATGCTCACCCCAAGGAAAGCACAATAGTCTGTAAACCCTCTTCATATTCTGCACCACTATTGCGTGGGTCACACTGTACATCTGCCCCTGTGAGAACCAAAGCCTTACAACAGTCAGAAGCGACAACTATATAAGTAGATAAATAATTTGTTGGTCGATAGAGCTAGTATCTTCACCTCTTTCTTCCGGAGATTCAGAGAGGCACATGTAAAATATATTTCACTGCCCGTTCCCCAAAAGGTAGATATTGGAGTAAACAATGACGGTTCTGTCGTCCACTCTTGGCAACTTCAGTCTCCATGCCCCTCAGTTCCTCTGCAGCAACTCAACCTCCCCTTCATCTTGTTTTTTTCTAGCTTTTAACCAGGTCCTTGTCTCAGACAGTTGCCTCAGCCATTATTTTCTTTCTGCTCTCTTCTTTGAACCATGCCTGTATTTCATTTTCTGCTTTTTGTCATCACACATTCTCTTGTTGTTCCCATTCCTTTCTCTCCAAGTCCACTCTTTCAGGCAACTTTTCCACACACACCTTCTATTCTGAAGGCTTTCTCCTTGTTTTTATCTGTGCGTCTATCTCCTACAGTTTCTATGTCCCTAGATAACTGAGGTTCCTAGCATAGCACCCAGATTTTAGCAAAAATTCCATAAATACAAGTTGGTCCTTTTGTATGTGATTTTAAGCAAAGGGAAAGAAAGAGCAAAATAAACAGCTGAAATGGAAACACAAAATCAGAGCCATGAAACGGAGGAGAAATAAAATATGTGACCCGAAAGGATCAGTCTAGTTAGAATGATTGAGCATGAAATTATGCTTCCTGGCAGCCGAACCAGAGAATTTTTAGACCTGTGTACTCTCTGGTGCATGCAGGGTGAAGGGCCAAAGGAGAGGAAATGAATTTGCTTTTTGCCTTGACCCAGCCCGGTTTTGGAGCACACATTATTCCCCATATCTCCATTTTGTTTTCAGCAATCCATTAATCTCTTGCTGAACATCCAGAGCCCCGTTGTGTTAAAGCCTTACTCCGTAGAAGATTGCTCTAGATGGTAAATACAAGGCTTCTGATGAAGGTGATGTATGTTCTGATGTTGACGCTGTTGCTACTGTGTTGTGAGAAGAAACCTGAAATTCTTGGTTCATCGGCTTCCTGGATGCAGGTTCCAGCTGCAGGAGGAAAGAATCAGCTCAAGGAAGGAATGACAGTTCTTGTGAATTCTTTTCCCTTTTCCTCCAGAGCTACTCAGTGCTTCACCCCTCCTTGCCTGTCACCCTCCCTCTGCGATCCATTACAGGTCAAATATCTTATTTCAATGAGACCTACAGGCTTACTGTTGATGCCTTAATATTTAATCACAAAAATGAACACAGTGAAGGCTGGTTCTAGAGGTGAGTTCAACTTTTTTTGTTTTTTAGCTAGTGTCAGTGGTCAATTAATTCTTTTATGTGCCCCTCTTTGTAAAAAATAAAGACGGGGTACCCAATAGATTCATGATATGGATGAAGCAGGCACGCCTAGGGGTGACTTGTAATGGAAATTTTGGTTTCTTAGTAAACTCAGTTATGTTATGTAAATATGTTTTTGCTTTAATCCCAAGGGTGGGATTTTAGTTTGGGCTTTGGTTTGTCCACAGTTGATAACTGTCTCGTGCATGGTGTAGCCTTTGCCAGCTGGAAAGGGCCTGCCTCCTAGGACTCTGAGGGATATAAGTATGGGAACCCAGAGAGAGAAAGTGTAGCGCGCAGTGTTGGCATGTGACATGTAACAGTTTGTAGTGACCGGAGACGGACGGTGTCAGTGCAGCAGCTCAGAGGAGACTGCCCGCAGTGTCTTTTGTTGATGGAGATTGCTTTAACCCCAGGGGAACCAAGCGATCCCAAACAGCCAGGCAAAGAGGTCTGCAGCCCCTCTGTCCTCTAACCTTCTCTCTTCTACCTAGGGTTGGGGGTCTAAAGGGAGAGGCTTTAAGAAATCCTAAATAAAATAGAGTTTAAAAAGGATTGCAACAGTAACTAGCAAGCCAGTCTCCTGCTCGGTTTAAGCCACAGGGACATCATTCTCTTACCAATGTCCTAGCCAGCTGAGACACCACCTGCACTAAATGGCAATGCCTCCCTTCTCCAAAGCAATCTAGTCATGCCAACATAGAGTTCCCTAGCAATACTCAGTAAAATTCTTTTTGCAGCCGAAACACATCCTGACACGAAGGGCAGTGAGCCAATCCAGCTTAGACTGCTTTAGGCTGGATGTGCAGGAAGGAAATTTCTATCCTCAAAATAAACATTTAAGGAGAAAAGAAAAATCTACTTCCCATCTTATGCGTATGCATAATAGGCATATGATTACATGTGCATAATTACACAAGATTAAAATCAGATGCATCATAGGCAAAACGCGTCCAATGGCTTACATAATCCAAATCTATCAATCAAAACAGAAATCACCCATAATCTTCCCCCTTGCGACTAAGTCTTCCTCCTAGAACCACATAAAGAAACCTCTGGCAGTAACCAGAGTTAAGTATCCCTGCTTGAAGCTCTCTTGCTATTTGTCCTGTCTGTACTTTCACTTCACTTCAGAATGAAACCCCTCCATACTGTGCTACTTGTGTGTGTTTCTTCGATTCTTTATTTAACAAGATGCCAAGGACCTGCCAACACTTGGTCCTGACAGAGGCCATCTTAACAGGATTTCGGTGAAACAGTTAGGTGCTGTGTAAATAAACCATAGCTACTATTAAAATCTTGTCTTCACCAATGGGAATGAACTAGAAGATAAACCATTAGCAAGCAGGGTGTTGACTGCATCATGGAACACCTGGTTTTCTTCCCTTCCTTCCTTTTTCCTTCCCTGTTTTTTTCTCTTCCTTCTTTTTTCTCTCTCTGATGCCCCCATTGTGGACATCCTAATTAAACAGAGCCTGTGTAGATGTCTTGACAACAATTCCAGCTGTAAGCTGACTTCATTATAAAGTCTTCATCCTTTCTACCTAAGACACTATTCTGAGCCTGACTTAGGTGAGATCCTGAAAGAGGTGCTAAAGTGCCTAGAAAGAGGAAGAACTATGTGTGATGCCAGGTAAAGTGAGGATGTGGGCATGCCAGGCATGTCTCAGTCCTGACTTCACCTTAACTATTAGTGAGCGAGCCTGAAAAAGTCCCTAAAGTGCAGGCTATACCCACAACCATACATCAGAGCTCTGGCAGGAGAACTGAGGCATGAATAATTTTTTAGTGCTTTCCCCCAGCGACTTTAAATGCAATCAGTGTGAAGAAAGACCATTTTACGGAAAATGACAGCCAATGGTGTAAAAAGCTGCTGCGTTCCCAAGGCTATGTGTTTCTCCCTTGGTTTGAGGGCATTGATTATTCTTTAGCCCCTGCAGAACCCTTCTAGGAACTTTGAAGAAAGGGAAATCAGGCTGTGAAAGGAAAGTTACAGAATGCCTACAGCAAATACAGCCTGATTCTTCAACAAAGATGTGGCTAGGAGGGAATGGGGCTTGAGGAATTAGCAAAAGCAGCATAATTCAGTTTCAGAAATATGACTGACTTTTAGAATATGCAAAACCTAAGCATTTTTGAGCTAGAATAAGTAATACCAAATCACATTAAATTTATGAGTTAAACTTTTAAATAGTAAGACACTTCATCCAACAGATGTATCACAGGGTCCTGACCAAGTGGGTTCCCTACTTCACACCTCATTTATATATTTTTTAAATTGCTGTTTGTAAAATTGGTCAAGTGTGTCAGCTCATTACCTTTCCTTATCCTCAAAAATATCCCAGGAAGTGGCTACCCTCCATTTTACATGTGAGAAACAATTTTCAGATGGGGAAACAGATACAAGAAACTGCCTAACGTGAGTAAGAAAGCAAAGTAAAACTCAAGCCTGAGTCACTTTGACCCTCCAAGACTCACTGTCTTTGAGCCTCCTAGTCTGGATCTACAGCACAGCTTCAATTCCTGCAAGGCTGTGTGTTCTTTTCACAACCTGAAAGAAAACAAAAAGGACAATTGTGCCCCAAAGGGTATGTTAAACACCAGAGTCTCTGAATAAAAGAGGAAAATGTCCCCAAGGCTGTATCTATTCCTTCAGGTCCAAATCTTTTCAAAGAGAAGTGGAAGGGTGTGAAGTCTTTACTTTCATTGACACACACACTGAGAATGATGGTAGAAGTGCAGCCAGACTAGGAATTGCCCACAACTGCCACTAATCAAGAAATGTCGTTCCCTCAGCTCTGGGCAGTCAGGGTTCGATAGGAATGATTGCTCCAAACACCATTCATCTCCACCATCTGCTCCTTCCTCTACCCTGGACAAGTAGTCCTTGCTGACTTCTGCCTGCCAAAGCATTGTGTGTGCCAGCTCATTTGGCCATCTCCTCCCGAGGAAACCCAGTCTCCACAGCCTTTGATTGCTCTGAAAACTGATTAGTGTCCATTTGCAAGCCACAGTCTCCTGCTAATGCCTCCAGGTGTCTGTGATCCACGGGGCTTTGATTTCTGGTCTATTAACTTAGAACACAATTAAACCTAATAAAAATATAACATTAGCTCCAAATAGCTGCATAACGTGTGTCAGTAAGATGTTGTCCTTTGGTCTGCAGAATGCTGAGATTCATGTGAGTTCTCCTTTGCAGCAGAGGGGAACGAGCAAAATGCCACTTCCTTCTCATAAGAAAGGCTGATGCAATATCCCCTTGAAGGAGCAAATGGCACTTTATAGTGCCTTAATTAAAAAAAATTTTAAAACTACATTTAAGGGGGGAAACTGGCTTGCAACTTCATTCCAGGACAAATTTAGGTTCCTTGAGAATAAATCTTAATAAGACTATAACTTGGATTGTTCAGTTTGAATAGGAAAAAAATGCCAAAAATGTCCAATAAAGCAAAGATTAACTAAACATTTATTTCTTTTCAGCTCACATTTCCATTTAAAAATTTTCTAAAAAGATTTTGAAAGAAGGCATGTCATATGCCCATAAATACAACCATCTCTGACAGAACACATGTCTCAGACCAAATTGGTCCAGGGAGTTTATGGCAATTTGGCCATGGCTGCTGTCCAGTACATTCACAGTTTATTGCAAAAGTCATCAGGAAAAAGGAAAAGTAGGTACTGGCTCAGCATCCTGCCTGGATTGGGACCTCAGCTCTAATTGGGTGGTGGGCTAGTATTAGTCCCTAGTCTTAGCCCCCCCTCAATAGCTATTTATTATTGCCCTCTTGCCTGAGAAGAAGCTGAGGGAGATGAAATAAATAGACAACATGACCAATATATGCTTGAGACTGGTGCATGAGCTGGACGTCTCTAGTCGTTGAAATGTGTTTGAATCCATGAAGGTAACAACAACCACAACAGAAACAGTACAATAAATCTCTAAACCCTGACTCAGGAGGCAAACATCTCCTGTAAGTATAAAGCTTTCCTAGGGCACATCACAGCATTCACAGCCAGGACAAACACACAGCTGGTCGTGAAGGAAGCTTTGGTGGAATATTGGCATGTGCATTTAATCACCATCAAAACCCACCTCGTAGCTAGGAAAAATGAGACACGGGGTCCCAGGAGAAAAGGGTATACAGGGTTGTAAAGGAAGGAGAAAACCTACACAGATCATCAGGAACGGGGCAGGAGAGACTTGCCTACGGTATGCTCTCTGAAGGCCAAATAGCTCTTTAGTCAGAAAGGAATGTTCTGAAAGAAAAATAGGAAGATGAAAGAAACAGATTAGAAGAGGATTTGAACTGTGAAAGGATGGAAATGGAGGAGAGGTGATTCTGACTTTCTTCTGAAAGGAATAGGAAGCCATCAAAGGCTCTGGTGTGAGGGAAAGACATGTGGGAAGCAGAGTTTGGGAAGATTAGGCCGCTGCAATGCGGAGGGGAGGGACTGTAGTCCCAGATGGGGGCCTTCCCCCACCATTCCATGGCTCTCTGGAGGTCAGAGCTCTGCAGGAAAGCCCTGCAGAGGAGCCAGTGGCCCGAGCCCGGCCTAATGTGCTTCATGCTGAAGGGTCTAAGTTCCCTGGGCCTGAGATAGGGAAATGTCATCAGTACATTAAGTGGATTCCCGAATGTCTTTCAGGAGAAGAACACGCCAAACAGGAGGCCCCACGAAACACACATGTGGACCTCAGCAAGCAGGGAAATGGCAATGAGGGGAAAAGCAGAGTGGAGGAAAAATGAGATCTTCCCCCAATGCAGTAGGACATAAATTTAAATTATGGGTTCCCTGTGCAAAAACAATATGTGAAGCCTCACTTGAATGCTGCTAATGCTTGAGGAACGATTTTCTGCAGACATTCTGCCTCACCCTGACGACTCATCCCTGCATTAAACTCACATGTCATTCAGACATGCACATGAGACTGTTGGATTCTACAGAGTAATCTACAGAGACTAATGCACTGGGAACTTGCTAGCCAGAACTCAAATTTGAAAATAAAAGATTCTCTTACGCTGCTAAGATGTTATAAAAATTCAATAATGCTATGCTAGGAAACAGGAATTGAACCTGACGTCACTTGAGCCATGTGACCTTGGGCAGGTTTACTCATCTCTGAATAGTAATAGAACCACAAGGGTCCAGTGATCCTGCAACTATGACAGCATCTTACCAAAAACAAGGACATAGAAACAAGCAGGGTCAGAAATCAATGTAGACAGAGCCAGGCAGGAAATGCAAATGAACCTGGTGGCATTCCTGAGAAATCGAGCTGGCTAGCTACTTGCCTTACTCAGTAATCTCACTCAAAAGGGAGCCATTTGGAATAATTCATAAATACCTAGACCGAAGTTGAAAGAGACGAAAACAAACAAACAACAAAATATTTACTGTGTCCTTTCAAACAAAGGGCTTCATATCTTAATTATGCACAGGGTCAATATTGTGCTGTTGGCTCTAGAAGTCAGAATGAGGATGAATCTCTACCAATACGGTAAGCAGAAGTGAGGAAAAGTTTTCTTAACCACTGAGCAATTTCTCCAGCCCTTCCATTTCCATTTTAAATAGCAGGACCATAAAGTGAAAGAATCGCAAGAAATTTAGCACCAGATTCACAGAAGAAAAGAAGGAGAAGGCAGGGGGGGAGCAAGGGAAAGGAGGATAAGAAAAGGAAAGGTGAAGGAGGAGAAGAAAGAAGAGAAAGAGGAGGAGGAAGAGAAGAAGTGCCATTTACAACAGGAGGGCTGAGAGCAGAATGCGACATACTGCTGCACACACCTGCAAGTAAAATACCAACGTGCCATGAGCATTCCTGTGGGAGTGGCAGAGTTGGTATCCAAGGGCGAAGTTAAAGTACTGACCCTGTGAAAAATGCGGAGTGGTTGTCTATCTAAAATTCATTCTCTTTAACTCAGCTTAGCAGTTTCGAAGTCTCATCTTGGCTTCTACCTACCAGTATTAGTTAGCCTAAAAGGATCATGTGCCAAAGGGAAGCATAGCACTCTATTGCAAAGTTGTATTTAGCTTTGAAAAGATGAAGATCTCAACCTTCAAACTCTTCCAAGGTACCACATAATCTATTTGTATATTTCAGCATTAATTTGAGAAACTATTTTTTTTTCAAATGAAGGCAGACCCTTTTCCTGAACTTTAAGGAGGTTCTTCTTTTTTTAGCTTGGTTGTCTTGATTCATTTAGTTTTGAGAACTCATTATGTAACTAAGGAAATGTTGAACTTCTGATCCTCATGTTTCTGCCTCCTAAATGGTGGGATTACAGGCATCTGCCTCCACACCCAGTTGATAGTGTACTCAGGATGACACCCAGGCCTTCCTACATGCTATGTAAGCATGCTCTCTCCTGAGCCACATCCCCAGCCCTGTTTGCTTTTTATTTCTATTTTTAATTGATACATGATAATCTGATAATCCTATGTGTTAGCAGGAGAGAGTGAGGAATGATGGGTGGCAATCTGATATTTCCAAATAGGTATACAATACACATTGAACATACCGAAGACACTAGCAGGTATACTACTTCAAAGACTTGTCATTTCTTTGCATTGAGGACATTCAAAACTTTATGTTATAGCTTTTTACAAACATAATTAATTATTAGATATAGTTACCTACTAATCTATAGACTACTAGAATGCAACTCTTTAACCTGATTATATTTTACTGCATAGTCAGTGGCCCTTAGTCCTGTCTCTTCTCGACCCTTCCCAGCTTCCATTAGCCACAATTCTAATCTCTACTTCATTTGATAAATGTTTTATCTTCTGGTTAGAGCATGCTGAGTTTGTTTTTCAGCTTCTGGCTTATTTTACTTAGCGTATTGTCCTCCAGAGCATGTAAAACATTCCCGCACTGTTACAAATTGATCTTAGTTCTGTGCTTGAGAATGACAGAGAACATTGTAACCCTCCTTCTGCAGAGCAGATTTTCAGACATTTGAAGAGAGGGCAGTTTCCCCTTTCCTAGAAGACAGCTTCCCACATTCAGCATCCTAATCTGATCATTCCTCAGAGCCTCCCGAATTTCAACATCTTGGCTACTTTCTTGGGGAATGTTCTAATCCATCAAAAATTAATGGCTATCACATGCTCAGGCTCCAGAATAACATTAGTAACATCAAACTCTGTGGACAAGGCAAATTAATTCACAGAACTTTCCTGAAGACAGATTTTCTAACATGGATGAGACTGTATTTTTAAAATGATATCTTTCCATGTCTCGCAATGCGCCCTAAAGGGAACTGCTGAGATGACGCAGTGAGTGGTGGCACCGGCTCCTAAGCCTGACTACCCAAGTTTCGTCCTCACAAACCACGTGGCAGAAGGAGAGAACTGATTTTCACAAGTTGCCTACGGACTTTCACAAGCACACCATGGCATGCGTGCATCTATTCAAACACATGCACACATACGTACGCACTCACTAACTAAAAAAAAAAAACGTGAAACAATACATGCACTAAAATTAATTTCATTACAAGAATATTCATCATGGATATTTTTATTGTTTCAACATGTGAATACAAAAATTATAATACTAAGGAATTTGTGCCACATTAATACAGCCACTAAATACTATGTAACCATTAAAGATGATGTCAGAAAGCCTGTATTAAGCTACATAAGTATCTGTCTATACCTATATATACATAGAGAACTGTATATAAGAATGAGTACAATCTGATTACATTTTAATTAAAATAGCCATCTATTACTGATATATAGAGAAAAATACTCCCCTAAGGCTAATAGTATCTCCCTGAATTAGCCACTTTTATCACTGTGACAAATACCTCAAAGAAACAGGTTTAAACAGAAAAGACTCTTTTTAGTTCATGGTACCAGGTGCTTCATTCGGCCCCTTGTCGACCGCTCCATTTCCTGTGGCCCTGAAGTGGTAAGGCAAAGCACCACAGTGACAGGTTGTGACAGAGGAAAGTAGCTCAGAGCAGCCAGGGAACAGACAGCAAGAAAGGAGACTGTCTTGGGGACCTACTTTCTCCAAGTAAGCACACCTCCCTCTATTTGCCATCTGCCAAAGTAGCACCACAGCGGGGTACCACACCTGCAACCCAAGAGCTGGCGGGAGACACTTCATACCATACATTCTCTGTCGTTTATTTAATCTAACGTATTTCTCTTTGTTTCTTGTTTTCTTCAATAAGCAAATTTATAATAAGAAAAGACAACCATTTGTTAGTTTCGTATTACTCTCTGAATAGAGAACAACGCCCCGACATGGGACTTAAGACGGCCCATGACTTCATCTTCTCTTTACACTATCACTTTCCACTTTATCCCAACACATCACCACAAATCCCCAACTGTGAACCACTGCTGTCCGCCTGACACCTTCTGATGATTAGCAACTACAGAACTAGGTTAAGAAAATAGCTTGGGGGCTAGGGACTCCGACAAATAAAAAAGCTTTTGTCACACAATCATGAGAACCACAGTCTGATTCCTAACACTCACATTTAAAAAGTTGATAGGTACGGCACCTACTGTGATCTCAGGGTTCTTGAGGTAGAGAAGGGAGAGCCGGCAGCAGGCTACCTAAGTAGATCAGCCAACTCCGTGATGAGACGGTTCAGTGAAACCCCTGCCCCATCCACTGAAAGCAGAGAACAACCAAGAAAGACACTGAACATCATTCTCTTGCATCTGCATGAACACACAAGCTTCTATACCCTCAAGCATGTGCACCAACACACATGCTGACATGCACAGCATACACATGCACAAGTAAAAAATAAATTAGCTTGGAGAAACTGTTGCCAATTACCTGAATAGCAAAAAAAAAAAAAAAACAATACCAATCCAAGGTAGCTTGTCTAATCTATGGCTATGGCTCCTCAGGAACAGAATTGTACAACAGGACTTTTCTATCTTTGTGCTATAATCATAGCATAGGCAAATCACATATGTTGTTTCCAACATTATCCGGGGAGAAATATTCTGAAGTATAGTCCCTTTCACTGCTATGTCTACAAGCAATAAAAGTGATTCCAGATACATGCTCTTCCTGTTTCAGAGAATGACCCCGGTTATTCAGAGCAATATTAAAGTCCAGTTTGCAAACATATGCCCAGCACAGTCAGAATCACAAATATGGTCTACTGTGTTTCATTATAAGAATTTAATATTGAATTACAAAACCCAAATGGCATAAATAAATTCCAGATGTCCTCCCAAATCCCTAAATCTCACATTTGACTAGAAAGAGACATTGCTGTGTATGAATAGTTACATTAAGTTCCCTGAAAAGCTCCAAAGATCCTCAGCAGTTCCTCAGGCATCTCCTGAGAACATACTTGAACTCTTGAGCTCTTGAGATTCACAGCCCAGCTGTCTGATATGTGCTCTGCCTTTTTTCTCCCCTCAAGGGACAACAGTACTATGGTAAAGTACAGAGAATTGGAGCCAGGCTGCCTGGGTTTCCGTGAAGTAGGATAGATTTGGGCAAGTTCATCCATCTCCTCATTTGTCACTTGAAAATGAACACAGTACCCATACTTCATGGTGCTCCTACCATGGTGCTGGCCGCACAGCAAAGTGCCTGTGCTTATTACTAAGGATAGTGAGGCATTAGAGGTCCTCCAGGGCAGGGAAAGTTTAAACTCCCCTTGTTTATGTTCCAGATAAGCAGACCTTTGCGAATGACTAATGAACTAACTTTTGATCATAGATAGTTCTAAACCTAACCAACCCCTAACTTCCCTTACTGTATGCTTGAGCCATGCCATTCTACCCAATGTCAAATGTGCAGAAACAAACACACAAATCCTCAGAAGGCTTGTGGAAGTGGCTTCTCATCTCCAATTAACATAAAAGATCAAGTCTGTGACACTCCAGCATGCTTATGATAGCAATAATCAAAAGCTGACCATTTTCTTCCTTCTTAACCTCTTGACCTCATTAATAATTGGCATCTGTGTTTATAAGAAACAATTACAACTATAAATGGTCATCATTACTGACCCTTAACAGAGGATTTACAGCCAGTATATCCTTCAGCGGCTCAGTTCACACCTCCAGAGTGTGAACGGACGCCAGATGGCAACTGCACAAGCCTCATGCTAGTTCATACTTGGCCTGCCTTTCACCTCTGAGCAGTATCAAAAGTGTGCACCAGTTAGTGTTTACAGACTGCTTTCACATGCAACACATTGCTTAGCTGTGTGAGTAGCTTTTATCATCATCGTCGTCGTCATCAATTATCATCATCATCATCATCATGCCACATTGCAACAGAAAACTTAATCTTGGGACGATGAGAATCCTTGTCTGAAATCACCAGCCAGTAAGAAATGTAGCAGACATTGGATTCCTTGCCTTAAAATCTGTGGGGTTTTATTATTATCATCATCATCATCATCATCATCATCATCATTATTGTTATCATTATTAAACTTCACTGATCAAATTATAGGACTCAGAACTGTATGAGTATCCCAGGAACTCTTCAGATTAGTCTTTTCTTTGCACATTGTTTATCTGAAGCTCTGGTTTTCCTGTTTTGTTTGATGTTCCCATGGTTGGCCAAATCAACCCCAGGCATAGCCTGGTCCTTCACCCAGGTGAAGCTGTCTCTGCAGGCTAGGACTGTGTACTGAAGAGAGGGGGATATATTTAATTGGAGTTTTGTTAGAGCAGAATCTTGCCCTAATAGCCAAATGGTGTCTCATCTAAAAAGAAAAATGAACTATTCCAGAGAATTGTTCACAAAGGAGCCAAATCTTTTGCAACAGCGAAGTATCGTACACAACTCTGAAAGTATTGCTTAATGAGTCTAGGATGCAAATGTGAAGCAGTGATATGTCAGTAAGGGAGTGTGTCTGGCTTCCTGCAAGTGAAATCAACCTCTGTGGCCTGGCCAAATAGTTTTTCCTTGCTTAAAAAGAAATGTGTGGATAAGTAGTCAGGAGTTGGTGCAATGTGTCTGGCTTAGTTTGACCTCCTATAGCAAGATTCCATTGAATGGGTAGCTTAACAAACATTTAATTATCAGCTTCGGAGACTTAGCTGTTAATGACATATGGATAGACAGCTCTAACATCCAGTGATGACCACATCAGTCCTTCATTCTTGAAATGCTCTCTCCTGGCAGAGAGGAGAGATCATTTGTTCTGAGGTCTCTTCTTACAAAGGGCACTAACCTTATTCGTGAGTGTTCTATCCTCATGAAATAATTACGTGCCAAAGCCCTATCTTCAACCACCAAACAGGAGGCTAGGGCTACAGCACATGAATTGTGGGGGGAAGGGCCACAGATCTCTAGCATCCTGCACTTTTTCTTTGTTAGCAGCTCTCTGTTACTTCAAACTACAAAGAAACAAATCTGAGCAGGCAGTACAAACTGAGTCTTGCTTTATTTCCCAGCAACCTCTGCTCATGCATCTCTAATGGGTAAGTCACATGCCCACTCCTGACCACAGGGAAATTTGGAAAACTATGTATGAGCTGACTATACTGCCTCCCTAAACAAGATCACTTTACTAAGAAAGAAAGAGGAAACAGATACTGAGCAACAGATGGGAAACTGCCATTCACTGAAGGTCTGCAATGTGGTAGGTACAACTCAGAACACTGCCAAGGAGAAGGAATACCCTTCTTGCATTAGGCTTCCAGAAAGTGAAATCCGTGGAAGTGTAAAGTATGAAAGAAGATGTACTTTTCTTAGAAGACTGTTCTGTGGATTTTTTCATAAGACAGTGAGTGACTGGCTCAGCACAGACTTTCAAAAATGGTTGTGAATATTCCTTCCTCTTTTGTCTCTCCCTTTCATGAAATGAGAGATGCCATGCTGCTTTCCACTTGGAGTGGCCTTATGTAGTCTGAGTCTAATTAATCTGTTTTGATCTAGCTATGGCTGCTAATGGCTATGGCTTCTGGCTGATGTTGTCCATATCCCAGAACTCACTCAAGCACAGCACTGCTCATGTGTTGGGGCAGTCAAATATCTCCTGTCTCCTAGGTTTTCTCCTTTTGTTGATCCTAGAACTCTTGGAATATTGTATTCATTTTCGGTTAACATATCAGTAGTCTTGGTGTCGGTGGTTCATCAGCCTATTCATTATATTTAACACTTGTGTCTGACTTCATGCAAAAGAAAAGAAGAAAGAAAGACAGGGAGAAAGGAAGGGAAGGAGGGAGGGAGAAAGGAAAGAAAAGGGAGGGAGAGAGGAAAGAAAAAAGGGAAAGAGGGAGGAAGGAAAGAAGGAAGAAGACCAGCCTCTGTGGCTGGCTAAATAGTTTTCTCACTTCAAAAGAAATATGTGGAAATGTAGCAAATAAGTGAATCTCAGCTTTATCGTCATCTAACAGGAGTGCAGTCCTGGGCAAGTTTCACACCTCCAGTAGATGAGAAAAGAAAATAAACGTTCTGCGCTTGTGAAATTTTGGAGTTGCCCATTCTGCCATAATATGATAGCAGCAACAGCTGAAAACTGAGCTAGCGTATACCCAGGGAAAAGAGATGTGCAGCAGATTACGCAAAAGGGTGTTTTGTGTGTGTGTCTCTGTGCAATACTAAAAGGATTTAACCCACAGCCTCACACATGCGAGGTAAGAGGTCTACTACTGAACTATATCCATAGCTCCCTTTTCACTGTTTAGAGACTGGGTCTCATGAAGTAGGCTAGCTTGGCCTTTAACGTGTGATCCTCCTGCTTCATTCTTTTGAATGGCTGAAGTTACAAGCCTGTGCCACCAAGCCTGATTCAAAGGCATTTATTACACGGTATAATCTGTACTATAGCACATTAATTAAAATCAACAAATCATCCTGAATTGCAATAACTTCATATATGAAAATACATTGAAAGAATGACGCACAAACTTCCCAGAATCACACTCTGACTTTTATAGCAAGGGGAAAACATCACCACAGAAAAGAAATCTTTTCCAGGAAAGCATCTTTCAGGTGCATCAGTAGCCAAGTATACGGGAGGATGTGATAAAAGAAAATTCCCAGAATGCTTATCTCACTGACCCAGGGTGTTATAAATATGTTAGGTTTGAGTTATGGAGAACAGTTAAAGTGTCTCGGTGCTGCCAATAGGACTTGTGAAGAATCTCTCCTTTGTGGAGCTGCTCCTGATTGTCTGTGAACACCAAACTGAGTTTGGCAACCTGACAGCATCGCCTGAAGCTTCCTCGCTGCAAAATGTAAATTCACTGCAGAGCAGGATATCACATTCTATCTTTACGCTGATGTATCTGTCATCTTTCTATGAAGCATCCAGTGAAATGGGGATTTTGGAAGCAAACAGCAGGTGTTTGGCATCTTGCACTTGGGATGTATGTCAAAATTTAATGCTAGCTAGGATGGCTCAAGAGATTTTTTTCCAACAGTATAAACATTAAAAATTTACGTGTGAGCCTAGAATTAAAAACTGGATTTGGTCCCAGGTCTTTCATGTAATAAATGTATAAGTGTGGACCCATTACTTATTGTCCTGGTTTTTTCTTTGTGTATAAAATGGAAATAATAGCTCTTCTATTGAAGCAAAAGGCAAATTGTATACTTAAAATAAGTAGGGTGTTGATGATTTCCCATGGTTCGGCCTGCATGCCTCTCACTGGACAGAGTCCAGGGGGAAAGTACTCATGTCTGTCTATCAGTTATAACTCTTTCAGTTGCACATGACAGACACCTGACTCAAAGTAGCTTAAGAAAAATAGGAATGCATTATCTCATGCAATTGAATAGTCTTAGCTTGAGGCATGACAAGATTCACCCCCTCCCCTCTTCCCGTGTGTGTGTGTGTGTGTGTGTGGTGTCTACCTTCCTGTATGTTTATGGACCTTACACTGTGGAGAAGATGAATGAATGAAAGGACATCTATTTCCAAAGACTGTTTTTGAGTCGTGCATATCATTGACCTTTGTTGACAGATGTGTCATATGTGTTCTCCATGGCTGACCCTGTTTGACCTGCTCACCTTGGTGAGGATGTAGGAGTAGAGTAAATGACACTGCACAGGGCAGCCCAGCTTGAGCCACACAGAAAAGGAGGTCCCATGCAGGCAGAAAAGTATGTTCATTACAGTGAGGATGCCACCATGCTGGTCTAGCCACACAAAACATGGGCTCACATTACGGAGATTCTGACACAAAGCTCAGACGAAACAGCACGCACATTAGATTTACTGTTTGACTCAAAGATCAAATAACCAACTTTGCCTAATTGGCCTAAGAGTTCCCTGGCTTTTTATCACTGAAAGGCCATGCTCTGGAAAATCCCTCAGCCCTGGACAAATCACTTCTTATGTTTTCTTTTTGGCATCATATTTACCTTTCAAAGAACGTGTGATTTGAATTTTGTTTGGATTCTCCAAAGTAGCTGTTATGCGTTGTTTGTAAAACAAGCCAGGCCTCAGTAAACACATGAATCCTGAATAATCTGAGAAATGAGTAGAAGCTTAATTGTTGATTAAGACAAGAAACGCATGTGCTGGGCTTGCCAAGATAGTGTGGTCACGATGTTGGATCTGAAGAAGAATGAGGAAAGAGAGAAGAAAGAGAATAGGGTGGTTTGGGATGAGGACACAGAACTGGAAGGGCTTGAGACCAGATTTTTAAGGAAGTCTTGGTCTTATCGTTGACAGAGAAACAAATTATTAATAAAGAAATATGTTGAGACTTGAGACCTTGTTCTTCTAAGTCAGCATTTATGAAGTAAACCAGGAAATGCTTTTGGGTCACAAACTATGCTTTGAAGCTAAGCCTGTCTTTGGAATTTTTCAGTCAGAATCTTAACATTAGAGAGAAAACAATTTACAGTCTTTAAAAGAAGGGCTCTCTGTGAAGAAAACAGCCTCTCAAATTATCTTTATAATTTATAATTGTCTTTATAATAATATGGTGCCAGTGAAGTGGCTCAGCAGGTAAAGACACTTGCCAGCAAGCCTGAGGATGGGCTAAATCCTCCAAATCCACACGGTAGAAGGAGAAAACTAACTGAATCAAGTTATAATCAAATCTGTGCACATACTCCATGATACGTGCATACTACACACACATACACTTAAGGTAATAATCATGTGAAGAGAATTGCCTTATTCAAATTGGCTCCAAATCCTAATGCCTCCTCAGGACATAGTTTCCAATAACTTTCATGAGTTTTGTCCTTACCCAGCACCGCTATGCCACCCGTTCACTTGTTGTTCTAACATGTTTAGTTGCGCAGGCTGAGCTGAGTCTGCTCTCGAAGCTCACTGAGGCACATGCCTGTCCAGATGGTGTGGGCTGACTTTTAGACCCCAAACTTTTAAAACTCTAATTAGAAACAGATCAAATGCAACCCACACTGACAGCAACGGTCTTAGGTGGCACTGAGGAAGGGATTGATCACACTACCTGCTTTCCTTCTTATTTCCAACCTTTGATATACTTAAGATTTCAGAAAGGTGAACTAAATCTTATCCTAGTACAAAATGACAATTGATTGAAATGATTCCAGAACACTCCGAGAACCATGCTAGCACATTCCAAAGCTTGCCCCGATTTCCCTCTTGAGCCTATTGGTTGCAAGGTTTACATAGTTCTTGAGGGAGGAGTCTATTTATCCTTGACAAGCCAACTACACCATGAATGTGGGGCAATGATCACCTTCTAAAACACATGATCATAAGCTATTATATTGCGTTGATGAAAATAATGTGAGAAAATTAATATGTTAGCATGGTGGTTTCCTCTCTGCACATCTGGATACTTTGAAAAGGAAATGTGTCCCAATTAGAAAGGGACAAAGTATCACTTGTGGAGAGAGATTCAGGGAAAAATGAGAAGAGAAAACAAGTCTTCATGAAGATTTTGTGAGTCTCTGCGCACAAGTTGAGCTGATTCAGACTCAGTGAGGGGTGGGGAGGAACATAAACGAAACAAAACAGGAATGCACACAGGAAATGTTAATGTCCCTCTTTAGAGAAACCAGAAGCAATTTGGGCTTTAGATGCTACTTGTTAGTTTTTAACATTCTTTGTGTTGTTGTGATATGAGAAGGTGACTTTTGTGTGTCTGTTTTGTAAAACTAGTTTTTGCCAGGTCAATGGCTCTTTTTAAATTTGCTTAAGAGATAAAAGATACCTTAAAACAAGTCATTTATAAGAGAAATAAATTCATTTTGATTCAAAATTCTACAGAAAAGTGTAAGACAGCCACATCTTGCTGGAAATTCAGACCCCCTTGTAATGCACAGAAGTCACAGAGACAAGTGGGCTGACAAAGGAGGAGCCAGACTGAAGGAAGAATCTACTATAGTCCACCACGAAGTGGCCTGGCCCTTCTTAAAGACTCTTTTTTTTCTCAGCTTTGCCAGAACAGCTACAGAATTTCAGCATGAGCTGTGTTCAAACCTCCACATATGACTTCAGGAATGAAGAAACTAAAGTCCATCAAATGCTAAATTCTGCCGTGGTCATGTACATATAATGCAATGATGCCTAAACACCCCCCTCTGCCCCCCAAAAACTAAAAGACTTGGACATGAAAAAAATGCAGATGATAAACATTTTATTTTAGAAAATGAACAAACACAATTGGATATAAGTAACAAAATAACAAAAGGCTTGAACTGTGAGATATACTTAGAAACCGTTAATCCCGTCCATTAGCATATAATCAGAAAAAAATAAGTATCACACTAAAAGGGATTTAAGAGAAGATATCAAAGCTTTAAAAAAATACATCAGAAGAAAAGAGAATCTATGCATACATTTAATTCTATTGAACGGCACAACAAGAAAGTGAATCTATTCCAAACTCAAGAAGACCCACAGCGCTGTTTACCTTTATGCTTGTTCCTTTTTTTTTTTTTTTTTTGGTTTTGCAGTTAACAGCTGATGTCATCATTCAGGAAGTTAGCTTAGTTTATTTGTTACTATTTAATGTCTTTGTTTCTCTAGTTTCCCAGGAATGGGTAACTGGCTCTAAATAAAATAATATTCTATTGAAGGGGTTGTGGAACAACTGGAGAAAGACGGTGTTGCTCTGCTACAAACCTGGAGACACAGAGTAGCTGGGCACCACACTAACCTGTGTTCTAAAAATGAATCCTATGTTGCAGCTGACAGATTTTCTGCTTGGCAACGACCATGAAAAATAATATCCTTTATGTCTCTGCTGTTCCCACATCCAATAAAGCTTCTCACTGGCCTAGGACTAGGGATTCTGCTTCGAGGTTCCAGGTTGCTGGTTCCTGGAGAAATAAGGAAGGAAAGGGAAGAAGAGGGAGAGGAGGAAAGAGAAAGATGAAGAAGGAGAGTAGAAAAAGAGGAGGAGGTAGAGGAACAGAAGGCAAACAAGAGAAGAAATGGAGAGGGAAGGAAGAACGAGGGAGGGAAGAAGATAAAGAGAGAGGGAAGAAAGAAGGGGGAGAACCAAGCAGGAATGACAATGAACTGAAAGCGTATTCCAGTCACTGATACTTAAGGTCCTGAGAGTTTACGGTCTAGGCTTTGAAGAGAGATCAAAAGAAAATTAATCAATTTTTTTAGATTACAAATTAAAGAATCACATAAATAATTCAAT
The DNA here is from genome assembly GCA_028658305.1 of Pachyuromys duprasi. Lineage (NCBI taxonomy): Eukaryota > Metazoa > Chordata > Mammalia > Rodentia > Muridae > Pachyuromys > Pachyuromys duprasi. The sequence continues at coordinate 82,425,451 of CM053765.1, read as the reverse complement.
TTCTTAGAATGATTCCTTAATCTAATAATCTGGTAATCGTCATCCAAAAGAATTTGTAATAAAAATATTTTAATGGATATTTTCAGTTTATAAAACAATTCAATATGTTTTTTCTCATTGGTTACCTAGACACTAAAAAATCAAATATTAATAAAAAACATTTCATATGTATGATACTTTCACTGCCACAATATGTTTTCCCTGGAGCTCCCCCAAATAAAGCTATGTTCCTTAGCTCTCCAAGCCCAGCATTCTGCAATCTGCTTCTTTGTGTAGGCAGTCACTTGGACTGAAAATGTCTTTCTCTGTTAAAAATTTCTTCTTTCATGCTCCTATAACTTTTGACACCTTGTTCCATCAAAGTTTTGCCTCCTCTCTTTTTAGAGACAAACCAATGGCAATGATGAGCAGGTAGCTCCTTCATGCAGAACCTGGACTAACTTGCCCTTCCAGGAGTTCAGAAGTTGACCAGAATGACGGAAGAGGACAAAGGTCTGGTCTCTGGCTGCCTCTCTTCACTCTAAGGAATATATCCTTGGGTATCCAGACTAGCAACTCTGTGCCAAGTAGGATAGGAAAAATACATCAAGGGCTAGGCAGAGAACTTAATAAAGGGGACCTATCTGACTGTTCTGACAGGAGTATTTTTGTTTGTTGTGCTGCCACAGTGAACCCTGTAGTGCCTTTCTACCCTTTATCTTCTCTGTTAGCTAGCCCTTATTCAACCCCTCCTTTCCTTATAGACCCTCATGTGTCAGTATAATGGATGTAGAGAGCTTTGTTAAGAGCATATCTCTGCCTTCAGGGAACTTATAGTCTGTGCAATTTATCTTGGAAGCATATAAGTACTTTTACAATTGCAATCATGATGAAGCACACTTACAAAGTTTTATAAAAGGGGAAATTTTATGAGGAAGGAATATTGGCTACTGTAGGACAATATGAAAAATAAGAATGGAGGTAATCAGAGAAAACACCCCAAAAAAGGAACGTAAGATCAGAGTTTGAGACAAGTGTGGGAAAGAAAGCAGGGAGATGACATTCTGGTCAGTGTCCAGAGCTGTCACCTTCAGCTTCGTGGGACCCTGCACGAATCCCCAGTGCAGCCCCCCAAGTTCCTTTTTTCCTCCTGGTTTATGAGTGAATGTCTCCTCTCATATCAACTGAACTAGGATTAATGAGTCGAAGCAGAGAGTCCAAACTAAAAATTTATATGTGCAGGAAGAATAAATGAGGTCAAGGCTCACATAGAAGGCACAGGGTTCAGGCCATCACAGTTGGTTATTGCCACTTACTGTCTTTTGTGACCCACTACCAACATCTCAAAGTTGTTTTAAGGATCCAATGAGAAGGACACGAGTCAATGTCCTCAAAATTAGCTCTGCTCTCCCTCTCTCCAGCCTCCCTCACAGACTGAGTTAAATAGCCTGAACATCCACACGTCAGGTCAAGCTCACTGAGACAAGGTTTTAATTAGAAAACTGCTCTTGCCAAAGAGAAGATGTGAGTCTTAACCAAAATGACATTTTTTAAATGAGTTTATGAAAGGGCAATGGAAGTCAATGGCATAATTAAACATGAGTTAGGTCTGGGCCATGTACATTGTCAAGGAGAAAACAGGTCTCCCTTTATTTGGTATCTGTGCCTATTGTACAGATAAAGAGAAATGAAGAGACAATTTGTACTCTATCAAAGAAAACCAAAAGTGGCAAGCATGGTGAGACAATTCCAAAAGAGCTGAATGACAGAGAGCGCATAAAATGCATTCCTTAGAAGAAGAGCAGGCAGGACAGGGGTCCTGAACCAATGCCATGGATGAAGTGGGAAACAGAAGTGCTCCCAGCTCATTAACAAGATTTTCTCTGTATTTCATACTGGAGAGATTACTATCTTAATTCAGTAGTCAAGCTATGGGAAAGTGCACAGACCAGGGAATTTACAAACAATTTATTCCTCACAGATCTGGACAATGGTAGGCCCAAGGTCAAAGTGAAAGGTGGTTCAACATCTGATAAGAACCCAGCCTTTGCTTTTGAGATATCTGCATCCTCGAGAGGGGTCAAATGTTGTGTTGTCATATGGAAAATAAAAAGAATAAAAAAGACCTTCCAGGTCTTTCCATAAGCTCACTAATCTGATCAGTGTGGACTGCAGCCCCACGACTTATTCACCCCCTCCAGGTCAACACCACAGCAAAATGAGGAGTCATATCTCCAGTGAGGAAACTGGTTTGGAATATTTAAGTGACTCTTGGGGCTTCCCTTTGCTAGTGAATATTCTAGGCAGTGCTTCATCTTGAATTTTCTCTTCCCATGTCCTGTAGTCTCTCTGAGTAAATGTCTAGACAGGCTATGCCACTTTGTCTGGTATGGCATGTTTTCTCTACATCTCGTCCAATTCTGTGACCAAAACTCAACATTTTTCACTTAAAATTACCTCAGTCTCTTGTTCCAATAACACAAAAGGAATATGAGAAAGAAAAGGAGGACAGAGATGTGAGAATGGAGACACGCGTATGAAATTCCATCCCAATGTACAATTGCCTGGGTTCTTGATGAAGCACATTCTCAAGTGTCACCACACTATACACCCAAGCAAAGGCCACTGTTATTACCATCTCTTTTTATAGCTTTCAAAGCCATAACTCAGAGAAATAAAGAAACTTGTCCAGTGATATGTTTCCTAAAGGCCAAAAGCCAGTATCAAAACTCTGTACCAGCTTCCACCTCCCATTATGGGTATAGTACTAAAGAGTAATAGAGGCTGGGAGTAGCCCTTGGCTCCAGACCTTTTTGAAACTATGTGATCCTTATCGGGTTTTGCAAACCCTGGCCTTCACATCTTTCCATAGCCAACTGGAGGAGATGACAATGTTGGCGGCCACAAATATTCTGTCTAGCAGCAATTAAGAAACAATAGCAGCTGGTCTCAGAAGATCTGTCAGAGAGCCTTGATTTCTCACATATGAAACATGAGACATTCAACTTGAACTTTAGATATTATCAAGACTCAGCATTCTTTCCCAAACATGGTTAGGGAGTAAGCCAGCAGATAGAGAAGGATATTTATTTGTTTGTTTGTTTTGGCTGTTTGTGAAGCTCCTTTAAATAGTCAGGTACTCCACAGAGACTCCTGCATCACTGGATGCCCTAACCTTGCAGGCTCCCTCTATCTGCCTCCACGCTTTGAACCTTGAGGGTATGCTTTAAAAGCAAGTCAGGAAAACATTTATCACTCTAAAGCTTAAGGGGAAAAAGTGAGTGCTTCTTGAGGCCAAAGGAAAGGGGCTTTGAGCTAAAGCCCACATATGTGCAGAGTTCCAAGCATCCAGCTGTAGGAAGTTCTTGCGAACACTGTAAGTAAACAGCCCTCTCCTCCATCCATGCGCACATCTTCAGGCTATTTTCACCCTGGAGGAGACTCTTGGCTTCCATTGTCTTACCCTCTCTGTGTGCTTCTCTGCTGCTTGGGGGGTGTTTACTGACTTGGGCTTAGTCAAGAAAACATTTCTGGGGGACACTTGTGCCAAACTGAAGAGGGAAAGTGAAAGTCAGACTCAGCCTTGCCTGGGTTAGTTTTGAAAAGCTCTTCCCTCTAGCCACAGATCAGTACTCAAGTGGAGCATGACTCAGAAACTTTGGGGGAAAACAAAAGCAGCCCTCTGACCTCTTCCTGAAGGACAGGATTGTCTGTGAGGCCACTGCTCCTGAAACCAGGGTGAAGACGTTCCCTTCGATTTGCTCCAGCATTTTAATGAAGGAGAGAAAAAAAATCTGAGCCAACACTGCTCCCTGTAGAGTTCTTTGTAATGGGACAGATCCTGTGCTTGATTTGTACTCTGTTAAGAGTGCTGATTTATTTACTGTCCATTTTATGATCAAACAGATGTGCCACTCTGTGTGGCTGTGGGGGATAACACAGGACAAGGGCATAAGCATCTTTAGGAAAAGGATGGATTCTTCTTAACAGCAGTTCCAGGAATAGAATGTATGCTTGCATGAATGCCATGTGATGTCAACATGCATTTCTTTTCACTGGTACTTTAAATTAGATTGCGGTTTGTGACTTTGGAATTGTAGAGAGAGCATAAAAAACGTCAAGGAAATCATTTTATTTTCTACAAATTTCTGCCATATGATTGTACAGCTTCTTGAAGAATCCAGTGTCCTCTTTTTTAGGTTCCGAGGTTGGCTATATGAGATTTGTGTCTCAAGATCTCACTGCCTGCCCCGCCATCAGATTGTATCTCCCATTTTGTTTTCATTTAAATTTGTGGGGTCCCACACCCTGCTTAAAGAGTGTGCTCCAGACTCCCTGGAATGTTCCAAATTAACATGGATAAGCACTACTAATGTTAGCTGATAAAATCTATCTTCCTTTTGGGTTTGCATGATGGCATCCAAAGACAATGATGATAATGATGATGACGACGACAGTGGTCTCATTCTTAGCAAATCAGTAATTGTGAGCATAAACTTAAAAGACTATAAAAGTTAATAAGATTCTAGAAGTTATCAAGAATTCCTAGCAGTCCAGTTTATGTTCAGCCCTCTAGTGAGCACACCTTGACCTTAAGGTCCAGCCTCTTGCCTTCACCTAAACAGATGTCATCTGCCTACTGTCGGACACAACAAAGGTCATCCTTGTGTGAAGTCAATAACATAGCATAAGCTAGCTTTTATTTTTACAAGTGGTAGCTAATGATGCTGGATGCTTACTGTCTGACATGTGTGCTGTGTTGCATCATAAGACAGGGGGAGACAAATTTAGAATATAAAACGAGATAATTTAAAGGGAATATTACTGAGCACTTAGAGTGGTTTGGGTCCATTAGTTGGCCACACCTCACCTGCTCTGAGGATAAGGTATATCAAGAAATACAGGATATGAAGCTGAAGGGCCAAGGACATAAAACAAACTGGCTTTTGTATGAGTGTGTGTTTACATACTGCACCTGCACCTCAGTTTCCTTGCTATAATTATGTCAGCAGCATTCAAGTAAAGATTGGAGTTCATACTACAGGTACTTTTTCCTCATTTGTATATGAGAAAACTAAAGCTAATAAGATGGCTATCCAGGGTCACATAGGTAACTCGTCATGGGAATTAGAAAGAAAATGATCTACTTTCATTTTTACTAAAATTCTACACTGTCATCCCTTCCTTTGGTTGCATTCCTTCATAGGACTTCTCCTGGTACAGTGATCCTCAGTCTTCCTAATGCTGTGACCCTTTAAATAAGCTTCTCATGCTGTGGTGACCTCAGTCATAAAATTATTTAGTTGCTACTTCAAAACTGTAATTTTGCTAGTTAGGAATCATAATATAAATATCTGATATTTGGGATATCTGATATGCAACATCCAAATGGGTCGCACCCCACAGACTGAGAAAACACTATTGACTATGATTTCATGCAAACAAACTGAAGCTTAAGAGAATGAAGAAACTTACCCAATACCACCCAGCTTCAGGCTCCATGTTAACAGAGATAAAATTCAAACAGGGTCTCTAATTCCACATCCTCTGTGTTTTCATGACCCCACATATTTTCTGTCCTTGCCAAGCTGTTCAGAGGCAGTTCTGTGCCTGCCCTAAAATGAAAGAGCAAGTCTTCACCAGCTGCCTCTATCAACTAGCTTCTAACAATTCTTGGCATGGTGCTTCATTTATAAGCACAGGTGCCTATGATTCTCTCTTAGCAAATAATCCAGAAAATTCAGTTTCACATCAGAGTTCACCAGTCACTGTGTTCAGCCAGCTCTATAGTCTGGGGGAAAGGGAAAGTTGTGTATCCAGCCTGACCTTTATCTGATGAAAGCAGAGTTCTGATGTGAACAAGAGGTTGACCATTCTGTCCCCACACAAATTTGTGTTACATCCTGTGGTCAGAGTCAGTGGTAAGTCAGGATTATGTCTTAGTAAGTAAGTAAGAAAGATTGTAATAGTGAGTCTTGTTTATGTCCAGTAAGTGCCTTCTCTTTTGGCCTGTGTCACCTTCTAAGCTGTGTGACCATCTGAACTTTTTGTCACCTGTTCCTTTTAATGCATCAGGCTTCAGTGAATAGCAGAGATTTTTTTTCATCTAGCCATTATTATTATTATTACGCATCAGTGCAATTTTGAAAATAAATCAGTTAAGAGGCTAGAGAGATGGTTCAGTGGTTCAGAACACTGGTTGTTCTTCCATAGAACCCTGGTTCGATTCCTACCTTCCACATGACAGCTCACAACTGTCTGTAACTCCAGTTCCAGGGAATCTGATGCCCTCTTCTAGATTCTGAAGGCACAGTGTGCTCATATTGCAAAGACATGCTGACAAAATATCCGTACACATAAAATAAAATAAATATATATTTAAAAATCAGTTAATAGATAGTATCAACAAATGAGAAGACATTTATAACATGTATTATGAGATATTTCTTTTTAAAGCTCTTATCTATTTAATGTGTTGGGTAAAATGTATTTGAGTTGATGTCTCTGCTGACTACTGTAGTACAAGCATATGGAAACCAAAACAGAGCAAGACCAAACATATGCGTGTAAGCTGGGAAGATCATGCCTGAGAAAGGGGTTGTGGAGGCAGAGGGGGGCAGGAACCATGCAACAGTGTCAAGCCTTGAAAGGAAATAACTCTCTCTTCATCACTTTTCGACTTCAAAACTCAAAGCACATCACTTAGCTCTTTAGTTTGTATAACAGACATAATTAGCTTAGCCCTGTGTTCCTCATGATACGTGCCTAAAGACGTCCTTCGTGCTTCAGCCCTGGTCCTACTTGATCCATAAGCATTTCCTGACCACCCAACATGTGCCAGTCATTACTCCAGAGCAGTGCTGTGACCCTTGAATACATTTCTTCATGTTGTGGTGATCCCCAACCATAAAAATATTTTCATTGGTACTTCATAACTGCAATTTTCTATTGTTATGTATTTTAATGAAAATATTTGTGGCTTATGATGGTCTTAGGCAACCCCTTGTAAAAGAGTTGTCTGAACCCAAAGGAGTTACGGCCCACAGATTGAGAACAACTGTTCTAGATACAGCAGTAATCAAGAACCAAAGTACCTGCTCTTGTGGACTCTGAGCTATAGAGGAAACTGCAAACAAAAGAACTACAGACCCAGATGTCCTCTCACAGACTAAATGAAGAAAAAAATAATAATAAGTTAATGGACAAAAGGAAGAGTGGAGGACAGGCAAGGGACACTTCTTAACTAAGGTGCTTGAGAACACATCGCTGAAGATGAGACATTTAGCACAGGCCTGGGTCACAGAGAAACACACAGCTAAATCCAGGCTTAGGCAGAAGCCACTGCAACCCTTTGAAATTATTTATTATAATGTGCATGGTCATGTGTGTATGGGTACACACATGTACATGCATGAAGGGCAAAGGACCACCTCAGGTGTGCCCCAGCCTCCATCCACTTCTTTTTTTTTTTCAGACAAGGTCTCTCATTAGCCTAGAACATACCAAGCATGCTATGCTGGCTAGCCAACGAGCCCCAAGAGTATGCGTATCTCTGCCTCTCTAGTGCTGGCCTTCAAGTGTGCACCTCCATGCGAGGTAATTTCACGTGGGTTCTGGAGACTAAACTTGCCTCTTCCCAGGCAAGCACTTTACTAACTGAACAATCTCTCCACCCTTAGGGAAACACGTTTTAGACCCGATCTATCTATCACCCATGAACTGCAGGGCTGTGATAAATCCACAAGATTTTCTTTAGCCCTGGAGCTGTGTTCTCGAGTTTACTCTTTCTTTCTTAGTCTCACACTAGAAGTATGTGAAAAGAACCCCCCTAAAAACAAGCTCCTGAACCAATCTCTGCCACAGTAGTCATTTGCTTCCTTATTCTGTTTTAAAATAATGGTCTAAATCATCAGAGCTACATCGGGCGGTCCTAAATGAATATTAAATAATCATTTCTCTTTCAAAAGCTTTAGTCACCACAGTTTCTAGGGATTAAGTCATTAGAGAAGACAGGGCCAGGGCATGGCAGACCTTGGAATGGGGTGAATTGTGTGGCTTCATAGTGACTTCCTCTGGGGCTTCAGGTCTGAAATTGTACATAAGTTAATGGAGCCAACTTGCAGCATTGCAGGCAGTGAGCCAACCCAACTCTACTGGCCAAGAGTCATGTGTACAGCTTTTAGAAACAACTGGTCTGGGATAGTTCCTCACAGGTCTGAGACAGCACCTACCCAAAAAGAAGGTCCCTGTGCAGCAAACACATCCCAGGGAGTCTCTGTCTTTCAATTACCTAAACAATTGCAGCCAGAATCCTTAGCTGTAGGATCAAGACAATTTTCTCACTGCTACATTTTGCCTTTGTTTCCAGAATATAAATCTGAATTATGAATGCACAGCCCAGATGGGAACAGATGCATGGGTTGATTTTTCAAGGGTTAGTTTCATTTTCTAATTTGGCTTCTACGTTACAGCAACTGCAGTCTTCCCAAATTGGGAAATGTATTTCAAATTTCTGTTTTAGAAACAAGTTTCAAAGCTAAGATTTAGGGGCAGAAAAGTATGAGGAAAGAGGTTGAGATCGGGAAGTTGTAGTCCATTAGCCCACAGTTCAGGGGACTGTAGGCACAGGACACTTTGGCAACTCCAGTGTAAAGTGGATGGTGAGCTGGGGCAAGGTAGTGAAGGACTTGACACTGCCAGGACGCGCAGTTTCTACAAACATCCCAGCTGTGAGTGTACCCTGTGTATTAGCTCTTCCCTATGACCTTGGGGATGGGAGGTAGTGATTGTATGATGAAGCTTATTTGAATGGAGTCATGAGAAAGTTTACCAGCCTGTGAGCTAGTAAGTAACACAACTCCAGCTTGGCCTCCGACTTCCACTCTTTACATCCCACTGACTTCTCACTCTGCCTTAGACAAATAGAGGGTGCTTTTACTTTTTTTCACATGAATTACATGTCTATTTATATAAAACAAGAATTAACTGCAAGGTTTTCAGTATTGATATGGTCTCCTGAGGGGAGAGGCTGAGGAAGTGTCTTCCCTGGAGGTCTATTAAAACCACATTGGTTATCACTATATGGCTTCAGTGTGGTCCTTCCCCAAGATAAAAACATAGACAAAATGATCCCTCCAGATCCTTTCTCACTCTCCAAAGGTCACATCTGTATCCATCCATGCAAAGCAAAATGGTTGGTTATGTGGAGTCTAATGCCCACTCATTCACACTCCCTCTATCCCAGACTCTCTGGAAGGATGATGGTTTCTTGCACCATGACTCTGGGAGCTGTCTTCCCACAACCAGGAAGAGCCACACACACTCTGCCCTAGTCTGTGCCCAACAAAATAAGCATCATTCCCTAAGAGTCTCTTGTTTAATTTCTGATATTTTGGAGACACAAATTCAGACAAAGAAACTGGCATGGACATAATGCTATGTTGGAAAACTGGAATTCTCTTAAAATTCTGTTATGGGGGATCGGCTAGCTTTGTACTTCCTGTGAGTACCATAAACCCAGTTCCTTTAGCAACTACGGAGTTTATCGCATCACATAACAAGAAGCTCAAATGTAGGTGGTCCAAGGGTGGTGTAGCTGCTCAGGAAACAACCCCCTTGCAAGCTCTTGTCCCACCAATGTCAGCATGTGGCTTTCATTTTCACAATGGCAATTGTTATATTTGTTATACCACCAGTGTTGAGTTCATTTTCCATTCAGGAAAATAAAAGTAAGTTATGTCTTTGCCCAGCTTTGCCTTTTAATTTAGGATAGGAAATCCTTTCTCGAAACATGAGTGTGTAAATTGTCTACCCAACAATGTATGGAATATGGCTACCTCCAACTACACAATAATTTTTAGCCTGAGTGTTTTGCATTACAGTCTTTGATATGGGGCGGGGGGAAGCAAATGAAATACGCTTTGAAATGGGTTTAGAATAAGTATTTATTAAAACATGTTATAAAAGCTGGCACAATGGTACATGTTTGTAACCGTAGCACTTGGTAAGGCAGAAGCAGGTGAACTCTGTGAGTTGGAGGCCAGCCTGGTCTACAGAGTGAGAGTCCAGGACAGCCCAGGCTACACAGAGAAACCTTGTCTCAAAAAAGAAAGAAAGAAAAAAAATGTTATAAATTTCTACTTTTAAAAATAGTAAATTTGGAATTTGACACAAAAATGAGACATTATGTCAATATTTATTTTCTGTGCCTATTTTAACATTTAGCAATTCTTCCAAACATGAAAATAGTTTTAGGATAAGCAATAAAGTTAGACAGGGTCAGAATTTTGCCTGGAATAGAAGAAATTGGAAAATCTGGGGTGTCAGGTCAAGGTCCTAGCTTACTAGGTATGAGGTACTTCTGGACCTCAATTTCTTATATTTAAAGTGAAAGGTCTGAGTGTGTAGCTCACCTGGTAGAGCGCTTGCCCATAACAAAGAGGCCTTGGTTTCCATCCCCCTAAATGCACAAACCAGGAGTGGTAGTTCACACTGTAATTTCAGCAGTTCAGAGTATCTTAAAGTCAAGATCTTTCTTAGCTACAAAGGGAGTCGAGGTCAGCCTAGACTATATGAGACCCTATCTAAAAACAATAAAGTAAAGTAAAAATTAACAAGATAACCGTTGCAAAGAATTAAGTAAGCTCTCTAATTGTCATAAAACATGTGAAACACATAGTAAGCATTCAGGAAATAGGAACTTTCTTCCCCCTTGCTTTCCATCTTTTATTCTGCAAGTTTGTAAGCCTTCAGGAAACCCAACCCACAGCTAACATTCAAAGCCTTTATGGTACCCAGGCTTTTGTGTGACTGCATGCCAAACTCCTTTCATTTGAGACATCATCACTCTATCTTAGCAAACCAGACAAAAATGCCTAAGCAATTTTGTTTTTCCAAGATACATCATACACTTCAAAGTGCCATCTGCCTGAGACTTGTTACAAAACAGAGTTAACAGAGCCATTTGGTGACATTTTAAAAAGTGACTTCAATGTTTGTGACCAACGGGTCTAATTCCTCTTTTTTGTGCAATTTGTTCTGTGTTGTTGGGATGTGAAATAAAGCCTCCACAAAGGCACTGGGCATTGCAATGCATTGTCCTCACCCCAACCCATGGAGCCAGGTTTCCGATTGGGCTTCTCTCCATTTTAATTATCTCTCCTGTCACTCAAATAGATCCTGTCTAAGATGAATGCTGAAAGCTTATATCCTCATGTCATGACTGCAGAGTCTAAACGAGAAACAAGTAAACAAAACAAAACAAAAAACGAGCCCTCAGATTTACATACATACTCAAAATTCTACCTATCAGCTAATGTTCATTTCTGCAAGATGACCAGGTGAAAATATTCTAGAGTACAGTTCAAAGTCAAGAGGTGTTCTTACAAATTCTGCATCTGTTGAGCTAACATTTTGTCTCCCTTTTTATTTTTTGTTTTTATTTTTGTATTACAATTTATTCACTTTGTATCCCAGCTGTAGCCCTCTCCCTTGTTCTCTCCCAATCATGCCCTCTCTTCTCCTTCTCCTTCACCTTCTCCTTCTTCTTCTTCCCATGCCCCTTCCCCAGTCCACTGATCCAGGAGGTCTTCCTCCCTTTCCATCCAACTGTAGCCTATCAGGTCTCATCAGGACTGGCTGCATTGTCTTCCACTGGTGGCCTAAAAAGGCTGCCCCCCCCCTACTCAGGGGAAGGTGATCAAAGAGCCAGCCACTGAGTTCATGTCAGAGACAGCCCCTGTTCCTCTTACTAGGGAACCCACTTGGTCACTGAGCTACCATGGGCTACATCTGTGCAGGGGTTCTAGGTTATCTTCATGAATGGTCCTTGGCTGGAGTATCAATCTCAGAAAAGACCCCCCCCATAGTCAGATTTTTTTGGTTCTGTTGTTCTCCTTGTGGAGCTCCTGTCCCCTCCAGGTCTTTCTATCTCCCCCTTCTTTCATAAGATTCCCTGCAGTCTGCCCAAAGTTCGGCTATGAGTCTCAGCATCTGCTTCAATACCTCTATCAGTAGTCTTTCAGAGGCCATCTGTGCTAGGCTTTTGTCCTGTTTCCTGTCTTCTCCTGCTTCGATCATGTTTGTCCTTCTGTATGAGGGGTGAGCATCATCCCTAAGGTCTTCCTTGTTGTTTAGCTTCTTTAGGAGTATAGGTTTTAGATCTTATATTATATGGCTAGTATCCACTTATGGGTGATTATATACCATGTGTGTCTTTCTGCTTCTGGGTTACCTTACTCAAGTTGATCTTTTCTAGTTCCCACCATTTGCCTGCAAATTTCATGATTTCCTTGTTTTTAATAGCTGAGTAGTATTCCATTGTGTAAATGTACTACCATTTCTGTATCCATTCCTCATTGAGGGACATCTAGGTTGTTTCCAGTTTCTGGCTAGTAAGACTAGAGCTGTTATGAACATGGTTGAGCAAATGTCCTTTTTGTATATTTGAGCATATTTTGGATATATGCCTAGGAGTGGTATAGCTGGTTCTTGAGGAAGTACTATTCTTAATTGTTTGAGAAAGTGCCAGATTGCTTTCCAAAGTAGTTGTACAAGTCTACATTTCCGCTAGCAATGGAGGAGGGTTCTCCTTTCTCCACATCCTCTCCAGCATCTGTTGTCACTTGAGTTTTTGATCTTAGCCATTCTGATGAGTGTAAGGTGAAACTTCAGAGTTGTTTTGATTTGCATTTCCCTAATGACTAAGAAGGCTGAACATTACTTTAAGTGTTTCTCTGCCATTTGATATTTCTCTATTGAGAATTTGCTGTTTAGCTGTGTACCCCATTTTTTAAGTGTATTACTTGGTTTGTTGGTGTTTAACTTCTTAAGTTCCTTATTATTTTGGATATTAGCCCTCTGTCAGATCCTTTGGTGAAGATCCTTTCCCAGTCTGTAAGCTGCCGTTTTGTTCTGACGACAGTGTCCTTTGCTTTACAGAAGCTTTTCAATTTCATGAGGTTCCATTTGTTGATTGTTGATCTTAGAGCCTGTGCTGTTGGTGTTCTGTTCAGGAAGTTGTCTCCTGTGAGTTCAAGGCTCTTCCCCACTTTTTCTTCTAACAGGTTTAGTGTGTCTGGTTTTATGTTGAGGTCTTTGATCTACTTAGAATTAATTTTGTGCAGGGTGATTATCTACAACAAAAAATGAACATTATGTGTTTCACATCTCTCTCCTGGTTGATATGAAAAGCACTGATGTAATAGCCCATATATAATTATTGACATAAATGCCTGACACAAAACACACAGTTCACGAGAACTTATGTTGGTACTTACCATCTATTAGAGTCCAGTGTGTTCCAAGTTGTCCTTCATGATTGATCCGACGCTGCTCTCACACTTACCTCTGACTTTGTCCTCTTATTTTTGTGGACAAGCTTTCTTACAGGAGGTCATTCTTTATATTTCACTATTCTCTTCTCTTCCCTTTTTCTAGCCTTGCTAGATCCTTCCTGAGTTTTTGCTGCGTCTCTGCCCAGTCTAAGCGGCCCACTGTCTGCAGGCTGAACACCTTCTCCTATCCTACACAGAGACAAATGTTTTTTTCTTGTGTTTATTGGGAGGAAAGAAGCTATTAGCACCTCCCACATGACCAAAGAGACAAAATCCCTGCTCTTGTGAAGGCAGTGCTTCATTCCTCTGGCCTCACAAGAAACACCAGCAACCCAATGTCGTGGTCTCCTCTCACGGAACAACCTCTCGGTGTAGGTGCTGAACCGCCTGTGATCACAAACTCCAACATAGCAACAACTGTGCAAACCATGGTTTCTAGTGTCTCTCTTGAGATGGGGCATCCACATACATGATGGAAGTCCCTGCTTCGCCACATCTGATCATCTTCATCAGCCATAGTTGTGGACTTTAAAGCAGAGGTGTGGACAATGCTGATTTCCCAGGCTCAGTGGCCTGCCTCCTTGCATGCAGAGGCTCAAGCCATTACGGAAAGGTCCTCCTGAAAACATTGTTTACATTGCTTGCATTGCCCGACGAAACAGTCTCCCTCAGTCCTCAGAGCCAGTGGCTAGAAGACGCCAGAAATGTTTAAAGCCTCACTGGCTGCTCCTTACTCAGGGCTTGTTCACCTTGCATCCCTTACATTTCTCACTTCCAAGTCTATCTCCAACTTCTAGTTTTCCTTAGCTAGAGCATTCTATAAATGAAGGAAATCTGGAAACCACTTAAAGCTTTATGCCTTCAAAGTGATATTGTTTGGAAATAGACATTATCACATATTCCATTGGAAGGGGGAGGTGAAAATTATTTCCAAATCATACTACTTTAAAGGCAGAATTTGTTGAGCAGATGCACTTCAATGCTTTCTGGTGGTCATTTCTGCAGCATCCTTAAAAAGAGGCCTTGTTTTCTTTACCCCTTACTATTCTGAAGGCTGCTTTTCAGATGTCAAGCCTCTGCTCTTTGGGAAGATGGAAGTGTGCAGTGGCTAGAGATGGCTGAAGGAGCCAAACCATCAGGATTATTTCAGGTTGGAAGACACTCGAACATTTGTATTGAGCATTTGTATTAGCTGAAAACAATTACCCAGTAGCAGCATTCAAAGGTGTGAGAGAATAAAGGAAGATGAGTGGTCCAGGTGAGCTAGGAGAGGTGAAAGTTATGTCAGGGGCTGGAGAGATAGCTCAGTGGGTAAAGCGCTCACTGTGCAAGCATGGGGATCAGAGCTCGGGTCCTCAGCATGCACTTAAAAGCCAGGAGCAGTGGTGTATGGGTGTTACTCCAGGGCTATGGACACAGAGACAGGAGAACTGCTGTGGCTAGCTGGGCAGCCAGCCTAGCCAAAAGACTGAGCTCTGGATTCAGTGAGAGATACTACTCACATCTACCACCTCCCAAAACTGGAGATCAATAGAGAATAGAAGAATATATTAAGTGAAACTTTTGGCCTCTGCATGCATATCTGTGAGTGTACATACACATGCACACACACACGGGTCAAAACAGGCAGACAGACAGAGAAGGAGAGTCTGGTGTTGAACATCCAGGTTCTGCCTGATACCTGTGTCCCTGCCCATGAGATAAACAACTAAGAATAAAGTATAGCTGCAGGAGGAGGGAGCAATATTAATGTGTTTTCCTTACAAGGCTGGAATCACAAGCTTACTTGAGATTAGGACAGTAAACTCACCCAATATGCACTGAGAGAACCCACTCGGGTGTGCCATGGAGTCTGCACTAGAAGAGAAGATTGCAACCCCACCTCCCTTGAAAGGCTGAGATTTATAAGGAGTGTTTATCTACAACATACTTGACATAAAAATAGCCCAGGACACCACCCACATGTTTTGTCTCCTAAGGGAAACACATGAGCCTTTCTTAGACTTCAGTTATAACTTCTCTAAACTCATCTTAGTTTTGAAAATAATTTGGCTCAGATACAGGTACACTCAAAGAAGCCTTCTGACCACACATACTCCTGTGACCCACAGGCCTGGAGAGTCCTGTACCCTCGCCAGCAAGAGGTGTATGTAGAAAGAAAACTGGGATCTTGAGCTTTTGTGCTGAAGGCTATAAAAATGGTTTCAGACATGACATGTGGGAGGGAGATAATCTGAAACAGGGCTATTTTCATGTTTGGCCTTTGAAGATTTTAATAAGCATGAGCCAAATCAGGTCACTGGCTTCAAATGATTCACATTTACACTGTCTTCCTTTGATTGTCTGAAATCATAGGGTTGTTTGCGGAAGTTCCCAGGAAGCTGACAGATAGAACTCAGCAAGTAGTGTCCTCTAATAGAGTCTCCTTCACATCGCCCTTAACTCTTCAGCCAACCAGGAAGGGAAGAAATAAGAATGTGGCTAGACTGAACGCCGCCGGTTCAACCAGTTTTTCAAGGATCCCAGGAGGAGAATGCTCTTCTGGTGAACACTGGTTAGGAGATTTGGGTTTCTTGAACTAATTTGTATTCTCTTCCCCCTCCTCCCCATCCCCTGCAACCCCACCCCTTTTCTTCCTTACAAGCAAGCATGGGATTCTTTGGCTTGCTTTTAAGAAATTTCGTGACCCACAAGATGAAAATATTCACAAGATTAAGTACTTAGGAAGTGTCTGGCCCAGCAAGCTTGTGGTCATCTAGGACAGTGCTGGGATAACAACCAAAACCAAAATTCTTTTCTCCTCAGCCTTAGAGTCCAGCTGAAGAACAGATTAACAAAAACAAAACAACAACAGCAATAAAAGCACAAAGATGAGAGGGCTTTGAAGTAGAAAGTGGCTAGGGTCTTGTTCGATAGGCTTGAGAAGGCTAGAGTCCCAGAAAGCTAACGTTGGCAGGCAGCCTGGAGCTCTCTGAGAACAGCATCTGGGATAGTGCTCTGGGCCCAGGAGTTAAGGCAGGAGAGAAGACATCATGGGCTGTGCTTATGCAGGATTCAGGGACATACGGGCTTCACTGGGAACATGAAATTTGAGTATATAGATGAAATAAGTGGCAGCATATAATGACTGACGTACATGTAGCTATATAGCATGGGATGAACTAGATGTGGGTCTATTAGCTCTCTGGCATAGGGGGAGCACACCAGGGTCCAGGGATACCTATGCAGGAAGAAGAGTGTGTGGATTGTGGTAGGAAGGTGCCTGTCATGCTCCAGGAGTGGTATAGACAGCATGGCCAGGGGTGAAGGGTGTGAGAAGAGAAAAGTGGAATAAGCGGCCTCCAAAGGGAAAGCAGCTACCCTCAGGATGCCCTGTGGCTCATTCTAATCTTGCAGCATTAGCTCAGGGAAGCCCCTGGAGGCCCTAGCAGACTGCTGTCGTTCCTAGGGGTCTCTCCAAGGAGAGAGGCAGGAAGAGTTTATTAGGTCAATAACCTAAGCAGAGGAGAACACTGAAAGAATCAAAGGCAGCAGCTGCAGAGATGGTGGGAAATAGAGAGCTAGTTGAAATAATGTTTAAGGAGAATGAAAAGGTTGATTAATACCAGATCTTCAAAAGGGGGAACCAAAGGGATTGTGAAGGGCTTAGCCTAAACACCTAAAACATTAGGAAGTGTGAGCCACGCATGGAGGAAGATGGAGGGCCACACCCTGTATATGTGAGGAGAACCACACGGAGACAACTAGTGGGTGAGTAGATGTGAGTATATGGTGGTCGAAAGGAAGGTGGGGCTAGGAGTGGAACTTCCTAGCCCCGTGACTGAGTTACAGAAACAAAGGTGGTGCAGGCGGTGAAGTGAAGAGACCTAAGGGCAGGGAAGAGAAACAGTGGGAAAGGGGCCTGAGAAGGAAATAAGCTGCAACAGGAAAGCAGAGAGATAACGAGAAGAGAAAGAGTAACAATCAAGTCAGATGACCGAGAACTGACCACAGAGGTAGACACAGGCACTCACTGGTGAGCTTGTCAACAGCAGCGCTAATAGATGGTGGGGCAGAAACGGGATGGAGTAAAGATAAGAGAAAATGGAAGAATGAAGCTAAGTGGTGAGCAGAGGTCACTTAGTCAAGGAATATTTACTATACACTGGAACAACCGATTTAAATTCTAAAGAAGAAATGATAATGTGTGCATATATAAAGAAAAATGTATACAATATGTTATTACATATATCATTTATGCATTACTCCAAATATATTACCAAGTAGGCATACATTGCTTCATGCATTATTTCTTTAAATATAAACACATACTATTACACATATAGTACGTTACTATCTCCATTGTTATATCTACACACACATTAAATGATCATCCCAAGGAAAGGAAACTTGTGGAAGAGAAGAAAATCTTCAACGTTAATATATAAGGAGACTAGCTGTGGGAAAGGAAAAGTTCAAAGCTATGATCACGTGACAGTAATCCTGTAGCTGAACAGAAGACAGATCATTAGAAGAAAAATCTTGGAACTTTGAGACTAGGACATATGGAGAGGTCTTCCAACTAGACACTGAAATCACAAAGAAGAGTACTATTAGAGAGACTGGCAAAAGACAAGGAGCTAAATCCTACAAGTAATGAGGGGTGGCAGGGATCAGCGGAGAACTTCTACCAGAATGTGTGGAGTGTTATAAATATATGAGTAACATGAGATTCAACACTGGAGGATGGATGGTCTGAAAATAGCAAGAAAGAGAAAGGAGGTTATCTGCTTGGTGGCATGAAGCATGATGTGGGTTAAACAGCCACCATCTGCACGGACTGCAGAAGATGAAGATGCCTTCTAAGGGAAGAAAGCCAGACTTTGGACATAACCAAGAGGCAGGGAATATTGAGAGTAAGAGAAGAATGCACGAGACTTTTCTGGTGATCGATCTTGTATCCTAAAATGCAATAATAAGAGGCCTGAAGTTTGGAAGGGTGCAAGATAGGTTAAGGAAGTGGCCATAAGCTAGCAGTGGTGGCATACATCTTTAATCCCAGCACTCAGGAGGCAGAGGCAGGCAGATCTCTGTGAGTTTGGGACCAGCCTGGTTACAGAGCTAGTTCTAGGACATCCAAGACTATACAAAGACACCCAGTTTTGAATTAAAAAAAAAAAAGAGGTAACCATAAAATATAAATGTCCACTAGCACAGTAATTACCTGGATAGACATAAACACAAAGTAGGTCCAAGGTATGATTAGACTGTTGTCTCATAGTTAAGTTTGCCATTGAACCTGTGCATAAGAAAAAGGAGTGAGGCCAGGGTCACAGGAGCCACGGCAGGTCCACAGATTCTCTTCAGTCCTGTCCATGGAGGCTTAGAGGCAGGGGAATGTCAAAAATAGAAATGTCCAGAGTGCTCTCTGCTGTCCTAGTACTTGAAAGGCACATTGGTAATCTCTCATCCTGAAATATGAGGATGCTGAGGATGGATAAAGTGAAGCAGGAGCAGGTTATTCAGAAACTATGTGTCATGTCTTTGTTCTTCATCCAGCATGCTAGGGCCTTAGTGATTTGCTATAATTCCTTTGGAACTATAAAGATTATAGACTTTCTTCCTCTGTCTATGTATCTTTTCTGCCTACGATTTCTGCATTGTCTACAATAACACTCAAGCAGAAGATGTAATACCTGAAGCCAACAGGAGACAGGTATTAAAAGATTCACTGCAAAGACTTTGAAACTGTGAACACTGGGCCTGGTTAGAAATCTGAACCTGAGAGAGGACCTCCAGGAAGAAGGACTGGCTGGAATTTTCAGGCAGAATCTGGTGCTGCGGATAGGTAAAACTTTTCCTTTATTGGAGGTCAGGCCGAAGCTCTACGGTTAATTCCTTTTCAACTGAGTGAATGTTGAAACTTTATGCTAAGTCAACAGATCATGGAATACAATCACATGAATAAGATAAGATCTTCCCAGTAAAATCCAGATGAGGGATTGATGAATGACTGGGGACTGAAACCTAGAAAAATGAGTCTATAAAACAAACTATGACATCAGTGATTTCTGTAAACCCTATAGATCCTCTGTTGGGGACTCTCTTCACAAGCAGAGAAGAATCTATGACACATTAGGGGAGAAGGGAGAGAAATTCCACCTTACAGTGGGGAGATATTACATCTGCATGCCTATGTGGTGAGCATTCCTAGAAAAAAATAGGACAAACAGTACTAAAAATAAAATATGACTTTTTTTTAAATCATGGATCCATGTGAATTCATGCTGGTCTCAGTGGGAAATAAAGCAAGTTGGGCAGAACCCCAGAGAAAAGTCATTCTAAATTTCCCTGGGCATCTCAAGAAAATAATTATTTGTCAGCATGTTAGGACACTTAAGTAAATGGATCAAAACCCCCTTGCCAATCTTCCACTGAAATTATGATTAAGGAGTTGGCAAGCATTTGCGAACACATAGTCAATGTTTAGCACTCCCTTGAAAATAGGGAGAAAAAAATAGCTTATAACTATGACCTCCCCTTTCTTAGCAATGTACCCAGGAAATCCTTTCATTAGAATGTTTCTTTGAAAGAAGTAGGACACCCAACTCAAAATTCCTCTGAGCAAGACAGAAGCAGGACCTGTTAGTGAGTAGGACCATAGGGTGGGGGGATCTGACTGCATGCTCAAGTAAACTCAAGCACTCTATACATGCTCCAAATACCATCTCTCCACAACTCTTCGGTCTGCTTGTCTCTGAGGTGGCATCGTTATTACCCTGGTTTCTCTCAGCGGTAAGAGAAGGAGAGAATCGCCTACAATTCAGAGTCTATATCCTTGTATAGTTCAGCCAACTTCCTAGAGAAAACTATTGGCTGCTAGGGTTGAGTGGAACCCCAGAGCTGAGCCTCAGGGGGTTGTCACATTTGACCTCCTGAATTCATCTGTGTGACCCAAGAATAAAGCAGCCTGGATCTGGGAGAGATGATGCACTAATGGAACTTAAGTTCTGAGGAAAGGCGAAGGGAAAGCCACTAAGGAAAATCAGGCAGGCTCTTCCAAATGTCATCAGTGTCTTTTTCACCCAGAAGCAACAACTTGAGCCACATAGACCAAAGTGTAGCAGAAGATAATTTTATGGAGCCTCCCATCCTGCTGTCTGTTCTCCATCTCTGAGGGGGTATCATGGCTCACAGCCCCGAGTGCTATTTAAGATCAAAAGAGATAATATATGTAAATATGCCTAATAAACAATAATGATGATACACAGACACACAAAGGCCTTTGTGAATAAGGTGGCATGCTAGTTTGGGCTGAAAAGAGGAATAAAAAAAATGAGAAGAAAGGGGGTAGGTACCCAAAAGAAGGCAGATGATACCACCTATAAAGGGAAGTTTGGTTTGTTTTGCTAATATAGCCAGTTCCTGTGACCTAGGTATCTCTGGCTCTAAGAAGTCCTGTGGAAATTCTAAAGATTAGTGGTTCTTGAGACTACCAGTCCAGCTACCTTCCTTGCTGCACGGTCTGAGGAAAGGCTGCTCTCTCCCAGCCTGTTTCTTGCACTTTAAAGGGTGGCAGAAACACTCGCTCTACATGGTAGGCTGTGATGAACAGACAACGTGAGAGGACAGGAAGACAGGAAATCCATTCACGCACATCTTATTGAGAACTATGTGCTGAGAGTTTCCTAGACATGGGGACACAGTGCTGAGGAAGACAGAAACTCTGCTATGTGGACCTTTCCCTCTGCTCAGGTAAGACTCAGTTGGCAGCCATTCCCTACATCAGAAAAGGACTACACCTGTGGAAAAGTGGAGCAGGATAACTAGGCAGGTTGGGCCAAACCTGAGGGGCTCATTTCATACTGAATGCCGGGGAAGGGCTTGTCTATGCTCGCATGGCCACAGGGCTCTGAAGGAGGTGAGAAAGCTAGCTGGAGATAAGCTTTCCAGACAGAGAGAAAGCCTCATGCTGTGGCAGGAATGTTTGAGGAAAGCAAGTAAAATTAGAGAGTTCCTCAAGCTGGTGCAGCCGAATCAGAGAAGAACCTCAAACCACAGAATACAGCGTCAAAAATGTAAGAAGCAACCTGACATGTCACAGACAAGCAAACCAGGCTCTGGGGCACACACTCGTGGTGCTCCATACACCACAGACTGAAGCAGGAGGCTTAGGAGCTCAAGATTACTTTGGGCGATGTAGCAGTTCCCTGCTCAAAACAAATGAATGCATTTTTTAACTTACAGGCAACCTAACTACTTATTGCGTGAAACTAGATAAACTGGGTAAACTTATTCTAAAAAAAAAAAAATCAGCCAGCATGTGTTTCTTTGTACAGAAGCATGTTATGGAAAGCAGGTGTGTGAGGATGCGGTCTTAAAAATAAATTTATCTCAGTATGTGCATGTTTGTTCAGAGTGAGCTAATGTGGAAGAATGTGCACATTAGGCCACTAATGGAGGGAACCTAAAGAATGGGCTTCAAAGGATGACATCGGCACAGAGGGACATTTGACCGTCATGAAAATTTCTTCGTGAGAAATATATTCGACCCAAGTTAAATTAGACTATCCACTCTTCACATCTGGGGATCGTAGTAGAAATTGTGAGAATCCCAGAAGATCTTGAACCATAAATCCTAGTGCTGGAACTTCTAACCAAAGACATCAGCCTCAGGTGCCGTAGGGAAGACATCAGTGTCCTAGAAAATTCTAAGCAAGTTGGACCCCTGTGTCTCTTACAGAGGCACTGGGGCAGAGCTGTCTTCGGACACCCTCAGGAGATTTTAGTGTGCGGCGTGACCACCGCCACAGCTTAGTGCTGGTGTGATGGTTTAGGTGTTCTCAGTCCCCTGGAATAGGGGACATATGGTCCTACACTGAAATTCATACTGTTTTGATGAGGAGACAGAACGGGGAAAGCAGAAGGATGTGGCAGAGCTTTTACTGAGGAACATAGAGCCAAGCCTGGAAAATGGTTGAGTCACTAGAATAATTGCAGCACGTTCAGGGGCACAAGAATAACCCTGGTATGACTTTGTCTGGCCTTGGGATAACTGGAATCAACAGGAGTGTTGGCTTACTATGCTCAAGTTCAGCAAAGAGATGGCTGTGGGTGGTTTAAGGGATGGGCTCTGTGTCGGTTGATTTGCACAGAAAGAAAACAGCCATCGGTGAGCCTTTCCTTATCTCTTCTGCATGTCTAGTTCTGAGTGGGTGCCCTCTCTAGTCAGACCAGCAATATAGAAAACGAGAAAATGCAAATGACCCCAGGTGACCATACACTACTTATTCCAACTCTGTGGCCCTGCACCGTGAGTCAGTTCCATCCTGCACCTGGGGCTTGGCTTCCCCTTGCCTAGAATGGAGACAATAATAATAATGTGAATAATAACACTGTGTGTGAAGTCGCTGATGTCAGAGGGTCCCCCTGTGAAGACTCACTGCCAAGCGCAACCGCAGCTACTACATCTCAGAAGCAACTCTCACATTCTTCTCTGTGTGAGTTTAATTGAACCGTCCACTTCTTACCTTACAAAACTCTAAACTGAACTGTCCCGCAGAATGCCTGGTGTGTAGATGCTGAGTGCCTGAGAGCATGAAGTGAGGTGTCCCTCAGAACTTACAAGGTGCTTTTAGGTAGTATATACTGAGGCTCAAGGCCAGACCTCCCCCAAAACCTTACCCTCCTGCTAGCTTATTTGTTTATGCCATTATCCCCATAGGATTAAATGGCTACAGCTACTCTCATATTTTATAGGTGATAAAGTTCCTATGATTTTTACAAAGTCATGTCATCAGTGAATGGCAGGACAGATATTCAAACCACCTTGTATGGTTCTGAAAGCGACATCACTGAGGCTCTAACATGCAAACTGAGTTAAAGGAAAATGAGACCAATTCTAAGACGGTTTCTACCATTACTAGGCCAAACAGTCTCTCAGAAAAAATTTTTTTTTCCTGGATCATACTCAATTTCTTTTAATTTAACGATATTTTTAACCTGACTGAGAAAAGGAGAAACATTTATAGACTATAAATTGCAACAGGAGGGGATGGCAGTACTTCCTGTGACTCTGGGAGATACAGATGATCACTGTGATCTATCATAAAGCAGCCACATTTGCTCAGGGTGGTAAATAACCCTGTCAACAGCATCCAGTTCGGTGCTCAGGAAGATATATTTGCAGTCAAGGAAGCACAGTGAAACAGAAAGGGATCGGTTTCTTTTCTGGTGAAGACAAGAAATCTGAAGCTCTCTGCAACCTGAGACTCTGGTTTTGGATCTTCTCCATTTCCCTCCAACATTTGAGTGGGTCCATCCTGCGTGCATGATGAATGCTCTCCCCTGAGTCACATATAGCAAGCTCTCATGGCTACCTCCATTCTCTGGCTTCCTTGTGTTTGCTTTTGTTTTGAGATCGTTGGCTTTCTTGCCTTGCCTAACAGCAGAAAGCAACGTCTTCCATGATCTTGTGGCCTCCAACAGAATAAGTTTGTTACACAGCGTTGATGTTACATTCTCATGGTTAACCAGCTGAGTTCCATGTGACTCACTGGCAACCAGGGACTGGCTGCCTTTTCCACCCTCCAATGTGACCAGTGTGGCACAACACTTCGAGAGCTCACTGATGGTAGAGCAGGGTGTGTTGGTGATTCAGGTTACTTCTGCCCACATTCCCCTATCTAAGCACCTCTTCCAGCCAGGCCAGAGCTGACCTTCACGGACAAGGGAGGGTGACCCTTCTGTGTGTCTCTGAAGCAGAGAGAACTGGAAGTGAAGGAGGGCATGTGGCCAGGACTGTACAGCATATGCAGAGGCAGACATAGTGGCTCTATGAGATTCCACTTCCACATTGCAGAGTAGTGAAGCGGAAGGGAGTGGCTGTTCACTAAGAAGGAAGCACGAAATTACGTGAGCTTAGTTATTTATTATTGGCATACTGGAAATAGAAAGTGATGAAGACAGTAGGGAGGCAGAACCCTAGCATGGCAACATGAGCTTACCTCTGGAGGATTCCTTATTAGCCACGCTGACTTCCTGAACCTGACATTTTGCCCAGTCAGGTTGAGTAGAAAAGGCAAAGGAAGACCGTCAACCTGACAGGACCCTGATTAGCCATGCCTTCAACACACACATACACACACACACACACACACGCACAACTGCTTCTGGTAAAACAGCTAGATCTATCAGGACATGTGTAAGCAATGCTACATGAAGGAACCTGGCCAGGATGTTGCAAGAAATAAATACAGAAGGCAAATACCAAAACAACAAAATACCCAACTCACTCTATCTTAAGTGACTGGCTACCATTCAAAACACAGGTAGTTTTCACCAGTCTTCAGTGAGTTGCCAGCACAGTTTCTCAGAAAAAAAAAATACATTCATAAAAGAAACAGAAATGCTCAAAAGAAAAACAAGAAGATCACCAACTGAACTGTAGACTGGAGAGGCTCAGGGCCTCGGTGCATGATGAAAGAGAAATAATTAGAGAAACAGCCCCCAAGTCAGCAGTAACAGAAAGCAGATACATATCACCCAAAGCACAGGGAATGCTGAGGGAATCACACGGCGAAAAAGGAGGGAGCAAGATGTGAAACAGCAGGCAATACAGACTGAAGACAATAGGGGCTGATGAACTAAACATAGTATGCTGAACAGAAAGAGGGGAGAAAGAAAAAGTTAGTATCAAAAGTTTCTCAAACTAAGAGAAACAGGGATCCCAACATTTGGAGTACACACCCTGTCCTAGTAAAAATAAGCCAAGCTGATCGATCAAGATCCATAGCAGGAAGCTGGAGACGTCACTCAGTTAGTTGCTGGAGTATTTGCCCAGCATACACAGAGCCCTGGAGTTAATCTCTAATGCCACATTAAAACTGGGTTTGGCGGCATACATCTGTGATCCCAGTGTTCAGCAATTGTAAGCAGGAGGGCTCAGAGGTTCAAAGTCATCCTCAGGCTACCATAGTGTGAGGCCAGCAGGACCGTATGAGGCTCTGTCTTTAAAAATAATGATGTATTCCATAAGGTTCCGATATCCAAAGGAAATATTCTATGTGGTTGCTTAAGCAACATGAGCCACAGGGCACTAGCCAGACCTCACCATCCCCTCCATAACCCTCAACACTAGAACACAGCAAACTGCATCTACTGAGTTCTAAAAGGCATGGAAACATAACCCAAGGGTTCTTTTGAGCCAACTTATTCTCCTCAAAGAAGCAAACCAGCTTTCTTAAACACGAGAGAATCCAAGGAGTACATTAACAATGCCTTCTTTGAAGTATGTGATAATGAAATTTAACATAACAAAACATGAATCAAAATTAAACACTCAGCAACTGAGAAGCCCACTATGAAAGGGCAAGAGTAAGTGTTGGATCCTTCCAGAAATGGAGTCAGGGCTGAACAATGATGGAAACTGGTCCATGGAACAAAGGAGAA